>OY728155.1:1137659587-1138889587 GCA_963277665.1 Viscum album | reverse complement strand
GCTCAAGCTTCATCTGCTCTACTAGAGCTGTCTGCTGCTCACCAGGTGGGGGTCCTGCTACCGGCCCACCCGAAGAAAGGGACTTGTATGATGGGTCCTGGACTGAGGCCTCGTCTCTCACAGGGTCGTCATCCCAAACCAATGCTGGTATCCGGGCTGGCTGTCTTCGTGGAGACATCCTGAATGTTATCAAGGAGTGTCGCGGTTAGATGAGCATATATGTACATAACAGTAACAACAATGGGGAGATAACTCAAGATGGACAGTCAGGACTCAATCCTAAGTGATGCACAAACCAATTTCCCTGCAATGAGTGTCTCATCCTGACGATTCAACAAACGGGTTATCAGGGTCCTGGTGAATGGATATGTCAGCCGATGTACCATCACTGAACTCCTTGGCCTGAGAGCCGCTCTCAATACACATTCACATTGTTGCCCAAGATCCAAACCAATTCCTTTTTAAGGACATCCGAACAACGTCCCAAGGGATGAACCACCTCTGATACAACTTTTTCATGACCTGACCTTACCCAGGATCAATCCGTAAATACCCCAAGCCTGCCTCCATAGGCCAGGGGCTGGCGACAAACGCTGAAGGCTAAAAAACTCAGGGAGGCCTTCTCCTGAGTACCTGTACACACACAAGCAGCCCACTCAATAAAGAAGTGCATAGTAAAAGGAAAAGTAAAGTACTAACTGCTATAAACAACCACAAAAGTTCATCGACCTCTAAACAGTACAAAGTGAAAGATGAAGGTAACTGAAAAGAAAAAGGGAAAAACACGCGCCCAACCAGAAAAGTGCCAAAACCCGACAACAGGTAAATAAAATTATAACAGCTGGGAGGGTCCCTCACTTGGAACCCGACTACAACCACCATACGCGGTCCAAGCTCCCGAACTCCTAAGCTCCTATGATGTCCCGATTAACCTGTCCATCGTCTGCAAGGGCACACCAAGTGTAGGAAAATCCTAATTAGGGGTGAGTACAACAATACTCAGTGGGATGCCCTGAAGTCTTGAGGGAGAAACAAAAGAGGTACTGAAGAGGTGAGCATTAGATCAAATAGGTAATAGTAAAGGAGAACAAAAAAGAGTGTTGTAAAGAGTACAGTAGAGTAATAGCTGAACCCAATAAGAGAAAGGAAGTAGACTCGTCCAAACCGAAGGAGCTAGAAACGGTGAGATGATGAAACTTCTCATCGAGTCTTCGCTACCTATAGTAGGAGAGTATACTCATCCAACAACGAGAAACTAGACATAGAAAGCACATGGAATACCCCACACATCTTCGCCTCTCTTGGTAGGAGGGTAACCAAACCCCAAGGAGTGGGTACTGAAACAAGGTATATACATATCCATATGATCAAACAAGAAACCTGAAAGAGATTGTAAGTGGATATACATCCCGTAGATCATCCTAAGAAAGTGTATAGCCAACAGTCCCATAAGTAACCACCATTGATTGCCCAACATCCTGCACGTTTGCCCTGAACATTAAGCCGAGGGGCTCAAATCACCGCATCCTGACACTATCTGCTTTGGGTGGCACTGACATGCCCACACAGTTTTAGGTCACGTCACAAGGAAGCGTCCTGGGTGGAAAAGCACCCCTCGTACTTGAGAGTTCTGGGGAAAGTCAAACCACGACTCTTCACTGTCACACGGTCGAGAGGTCTTCTCAAAGTCAAGATGTCACATCACTGACCCGTACAACCAAGGGTCCCGCTCGTGTAGTCATGGAGAAAAGCCACAGACTAGCCTAGTAGAAAGGAATGAGTCTGAAAGAAGTCATCGGGTAACCCACTGCCCAGCCCCGCTGGAGGGTAAGCCCTAAGAGGTCTTTGGGTAACCCACTGCCCAGTCTCTGCTGGAGGGTAAACCCTAAGAGTTCGTCGGGTATGCCACTACCCAGTCTCTGCTGGAGGGTAAACCCTAAAAGGTCTTCAGGTAACCCACTTCCCAGTCTCTACTGGAGGGTAAACCCTAAGAGGTTGTCGGGTAACCCACTGCACAATATCTGCTGGAGGGTAAACCCTAAGAGGTCATCAGGTAACCCACTGCCCAGTCACTACTGGAGGGTAAACCCTAAGAAGTCAATGAGAAACCCACTGCCCAACCCTGATGGAGGGTAAACACGAAGAAGTCGATGAGAAACCCACTTCCCGGCCCCGTTGGAGGGTAAACATGGAACTGCTATGGCCATCCCTACTGGATGGTACCACACTGGCCAACAGAACACGGAATGGGTATCGCACAACCACCCAACTCTAGAAAAATTCACCTAGTAGAGGTTCAGTGCCCGTGTAGTGTGGGACACGCCGATTCTCGGCTAATGAATTTGCGTCGAGGCTCACTGGGGCTCTGTACCCTACTGGAAACAACCTCCTGGGTAGAGGATCGGTGCCCGCGTAATGTATTGGTCACACCGAATCCTCAAAAACTCTACTAGGGAACACGAAGGGACGTGATACTGAAAGCCCAAATGGATAAAGGAAAAAGGGGAACCAAAACAACTCTGTCGATCACACCATCGAGAACAGAACCAGGGGAAACCACTCAACCCTGCTGGTCTAAACAATCATGAATAGAGGGACCCTCTACGTCATGAGAGATCAAAGGTACCTAAAGTAGAACACGATGCGCATATGGGGCCCTTGTGACGTGTAGCCCCAACTCATCTCCAAACCAAGCACAAACGTTCCTGGGTACAACTAAAAAATTCACCTCCAAGAATTTCCATATACTCCCTGAGTATACCACATTTTTAGCCCAAAGGATATCGTGCACACAACACCCAAAGTCAATGCGAAGGGTGTAAACGTAACTTCGCCAACTTGCTTCCTCCACCACCCCAGCACGACCAACCCCTTCCCTTGAAGCATTTACTTCACTCCCACAGGAGTTAACGCGATCACATGCCTAGGGTTCCCTGCAATCACAGTAGGATGGACCTCTACCGGTACACCTTTCATGCTTCCATGTTTAATGAGATCACGAATGAGACTCCACACATCCAAATGGATCGCACCGTTGTAATCCTCACAGAAAAACAATCGAGGTCGACTATTTACTTGCCTAAAACG
The DNA here is from genome assembly GCA_963277665.1 of Viscum album. NCBI lineage: Eukaryota > Viridiplantae > Streptophyta > Magnoliopsida > Santalales > Viscaceae > Viscum > Viscum album. The sequence continues at coordinate 1,138,886,500 of OY728155.1, read as the reverse complement.
TATATCCGATGTAAAAGTCGTTAAACACTGTTTTATGCTTAAACGGCGTCCCGTGGTCCCGAGCCTCGGCCTCAAAAATAGTCGGGTGCATCCCACCATTTCGATCCCCTCAGAAAATCACATCAAATTGACTGCCTACTTGCATGGAACGAATATCCGAAGAAAAAGATGCACTTCTCCATACCGTACACGAGCGGTTCTACGTGAGACCCGCATCCTGGTCCCGAAGCGCTTCCAATGGATCACACCATTGTGAACCTCTCGAAAAAGTACACGAGGTTGACTATTCACTTGTCCGAAATGGACACCCGGTGAAGGAGATAGAAATTAACCGTCAATGCCCACACCGACCCTCATGGGGCCTGCACCACCATACTGAATTAGAGTGAGAGGATTGCACCATTGCAACGCCCTTGAAAAAACACCCTGAATTGACTGCTCTCATTCCCCAGACGGACGTTCGATGATAAAGTTGTGTAACGCTGCTCGTAGCTTAAAGGACGTGCCATAGGGGCCATGCCTCAACTCTGGTTTCAACACCCGAAAACCCCTTGTAAATCTTCGTCTCGACGCCAGGGTCGCAACACCACTAACGACGCTCAAAACGGACTCCGGATGTGTCAGCGCCGCCCAAAATAAGAACCTCGGAGAAAAATGCTAAACCACTTAACGTAAGTGTCGTGCCAACAAGCCCCTCGTATCAAAGATTTAAAATCCCCGAGACCATCTCAAAACGTCCGTCTTGATCCAAGGAACGCGTCGCCACAAATGGCACGTGAATCCATTTTACATCTTGCAAAATAGGGGGGGTTAGTGACGGTGGACCGAAACGGGGTGGGCCAGGCCGGTTCTGCTAGCCCCCCCCCCACACCCTGATCCGGCGGTCCGCGTTTCACCGTGCGGACTGCCCCAACCCACCCGGACCGGCTCAGCCGGTCCGGTCTCCTGAGTGGACCCGTGAGGTGCAGGTCCTGTCTTCCGACCGGGGTCACGAGGACACCGGGTTTTTCGCATCAACCAGCCAAAGGCCAGTCCCCTTTGCTCCGCGCCCTAGCTGGTGCCCGCTCCGCTGACCCCTCGCCTGGTCGGCCTCTGCTTGACCGCCGACCGATGCTTGCGGCCGCTTGCCGCTCCCTGCTCGGGCCGACGCCCTCGACCCCGACAGCCCTGGACGCTCGCCCGCACCGTCCTCCACTGAAGCCGTTGTTGGCCCACTCCGAGCCGCCCAGCTGCACCACCGCTCAACAGCCCTGGACTGTCGGAGACCTGCCGGACCAGCCAGATCCACTGGAAAACATCAAAACAACCTCAAACTTTCTTCAGACAGCCACAGACGCCTCAGAATTCGAAATTCACATCCGAAAGATGCGTTGGAAATCTTAGAGAACATACTACGTGATTATGGAATTCGTTCAAAAAATAGAAAGCAATTTGACCCTACAAATTGATCTCAAAGTATGTGGGAAATTAAAATGGAAACAAAAAGATCCTATCTTGTTGGGCGTAGCCCGTATCTTCGCGAGCGATCCGCCGAAGCCGCGCACCACCCTGGGGAGGAGAGGATGGAGTAGGGTTGGTGAGGGGATATCCTTGTTTGAGACTTATTTCGCCAGAGTAAACAAGAAGTATAAGAAGAATGGAGGGGTGGTTTTAGGTTTAAATAAAGAAAACTTAATTAAAAAGTTTAATTAATTTAAACCCCCAAATTGACCCGCATCCGAAACTCTCAACTGGGTCGAGGTTAAGCCTCCCCTAGGGTAAAAACCACCTACCAAGTACAATGGTGGTCTCAGAATTTTAATCTGAGACTCCTTTTGAAATCTATAAAACTTAACGTCTGAGGCTGCTAAATTATGAAAACGCCCCTGGTGGCATTTTTCACCAGAGGCACGCGCCTGCAAAAATTAAACCCCTTCTAGAGTAAATGGAATGCTACGGACTCAATGGTGCTCTCATTTTTCCCGTCTGAGCTACCGTTTAGGAGTGATTCTGCTTAACTGGTGTTTCCAGTGTGAACGCACTGAAAATTTAATTCTGGCCACACCGGGGCTCAGAATCGCACGCCATTTGAAATTGTTGCTCTGGAATAACATCAAGAATATTACATTGTCTTTTATAGAAAAAAACTGGGTTCTTAAAATTGTATTGAAAAATCATAATCTATCAGTAACTCTATCCATACCCTTTTCCTCATATTGAGTTTCTGTGTAAAAATGTATTTAAAACTCTTATGTTTTGTATATATCTCACATCTTTCACTATAGAGATAATGTCTCCATAATTTTATAGTAAATATTTTGGGATCTAACTAAATATCATGAGTTTGATAATTTTTCTCATGGGTCTTCAATTTCCTTGATAAATAAGAAATAACTTTATCATTTTTCATAAGGAAGGAACCCAATGCATTCTTTGATGCATCATCGTCTATCAAAAATCCATAATTTCTAGATAGAAGAGTCAAAATTAGATATTTGAGCAACATTTTTTTTTCAATTCTTCAAAAAATTCTTTATATTCTTTTGTCTATACAAACATAACCCCTTTACGTGTGAGTTTGGTTAGCAGGTTAGCCAATCCGACAAAATTTTGAAAGAAATGGTGAGCTTAACTTACTAAGCTAATAAAACTACGTACCTAAGTTGTGTTTGTTGGAATGAGCCATTCTTGGGTTGCCTTTGTCTTCATAGTGTCAACTAAGATTCCATCCTTAGATATAATATAGACAAGAAAATAAACTGATTGAATCCAAAATTCACACTTGCTAAAAACCCTATATAATTCATTTCTTCTAAGAGTTTTCAGAATAATCTACAAGTGATTCTCATGGTATTTTTAGCCTTTGGAGTATACCAGGATATCATTGATAAATATCACAACAAAGTCATCAAGATATTCCTTGAAATATCTATTCATTATATTCATGAAAATAGAGGGTTCATTAGTTAGTCCAAAAGGAATCAATGTAAACTCATAATGCCTATACCTAGTTTGAAATGTTGTCTTTGGAATATCTTACTTCCTCATACACAACTGATGATATCCATATTGAAGGTCAATCTACGAAAAATATAGGGCTCCATGAAGTTGATCAAATAAATCATCAATGTGTGGAGGAGGATACTTGTTATTTATTTTAATAGCATTTATTTCCCTATAATCAATGCATATCCTCATGTATCCATCTTTTTTCTTGATAAAGAGTACAGAGGCTACCTAGGGAGAAACATTAGGTTGAATAAATACTTTGTCACTCAAATCCTCTAGTTGTTTCTTTATATCCACTAATTCCCTAGTGGTAATTTTATTAGGAGTATTTGATATAGGTCTTTCACCAGGAATTAAATAAATAGAGAACTCAACTTCTTTCTCTGGAGGATGTCCGGGTAAATTCTCTATAAATACATCAATATATTATTGCACAATAGGTAAATCTTCAATTTGAATATTTCTTTCTTGACCCATAGATATTTTGTTCTCTTCCTCTACAAGAATTTCATTCAGTAGATCTTCTGGGGGTGGATCTAGATAAAAATCAGATTGTGAGGTTTCTACAATAAAGATAAGAGATTCTACACCATTCTCAAAAATTGTAACATCCTTCCTCCTGTAATAGATCTTCGCATCATAATTTGAAAATAGATTCATACTAAAAATTATATCAAATTCAATCATGGGTATGATGATATGGTTAGAAACTAAATCATGTTTATGTGTCATGAGAAGGACTGATTGACACATCTTTGTTACAATGATACATCCCCTTGGATTTTTGACTGAAAAATACATTATTAAATCAAATTGGACATGTATAATTTTCTTGGAAAATTGTGAAGATATAAATGAATGCGATGATCCAGAATCAAATAAATCATTGGCTAAGTTTGAGGAAATAATTAAAGCACCTCCCACCACATCATTAGGGACTTTAACCTCCACAGTTGTAATCGCATAATCTTTCCCTTGCTCTCATAGCCTTTTCTGAGGCAAGTTTCCTTAGTTCTTAGGACACTCATTTTCATAGTGTCCCATATCTCTATAATTGTATCATTTAACATAATTGAATTTTCTCTTCCCCTTTCATTGACCAGATCAACGACCCTTTTTACACACTTATTGAAAACTCCCATGCCTTTCAAGAATTTCCCAGGATGATTCTTTCCACAATTATTGCATAATGAAAATTGATTCATTCCCTTATTATTCATTAGTGCTTCATATTTTCCATAGTTATTAGAATTCCTATTCTTATCTTGATTTCCTTTGAATGAATTTGATATAGAAAATTCCTTCTCTATTTTGATGGAACTTAATAAAATTTCTTCATATGATGAGAATGTTTAAAAAGACAATTCCCTTCAAATAATTAGCTAAAGACCTTCAAATAAATGATCAATCTTGTCTTCCAAATCATGTATGTAATATATAGAATAACTGGATAATATTGTGAAGGTAGCCTCATTATCCTCAATACTCTCTTCTTCCCTTTGATTTAGGCTAAGGAACTTCCTATTCATTTTAGTTCATTTTTAATGAGGGAAATATTTTTTGAATAATATTTTCTTAAAAGTTATCCATTCCAAATCTTCTATTTCTTCTTCCTCCATGGTATTCTGGATCAAGGACCACCATTGATCATCATCACCCTTAAAGAAATATACTTCCAGTACTACCTTTTTATTTTCATTGCATCTTAATGCCAGAAATATCTTTTCAAGGGACCCGATTCATTGCTCATCTACCAATGAATTAGTAGTCCCAAAAAAATATGGGGGCTTCTTCCGCATAAAACGATCCAGTATAGGTGTAACATGGTTATTCATCATAGCCTAAGTAGGTTGTCCCAATATGGCCATGATCTGATCTGCTCCAACATTGAATGTATTGACTTGCTCAGTGGGGAAATCCCTACATTGTCCATGGGTATTGATTCTACTTCTTCCATTAGGGACATTCACTAAACAATGGAATACACTAAATTAGGTCCTAGTTCATAATTTATAACTAGAAAATACTTAAGATAATCAGAAAATTTATGCACATCTTATCTCAAAATTATAAACATGATTTATATTTACTTTTAAATCCTTCATAATAGGTTGTAATGAAAATGTGAATTAACCTAAGAATATCCCACAGGAGTGTCAAACCAGGTGTGTAGTAAGGATCATTATCATGTAACAAGATACCTCAGGTCAAGCCTGAAACTCTTTATCAAAGTTGTTACTTGTAGGTACATCTGTGGCAGAACCACGTCCACTCGTAGTATCTAGACAAGGATGTGTTTTCTAGGAATAACCACATAATCTATACTTTACCAAAATTATAGGATGTTCTTATATGATTATCCTCAATGTTTAGCTTAGGGTTTTGTCCTCTAATCTATGTTTCCTAAATCTAGTTTCTAAGGTTTCTAATAAACTTCCTTTGATACCAACTGTAACACCCCGACCCTAGAATACCGAGCTAGTGCATTACTTATTATATTGGAATGATTAAAAGGAATACAATCTAAAAGGAATATTCGGTTTAGTAGTCTTTAAGAAACTATATAAATACATGTAACTCATATTACATTAGTAAATGTAAGAAAATACAATAAATATAAAAACTAATAAATTGTATCCACGAGAACTCAGTAAATGGTATCCTCTTCATAACATGTTGAAGGTAAAAAAAATGAAAGGGGTGAGATAAAATTCTCAGTAAGGGTTAAAAATAGGGGAGGCATGAATCAAAAATAATTGAATCATTATAAAATTGTAATATTCAATATGGCATGGTCAATAAATGAAAAACACATGCCATTAATAAACTAAGAATGAAACTACATACATAGATTTTTTATAGTGAAAACATCATGGATAGTAATAAATGAAAATGAATAAGGAGAATGATTTTTAATTGGATGTCATGTATGTGGTACATGATACCACTATACCATTGAAATGGTTTAAGTCTGTGGGTAGATACCCATCTAATTCTAATTTGGAAACAAAATCAGAGGGTTTTTCAGCAATTGATTTGTCTCATGAGACCTGTAAATGCATTGAGGGGCCATAGAGTGCCTCAAACATCATTCAAAGTCCAAATCATTATTTATAAATTAATTTAATACAAGTAAAATATGTATTCTCAATATCTTTATAGAGTAGTGGATACAGATTCATCAATATTTCCATAGTTAGAACAACATTCCAAATAAACACCATATGTAAAAGGGTATACAGGTTAAGAAATAATCATATCCATGAAACCATAATATCTATATATAATATATTTAAAATTTCTAATTGAAAATGATCTGAAAGGGGAATTATGTACACCACATAATAACGATTAGGTGCACAATACCAAGTAAATCACAATGAAATGGAAACCGAAACATAGTCCCTTACAACATTGTAATAAATTGAGTTAATAATCAACAAGCGAATCATTTAATACCATGAAAAAATATAATCATGCTACAATATATGAAATGGTAGTAAAAACACACTAAATACAAGAAATAAGTGTCAAACAATGGAAATATCATAGAAATAAAAGTGAGGTGAGAAACCCCATACCTTATGCCTGAATGTGTTCTCAATTGATCTTAATGACATGAATAATCAAATTTATCTTCATGAATTAATAAGTAAAGGACCTCGTCTACATTTAATTTATTTAGTATAACCTTAATAGGTTCAGTAATGTGCTTTTTTGATGGGTTTAAGATGTTCAATTTTATTATTTTGGATGAATTTTCTTCCTTGGTTTTCATGATCGGTTTACTTTTATTCATGAATGGAAGTTCCTTTGAAATGTGGTTAAACAACCACAATATTTATTATTGAAATTAAATAGATATAAATTAACTTTTAATTATTTTGGTATATATACCCTGAGGATGACTCATTAGTTAAATGTTAATGACAAACACTTGGATTAACTTGGCAGTTTTGTGCAAAATGAACTTATTTTTTTATTTTATATTATGAGTGTGTAAGGATTATATAACATTGAATAAGGTAAAATATATATATTATCATATGTTTAAACCATTAAAAAGGATTCATGATCAGTATTGAAGACAGTAATAGAAATTGAAAACTCGTCGTCCTTGAATGTGATAAATCGACACATCCCGGATGGTATCTTCATTTGTAGTGTAAGAGGAGGGGGAAAAGAGAGATTATGATTAAATATTCCATTAGAAAAATAAAATTCTAGTTAATATGAGTTACTAGAATTATCATATCACTTTTTTGAGGGGAGTTTATGAGAGAGCAACAAAATAATAGAACTTATAAAAGAATTGGAATGAAAAAGGAAGAGAGGTTCACCTCTTGAGTACTCCTCCTTGAGAATCTCCTTAAGGGATTTGTTTTTGGCATTTTAGTGACACCAGAAGGTCTTGGACGTGGTGGGAGGGCTTGGGAAGTGTATTTTTCATAACATAGTCAAGGATCAAAGCTTACGTAGTGTGGGATGAAGAGGGGTGATGGGTGGTTTATATAATGGAGGGGAGGATGATTTTCTTAATATTTTAATCATTAGTTTATTATTTTACAATAAGATAAGAAATAATGAAGATTCCATGATCTATAATAGTATTAAGTGTATGTGAGATCTAGATTTGGGTTCTTACATCACTCATTATGTATGTAATAGTGGATTTTAATTTAATGTATTTATATGGTAAATTAATGTATTTTACTATTCACCAGAAATTCAAGTATTTTAGAAAAATATCAAAAATTCAACCCCATCATTTTTCAACGTGTAGAATAAAAAAATGAAATCCATTTTTTAAAAATAATTTTCTAAATATGAGAAATTTAATTTTTAATTAAAATCATCATTTAATAAAAAAAATACCAATATGTAAAATATTCATATTCATTTTTAAGGTGCCTAAATTTTATTTACACTTTCATGGGTAAGGTTACCATTCATAAGGGTCATATTACTATTCATAAGGGTATGTTACTATTCATAAGGGGATTCTACTATTCATAAAGGGTAAGTTACTTTTCATCAAAAATTAACTTGATTCTATCAGAATCCAAATATCACCATGATCGCAATCGTGTATGTCCGTTTTTTGAAATTCAAAACCCAAAAGTGGAAAATATTAGTTTAATGGCTTGGTTATGACTATATTCTATAATAACCAAGTGTTTCATCATAGATACTCAGTGATTTATTCAATATAGTCTATCTAATGAATTGAATGTATTTAAGAGAAACATACCATAAAATTTTTGGGGTGTTATATTCTTCCCACCTTCAGAAATTTCATACTCAAAATTAAAGCCTTTTAAAAATATATGGGTGGTTATTATTTATAACATACTCAGGTTCCCACATTGATTCCTCCATTTTATGAATTCTCTAAAGAAACTTTACCAGATGAGTCATCTAATTTATCAATACTTTCTCTATAGTTTCAAGAATCTTGATAGGCTCTTCACAGTAAGACAAATCAAGCTCTAGATCTATTTATTCATAGGTGAGTTCATGCGTTGGGTATAGTATGTATTTATTTAACAATGACATGTGAAACACATTATTAACTTTGGAGAGACTTGGTGGCTTTGCTAAATGGTAAGTTATAGATCTGATCCTTTCTAGAATTTGAAACAGTCCGATATACCTGGGGCTCAATTTAACTTTCTTACCAAACCTTAAGACACCCCTCCATTGAGATACTTTTAGAAAGATATGATCTATTACTTGAAATTCCAAATCCTTTATCCATTTGTTAGTAAAACTATTTTTCCTACTTTGGGATACTTTAATATGGGCCTGATTTTTCTATACCTTTGCAGTTGTATCTTCGATAAGTTATGGGCCTATAAGTTTCCTCTTGCCATCTTCATCCCAACATGTTGGAGTTCGACACCTATTACCATACGATGCTTAATATGGTTCCATTTTAATGCTAGAATGGAAACTATTATTGTAGGAAAATTCAACCAAAGGCATGTATTGATCCAAAATACCATGAAAGTCAAGAGATCATGATCTCAACATGTCTTCCAGTGTTTGAATTGTACTTTCAGACTGTTCGTCAGTTTTGGGTGATAAGAAGTACTCATACGAAGTTTAGTATCCAAATTATTATAGATAATTTTTCAGAATTTTGATATAAATTGGGGATCTTAATTGGACACAATCAATAGAGGTGCACTCTGAAGTCTTACAAATTCATTAATATAATGTATTTATAGGCTCTATAGTGGAAAATCTTCTCTTATAGTAAGGAAATTTGCTGATTTTGTGATATGGTCAACAGTTACCTATATTTCATCATTCCTTCTAGGTTTCCTCGGTATCCCTATAAAAAAATCCACCATAATATCACCCCACTTCCACATAGGAATATGTTGAGGTTCGTGACCTCTCTAGGTTGTTGTCTGTCGGCCTTTACTTGTTGACAAAATAGATACCTTGATACATAGTTAGAAATTTCTAGATTCATGTTATCCCACAAAAAATGTTCCTTCATATCTCTATACATCGTAGTGCTACTAGGTTGTATAGAAAAATTTGAGCTATGAGCATCATCTAATATTTCCATTTTTTTCTCAGGTATTGATAGAACACATAACCTCTTCCCAAAATTCAGAACTCCATCCTCATACATGAAGTCTACCAATCCTCCACTCTTAACAACATTAATTTTCTTTTGTATATTTTCATCATCAGATTGAGATCTTTTTAACTTATCTAGTAAAGATGGTCTAGAAATCATTTGAAAAAGGAAATATGTTTCCCCTTCCTTAAAAATTCCCATATCCATATTTAGTAGATCCATGAATATAGGATGTATCTCAATCCTCATTTGGGTCAGAAGTCTGTGATCTTTCTTGTTTAATGCATCTACCACATTATTTGCCTTTCCTGGGTGGTAGTGTATTGAACAATCATAACCTTTTAGTAACTTGATCCATCTCCTTTACCTCATGTTGATGTCTTTCTATGTAAAAATGTATTTCAAACTCTTATGATATGTATAGATATCACATATTTCACTGTAGAGATAATGTCTCCATATATTAAGAGGAAAGATTATGGCTGCTAACTCAATATCATGAGTTGGATAATATTTCTCACGAGTCTCAAATTTAATTGATTCATAAGCAATAACTTTATAATTTTTCATAAAAACGCAACCTAGTACATTATTTGATGCATTACTGTGTATTAAAAACCCATCATTTCTTGATGAAAGAGTCAAAATTGGAGCATTGGACAATCTTCTTTTCAATTATTTAAAAAATTATGTGCATATTTTTGTATATAAAAACTTAACCCCTTTATGTCAGAGCTTGGTTAGCGGGTTATCCAATTGGGTGAAATTGGAAATGAAATGCTGATGGTAACCTTATAAGACAATAAAACTATGTACCTAGGTTATATTCATTGGCATGGACCATTCTTGGATTTCATTTGTCTTCAAAAGATCAACTATGATTCCATCCCTAGAGAAAATATGGCTAAGAGGTGAAATAGATTGAAGCCAAAATTCACACTTTCTAAACATCCCATATAATTCATTTCTTTTAAGAGTTTCCAGAATAATTTAGAAGTGATTCTCATGGTCTTCGTAGCTTTTGGAGTGTACCAGGATATCATCGATAAATACCACAACAAAGTCATCAAGATATTCCTTCAAAAATATATTCATTAGATCCATGAAAATAGAGGGTGAATTAGTCATTCCAAAATGCATTAATATAAAATTATAATACCCATACCTAGTTATAAATGATATATTTTGAATATCTTCTTTCTTCACACACAACTGACGATATCTAGATCGACGACCAATCAGCAAAAATATTGGGCTCAATGAAGTTGATTGCATAAATCATCATTGTCTGGCAGAGGATACTTTTTCTTTATTGCAATAGCATTTATTTCCCTATAATCAATTCATAGCCTCATGGATCCATCTTTTTTATTGATAAAGAGGACATGGGATCTCCATAGAGAAACACTAGGTCGAATAAATCCTTTTCCACTCAATTCCTCTAGTTGTTTCTTTAGATCCACTAATTCCATAGTGGCCATTCTATAGGGAGTCTTTGATATAAGTCTTTCACTAGGAATTAAATCAATAGTGAACTCGACTTCTCACTCTATAGGATGTCCAGGTAAATCCTCTGGAAATACATCAATGTATTCTTCCCAAATAGGTATGTATTAAATTTAAAGATTTCTTTCCTCACCCATAGATATTATGTTCTCTTCCTCTCCAAGAATTGCATTCAGTAGAGCTATAAGGGGTAGATCAAGATAAGAATCAGATAGAAATGTTTCTGCACTAAAGATAAGGGATTCTATACCATTCTAAAAAATTGTAACTTCCTTCCTCTTATAATAGATCTTCACATCATAATTTGATAGCCAATTCACACCATGAATTAAATAAAATTCAACCATGGTTATGATGAAAATTTTAGAAACTAAATCATGTTTATGTGTCATGAGGGGGACTGATCGACACATATTTATTGTAATGATACATCCACTATGAGTTTTGACTAAAAATTACTTTATTAAATCAAATTGGACATGTCTAATTTTCTTGTAAAATTGGGAAGATAATCATTAATGAAATGATCCATAATCATATAAATCATTGTATAAGTTCGAGGAAACAATTAAAGTACCAACCACCACATCATTAGGAACTTAAACCTCTGTGGTTATAATCTTATAAGCTTTCTATTCCTCTCATGGCCTTTTTGGGGGCAAGTTTTCTTGGAACTTAGGAAACCTATTTTCATAGTGTCCCATCCCTCTACAATTATAGCATTGAACATCATTTAATTTTCTCTCCCCCTTACATTCACTAGATCAATAACCATTTTTTCCACACATATAGAAAACTCTCATTCCTTTCAAGAATTTACCAGATGATTATTTCCTCAGTTCTCACATAATGGAAATTTCTTCATTCGCTTCTTCTTAATTGGCGCTTTTGCTTTTCCATGGTTATTGGAATTCCTATTCTTATCTTGATTTCCCTTGAATAAATTTGATGCAGTAAATCACTCCTATGATTTTATGGCACTTAATAAAATTTCATCATATGATGAAAATGTATGAGAAGCTAGTTCCCTTCGAAGAATTGGCTTAAGACCGTCAAAAAATGATCAATATTATCCTCCGAATCATGTACGTAATCTATAGCATGCCTGGATAATATTTTGAAGGTATCCTCATACTCTAAAAAACTACCTTCTTCCCTTTTCTTTCAGATAAGTAATTTCATCTTCATTTCAGTTCATTGTTCATGAGGGAAATATTTGTTTAATAATATTTCCTTAAAAGTTATCCATTCCACATCTTCTATTTCTTCTTCCTCTATGGTATTTTGGATCAAGGACCACCAATGATCAGCATAAACCTTGAGGAAATATACTTTCATAACTACCTTTTCATTTTCATTGCATCTTAATTCCAAAAATATATTTTCAAGGGACTTGATCCACTGCTCAGCTACCACCAGATTAGTAGTCCCGCTAAAAGACAAGGGCCTCTATCGCATGAAATAATCTAGTATAGGTGTAACATGGTTATTCATCATATCCTGAGTTTGTCTCAGTACGGTTATGATCTGATCTACTCTAAAATAGGTTGTGTTGACTTGATCATTGGGTAAATCCCTACATTTTCTGTAGGTATTGATTCCCCTTCTTCAATTAGGCTCCATCACTAAACAATGGCATACACTAAATTAGGTCATAGTTCATAATTTCTAACTAGAAAACACTTAAGATAATATAAAAATTTGTGCACAACTTATCTCATAATAATAAGCATTGTTTATAATATCTTTTAAATCCTTAATAATGGTTTATAAATAAAATGTGAATTACCCTAATCATATTCCCTGGGAGTGTCAAACCAGGTGTATAGTAAGGCCTGTTGTCGTGTACCAGGATACCCTGAGTCAAGCCTGAAACTCCTTGTCGAAGTTTTTACTCCATGGTACATATGTGAAAGAACCAAGTCCACTTGTAGTATCCAGACATGGATAAATTTTCTAGAAAGACCCACATAATCTCTACTTTACCAAAATTACAGGATGTTCTTCTATGATTATCCATAAAGACTAGCTTAGGGTTATGTCCTCTAAACTATGTTTCCTAAATCTAGTATGCATTGTTGTTGCTAAACTTTTTTTGATACCAACTGTAACACCCCAAGCACAGAAGCCTGAATCTGGTGCATTACATATTAAATTATCATGATTAAAATGAATTAAATCCCAAAGGAATGATAATTTTAGTAGTCTTGAAGAAACTAGATACATACATATAACTCATATTACATTGTGAATAATAACAAAATACAATACATAACAAAAACTAATAAACTGTATCCACAAGAACTCAATAAATGGTCTCCTCTTCATAACCTATTGAAGGTAAACAAATGAAAGGGGTGAGCTCAAATGATTATAAAGTGTTACAAATAAAATAAACATGAATAAATAATAATTTAATCATAATCAAATTGGAAAAGTCAATATGGAATCGTGAATAAATGAAAAACACATGCCATTAATAAACTGATAATGAAACTGCATCCATAGATTTTATCATAGTGAAAACCTCATGGATAGTAAAAAATAAAAATGAATAAAGAGAATGATTATTAATTGGACGTCATGTATCTGTCACAAGATACCACTATACCTTTGAAATGGTTTATGTCTATGGGTAAATACCCATCTGATTCTGTTTTGGAAAAAAACACAGAGGGTTTGTCGCCAACTGATTTGCCTCAAGAGATCTGTCGATGCATTGAGGGGCTATAGTGGGACCCATCCATCCCTGTAATTCCAAATAATTATTTATAGATAGATTCAATAAAAGTACAATATGCCTTCTCAATATCTATATAGAGTAGAGGATACAGATTCATAAATATTTCCACAGTTAAAACAACATTCCAAATAAACACCGTATGTAAAAGGGTATACGAATTAAGAAAATAATCAATATATAAAACTAGAATTTGGTTATATAATATATTTACAATTTAAAATGAAAAATTATCTCAAAGCGGTAGCAGGTATACCACATAAGAACGATTAGGTGCACAATACCAAGCAAATCACAATGAAATGGAAACCGAAACATAGTCCCTTACAACATTGTAATTAATCAAGTTAATAATCTTCAAGTAAATAACTAAATACCATGAATATAAAAAGAATCATTATATTATATATCAAATTGAATTCAAAATACACCAAATACAAGAAATAAATGGAGAATAGTGGAAATATCATGGAAATAAAAGTGAGATGAGAAAACCATTACCTTATGCCCAAATGTGTTCTCGATTGATATTAATGACCCGAATAATAAAATTTAACTTCATTAATTAATAATTTTAGTACCTCCTATATATTTAATTGATTTTGGATAACCTTATTAGGTTAATTAATAGCCTTTTTGATGGTTTTAAGAGGTTCAATTTTATTGTTTTGGATGTATTTATTTCTTTGGTTTTCATGATCGGTTTACTTGTATTCATGAATGGAAGTTCATTTGAAATGTGGTTAAACATCATGAATTGTTAATATATATTATTAGTGAAATTAAATATATAGAAATGATCTTATAATTATTTTGGGTTATATACCATCAGGATGACTCATTAGTTAAAAGTTAATGATAAACACTTGGATTCACTTGGTGGTTTTGTGCATAATGAACTTGTTTTGTATTATTATTTAATATTATGAGTGTGTAAGGATTATAGAACATTGAATAAGGTAAAATAATTATATTATGATTTGGTTCAACCATTAAAAAGGATTCAGGACTAGTCTCGAAGATAATAATATAAATTGAAAACCCATTGTCCTTGAATGTGATAAATTAACACATCTCAGACGGCATCTTTATTTTTAGTGTAAGAAGAGGGGAAAAAGAGAGATGATAATGAAATATTACATTAGAATAATCAAATTATAGTTACTATAAGGTACTGGAATTATCAAATCATTCGGATGAGGGGAGGTGAGGATAGAGAAACAAAAGAATATAACTTGTAAAAGAAGTTGAATGAAAAAGGAAGAGAGATTCACCTCTTGAGCACTCCTCCTTGAGAATCATTTTAAGGCCTTTTCTTTTGGCCTTTTGGTGAGACCAGTGGGTCTTTGACATGGGGAGAGGTCTTAGGAAGTGTATTTGATAGAAAATATGCAATTATCAAATCTTTATTAGTGTTTTATGAAGAGTGGGTGAGGGGTGGTTTATATAGTAGAGGGGAGGTGGGTTTTCTTAATATTTTAATTATTAGTTTATTATTTTTACCTAAGATAAGAAATTGTGAGAATTACATGGCCTATAATAGTAATAAGTGTGTGTTAGGTTTATATTTGGGTTCTTACAACACTCATGATGTTTGGAACAGTATATTTAAATTATAATGTATTTAAATAGTAAACTAATGTATTTTATTATTCATAAAAAATTCATGTATTTCAGAAAAATCTCAAAAATTCACCCAAACCATTTTTTAATGTGTAGAATCCAAAAATGGACTCCATTTTCCAAAAATAATTTTCTAAATATGAGAAATATAATTTTTAATTAAAATAATCATTTAATCAAAAAAATACCAACACTTAAAATATTCAACTTCATTTTTAATGTGCATAAATTTTATTTACACTTTCATGGGTAAGGTTACAATAAGGACCCGGCCTTAAAACATTACATAATCTTGAATTAAATGAATAATTCACATTGAGGATCTTTTCAAGTTTAGAGTTTTATAGAGTTATTCAATTACTATTAAATCTCAAAAAAATTACAAATTAGACACTTCTACTTGGTTTCCATCTTTTTCATAAAATAAAAACTCTTTGAAAAAAGGGTCATGTCCAGTTCCTTGTTTTAGATAGCATGGCTTTCCCTTGATCCCATCCTTGACCCTATTCATCTTTAAGTCATATGAAAAACATTTCAAAACTTGGGATGAGAATTAAAATCTCAGTAAGAGTTATAAAACAAATAAAGAAAACATTAGTTCATCAATACATACATAACATAAGCTCTTTAACATACCTCATGAAAACATAAGATTTATAAATAAAAAATAGTAATCACAAATCACAAAGGTAACTTGTGGAATCCATATCAAAGTTACATTATATCTATCACAGCTACATAGGGAGTTACATTGGAATACCCATCACAGTATATTCCCTAAATATATTAGGAGAAACATCCAAACTTACATCCTTCACATTACCTAATGCATTAGAGATCTATCTCGGGATCACCCGCCCTCAGTTTATCATGGAACCACCCGTATACATAAAAAATTCCCATGAACCATAACATTATCAAAACACATAAAATAAGCATAAAGGAAAGATAATACTCCCACATTACAATCACAATATATCATTTCAAGATATTGAAATAATTAATCCATTCTTAAAACCATTTTCAATACCAAAATACGTAAAAAGAGTATATGGTATTTATTTTCTTTTTAAAAAAATTCCAACTTGTTAAAGAATCCATAGATAAAATAATACTCGCGGCGGTGGAAAAGGTTGTTGTCTCCATTTACATAAAAAACAATCTTTTTTTTCATCTAGTAAAATGGTTCATAGAGAAAAGATTACCTTTGAATGAAATGAAAAGTCAAAGGGGTTTTTACACCATATAGAAGAAATTCATGTATAAAACAAAATATGCCTCAATGAAAAGAGATTGAGATGAAGTCTGTTACCTTGTGTCTGACTTGACACATTCATTCTTTAATCTCCTGAATAATAAACTAAAGTTAATTTTTTTACTTCCTTAAGAACCTTTTTAAATTTTATTATTCCTTTTATATCACTTATTACCATTTTAGAAACATTATTTAATTATTTATGTTAATAATGGTTGTTTTGTTGATATTTGGTATTTGAGACAAAAATGAACTTCTTATAATTACAAGTTGGTCATGTGGTAAAAATTTCATTATCACTAGAATTATATTCATTATTTAGATATCATATATATCATATATATACATTATATATATGTATTCATAACAATACATAACATTTGGAGATATGAAATGAAATGCACCGTTCATGGAGACGGTAAGCCGTACATATGCATGAACACTACTTTCATTTCTATTTAGTATTTTAATGGAATGAAAAATTAATAATACATAGGTGTATTATAATTATAGTACAATATAATATATAATTTCATTAACTATATCCTTTATACGTCCCACGTATGATATGAACGAGTCATATCACTTTGAGGGGGCGGTATTCCGCACATCCTCAAATGAAATTATCGTGTTTACCCATTATGGAAACCATAAAGGTACAATATAAACAAAAAATACTGAGTATAAAGAAAAACTAAACACAATATATATCATATATAAATACAGTTTCATAATAATGGCCACCAAGAGAGGAGGTGGGAGATATTTGAACAATCATTATTTCATGAGGCAGTAGTTCGTCGTCCACATAAACAATATGTTCTTTACCCATTATATGGAGGCGTGTGTAAGTGTAGTTCAAATACTTATCATAAAAACAACCTAGTATATTGAGGATACTGGTGTTGTTATAAAATAAAATAATAAAAAGAGTTTAGGGGGTTGGAGAAGGAAAATGAAACAAAAGAACTTAAGAGATGACATTACCTTTAAATCGAGTAACTCCCTTTGGTTTGAACCAAAAGGTTTACTTAATGTTCCTTCTACCTAAGATAAGGATTATAAGAGGAAGAAATGGATATTTGGAGATTAATTGGGCAGAGTTTGGATGATCCAAGGGGCTTGAGGGGTGTGAATAATGGGTTATAAGTGGTGTCCTTTTATAAGGGGGATGAGGGGCTCTTTAAGAATGTTTGAAAATGATATTTTATTATAAACTTATCTTCAGTTTCAAAAGGTCTGAAACTCATTAAAGTAAAATATAAGATAACTCATGTTCTAAATAAAATCATCCAATAATAATTGGACCAGTTTTGGATATTGTTTTAATATTTATAATATTATTTATTTAAATCATTTATTAATGAAGTAAACACTACATCATTATTGTCTCATAAATAATTTTATTTATTTGATGTCTAAAAATTATAAAAAAAATACCACGATGTAGGAAATAGTTTTATATTTACAATTAATATTTATAGTCTAAAATATAACTTATATAACCCGACATAAAAATTTATTCAGTAAGAGATATTTGTTTGTCATTTTTGCCTTTACTTTAAGTTAATTAAAATAAAGTGTCACTATCACTCACAAGTGGCCCCATGGGGTCCCAAAATCGACACAAGGATTACCATGGTCATATATGTATCAACAAATAGGATTATTACACATGTTAGGCTAATTTAAAATTATTATAATATTATTTTTTTACTATTATTTTCTGAATTTACCTTTTAAGCATGGTAAATAAAATATTTACTGAAGTAAATATTTAAAATTTTTAAAAATAAAAGTAACCTATTTACACAATTTGGACCTCATGATTTCAAACATGGAATTCATTTTTCCAAATTCAAAACACTGAAGTGTCAGAAATTAATTTAAAATTATTTCCCACTGTTAAAACAAAAAACAAGTTTTAAGAAATAATAACTATCAAAAGATTGACACTTATTTTTGTCTAATTTCAAAGTGAAATTACTTAAAATGTCCAAAATTATATTAAATGGTAAAATAATAATCTAATTAAACTTTAACACCAATTAAAAAGATAATCTAACCATATAAATAAATTAGATAAAAAGGAAATTTTGAATTAAAATATAGTATTTTTCACTTTTCATTAAAAAGATGAACATTGTCCGAAAAATACCAAAAATTTACCCAAAGTAAATTTTGATTTCCTGATTATAAAGAATAAATTTATTTTTTCAAATAGAATATATAAAAGTGACAAAAACTAGATTTAAAAATGGTTCCCCATCAAAAGGCGGTAAATCAACATTTTAAAGAATATTAGATTATTTGTGCTTAAAATCAGATTCTTTCTTATTTTAAGCCTCTAAAATTTATTGGATAAATGTGAAAACATTTAACAAAAATGTATATTAATATTTTAGTTAGTTTTTTCAATTTCCTCAAATACAACGGCTAGGTTTTAACTACCATTTAAAATAATAATATTATATTATTTGTGTGCAATGTTAGATTTTAAAGAACCCCGTTGTTGCGTATCAGGTACGCCATAGAACATAGAATCACCTTTAAAGTAAAATTAATATTTAATTCACAAATATTAATAAATATGAAAATGTATTATTTTTTTACCTAGGATGTTACATCCTTCCCCCATTTTGGGAATTTCATCCTCGTAATTTTTATTCACTTATGAAATAAGTGGGGGTATTTATACCTCATAGAATTTTTAGATTCCCACATTGCCTCTTCAACCATTTGGGTTTTCCACAAAACCTTTACCTGATGGATTACCTTATTCCGGAACACTTTCTCTCTTCGGTCAGGAATCTGGATTGGTTGTTCCTCATACGAGAGATTCTCTTCCAACTGAACTACCTCTGGGCTCAAAACATGAGATGGATCTGGAATATACTTTATCAAAATTGAAACATGAAAAAAATTGTGTACTTGAGATAAACATGGAGGTAGATCCACTCTATATGCAACTGATCCAAATTTCTCCAAAATTTCATAAGGTTCAATGAACCTCAGACTCAACTTTCCTTTATTACCAAAACACATCACACTTTTCCATGAAGAAACTTTGAGAAAGACATGATCACCTACCTCAAAAGAAAGATCCTTCCTCCAGTTATCTACATAAGTTTTCTGCCTGCTCTGAGCTGTTCTCATGTTCTTATGAATCAACTGAACTTTTTCTGCCATCTCTTCTACCAATTCTGGTCCCATCCACTTCCTTTCACCTACTTCATCCCAAAAAGCTGGAGTTCGACATCGCTTCCCATATAATGCCTCAAATAGATCCATATTCATTCTGGAATGAAAACTTTTATTATATGAAAATTCAACCAAATAAATACATTGGTTCCAACTTCCCTGGTAATCCATTGAGCAAAAACGTAGCATATCCTCTAAGGTCTTAATTGTTCGTTCTGACTGCCCATCTAATTGAGGATGAAAAACTATACTAAAATTTAATTCAGTACCCAACGACTTCTGAAGGCCTTTCCAAAATTTAAAAGTAAACCTGGGATCATGATCAGATACAATGGAGAGGGTAACTACATGCAACCTGAATATCTCTTTAACATACAACTGAGAAATTTGATCTAGAGAAAAAGTATCTTGAATAGGAAGTAAATGAAAATATTTAGTCAATCGATCAATAATAACCCAGATTTCATTATTACCTCGAGATGTCTTTGGTAATCCCACAACGAAGTCCATGGATATATTTTCCAATTTCCACTCTAGAATCAGTAGTGACTGAAGCATCCCTTTTGGTAACTGCCGCTCTACTTTAACCTATTTAAAAGTCAAACACTTCACATTAAAGTAAACAATGTCTCTTTTCATTCCATCCCTCCCTAAGATCTTTGTACATCTTAGTACTGCCAGGATAAACTAAAAACGGAGAACTATGATCTTCACATAACAACTCATTATTCAACTATGAATCACAAAGCACACATAATATCTTTCCAAACCTCAAAATACAATCATTATCGATGTTAAATTCAGGCAACTTACCATTCTGAACCAACTATACCTTTTTCTACAACTCACTATTTTCTTTCAGCGCTTACTTTATTCTGTCTAATAGAGATGATTTCAATAACACCTGAAACAAAATAGAGGGTTTTTTTGCACCAAAAAATTCTATTCCAAAGTTCATCAAATAAAAAACAAAAGGATATTATTCCAAACATAGCATGGTTAATGAAGCATTAATTTTTCAATTCAAAGTATTAGCCACTTTATTTTATTTTCCCAAATGATAATGAATTGTTCAATGATAATCCTTGATTAATTCCAGCCATCTATTATGTCTCATATTCAGTTCTTTATGAGTGAATATATACTTTCAACTTTTGTGGTCAGTCTATATTTCACATTATACTCCATACAAATGATTCCTCCAAAAT
This sequence comes from Viscum album, assembly GCA_963277665.1. NCBI lineage: Eukaryota > Viridiplantae > Streptophyta > Magnoliopsida > Santalales > Viscaceae > Viscum > Viscum album. The sequence goes on along the minus strand of OY728155.1, from coordinate 1,138,865,384 downwards.
TTTAAAGCAAAAACAATAGAATCTAATTACAAATCATGTGTAGGGTAATTTATCTCATGAGGATTCAACTAACATGAAGAATAAGCAATTACCTGATCATTCTTCATAAGGACACAAACAAATCCTTTCAAAGAAGAATCACTATAGATAATAAAATCACCATTTCTGGAAGGCAGTGCCAAAACTGGAGCATTCACCAATCTTCTTTTCAATTCCTGAAAACAATCATCACATTCTTTTGTTGAAATGAACTTAACACCTTTTTGAGATAATTTATTCATTAGACTAGATAACCATGAAAAATACTCAAAAAAACCTCTAGTAATAACCTTCCAAACCAAGAAAACTACAGATCTCAGTTATATTTTTGGTTCTTGGCCATTATTCAACAACTTTTGTTTTATAAGGATCAACAGTTATGCCATTTTTTGATACAATGTGACCTAGAAATGAAATTTTTTGTAACCAAAACTCACACTTGAAAAATTTTCCAAACAATTTCATTTGTTTTAAGGTTTGAAAGACAACCCTTAAATGACTTTCATTTTCCTATTTTCTTTTAGAATAAAACAAAATTTCATCAATGAACACAACCACAAAATTATCCAAGAACTCAAAGAAAATTCTATTCATAATATCCAGGAATACAGAAAGTTCATTGGTTAATCCAAAAGGAATAAACACAAATTCATAATGGCCATATCTAGTACGAAAAGTAGTCTTCGAAATGTCTGCTTCCTTTACTTTCAACTGATGGTACCCCGAACTCTATTCAATCATTGAAAAAAACTGAGCTCCCTGGAGCTGATCAAACAAATAATTGATATGAGGCAAAGGATACTTGTTCTTAATAGTAATGTTATTCAATGATCTATAATCAATGAAAAGTCTCATTGAACCATATTTATTTTTAACAAACAAGATAGGAGCACCCCATGGTGATGTGCTATGTTGAATGAAACCTTTATCTAATAACTCTTGTAATTGATTCTTTAACTCTAAAAGTTAATTTTGAGCCATTCGATAAGGGGGTTTTGAAATTGGATTAGCATCAGGAACTAAGTCAACAATAAATTCAACTTACCGATCAGGTATAATACTAGGCAACTCATCTGAAAAAACATCAAGGTACTCATTTACAACTGGCACATCATTAATCTGAATAGTTCCTCTTTTTCAAAAATATGTGCATGGTAACATTCATTTCCATATTTTACTAGTTTCTCATCTTCCTGATATGTTATGAAAAGTAAGGGTTCATTCTTGTACACAAGATGAAAATATTTCTGAAAATAAACCTCTTTATCTCTGAATTCAATCCTATCAGGATAAATAGAAAGCCAATCCATACCCAAAATATCATCAAACTCTACTAGAATAAAATCTATAAGGTTTGTAGGTAGATTCTTTCTGCACACAAGGATATGAATGTTCTTATAATTTCTTTTTGTCTCAACATTTCCTCCAGGTGTTTTTACCTTAAGTTTAGGATTTAGATCTTGATATGGAATTCCTAATTTTCTAGAAAACTTCTCAAAAATGAAAGAATGTGAAGACCCTAAATCAAACAACACATTGGTATAATCTGAACAAGAAAACAATGTACCTAATACTACTTCATTTGATGGGAAAACATCTGCTGAAGTAGTTGCAAAGTATTTAACCACCCCTTTCTTCTTGTAGTCTGGCTGCTTTCCCCCAGTTGAGTTCTTCGTTGGAAACTCATTTACATAATGACCAATTTCATTGCACTTAAAACATTTTATTGAATGTAATTTAGACTTTGTCTTATCATTACCCTTCTCTTTTTCAGTGCAATTTAGAGCCTTATGTCCCATCTTACCACATCAGTAGCACTTACCAGAATTCAAAAGACATTCCCCAACATGCTTGTTACTGTAATTTTCAAAAACTATAAACTTATGTTTCTAACCATTAGGTTTTTTTAAAGGGTTCTTCCCTTTCGTTAGCCACCTCAACCACTTATTCTATTGTTTGTAAAAGAACACCTGATCATTGGAAAACTCCATTTCTTCTTTCCCCGCACATCAAACAAGTTTTTCATAACTTTTGAACTCATGAGAAGCTAAATCCCTTTGATACTTTGGATTTAATTCTGAGTAAAAATGGTTAATTTTACTATCAAGATCCTGTATGAAATTTGGAGCATACCTTTCCAGTCAAGTGAATTTTTCTTCATAAGCAGCCACTGAGTCATCATCCTGCCTCAATTTCAAGAATTGTTTTTCCATCCTAAGACGAACCTCCTTAGGAAAATATTTCTCAAGAAACATACCTTTGAATTCATCCCAATCAATAAAATCAATCTCCTCACTATCCCTGATATTTTTGACCATTAACCACCACTGATCAGCTTCACCTTCAAAAAGGTAAATAGTGAGACTAACCTTTTGATGTTCTGAACACCCCATGACATCAAAAATCATCTCCAGTGCTTTAATCCACCCTTCTGCTAGCACATGGTCAGATGATCCTATGAATGATGGGAGATGTTGCCTCATGAAATGTTCCACTACTAACATGTTCCTCTATGGTTGATCTGGATGATCTCATGCATGGATACCTCCACCATTTATAGCCTAAGTCAACTATGCTATCACTGCAACAAACTGTTCAGTTCTGATTCCGACCATCTCAGGTTGCTTATTTTGAAGGTTATCTTCCTCCAAATGTTTTCCCATCACAGTTGCCCTGTTTCTTCTACGGAAAACCATTGTGAACACAGAAATATCTTAGGCGAAGCAACATGGTAATCTGTAAATGATATATCATTTTAATATTACCATAAATTAATTTATGGACATTATTTTAACCATATTATAACTCCTAAAGTTTTCTAAATAGACCTTGGATACCAACTATAGGGACCTGACCTTAAAACATTACATAATCTTGAATTAAATTAATTATTTACATTGAGGATATCTTCAGGTATTGAGTTTTAGAGAGTTAGCACATTACTATTACATCTCAAAAAAAATTACAAAGTAGACACTTCTACTCAGTTTCCATCATTTTCATAAAATAAAAACTCTTTAAAAAATAGAGTCATGTCCAGTTCCATGTTTTAGATAGCATGACTTTCCCTTGATCCCATCCTTGACCCTATTTATCTTTAAGTCATGTGAAAAACATTTCAAAACTTGGGATGAGCATAAAACTCTCAGTAAGGGTTATAAAACAAAGAAAGAAAACATTAGTTCATCAATACATACATAACATAAGCACTTTAACATACCTCATGAAAACATAAGATTTATGAATAACACACGGTAATCCAAAATCATAAAGGCAACTTGTGGCATCCATATCATACTTACATTGTAGCTATCATAGATACATAGGGTGTTACGTTGGAATACCCATCATAGTATATTCCTTAAATCTCTTAGGAGAAACATTCATGTTTACCTCCATCACGTTACCTAATACATTCAAGAGCTATCTCAAGCTCACCCACCATAGGTTTATCATGGAACCACCTGTATACGTAAACAACACCCAAGAACCATAACATAATCATAACACATAACATAAGAATAAAGGAAAGATAACATTCCCATATTACAATAAAAATATATCATTTCAAGATATTGAAATAATAAATACATTATGAAAACCATTTTTAATACCAAAATACGTAAAAAGAGTATATGTTATTTATTTTCCTTTTCAAAAGATTTTGGCTTGTTAAGGAAGCCATAGATCAAATAATACTCACGACGACAGAAAAGGTCGTTGTCACCATTTACGTAAAAACATTTATTTTTCGTTTAGTAAAATGATTCATATAGAAAATATTACATTTTAATGAAATGAAAAGTTAAAGGGGTTTATACACCGTATAAAATAAATCCGTGTATAAAACAAAATATGCCTCAATGAAAGGAGATTGAGACGAAGTCCCTTACCTCATGTCCGACTTGACCCATTCGTTCTTTAATCTCCTGAATAATAAACTAAAGTTAATTTTTACTTCCTGAAGAACTTTTTTCAAGTTTATTATTCCTTTTACATTAATTATTACCATATTATAAACATTATATAATTATTTAATTTAATAATGGTTGGTTTGTCGATATTTGGTACTTGAGTCAAAAATGAACTTCTTATAATTAAAATTTGTTCATGTGGTCAAAATTTCATTATCTACAGAATGATATTCATGATTTAGATATCATATATATCATATATATCCATTATATATATGTATTCATAATAGTACATAACATTTTGAGGTAATAAATGAAATGCACCGTTCATAGAGATGGTAAGTCATACGTACGCATGAACGCTACTTTCATTTATATTTCATATTTTAATGGAATGAAAACCTAATGATACATAAGTATATTATACTTCCAGTATAATATAATACATAATTTTATTTACTACATCTTTATACATCCCACGTATGGTATGAACAAGTCATATCATTTTGAGGGGGTGGTAGTCCGCACTTCCTCAAATGAAATTATCGTGTTTACCCATTATGGAAACCATAAAGGTATGATATAAATGGAAAATATAGAAGAATAATGAAAACATAAAAAAATATATATCATATATAAATACAGTTCCATCATAATGGCCACCATGAGAGGCGGTTGGAGATATTTGAACAATCATCATTTCGTGAGGCAGTAGTTCGTCGTCCACAGAAACAATATGTTCTTTACCCATTATATGGAGGTGTTTGTAAGTTTAATTCAAATAATTATCATAAAAACAACCTAGTATATTTAGTATAATGTTTTATTTATAAGATAAATTAATAAAAATAGTTTAGAGTGTTGGAGAAGGAAAATGAAACAAAATAACTAAAGAGAAGACGTTACCTTTAAATCGGGAAACTCCCTTTGGTTTGAACAAAAAGGTTTACTTGAAGTGCATTATGCATAATGTAAGGCTTATAAGTGGAATATAGGGATGTAGGGTGCTTAATTGGGAAGATGTTGGATGAGGAAATGGGATTGAGAGGTGTGAGGAATGTGTTAGAAGTGGTTTCCTTTTATAAGGGGGAGGAGGGGCTCTTTAAGAAAGTTTGAAAATGATATTTTATTACACACTTATTCTCAGTTTCAAAAGGTCCAAAACTCATCAAAGTCAAATATAAGATGACTAATGTTCAAAATAAAATCATCCAATAATAATTAGACAGGTTTTTAATATTTTGTTTAATATATATAATCTTATTTAGTTAAATCATTTATTAATGAGGTAAACATTACATCATTATTGTGTGATAAATAATTTTATTTATTTGATTTCTAACAATTATAAAAATATACCATGATGAAGGAAGTATTTTTATATTTCCAATGAATATTTATAGTCTAAAATATAACTTATATAACCCCATATAAAAATTTATTTACTAAGAGATATTTGTTTATGTCATTGTTCCTTTACATTAAGTTAATTAAAATAAAGTGTCACTATCACTCCCAAGTGGCTCCATGGGGTCCCCAAATAAACCCAAGAATGCCCATGGTTAGATATGTATAAAATAATAGGATTAGGACACATTTTAGGGTAATTTAATATTATCATAAAATTATTTTTTTACCCTTATTTATCGAATTTACCTTTTAACCATGGTAAATAAAATATTTACTGAAGTAAATATTTAAAATTTATAAATGTAAAAGTTACATATTTACACAATTGGGACCTCATGATTCCAAATATGGAATCCATTTTTACAAATTCAATACAAATAAGTGGCTAAAATTAATTTAAAATTATTTCCCACGGACAAAACAAAAAACGTGTTTTTAAGAAATAATAACTATCAAAACATTGACACATGTTTGTGTCCAATTTAAAAGTGAAATTACTTACAATAGAAAATTTGGATTAAATGGTAAAATAATAATCTAATTAAACTTTAAAACCAATTAAAAATGTAATATAACCATATAAATAAATTAGATAAAAAGGCAGTTTTGAATTAAAATAAATTATTTTTCACTATTCATTAAAAATGAACATTGTCAGAAAAATACCAAAAATTTACCCAAAGTAAATTTTGATGTCTTGATTATAAATAATAATTTTATTTTTTCAAATATAACATTTAAAAGTGAAAAAAACTATATTTAAAATTGGTTCGCCATCAAAAGGTGGTAAATCGACCTTTTAAAGGATATTAGATTATTTGTGCTTAAAATCAGATTCTTTCTTATTTTAAGCCTCTAAAATTTATTGGATGAATGTAAAAAAATTTAACAAACATGTATATTCATATTTTAGTTAGTTTTTTCTATTCCCTCCAATACAACAACTATTCATTAACTTCCATTTAAAATAATAATATTATACTATTTGTGTGCAACGTAAGATTTCAAAAAAAAACCCATTGTTGCGTATCGGGTACGCCATCGAACAAAGAATCCCCTTTAATGTAAAATTAATATTTAATTCACAAATACTAATAAATATGAAAATGTATTATTCTTTATTTACCTAGGATGTTACAGTTACCATGGTCATATTTCTATTCATAAGGCTATGTTAATATTCATAAGGATATGTTACTATTCATAAAGGGTATGTTACTATTTATTGAAAATTAACTTGATTATATTAGACTGCAAATATCACCCTGATCGCAACCATGTATGCCTGTTTTTTGAAATTAAAAACACAGAAGTGGAAAATTTTAGTTTAATGGTTGGGTTATGAATATCTCCTATAATAACCAAGTGTTGTATCATAGACAATCAGTACTTCATGCAATATAATCCATCTAATTAATTGAAAGTATTTAAGATAAACATACCATAAAATTATTGGGGTGTTATAATTTGACTACCCACTAGCCTATAGGCATATGCCTTGTTTAAGAAAGGTGAGGGGTTTTTTGTCTATTAATCAAGGATTACTCATGTGGAGATAATGAATTTCATATATATCTATTTATTTAAAATAAATGTTCATGCACCATATGTATGTTATGCATCAAGATATGTATGAATACATATATATTGTAAATACCAGATCTTTTATAAATGAAATCCCCTTTTTTATTAAATAAATTCCATATCAAGAAATATAGTTTAGAAAACAAATTTACTACATTTTTATTTTTCACTATTATAAAATATAGTGTTTTTGATTTAAATAACTATTAAGCATCATAAGTGTTGATAATATAGTAATTGTATAGTGACTATTAAGATTATTATATATTAAGCGTTATGTTGAAGTATAATTGACATGTACGGAAGAAGCGATGACCTCGATTAGTAGGATCATACCATATAAAGCCCATTTATCAGAGCTTCTAAGGCAGATGACATCCCTAGGATTTTACCTTGACCAATACCAAGTGAATATTCAATAAAAAAATGTTGAATGAAACCATTTAGTTGATAATTTCAATCTTATCGAGATCATGATCAAAACCATGTTTGCTGAACCACCCTAGGAAAACACCAACATCACACACCTTACCCTTAGAGCATATGCTGGTTCAATAAGGGGTTGTGTATCTAGACCATAGTATTATGAATTATTATGTTTTATTTATAATAAAATAATGATTATATTTATATTTTTTGTTATTACTTTATATATTATTATATAATGAGTTTAATAAAAATTAGAGTTTGACATGAAGAAATCAAAATTATAATTTTGGTAAATATATAGTCTCAATTAGGACACTCTTTTGATAAATTCAATAATTTTTGGAATAAATTTTATTTAAATAAAATATTCTTATTAAATAATACTTATCAAAATATAAATGATAATATAAGTTAATGACGTCTATTGCAATTTTTATAAGGGCCATAAAGTTGTTAGTGTCATAAAACTGGTATTTTTAAGAAAATAAGTTTTTTATTTATTTAAAAGTAAAAATTATCATATTTGTAAAATTATTTTGAAAAAATAAATATTATTATTGAAATTATCATGTTAAAATTATCTAATGCTGTTTTTCATAATTTTTTGAGATAGTCTAATTATTGGGTAAAAATTAAATACATTATAAATATTCGGTCTATATTATGACATTATAATAGCCAAAATTTGAAGTAATAAATGTTATAAAAAGAATAAATGAACAAATATAGGTTTACCGTTTAAAATAAAATGTTTTTATAGTTATTTATTTAATTTTATAATCCATTAATGAATCCTCCAATAGCTATTTTATATTTTAAGGTTTTAAAATCAATTCTTTATGAACATGACTCACTTCCACATCACCAATGATATTATTTTAATATGATAGGTTCATAGAATTATAAAATATTTAAACACACTCCTATTTCATAGAAACCATGGGAAACCATGATATTTGTTTGATTATTTTATCATATAGAGTCCAAAACCCAAGTTTAGAAAATAATAATGAATTCCCCTCATTTTTCTATAAATACCAACCCAACATACCTCTCATCTTCACTCAAAACCCATTTATACTGAATATACTCTCCATTTACCTCTATGAAACCCTCCCAAGGTGTTCATAATCTCATAATAAGCTCACCCTAGGCTTTTATAAGTACTATTTCTATGTATGGGTATTCTATCCTCCTCCTCTTTATTAAAGAACTTTCTTTGAGAAAGGACATTTGATTTAAAATTGCTATTATTGTAATATATTTTTACACATCCCTTTAATATACTTATAACTCCCAAGTAATGAGATTACACCTTTCACTATCATTAATTCCTTCTATAAACCTTTATGTACACCTGTTATGCTGTCGAAATTATACTATGATTTTCTATGACAAACATTTGTGTTGTGTATACCCATCCAAATTTCCAATCAAGTATATTCACCTAGATATAAATTTTATTCATTGATTGGAGAATCCCATGTATGCAACCAATAATCCTTAATCATGGGATTAAAAGTGATGAAATACATCCTTTTGTTGTATGATATATGCAGCACAAAAATACATTTACATGATATGAATACGATGGGTTGAACATGAATTATATAGCCCCAAAATGCTTTTATTTATTTTTAATCTCATGATATTTCATTTATGATGAATGTGAGGTTATCCTAAGAACATTATGCTATGATTTCTCAGTATTTGTCCTTAACTTTTTTTTATGATGTCATGTTTTATATTTTTTCCACATTCATATGTTTCCTTTATTTTATCCACTTATTTCATGCTTTGATGTAAATGTTTATGATTATCACCCCTTTTATGCCACCTTTATATTACATTTGACAAACAAGTATCACTTTAATCACATTATGCTTTGATTATTCCATTACTAGGCTTTATATCTCACCCCTTTCCAATATATCCCTAGGTTATCCCATGTTATAAGGTCAGTGGATTTTAAGATCATGTTAAGGATTTTTAAATAATTTTATTATATCTCTATTTCAATTTATTATGTTATGTATATAATCAAAAAAATACACCAGGACTTTAGATCCTTTTGGATTGTATTATGTGTTCCTTTATGTAATAAATAATGAATTAATGTGTATCAAATATATGGGTTATCATAAATGGTATCAAATCAAGGTAAAGTTATTTATGGGAATTATGATTAGAAAATATTAGTGATATCTTTATGAATAATACTAAACATAGGAATAAATTTCAAAATTATCATAAATTATAGAGTAATTTGTTTCCAAGAAATAAAGTCCTTTTCTGGATACTAGAATTTGATATGGATCTAGAGTAGTTATACCTAGGGGTAATAACCCTGAATAGGTAACATTGGGAATTGACTTAATCATCACCTGTTATATAGAAAAGAGGCCCACACACCTATTATAACACTCCCATGGGATATAATTGGGTAAATTCACAATATCCTTAAAAACCATTATAAAGTGAACAATACAATTCCAATTAAATTTTATGTTAGTATATAGACCATGGATAACTTCAATTAAAACCTAGAAATCCATAGGTTAATGAATGTATGATATTTATGAGTTATCACTTTAATGTTTATAGTTTCCATTTTATGTGTTTAATATATTAATAATTCTCATACCTAATTTTCCCTTTATTTTAGTCAATAGATGGAAATAGGAGAAACAATTTCAATAACCAATGAGATGGGCAATGCCTAAATGATATTCCTAACCCAATGTGAGCATGAGTTGAGAAATTCATGATAGTACTTACTCAATTAACTCAAGTTATAAAAAAATGTAAATTAGGGGAAAACCCACATCCCCTTAAGAAGGAGAAAGTCATAATTGAGACCTTTATATGACAGTGGTATCTGGATTTCAGTGGATCTTTTGATCCCTTAATCATATAAGGATGGAAAAACAACATTGATAAGTTATTCTCCATCCTTAAATGATCTATACAAGAGTAGGTCATATTGGATATTTATTTCATAGAGGGATAAACTGATCAATGGTGGATATTGATAAAGATTATGAAGCCTGTGGAGGATATCTAAGTGATGGAGTGGAAAAATTATGTAATATTTTTTTGATAAATATCTTCTAGGAACTCTCTGACTAAAAATAGAGAGTGAATTACTTTGCCTTCTAGAAAAATGATTATGAATCCATTAGAGAGTATGATGAAGACTTCATAATACTTACTTGATACAACATTGGATTTACCATTTGCCATGAAAGTAAATTTGATCACATTTTAGGTGGGATAAAATTAAATCTGCAAAGATATTTGGTGATTCCATACATTAAGAGATATGAGGAAATTTTATAACACACCCTCAAAGTTAAAATAAAGGATATTGAATCTCAATTTCCATGATATATGAAGCAAAGAATACATTTTTATTTTGGTGGAGTGATAGAGAAATATCATAGCGGTAAGGAAGTCCAACATCCCAATTTTCAAAATTGTGGGTAGAATCATCTTAGAAATTTCTTAAAGGGGAAAAGTAAATACGTTATGTGTGGGAAGGAATGTAACCAAGATAGTGAATGCTGACAAGAGAAAACCACCAATTTTATGGAATACAGGAATGCTCTAGCCAAACATCATCCTATTGTCTAATGTTTCAACTGAAAGGATCAAGGACACTATAAAAATCAATGCACTAAGCCAGGGGTTATCAACAATAACCAACACCAACAACCTCAAAGACCTAGAGAGAAAGGGTGATATTATTCCACGACCACAGCTGAGGTGGATCCTGATAACAATGTAGTGAAAATTATACTAGATATTAATTCAAGAATAGAGAATGTACTATTTGATTTTGGTTCTATAAATACTTTAATATATCAGATATTTATTAGGACTATTCAAATACCACCACAAAACATGTAAGTGTTTATATTAGTGAAAATAGAAATGTGACAAATATTGTATCCGATGTATATAAATTCTTCACTATACATATTTGTAGGCTGAACATCCCAAGAAACCTTATGATACTTCATTTAGTGGAATTATATGTAATTCTAGGTATGGATTGTATTTATTCATATAGATCAATCATAAATTGTTGTGAGAAGGAAATTACACTTTATATCATAAATCATCATCTGATTATATAAAAGCATAAGGAGGAGGATGAATCTCCTTTGGTATCATCATCTCATGCATTAATATTGTTTCCTTATTAGAAGAAGTATCTTGATCAAATGATTATGACTAATGTTTTGACCATGCTTGATAAAATTCACATTGTAAGGGAATATGTTAATTTGTTTCCTAAATAATTGACTAGTCTTCGTCCAAGCTGTGAGGTTGAGTTATCAATTGAGATTCTATCCAAATAATATCCAATATCCAAGAATCTATATATAATGAACATTGTTAAACATGAATAGACAAAGAAGAAACTATATAAAAATTTGGATAAATGATTTATATGACCATGTGCTTAACCATGGGGTGAGATGGTCCTCTTTGTAAAGATGGAGGATTGGTCAATACACCACTATATGGATTATCATGAGCTCAAAAAGATCATGATAAAGAACAAGTATCCTGTTCCATAGATCGATGACTTATTTAATCAGCTATGTGGAGCCCAATACTTCTCTAAGTTAGATCATTGGTCAGGATATTATAAACAGATGTTAAATAAGGAGGATACCCCCATGACTACTTCTCATACGGGGTATGTGCACTAAGAGTTCATAGTGATTCCATTTAGACTCCCTAATGCTCCAACTATCTTCATGGGATTAATGAATAGAGTCTTTTGGGATTACCATTATAAATATATGGTATAATTTATATATGACATTATTATCTACTCTAAAAGTAATGAGTAACACGAGGAGCGATTGAATACTGTACTAAAGACCTTGAAAAAGGAAAATTTATATGTTATGTACAGTAAATGCATGTTTTAGATATAGCTAGTAACATTACTGGGGCCTATTATCACAAAAAAGTATATATTTAGATCCTTAAAAAACATAGTTAATTTAAGTATATACCAAAAAAACATATGTGACATAGATCTATAGTTTCCTTAAACTAGCTGGGTACTATCATTGATTTTTGAGAAACTTCTCAAATTTTTCAAGCCCACCAACAAAGCTAAATAAAATAGGAGTGATTTTTTTCTGGAATGATGAATGCAATGAGATATTTGAAGATTTAATAAGAGTCTAATCATTACATATTTTCTCACACTACCAATAAATGGAGAAGTATTTTTGATCTACAATGACGCAACCAAAAAGGGATTGGGTTGTGTACTTAGGAAAAATGACAAGGTGATGGACTATTCCACTCCCCAGTTAATGAGTCATGAAAATAACTACCCAACACTTGATATGGAATGGGTTATAGTGATCTTAACATTGATTATTTGGTGACATTATCTCTATGGGTAAAGGTTTGAATATACACAGATCATAAAATCCTTAAGTATATATTCACACTAAAGGTGATCAATATGCACTAATGAAGGTGTATAGAGATGATAATGAATTATGATTATTCAATATATTACCATGAAGGGAAGGTGAAAAAGTGGAAGATGCTCTGATTATAAAGGATCCCTAAGCCCTATCCATGATGTGGTTTTAAAGGGATTTAATGTTCATGGACATGAAATGAATAGACATGGGAATAATATAAGGACATTAATAATTTATTTCTAAAATAACCTCTCAACCATCCATTATTGAGAATATCAATGTGCCCCCAAAAGATGATTTGAAGTTATAGAAAAAGGTAGTGAATATTACAGAGTTCAACTTTTATAAAAATGGAGATATAAGGATTAAAACTAAATATGTGTCGCATCAAAACTCAATCCAAAGAGTGAACTTCTTGATGATGTTCATAGCTCATCCTTTTATATTCATATAGGAAACACTAAGATGTATGGATATTTTAAGAAAAACTCATGGTGGGATAACATGAAGAAGGAGATTTCAGAATTTGTATCTTGATGCTTGGTATGGTAACAAGTCAACGATAAATGATATAAGTCTAAGGGTATAATGAAACCACTCCCCATACCCATAAAAAAATGGGAAAAATTACCATGGAATTTTTTGTGGGACTCCCTAGGACATCTAAATGAAATAAAACCATCGGGGTGGTAGTCAACCATCTTAAAAAGTAAGCACATATCATTGCTATCAATGATGATTTATCCCTTGAATAATCACAAAGATATATGTAAGAGAAGTTGAAAGACTACATAAAGTTCTATTATCCATTATATCTGATCAAGACCCAAGGTTTACCTTAAGGTTCTGAATAATCCTTTAGCAAGCGTAAAATAGAGTGCTAAGTTTTAGTGCTACTGATTAGCCTCAAAAAGAAGGATAGTCTAAGAGAACTATTAAAACTCTAGTGTATATACATATATCTTGTTAAAAAGATTTACAAAGATTTTGGGATCAACACCTTCCCCTGGTAGAGTTCTTATATAACAACCTTTTCCATTATAGCATTCAAATGACACCTTATGAGGATTTCTATGGGAAGAGGTTTCAAACTCCCACATGTTGGGATGAAGTTGGAGATAATAAGATAATGGGACTTGATATTATCCAAGAGATGATAGAGAAGGTTAAAACCATTCAACTTTATATGAAATTCACATAAAGTTGACATAACATCTATGATAATAATCATCGATGAGACCAGATTTTTTAGATTAGAGATGAGGTGTTCCTTCATATATAAACATGGAAGAAATTATTGAGGTTTGGGAAAAGGGAAAGATTATTCCAAGATATATCACCCCCTTTTAGATCCTTGATCGCATTGAAGCTATGGCATATCAACTAGTACTCTAAACTATCATATCTCGAGTACATGGTGTGTTCCATGTATCCTTATTGAGTAAGTACATACAAGAATCCTCACATGTAATAAATATAGAGGTGGTACCCTTAGAGAATGATATTTCATACAAGGAGAAACTGATTAATATCTTAGATCATAAAGATAAAGTTATAAAAAATAAGAAAAGTCACCTTATCAAAGTGTTATGGTGGAACCAAAAGTCTGAGGAAGAAACATGGTATGTGAAAGATTCAATGAAATAGAAGTACCTTCATATATTTTACTGTATAAAATTAAATTTTTATGGTGAAATTTTTGAATGGGGAAGAATGTAGCGACTCAAACCTTTATTAATGAAACGCCCTTTTTTATGAATAAATGATTTATTAAGTAATATAGTAATAGAAAACACATACACTGATTTGGTTATTTTAGGATGTTATCAAATATATCCATTTAGATTTAAATGACTATAAAGTATGATAACCATTGATAATATAGTCCTTGTACAATGACTGTTAAGACTATTTTATATTAAGGGTTACATTAATATCCCATTGAGACATATGAAATAAGAGGTGTCCTCGAACGATAGGACCATACCCTATGAAAACCATTTATCAGATATTAAAAAGGAGATGAAATTATTGGGAATTTACCTTTACTAATATCAATATAGGATTTAATAATTTAAGCTCAAGTGAAACCATTTATGAGAAAAGGTCAAAGTTATAGAGATCACAACCCAAACCATGTTTTATGAACCAATCTATGAAAGTAATACCACCACACACCATACCTATAGGGAATCCACTGGTGTAATAATGGGTTAGATATCTATAACCTAGTAGTATGTTTTCATATGTTTCTTTATAATAAAATAATGTTTATATTTATACCCTTATTATTACTTTATAAATTATTATTTAATGACTTGAAAAAAAATTAGATTTTGATACGAAGAGATCAAAATTGTATTTTTGGGAAATAAATAGTCTCAGTTAAAATAAAATTTTGATAAACTCAATAATTTTTGAAATAAATGTTATTTTAATATAATATTATTATTAAATAATATTTATTTAAATATAAATGATAATATTATTTAATGAAGACCAATGTAATTTTTGTAAGGGTCAGAATGTTTTTAGATCCGTAAAAACCAATATTTTTAAGTAAATAAGGATTTTTAATTAAAAGTTAACATTATTATATTTATAAATTTTTTTTATAAAATAAATATTATTTTTTAAATCAACACATAAAAATTATCCATTGGTGACTTTTTCATAGTTTTCTAGGACAACCGATTCTTTAGGTAAAAATTAAATATGGTATAAATATAAATTTTGTATTATGATTTCATAATAAACTAAAGGTGATCTAATAAATTATATAAATGTAATATATAACCAAATATAGGTTTACCCTTGAAAATAACGTGTTTTTACGTTATTTAATTAATTTTATAATTTAGTAATGAATCCTACAAAACCTATATTATATTTTAATGTTTGAAAATAAATAATTTATGAACATGAATAACTTCCACATCACTAATTGTATTACTTTAATATATTAAATTCTTATACTTATAAAATATAGAAAATAACTCCTCTTTTTTAGAAAAAAAGGAAAACCATGCTATGGTTAGTGGTTTTTATTATTTTATCATATAGAGTACAAAACCTATGTTTAAAAATTAATAAACAATTACCCTCTCTTCTGCTATAAATAACACCAAAACATTCCACTCCTCTTCACTCAAAACCCATCGATAATGAAGTTCCTTTCCATATACCTCTTCAAAGCACTCCCAATGTATTCCCAATCTCATAAGAAGCTCCTCCCAAGCTTTTATAATCACCCTCTCAAGGTAAAGATATTCTATCCTCCTCTTTATTCAAGCACTTTTATTGAGTTATGCCTTTTTATTTCCAACCGTTCTTGTTGGAATATGATTTTACACATCCCTTTGATGTACTTGTGATTCCCAAGTAATGAGATACCACCTCTAAGACTCATTAAACCATTCTATGAACCTTTATGTTCACCTGTTATGCTATAGAGGTTATCCCGTGATTTTCCATGCCAAATATTTGTGTTGTGTGTACCAATCCCCATTTACACTAAAGGGTATTCACAAAGATACATCTATCCTTAATTTATTGGTACATACCATGTATATAACACACACTACTTAATCATAATATTTAAAATTATGAAATATATCCTTATGATATATGATATATGTGACACACAAATGCATGTATATGATATGAATGTGATGGGTGGGCCTAGAATTATATAGACCTCCAATGCATTAAATAATGTTTTTATCTCATAATATATCATGTATGGTGCATAAGAGGTTATCAAAATTACACTATGTTATGATATCTCAATGGTTATCCTTGAATTATTCTTTTGATTTCATGTTTTATATTGATTCCATGTCCCTATGTTTCCTTGATGTTATCATATTATATCATGCATTGATGTTCGTGTTTATGATTATCACCCATTTTTTGTTACCATAATATTACACTAGACTAACATGTATTACTTTAATCACATCATTATTTGATTATTCTATTAATGGGATTTATAGGTCTCCCCTTTCTTATGTACATCCCTAGGTTGTCCCATCCATTATTAGATGGTCGATAGATTCTACAAGCATGTTAAGGAGTTTTAAATAATGTTGTTGTATCCCTATTTTAGGTTATGATGTTATGTATATAATTACCAAAAGACACTAGGTCTTTAGATATTTTGGGATTGTATTATGTGTGTCTTTATGTAATAAATCCTAAATTAAGGTGTATTAAAGATATGGGTTTTCATATGGATTCTATTTTTGGGTAACATAATGTTTTAGGTTGTGGAAAGAGTTAAACATTAATGTGATGTCAAAAAATTAATTTTTTGGATAAATAATGATTCAAAAAAATCAATAGAGGCATGCATCTAACAATGATTAAATCACAAGATAAATAATATTACATTATATATAATGGGTCTAATATAGATTTTATGTATATTAAAATGGAGAGAATTTTATGAAAACCATTTAAAACCATGTGTGTGAGATTCCATATAAAGGGACACTTGTTAACACCTCAATCATTTAGTATGGGTGACCCTAATAGCTAGGTTCCTAATAATCATATTATGTAAGGAAAACATGTGATAAGGTGACACTAAATGTTATGTGCTTTTCTTTTGATATTTTATCTTGGATAAACATAGTTTGAAAACCCTAATAGTAATGAGACCATAGGAATATAATTGAGTTTATACATCTAATAGTTTAGGATAAAGAGTTCACCCAATCATATATATAATAATCATATATGATATGATGGATAAATTTATCATCTTCCAGATATAGTCATTAATAATTTACATTCCCAAACTAGTGTAAGTCATGATAAAACATCGATATTGTCTCACTAAATAGGTATAATGTATGGGATCATAATTTTTAGTGAGAGTACATTAATTAAAATTCATTGAATAAATTTATAATATATGATAATCACCCATAGATATGTCTATGTTATAGGTTATGAATTACTTCATCATTATCATTTATAGAAACTTTATGGGTATGACCAACAAAACAATTAGAAGTTGGTATCTAAGGTTGAGAAGTGTTCTATAATAAAATAGTATGGATAATTTTAATGTGAAAGTTAGTGTAGTCAATTTAATTAAATCTAATTCATGGGTATTAGATACCAAGTTTACATCTCACATTTTTTAATGAAAAACATAGAGTCAAAGATATAGGAGAATAGAAAAGGGGTCAAATAGATCATTGGGTCAGTAATAGAGTAAGAGTTTATACATTATAATTCAACACTTATAACCTAAATTTACTAAGTGGACTAATACTAGAAATAGGGAACTGTAATTTTGTTTCCTCCATAAACATAAATTTTATTTTTGTATATTCTTTTAAAAATAATGGGTTCTCATTCCCAATTAATAACCAAAGTAATTCCATATATATATATATATATATTTATATTTATATATATAAATGAGTAGTTATATTGAATTTGAAATATGATAAATAGTTTATAAATCAACTATTTGGATAATCATATATATAGTATTATAAATAAAAAGGTTAGGGTTTATTCTACTCACAATCATAATTGAGAAATGCATCCAAAGACTCTCTAAATATAGATTATTAGAAACATTGAATTATGAATTATTTGAAAAAATGTTAATATTTTTAGTTAGGAAAATGAACAAAGAACCATTTTATATAAAAGGTGAAGGTCCATTAGACTATTGTATATCATACCTAGTGATGTATGTGGAACAATTAGCACTCAATCAATTAGAGGTTTTAGGAACTTCATTACATTTATGGATGAAGTCAGTCAGTATGGATACACTACTACAAAAACAGGCAAGCGAAGCACTACGCTTTTATCAGCGCTAAAAAAAGTACTGATAAAGGGGCACTTTTAACAGCGCTAAAAAAAGAACTGTTAAAATTGACCCTTTATTAGTGCTTTTTTGTAGCGCTTATAAAGGGGACCCCTTTATCAGTGTTTCTTTTAGTAGAGCTGATAAATGTGGGATTTATCAGCACTTTTTTCCTACCACTGATAAATTTTATGTTTCAATAAAAATCATTAAAAATAAAATATTGTTATATAAGTATATTTATATTGATATAAATAAAATATATATTTTTTAAATATGTTTTAGATGAGTATAAATAGACTATTACATTTAATATATAATAAATTTAGTGAAAATGGCTTTAAAATATTTTAAAAAATATTATTAATTAACAATTTCTAATTATTATTGATTAAAAATTATTTAATAACAATTGGAAGACACAAAAAATCAAAAAAAATTAATAAAAGATATAAAATAAGTTGAAAATGTAACTCAAACTTCAAACGGCCATAAATTTTGATCTGGGTGTCTGTTTGAGCTCTACAACATATCAAATCGAATCCTGCGACGAGCTCTATGTGCTGGTGACCCAAGAAATGCTTCTATCACATTTTTCGAGGACAAAAGGCCTAGAAGTCCTCCAAAACTGAGTTTTAAGTTGGGATACACCAATTGTTTAACATTAAAACAAGTATACCTTCTAATCCAGATGTCTGTTAGGCCTGTACCACATATCATATCAAAGATTATTTCATTTTATTCGATTTGACTGGTTGTGGAGTTGAAACAGGGTTCTTGTATTATAAGTTATGGCCATTTTAACATTCTATGGATTTTCAAATACACATATATATGTATTTATTCATAAATATATATGTGTCTGTGTGTTTGTGTGTGTGTGTGTTGTATATATGTAAGTAAGTAAGTATTTATTTATTTATAAACAAAAATAAAAAAAATATTTCATAAATGTACTTAAAACTAATCTTATAAGTATATATTAATATACCAATAAATATACAGATAAAAAATTATAACTAAAAATATACATATAAATAAATATAAATATGTATTAATATAAGAATGAATATATATATGCTAATATATGATTAAATATATTTATATTAATATGAATCTATATTAATATATGAATAATTATAACTATATATATATATAAATAAATTGATATATCATTAAATAGAGAAAAAAATAAATGTCTTAGTGGTAAATGTGAAGAAGCGAAAGGAGGGAGGTCTCAAGTTCGAGTTCGGGTGGAATAAAAGGGGTGCACGCATGTGGGGACGCACGGGAAAGGAAGCGCGTGAGAGAGTGTGAGGGGGGTCCTCCTAGCGCTGATAAGGGGGGGGGGGGGGTCAAGCGCTATTAAAATCACCCCCCCTATTATATAATTCCTTTTTATTTTATTTTTAATTTTTCAGACGTTTATCAGCGCTTTTTAAAAGAACTGATAAAGGGGTCTTTTATCAGTGCTTTTTTTAGCGCTGATAAAAGAGACCTTCATCAGTGCTTTTCAGAGCGCTGATAAAAGGGACCCCCTATATCCTCACCTCGATTAATAACTCTTTTTTTATCATTGTTAATCGACTTTTCTAGCGCTGATAAAGGCCATATTTGTAGTTTTTATATGTGTTTATAATGATACATAAGAGAGAATATGTCAAAAAGTTTAAGACATATGGGTTAAGTATAAAATCAATTGGGAAAATGTATAAATATCCTCTAATTATATTGAGGTTGTGAATACATGATCGTGGATTTTACTGATCATTTGAGAGATTGTGGAACATTTCCATAAATCACCCCTCCTATAACACCAAAATGGAATGGTGTGTTTAAGAGGAAAATTTATACCTTTTCCGAAATGATATGATAAATGATGAGTTTGTGTGTCCTACCTTTTACATTTTGGGTGTATGATATAGAGTATATTGTGTTTTTAAAAAATAATATTCCATATAAAGTAGTTATAAATACACCATATGATTTTTGGACTCAGAAATATCTCATTATTTAATTTATAAATATTTGGGGATGTGAAAAAATCATTTGATATTTAGCTTCTAATAAGATTGAGTCCAAATATAAAAAATCCTTATTTTCTAGTTATCATTGGGAAAATATAGGATATTATTTTTATAATCCTATTAAACATGATGTTTTTGTGGCCCTATGTTATGTTTCTATAGAGAGGGAACTCAAAATTCCAGGAGTTTTTGGGAGGAAATTTTATATTTTAGATGTTTAATACCAAAAAATAGAAAGTTTTCTTGATTCATTGATTGAGTCTGTCTCATAATGATTTGTTGATGAAATTCCATCTCATATTACAAAGAAAACCTCAAAGGTATGGTGGGATTCATCAATATGTCAGGATATACGGATTTATTATAGTAAATTATGATGAGTTAATGCTCATAGGATAAGAACCCACCACATACCAAGAGGCCATTGAATGTTTTGATTCAAAGAAATGGTTAAAAGCCACTGAATCATAAATGGACTCTATATACACTAATGAAATTTAGAAGGTAGTGGATGCATCTAAAGGGGTAAGACCATATAGTTTAAGTGGGTTTTCCATAAGATAATTTACATGTATATTAGAGTGTATACTTATAAATCTTTCATAGTTACAGAATATTAAAATAAAATTCATGGTATTGACAATGAAGAAATATTTTTCTCAGTTGTGAATTTCCAAGTGAGACTGCAAAAGTATGAAAGATACAAGGGTGTATTTATGGACCTAAAAGACTTTCCTAGAGTTGGTATATTTAAATTTATGGTGTAGTAAAAAAAATTTATTTCATGATAAATTCATATGATTACAATGTATACAAATATATTTGTGGGAGTACAATAGTGTTTTTGATATTTTATATGGGCGACACACTACTTATTATAAATGAAATCCTAACACTTCACTCTATGACGATGTGGATAAGAAAGTGATTCTTCATGAAATACACTTGTGAATGTGCCTACCTATTGAGTATGAAGACCAACAAATAAAGTTCTAAAAGGATTCTTGGACTCAATCTAGACACATACATTCGTAATGTGCTAAATAGGTTATTCATGGAGAACTCTGAAATTGGGACTTTACTAGTGATTAATGGAATAAATAATAAGAATTTTATTGATAATTTTATATAATTATAAAGGATAGATAAAATTCCCTATGCATACACTATAAGATCTATCTTGTATGAAATTTTGTGTACTTAACCTAATTTCACCTATCCTATAAGAATTACCAGTAGATACCAATACAATCTAGGATGGAGTCATTAGATTATTGTGAAGAACAAACTAATAACTTCAGAAGGACTAATGATATGTTATTAATTATTTAGGGCATGGATGATATCTTTTTCAAAGGTTACATGGATTATAGTTTCAAATATGATAGGGAATATATGAAATCTCTATTAAATAACATGATTTTCTTAAAGAGTGGAGCTATTTGTTGCTTGAGTTCCAAACAATCCGCTATAGTGGAATAAATGGTAGAGGTAGAGTATATCATTGCATCATATTATATAACGTAAGTTGTTAGGATAAAGAATTTCATTAATAAACTTTATGTTTTTCCTAACGTTGAGAGAGAAATTGAGAGTTACTATGAAAACAATAGAGCTATTTCTTAGGATATAGAATGTAGGTCTCAATAATGGAATAAAAAATCCTTTAAAAATACCATATTATATTAAATTTCATTGAGAGTGGAATTATTAGGATCAATAAAGTGGCTACATATGATAATATAGAAAATACTTTTATGAAATGATTATCATAGAAGAAGATTGAGGGTCATGTAGAGTCTCTTAGTATAATATACTTGAGGGATTTATGCAATGGATTCATAATTTATCTTTTTATTATAATAAATAAAATCTACATTTATCATTCATTCATTTGTGCTGAAATTTACTTGATATGAATGTTAAAATGATAATTTCCACTCAAATTATGACTTTGATTTGTCCTTAATCAATGATCATCATTAGTATAGTTTTTTTGATGATAAATTATGATTAGCATGAATTTAAACTTTTATTTATTGAAATTTTTTGTATAAAAGGTAAAAATAATGGATTCATGGGGTAATAAGTAAAAAATTATCACTTAGATTAACATGCCAAATTATAGATCATGGAATATTATATAGGTACTAAGATTCTTAGGGGTGTATATATATTACAAACCTTATTACTTGAGGTTAGAGAGACACATGTCATGTGAAACTTCAAACATTGATATCTTTATTACACAATTAATTTAAGCTTATCTAATTAGAGGGATGTTGAAATTTTTTCTAATCATGTCATTAGTTAGAACACTACTAAGATTTGATTTATCCACTTATTTGACATGTAAATACAACAAGAAATTGAATAAAAAATGTCCAAGGAAATACATCACCATGTTTAGTAGGGAAACAAATGATGTGGTTAACTACTAAAATGATGGCCCTTTTATGTACTCATCCACTAGTGGAATGACATGTGATGTATTTATCAACCTTGTCAGTATTTCTCATAGAATCAGGAAAATATGAGATGGACTAGTGGACACTCAACATCATAGAAAAAGGTAATATATAGTTATAAATATTATATATATGATACATCTTATGGAGGAAATTATTTTCTAGATATATAAGTATGTTTGATGGAGATCAGACTAAACACATTATTAGCTTGAGTAAGATTGATTATTTAATAGAGGGTGCTATTTGTTTAAATATATGAAATATGGATTTGATATTTATTATAAATTCTACTAAGGAATATTGTTCCATACAACTAGGGCTTAAAGTAATTATTGTGTTTTTGTAAAAGTGTATATTACAAAATAAAGAGAGCTTTATAAACCATATATGAAAGTGTTTTTATGGATTCACAATGAGTTGTAATGTTTTCATAATTTCTTTAAGATATTTTAGGAGAAGTAAGATATTGCTATAAGTGAACTAAAAAATCATGAATGTGATACATGTAGCATAAGAATCCCAATCTACCAGTGTAACTCAATTTCATGTGATTCCATCGAAGCTTATGCAAGGCATTACTACTTCCCTCCCATATTTCTTGGTTTCCTTTAAATAGATTCGATGTCATTTATACAACACAAAATCCATTCGTTACTAATCCATTAAACTAACTAGTTAATTCATTTAAATATCCATTATAGAATTGAATGAATAACATCCCAGTGATTAGTGATTAATACAGTATAATCATATTCACTACATTCATTGTATGGAGAGGCTTTGATATGGAACTGCCTGTAAATGGAAGGATATGGATTTGTTGGCATAATTGATCATCCATGAATAGGATGCAACTAAATATCATCTATTTCATGAAAATATTATAAAATATTTCATCTTCCCAAAATGAAGTTTATCACAAGTTTAAGGCATTAACACCCATTATGTTTTTCAACATCCTCTAGACATGACCATGAATCCTTCCTCTATTAGATCACCTTCAAAGTAATGAAATATACCTTTTTTGATCTTCCGATCATAATAAAACCATTCTCCAAAAAAGAAGAATATGGATGAGACTGAATAGGTGTTTTAGGTATGTTATGTTTTCTAGTGGTCTTCATCTTTCATCCACATTTAGTCTTTTCATGATAAATCAGGTGGTGTTTCAGGTTTCCTTCTACTTCTAAGGATTATAGGATGATCCCTTAATTACTTTGATTAACGATACAACCTACTATTCATTAATCTTATGAATGAATCAATTATCTTAATAATTTCATCTTATGGAAAAAATTGATTAATGATAGTCAGTGTAAGTCAACAATAACACATTAATGTTCAGATATAATGCAATGCCTACCATGAAAATGCATTGTTAAATTATATTAGCATATCTTCTTATATGATATTCCCAAAATCAATAAATACTAGTTGCATTAGTTTTCCTATGTCATACCATAATACATATCAATATTATACACCTTGTTATTATAATATATACATTATATATATATTTATAAATTTAAGGGTTTCTTCTAAAAAGAGTACTTATTATATTCATGAATTGATCATTCTATTATTGATATGATGAGAAAAAGGATGAAATTGATTTTATAGTAGTAGAATATATATTGTAATCCAAATAAAAAATTTTAATAATAAGATCTTATTATTCTAATGCTTTGACAACCCAAAGTAGGTTGTATATCTTGTTCATCAGTGTTATTGGGGGATCTTTGTTAATTGATAGAAGCCAATATAAAGAAACGATCAAGAAATTGTAATATTTATTGGGATGTATCCTTAGGGGTAAGAATGATACCTCCCCCACTTGTATTCACTTGATTATATTGTTATATATCTATGTATCATACTAAACACAAACACATTAAGGATATATTTACCCATATTGAGGGTAAACCTTGTAAACATGTGATGTGTTATTATTTTTTATTATTTAATGTTGTTCATATGGTTTAATGTATATGTTATTAATAATAAAATTCATTAAACCTAACAGGTATAGTGGTTTTAATAATAATATGGTCAATTGAAATAAAAAGGATGTCAAAAAAATTCAGTCACACTATTTCACCCCCTCTCTATGTGACTGCACAGATCAATGGGCACTTCACTACATCAGAAAATCTTTCAACACAGTCATATAGATCTTTTAGAGGAATTATAACATAAAATAATTTCTAAAAAAAATATTATATCTTGAATTATTATGAAAAAATGGAGGCTTCCCCCCTTAAATATTCATGTCACAAGATGAACTAGTACTTATATTTTTTTTTGAAACCTTGGACTTAACATCCATCTCTTGTGGAAATATGAAATAATTTTCTTAAAATTAAAACTATTACACTAGTATAGAATATAAAAATTCATTCTATTTTCATCCATCTATAATAAATTTTGCTTCTAGAAATCTATGAAATCATATTGTTACATTAATCAATATCTTGAAATTAAATGAATAATAAGTCTTCGAAGCCATGTAAAATAATATAATGATATCAAAACTCGGCATGAATTATCAAAATTTGAAAAAAAATTATTAATGTTAAATGTTTATGAATTTATTGGAATCCACTTATTTCACTTGTCAGTTATGATATGAGGTTTAAAAAGATTCATATATGATTTGTTTCTAAATGACTATATAAAATTTATCTCATAATGAAAAGAAATCAAATAAATGGTAGAAAAAAATTTTTTTAATTAAAAATCAATAAATTTCTAAATAAAATAAACAAAATGGGTGTTATTAGAAATATATCAACTAATACATCCAAATTAGATAATTTTATCAGAAAAAGATAACATAAAAGAAATTATCAACAATTCAAACAACACGATGATCAATAATCACACTAAATAGTTCATATTGATATTTATAAATGCCTTGTTTTTTCTCTATACATAAACATACAACATGAAAGTCATAAATGAGAATAAAAACATGATAGCTAAACATCACTTCATGTGAAGGTTTATCTATATCAACCGACTACTCTCTTAGTTTAGTTTTCATTGGAAAAAATAACTATGATGAATAATACATTCATATATAGAGGATAAAAAATGCATTGAAGGAGTATAAAAAAGAAACAAATATTTCCTAAATAAAATAATATTTGAAAACTAATCTAATATAAATTCAAAATGGGAATTCATTTAAAATTGACTTTGTTATATGAAAAGAAGAAATCTAAGGGAAACCACTCACTACCCATATCACTTACATTATATTATTTTTAAAATTATTTATTTTTAATGCATTATAAAACTCATTTAAATGGGTGTTACCATCCATGGTATTTAATTTCTTTTAGGAATTTAAAAAATTAAAAAAAAATTATGAATAACTGAAATAAAAGATAAAATTTCTCCTACCTCAACTCATCAATATTTTAGTGGGACATAGAAATAAAAAATCGGTTAACTTCACTTATATAAAATAATAATGGAATAATATAAAAGAAAATATATTTTTTAATTTTACCTAAATATTAGAATTCAAAATTTTTTATATTTGAGTACTTACATAAATTAAATAATCATTGTATATCCTTGAATTAATAGAACAGATTAACAAAAAACATCATAAAAATAGTCCTGAAATCCAAATTATGAGAGATAAAAATTCACTATAGACCCCTTCTAGGATCTATGATCTATCTCCTCATGTTTCTTAGAAGCTAAAGAAGTGAACTTATGTGAATAGAGAAGTATAAGACATGAGTAAGTCAATCCAACTTATTATCTAGAGAATTGAATCTCTCATGAAACACTAAAATTTATACCATGGAAATCAAAAACATATTAGTGTATAGTGTAGAGAATACACAAAAAAAATGAGTGGTAGTAACAGTCCAAATGTCTCCCGATATGCATGAAAGGATATGTAATCTATCTCCTTAAGCTATTCTAGAAGACAAATAAGTGAATCTATGAGTAAATAGAATCAAGAACATACATTCTATTAGGAGAGGATAATCCAGTGATGATGTTAAAGGATAGATTCTATATACAACTAAAGCTATAATCTATCTCTTTTAATTCTCTATCATTATTGTATCAAATATTGAAAAATTATATTTTAGTGATGAATATGAGGAGTTCATGTATGGAACCCCGATTACCCACTGTGAAATCAGTGAAAACTATCATTTCTATAATCATCAAATCAAGTCCAATCTAGGTCTGTCTGAAAAAAATCAAACCTGTGAAAAAAAAATAAAAGGTAAGACCTCATACCTCTT
Organism: Viscum album; assembly: GCA_963277665.1. Taxonomy (NCBI): domain Eukaryota; kingdom Viridiplantae; phylum Streptophyta; class Magnoliopsida; order Santalales; family Viscaceae; genus Viscum; species Viscum album. Next base: position 1,138,837,941 of record OY728155.1, on the reverse strand, counting down.
ATTCCATGAAAGTTATAATTGGTATTATTTTGTACTTGAAAAATTCATTATTAAGAGTTGGATGAGGTTTGATGATAGAACTTATTCATTAGTCCCAATTAAGCCATGGATATTTTGAGAGTAGAGGATATAGTGGCTTAGTGTGGTAATCTAGACCTAAGGATGGGGATCATATTTTTTAAGAGAGAAGGATAATCTGAAGATATCCTAAAGTATACTATTACACAAATATGATTAGTTTTTTTAAAATCAATAATAAAAGTGAAATTTTGTCAGAATTATTAATAAACATTTTTAAAAATTTCATGGATTATATATATATATATATATACTTTAAATGTAATAACTTAAATATTCTATTATATATATCATCATTTTTTTATAATAAACTTTTATAATTCTTGTTAATAATGATCATTTTTTTTGTAGTGTTTCATGAATGCATGTGTTACCTTTCTAAAAAATTGTAATGAATGTTTTCTCAACCTTCATTGATGAAAATAAGAAGATTCTTAAAGATATCCTTGAACAATGTAAACATTATATTATTTCTCACATAACACTTTATTCAATGTCAACACATGGATGATTAAGGACACATAGAATCAACTTTTTTATATTTATGGATTTAGTAGTTGAATATTGACATTACATGATAATGGATTTTTTTCATATTGTTTTTCAACTGAATGTTCTAAAATATAAATCATGTGGTATTAGTTTTTTATCCCTAAAACATGGTATTTTTTAGATTCAATAATTAAAAAACATTATTTGACATTGGTTTTTTTAGTAACCTGACAACTCAAACTTGAATATGAAATTATAGTTTTACATGGTTCTTTTGGAACCCAGAAATCCTTTTAGATACAGCTTCACTAGTGCAAGTTACAATTTTTTTATATGGTTACCGATCAAGCCTAGTTTGGTAATTATAAAATATTTAAAGTTAAGGTAGGTCTATGTTCATCTCTTATTGAAGCTGTTATATTGGTTTCAGCTGTAAATAAGATTGATTTCAAAATTTAATTTCTAAAAAATCATGATTTATATAAGATTTTTAATATCATTAGACACTCTAAAGATGTGTGTTAGAGGAATTAGTCTTGTGTCAATTATAAAAATACATTTTATTTAATTATATAATGTAAATTTAATGTTATAATAGGTGGTAAACATCATCCTACTTTTTTGTAGAATAATGGGAACCTTGGGAAAGATTGATCAAATATTCATATGGATGGTAAGATATCCTGAAGAGATGATAATGGAACAACCCCATAGAATGGTTATACTGAGAGTATTCATTTAGATAAAAATTATAATTGAACAAACTTATAATAGGGGAATATAATATTGGTGTTTCTAGATCTCAGTTGGAACAAACATTGTAAGATGTGGTTTCTAATCTAAATATTCATTTAGCGGTAGGTATTGGATCTTCAACATTGGTAAATATAATGGATACAATTGATAATTATGATGTGGTTGATTCTAATGGGGAATAATTTGTAGAGGAGTTGAATGAGAATAATGATTACTGGTCCTTGGGGAGTGAAGCTGAGGTGGACCCAACAAACCTGCAAGAAGAGAAATATATGAATTCTAGAGATAGAAAAGGAAAAAATATAACACACTACGATTTTAATAAAAAATTAAATTTAGATAAATACATTGGGGAATATATTGTTTCACACAAAACACCAAACTATAATTAACTATGATACATTTTATTAAGATAAAATATTATAGTGATAGATAAAAATTAAATAATTATGATAATACAATATGAAACATCATTATAAAAAGTATAGGAGTAATAAATCAACAAGTAAATAATAAGGTCACAAACATGAAATAATTTTACTCATGATTTTAATTAAATATCATACCTCTGATTATAATTAGGTATTTAAGGAAGAACATTAAAAATACAATATACATTTTGATAATTAAGTAGATGAATAAGATGAATGTATTTCATTGTAGTATGTAAGGCTGTTTATAGAGATGTGATATGACGGTTACATATTTTGTCATTGGATATATAGAAATTGGATATATAGTCATTGAATTTAATTGTATCCAATATATACATATAAGGTGTGTAATTATTGGTAAAAAATAACAATAATTAAATAATCAATTCCAGAAAGAGAGAAAAATATAAAAATTAAATAAGAAACTTTATTAAAAAAAGGTATTTTTTCATTATAGGTTTTATATTAAAATATTTGATGTGTTTAATGAAATATTCTAATACCAATAATTCTTTTAATTTAAATAGGGGATTACTTTAATCGGATTATTTTCATTATTTTTTTATTACTATATTAATAATTCAATTGATCAATATTGGATAATTATTTTAATTAAATTCATTATTTATAGATATAATTAAATAATTACCACACATTTAATTATTACTATTTGGTATGGAAAAAAATAACTCTATTTTTTGGTGTTGAAAATATATTTTCCTATTTTTTTAATATGTTGGGAATTTATTGTCTTGAAACTAATTATTATCACTTCTAATAAAATATATATTGTATTTAGAATCAACATATCCAATTTTGGTAATAAATTTAATTACATATTTATAAATAAAAATAAGTTACCAAGGTAAATGTTAGTCAACACATTAAAGGTTAAAATATGGTAGAAGTGTTTAATTAAGGAATAATGTCCTAAAAAACAAAAAAAAAAATTATCTATTTATCAGTGGATGAGGGATTCCCCGACCTCCTCTTATCTTATCTTTAGTATTTTACAATTTGGGATCCATTTTACTTGAATATGAAATTCTTTTTATATTAATAAAAGAGTATTTATAAAAAATTTCGACCCTTATCATCTATAAAATAACCCCTCCAATTCCCACATCAAAGCAGACATTTCCTTCAAATTTATCCCAAATCCGTACTGAAATTATCTCATTTATAGTCTTATATCTCATTTGGTATCCTTTATGATGCTTCCATGCATGAATTGTATTCTTTGTCAATAAGGAAGTTCTGAGAAGCTATCAATATTGGTTGGGCTAGTTTATAAGTGATATTGTAGGGATACTATTGAACAAATCTTGAGGATTTATTTTAATATGCATTTCTATAATATAAAATAAGGTGAATTTTCTACAACATTAGATGTGAATAGACTCAATATACCAATATGAATTATGATTATTGGATAGGAGTTATTTAATAGAATACCATACATCTTTTTATAGATGAATAAATACTATCTAATACTAGTTTCAAGGATGATTTATATGCTACATAAATATAGAGATTAAAGAATTAGCATTAAGGTAAGAAAAACTACCTGAGAGTTGAAGAAACCAATCAAGATGTGTGAAACATATATCTTACTATATGAAGGGATGAAGTTAGGTTTGATGATTATTTTAGATGATTTTTGATGATTTGAGATGACTAATAAATCCCTCCAAAGGTTTTCCAATTTCCTGATGACATTTGAGAGAGTTCTGTATTTTGGAACAATCAACATAATTTTTTATGTACAAAATTCCTATGATTCATATAGGACTTCAGATATGTCAAGTGGAACTTTGAATTTGTAAAATAAGTCTTCCTATGAGTCCTTAGTACTCTGAATGAGTCATGTTGAAATTTGGATTATTCAACTGTAACATTAGATAATTAATTAATGAGTTAGATGAGTCACATGATACTTCAAAAGACTAACTTCTATGTTCAGATAATCTATTCCACACTTTAGAAGAGTCAATTCAAATCTTTCATGGAAGAATGGAAAAGGAATGATAACTGTTTAGAAGATTCATTTTACTCTTCCAAAATCATACTTTTCAAAAAATAGAGTGTTTCTAAAGACATAGATTTATGAGTTTTTCAGAATAAAATGGGAATCTCATTAATTCGATGCTTATGTCATTGTTTTAACCCTAAGTGATGCGTTCGTGGTGATGAGGAAATGTTCCGACGTGAATAACCACCTATCTCTTCTTATAGAGACAGTTTCACGTCACATTCACCATTTCCTTTGTTTCAACCCATTATGCACTGTTATCCTTTAAAGGAATTTTAGATTAACCTCGTAAGGACTGGGAAGTTTATCCCTTAAATATTATGAGGGAGACACCACAATCAAATAGTCTCAACAGATGATTCCATGGGGTCGATTACTTGTGTAATCGGTCCTCCTAGGATATCACTTCCTCGGATGGTCTCCAACGAGTTTATTTGTGGAGACATAAACACCCAACAACCCCGGTATCCATGATTCATGGACCTACTTTCCAAAGACAGACATTATTTGGATAATTATTTGGCAAAGGACACTTAAGGATGCCATTGGTCGAGAGGATGGAGAGTGGGGTTCCCCACACCCCTTTTTAGAGGGGGGGGGGTATTGCCAATTTAGGGACTCTCTTATAAATTTAAGTCATTTTCATACATTCATGAATCCTTGGTTCATTCTAGAAGTGTGTGTCCATGGGCTACCCCTGGTTTACAGGATTTTCCAAAGAATACAAGGATTTGATTCTATTGAGGTAATGTTGAATTGAGCCATACAATAAGGAACACTGGAGTTTATCATCATCTAGGGAGGATGGAAGGTGACTTGATGTTGGGATCAGACCCATAAGAAGGTTTTCCTACCTATCATTGGGAGAGGAATTATAACCCACATAGTTCAAATGAGATGGGGCTTACACATGGAAGTTGCCCATTTGGGGGGACATTGTTGGGTGATCCCTTTCGAAAGGGAACCCTTTTGAGATTGGGCCTTCCAGTAGGCATCTTATGTAACCTAATTTTATAAGGAATTAGATTTCTCGTAGATCATAATTATTGGGGTTTACACATATAAGCTTCCCATTAAGGGGGTCATGGTTAGGTGCCCATTTTGGAAGGGCACCCTTTTGAGATCAGGCCTTCGAGTAGGAATCCTACGTATCCTAGTTTGATCACAAATCAGAGTTCTTTTAGTTCAGAATTTACAGTGCTTACGCATATAAGCTTCCCATTTAAGGGTTCATGGTAGGGTTAACCCTTTTGGAAGGGAACCCTTTTGAGATCAATCCTTTGATTAGGTGACCTACGTATCCTAGTTTGATCAGGAATCAGAGTTAACGTAGTTTAGAATTGATGGATGTGGCAATCATCACAAACCTCTAAGCCTACGTGAGTCATTATCAATGTGAGAACAAAGAAGATGTGAGAGATCCAGCCAACCACATTCTTCCTCTCCTACTGGACGGAGAGGGTGGGCCTACGACGGAAGAGGATGAGGTGATGGTGGGATAGGGTGCGAAGCAACAAACCCTTTAATTTGAGATGACATTAAAGGTTGCTTGGCTCGGCCTTCAGGCGATTGGGGACTTAACTAAGTGGGAGTTCCCCAGAATGCATTCTGGAAAGGAGAGGAGTGTCTTCTTCATCACAAAGGGAAGTGAACATAACCCCCTTGACTGATCACCATTCCTTATTGAATGGAAAATAAGGAGATCACCCTTAATCACTAGAATTGGGAGGTTCACGTTAGTGTCCCAAGGATGGAGCTAGGTTACCATGGGAATGTAGACTCACAGACATTCCCAGAGTACGAACCGTTGTGGGGAGATCCATTGTGACTCCACTTACCATGGGTATGTATACTCAAAGGGGCACATTGATGCACCCAATGGTCTGATCATATGGGTCTGGTGGCTTTGGAGGAGGCTTTGGCCAAATGTCGGGGGACTAGTCCGTAGAGGGACTATGGAGGACTGGATGACATTAGAGGGACGAGATTTGAACCAGAGGAAATAATACCTGACAAAACCCTATTCCATGTACTGTTTTCTTATATAGGATTGGGTAAGCTTCACATACCATAATGGTATGCGGTAAGAGGGTCATCTGCGTATCAAAGCGGTACACGAGCATAGGTATGGACCACCATGCACCACAGTGGTATGCAATCCTGGATGTGGTTTGTCAGGATGATTTAGGTTCCATCCACATACTGATATAGTACGCGGTGCTGAGTTAAATCTGTGTAGTGATACACCATGCAGAACACCATATTCAAGGTGGTTCTTGGGGACTATCACTCATAAGAAGTTCATCCACAAGAAATATGTGGTTCACGGTTTCACTAATTAGTTTTTTGGTTCTATTATTATTATTAAGTTCCCCCATTTTATGGGTTGTGGCTAGTAGTACCTGTGGAGAGCGTGGTTCGCAATTTAGGCTTTTCCGATGATTCAAGACTGAAGCCAAAATACTCCCCCAGTTCTTTATTCTAACCTCTATGGTTCCCTTTGAGCATTCCTCGTATATCCCTTCTCAATTCCTTCTGGAATCCTTTTATATATTTTTGGGGAAATCGTATCTATGGGAATGCGACACCATTTGTAGAATCCAATAAAGAGATATCTTGACCCATGGGAGAATCATTCAATTGGGGTTTACGAAGGCTGCGGTTCGCAATCATGGTTTGTGGAACCCCACCGGTTTTCTTCATCTATGAACTACTACATTCCCAAAATGGTACGTGGATGGTATTGTGCACCTTATTCTTCAGTGACATGGTTAGAGATCGAATGGGTTTGCGGGACATCATTCCATGGGCCAGCGCCTCACAAGTCGTTCTGTGTACTCGTGGTTTGTAGTTCATGCAATCTGTGAACCCTTCCCGGTGATGGTACGTGGGCCACTTAAAATATTCTAAAAACTTGAATTACTTAGAGTTTCTTCCATAGTTTGTATCTCAATTTGAGTCCATTCACCTTATTATACTTGTAGGAATACTTTATTACTTATGAAAAGTGATTACGAGAGTATTTTATTCCCTTGGTGAAATTTTCAGGACCCTTCAAATACCCCCATCAGAATGGGGTCCATTCAGAACGAAAATTAGACTATTTTGATGTAGAAGTAGTCTTGAACTAAAATGGTTCATGGTAGAACAGATAGGCCCAGTATTAGGGGACCACACCTATATATATATGGGCATATTTTATTTTTCTTTTACCATTTCTCACAGAATAAAGTGCTCTTGACTCCCCCAGATTCCTTTGTGTTTGCGTACCATTTCTCTCATGAAAATTCTGTTCGTGAACCGCTTCTTACGTACTGTGAAACAAAATTTTCACAATTTATCTATCTGTGTACAAAATTTTGGATTTTGAAAATTGCATTATGGAATTTGAAAACTAAAATCTAGATTCTGCATAGGAGAAGGCTATGTTGTGTGTGTGTCCGCATACGGAGCTAGAACCGACAAACTGAATTTTAAGACTTAATAATATGAACTTAAACTTTTAATGCAAAATATCTGAAAATGAACTTTACAAGGCCCTGTTTTGTGTCATCCACCTTACATAAACCCTTCTCTTCACCAGCCAATGCTCTGCGGGCCAACGGATCGGGGTTTCTTTGCATACAATGGATGTACGCGGTGTAACGCTTTCGCATACTAGAGCAGTATGCGGCGGTTGATTCATCACATCGTGCAGTAAGTGGGATATGCCTACCACATACTATTTCTGGAAATAGTACATGGATCCCTATGTGGAAAAATTTTTAAGTCCTTTATCCATTTTCCATAGCCTTTATCCAGTAAATTTTATTGGAATGTCTTTTTATTGGCTTTTGGATATTCCTATGTAGGCTATAATGGTTCTTTTCCAGGATGTGATAAAATCGACGATGAAGAGGGTGAACATGGTGGGGGATAGTTATGATCATCTTAGATCCTATATTATTCCCCGTGACAACTTCTTAGAAGGTCACTTGATGCCAGAGTTCCTAACTTACCCATTGTCCGTACAGTTTCCACTTTACAGCTTTGGTCTTCCTGACGATGTTCCTCCACCGTTGGCTGACCCCAATACCCATTTAATTCTATTATAATCACTGCAAGGGCATGATCGGGAAAATATTTCCTCATTAGGAGAAGTCATAACTACTTAGATTTAGGAAAACATCTTTATACTATGTGTCTTGGCGTGGACTCAGGGCAATCATAACTATCACAATGATGTCCTGAAAATAGTCGCCTGAGAGTACCCATCCATTATCAACATTTACCAAGACAACCTTAACAGAGGATGGTGCACCAAGTGGAATCTCAGATCTGGAGGATGTTTATTCGACGAATGGGCCTGGGCATTATGGGTACATCAAACCTTCTTGGAGTCCCTTGACCAGTTGAAGGTGGTTAACTTATATAAGGCGACATGGGTTTCTCAGTTCGCAGCCTTCTCTATATGTGAAATCCATCATGATCTACTGAGCTACTGGTGTTCAAGGACCAACACCTTACATTTATAGAATGAGGAGGTGGGAATTAGCTTATAGGATATCCACAAGCTTGGAGGACTCTCCATCCTTCGAGAGATGTATGACTAGTTTCTCTCGGTAGCTAATACATAGAATGAAACTAACCATGTGTCCCATTTGACAAGGAGTCTACTAGTTATGGAAGAGGGATTAATTTATCATCCCCTCCAGGATTTCTGTCTTATCCTATTCGATGCATGGATAGGGTTATTCTTGCATATGAACATACATAATATGAGGGCTTTCTATAGTCGAACTCATCCATCTCATCAATACCTCCAGACTCCATGGTCAAATTGTGCCACCCTTGAAGCGGGATGGTATACCTCCTATGATATGAGCTTCAATCGGACGTGTCATCTATGCTTATATTATTAGGTTTCTTTGCCATGTTTGTTAGTGGATGGAATTTCCCATCTCACAATGTACATAACGGGGTCCAGACCTGTACTTTGATGATGGCGGTCGTGATGGCAGAGGGTCGACCAATCAATTTTGAAATTCCTACTCTTTCCCAAATTTATGAGTTGTTTGAAAAAATATAGGAAGGTAGGCTCCCACATCATCTTAGTAGACCATTTCAATTCATGTATGGGTGGATGGCAGAACACTTCCCCTGTTATGAATATTGGAACACTGTGAAGGTTCCTCATTCTAGCTTTCAACCTACCCTTCTCAATATTTTCGCTATTCATCCCTGGACTTTAATCATTGTTGATGCAATTGGGCTGCTAAATGACACTTCTTTCTTCTCATTCACACCGCATCCTACCCCTCATGGGTTATTAAGAGGTGACATTGTCATTTTTAGAAGAACACTTATACATAATTTCTCTTCGTGACATGATGTTCACTACTCTTGTAGATCAAGTGGACATTTGTGAGTCATACATCCATTATCGGTTTTCTAGGAAATCCGGGTGCCTTAAACAAGTTGTACTTCTTCCTTCTGTTCAGTTAAGGGGAGAGTCTCATCCCATTATTCTATGCCATTTATGGCTTATGATGATGTGATAAGGTGTCATTATGGATTTTTTCATCCCAAATACAACAGGATCCACTTTTCTGTCACTGGAATATTCCCAAATCTGGATAGATTGTTACCCTAAAAAGGTGTTGAGAGAACTAGTTTTGTGGGTAAAAATCCTCTAACCACTATCCACCCCATCCCCACCCAACGACCATTCCACACATTACTTCTTCTATGATGAGTGCGATAGCTAGATCTTCTATTCTTGTCCCTACAGCAACCATGATGGATACAACTCCTATTCCTTCCCTTGTGGTAAGAAGTTTCTTTATTCACCTCTAGAAGTATCTGTAAGGGGCTTAATCAGTACAAACTATCTCAGTGGGGAGTTATTCAGACTTCTCCCCTCCTATGAAAACATCCCATGACCCTAATGAGGCTTTCCCCAATAGAGTATCATCGAACACCCTGGAAACCGTGGAAAGTCCTCCACGTCTGGATCCAGTGATCAAACCTTCTGAGGTAAAGGAGAGACCACCATCTTGGGTGACCTATCTTAGGTCCCTTCCCACTCCTATAATGACACCTCGTACTAATATACCCGTTTTTGTGGTGGTGATCAAGGTACCGGTGCTGCAGTGAGTCACTAGGTAGTGCGGAAACAGGCATGGTGTCAGTTATGTGCCCTTTCCGTGGAGACACATATAACTAGCTTCATTGATGAGACTAACAATTTTCAACAATTATTCAGTGATATGGGTTTCAGTGGCTTTTATTATTATCCCTGTTTCCGACGCTTTCGCTGGGGCGCGCGCATCCGTCCGCGGAGGACGCACGGCTTGTTGCCCCGCGTTCCCGCTTTCCAAAGGCGGGCGGCATTCGCTCCTTATTCAGGGACGTCTGCTCCTTGATCGAAACGGGATGATGGGATGTCGGTTCTTCCTTCCGTGGATTCCTCCTCAGAAGTCATCACCTAGTCCGGGTCTCCCTCATAGATTTAATACGTTGTTCGTGAATCTCATTCCCGGTTCCATGTCGTCATGGACGCCGGTTAATTACACTACTTCCGTCAAGACTTTCCATAGGGTCTTGACATGGTAGCGACCTTCGGTCGGAGTAGACGGAAACATCAGGAATGTCGGGGCATCTCTGGGTGCGTGGACATTGGGGAACCTGTATTCTTCCTCATAAGAGGGCATCTCAAGGGTGAAAAACCCGAGGCATGTATCTGAGGTTTTCCTCAGCTTCCCGTGTTTAACACAGGGTATGTTGCAAGATTAACGTCTAGCAGAGACGGTTACACCAATGGAGTTCCATCCGAGGTTTTCCTCAGGAATCTCATGTTTATCACAAGGTAGGCCGCGAGTTTAACGTCTTGCGGAGACGGAATGAGGGTGATCAGAACGTCCCATAGAGACGGATCAGATTGGTATATCCTTAGGAGGGAACACCTGGAAGGTTTACCAAGGCGATGGATCAGAACGCCCAATGAGGACGGATCCGAGGTGGTGCACTCCCTATAGGGGAAAGGGGTGATGAATCGGGGTGTACACAGAGGACAACGACCCGGAGATATGATGGGGCTTACACTTGGAAAGCGGCCCATGTGCCGCTAGGAGCAGCGAGGATGTGGATGGCATGATCCCACCGGGATGTGGCGGCCCGGGTGAGAATCAGGATGGGTGGTGGATGGATGAATGAAGTGGAGGGGGAATGAAATGGGACTATCGCAGGGGGCGACAGTGAAGTTGGGCTTGAGCCTTGAAGAGGCTTCCTACGTATCCCCGTGGTAGGGAATCAAAGTCCGCGTAGTTCGGGATGGTACAGTTTAACGTCATGCGGGACGATAGTGAACCCTGACGTGAATAAACGACGGGCGATGGGTGTCGGCGAACCGACGTAAATGAGGGACCTTGGTCCACTGTTGGTGGGCTTGAACCTCGTGGAGGCTTCCTACGTACCGTGCCTTAACACGGATCAAAGACCTCGTAGTTCAGAAGGGGAGGGTCGCAATGGCTTACCACTGGACCGGAATTGCAGTTTAACGTCGTGCTGGACGGGGGTGAAACCCGACGTGAAAGACGGGTGGGCTTGAACCTCGTGGAGGCTTCCTACGTACCATGCCTTGACATGGATCAAAGACCTCGTAGTTCAGGAGGGGTTTCGTCGGTGAACCGACGTGGAAGTAGACCTTGGTCCACTGTTGGTGGGCTTGAACCTCGTGGAGGCTTCCTATGTACCATGCCTTGACATGGATCAAAGACCTCATAGTTCAGGAGGGGTTGGTTCGCAATGGCTTACCACTGGACCGGAGTGTAGTTTAACGTCATGCTGGACGTAGGTGAAACCCGACATGAAAGACGGGTGGGCTTGAACCTCATAGAGGTTTCCTACGTACCATGCCTTGACATGGATCAAAGACCTCGTAGTTCAGGTGGGGTTTCGTCGGTGAACCTACGTGGAAGTATACCTTGGTCCACTGTTGGTGGGCTTGAACCTCGTGGAGGCTTCCTACGTACCATGACTTGACATGGATCAAAGACCTCGTAGTTCAGGAGGGATTGGGTCACAATGGCTTACCACTGGACCAGAGTGTAGTTTAACGTCATGCTGGACGTAGGTGAAACCCGACGTGAAAGACGGGTGGGCTTGAACCTCATAGAGGCTTCCTACGTACCATGCCTTGACATGGATCAAAGACCTCGTAGTTCAGGTGGTCACAACGGCTTACCGCTGGACTGGAATGGGACCCGACGTGAATGAGCGACGGGTGGGCTTGAACCTCGTGGAGGCTTCCTACGTACCATGCCTTGACATGGATCAAAGACCTCGTAGTTCAGGTGGTGTGGTCAGGGTCGGTGCTCACTCTAAGCCCACGTGAGTCATGCTCGGTGTGAGAAACAAGATGTTGCAAGGACCTGACAATCACGTCGCGAAGGATGCGTCCGTGAGAAGCAAAGAGGGGCTTACGCGTTGGGCGGCCCATGGTGTTGGGACTTACTCTAGGATGGAGGCCCAAAGAAAAGGATGATCTTGATTTTGGGCTTGAGCCTTAAAGAGGCTTCCTACGTACCATGCCTTGACATGGATCAAAGACCACACAGTTCTTCTCACAACGGAATACCGCTGGATAAGGATGTCAACGACTTACCGCTGAATAGGATCACAACGGCTTACCGCTGGATAGGGATGTCAATGGCTTACCGCTGAATAGGATCACAACGGATTACCACTGGAAAGTGATATCAACGGCTTACCCTTGATTGGGATCACAACAGTGGATGGGGCTTACGCGAGGAAGCTGCCCGGGTGCCACTAAGGAGTGGCACTGGTGAATGGGGCTTACGCTAGGAAGCTGCCCGGGTGTGCCGCTAAGGAGCGGCAATGGTGGATGGGGCTTACGCTAGGAAGCTGCCCGGGTGTGCCGCTATGGGGCGGCGCTGGTGAATGGGGCTTACGCTAGGAAGCTGCCCGTAATGTCTTCCTCATGTCTGGCCATGAGGGCATCCCAACGCACTGGTGGGTTGAGGTATGTGCCTATGCACAAGTGCACAAGCGGGATAACGCCAAGGGCGTTGGAATCAGCCCAAACAAAGGGACAAGAAAAGTGTAAATCACATGCCCAACATTCAGAACGTCATGAGATTGGCGTGGTGATGGAGGATTACTGCTGACCATGTTCGCAACGCAGCATCCATATCACGTTAGCCAGAAATGAGGACAACAAATGAGGGTCGACCGTTGACCACGTTCGAAACATGGGACCATGTCACAAGTGTTGTCGATCGATCCTTCGGTACGTTGGCCCAGGACAGCAGGCGGACCATAGGTCGAGAATCCATACTGTTAGGGGGTCCCTCCAGACGTGATCAGTCTTCCGGGGCGTCGGCCCAGGACAGCAGGCGGACCATAGGTCGAGCATCCATACTGTTAGGGGGTCCCTCCAGACTTGGAAGTGAATGACGATCCAAACGAAGGACACACAAAGCGTGAGGTGGAGTGATGGAATGTTTGAATGGATTCCAACGCTCTTGATGTTATGCCACTGTGATCATGGCGTTAGGCATCTTATTCTTGGCGCACAAGCCATATATTTTTTAATGGAAGAGGCATCCTATGTTTGGAACATATGTATAATACTACAGTTTAGAGTCGGGTAGGTAGGACTATTGGCATCTAATGCTAGGAGCATGATGCATCTCTCATTAGAAGCGAGAGGCATCCTATGTTTGGCACATAGGGATTACTACAGTTTATAGTCATGTAGAAAGGACTATTAGCATCTCATGCTTGGAGCATGAGGCATCTCTCGCTTGGAGCAAGAGGCATCTTATGTTTGGCACATAGGGATTACTACAGTTTAGAGTTATGTAGGTGGGACTCTTGGCATCTCATACTAGGAGCACGAGGCATCTCCCGCTTGGAGCAAGAGGCATACTATGTTTGGCACATAGGGATAATACTACAGTTTAGAGTCATGTATGTGGGACTCTTGGCATCTCATGCTAGGAGCATGAGGCATCTCCGGCTTGGATCAAGAGGCATCCTATGTTTGGCACATAGGGATTACTACAGTTTATAGTCATGTAGAAAGGACTATTAGCATCTCATGCTTGGAGCATGAGGCATCTCTCGCTTGGAGCAAGAGGCATCCTATCATTTGTTAGATAGGGAGAATACTACAGTTTAGTGTCATGTAGGTAGGACTATTAGCATCTCATGCTAGGGGCATAAGGCATCTCTTGTATAGGGCAAGAGGCATCCTATGTTTGGCACATAAGGATTACTACAATTTATAGTCATGTAGATAGGACTACTGGCATCTCATGCTAGGAGCATAAGGCATCTCTCGTATAGGGAAAGAGGCATCCTATGTTTGGAACATAAGGATTACTACAGTTTATAGTCATGTAGATAGGACTACTGGCATCTCATGCTAGGAGCATAAGGCATCTCTCGTATAGGGCAAGAGGCATCCAATGTTTTGAACATAAGGATTACTACAGTTTATAGTCATGTAGATAGGACTACTGGCATCTCATGCTAGGAGCATAAGGCATCTCTCGTATAGGGCAAGAGGCATCCTATGTTTGGCACATAGGGGGAATACTACAGTTTAGAGTCATGTAGGTAGGACTGTTGGCTTCTTATACTTGGAGCATAAGGCATCTCTTTCTTGGAGCAAGAGGCATCCTATCATTTGTTAGATAGGGATAATACTACAGTTTAGATTCGTGTAGGTAGGACTATTGGCATCTAATGCTAGGAGCAGGAGGCATCTCTCGTGTAGGGAAAGAGGCATCCTATGTTTGGAACATAAGGATTACTACAATTTATAGTCATGTAGAAAAGACTGTTCAGCAGAAGGTGCCTAGAAATGGTTGGTGTCGGGACTTACGCAAGGGCGGCCCTTTCTGGTTGAACCTGGCATAGGAGCCAAGTGATCGGGTTTGGAGTAGTTGCCTGAGGAATGGTTCGACTCAAGGTACTCGGGGAATTGATGATGAGAACCTAAACTCACGACATTGAATGAAACCCAGAGGAATATGTCAACTGAAGGTGTTTCATGGTGTGTGGAGTAGTATCTCTAATCATGGTATTCCATAGGTGGAAGGTGGGAGCGCATAAGGGCGCAATGGAAAATCCCGGCATGTGTCGGGTGGGTTCTACTGGCTACCTGCTTATAGCCCTGGTGGTCTTCTGGTAAGTCCAGATGATGAGTGGTGACATCAAGATCAAGGCCTGGAATTTTTTTGTAGTTCCAAGAAAACACATCTCGATTCATCTTTTAGAAGGAGGTATGCACCTTCTTCTCCTCAACAGGCATAACCACACTAACCAGAGTGGTTTGTGAGTTGTCTTGGTGCCCAGGTTTATCTCCTTAAGATCATTGATTATGGTGGAGACACCTTCTTCGAATGCAGGAGGGGCATCTTTGAGTTCTTCTACTTCTTATTCTTCATCATCATCATATTCATCATCTTAATCTTCTGATAGAGAGAGGATTCTCAAGACTAAATCTTCAATGCTGAGATATATATCATCTTTTTATTTAGCGAGTAAGGAAAGGGTGGTTTGGGATCCCGAGGATGGGTCAGGAGTATCTTTGTTAGGGATTTTCCAACATTAAGGGAGTCATCCCGCTCTTCCGTGTCTTTAGAGTTAGAGACCGTAATGGATATCATGCAGACAATTGAGTCTACATCCAGACTTTCACTTATGCATTCAACTTGGTTGATGGGTAATACATACTCTTCCCCAAGATACTGGAGGGGGTCATCATGATCCATTTCCAATCCATTTAGGGCAGTAATACAATCAATTTTTTCGGCCGAAGAATGTTTTTCTTCCGATTCATAGAACCCTGGATCGATGTAAAATGACTCACAAGACTCAAATAGAATTTTATCAGTGTGTAATGTCCTGTTTTTCCCACTAGTGAAATATTTTACGCACTGATGGTATGGTGACAGAATTGCATCATGCTGATGTAGCCAAGGCCTCCCTAACAAGACGTTGAAGGTCGCACTTTTCCGCACTACTAGGAACTCGGAATCTGACATGAGGTCTCCAAGACAAGTTTTTTGATTGAATTTTCCAACAGTTTCTGTTTTCTTTTCTCATATCCTAGAAGATTTCCGCTATAGGATGTCAATCTGTCTTTATCATAGCCCATCTGATGAAGAGTTCATAGTGGGAGGAGATTGACTCTAGAGCTGTTGTCGATGAAAATCCTCATGACATAAATTCCATTTATCTTGTTGGACACATATAAGGGTTTGATTTTCCCTTGGATGATGGCATCTTCAAACTTGTCTATGAAGAAGATAATGGTGTGACATTATTTGGGATTGGTCTCCATCTGATAGACTTTGGATACTTCTACTTCGACCTCAAATTCTCGGGGACATAGTAAGGCTTCAATGAGCACCTCCCTAAGATCTGAGAACAAACTTAACGTATCCATGATTGAAAACTTTTATGGTACTAAAGACTGATATTTTAGTACATAAAACTTATAATATTATGCTTGGAGCTTCCCAGCCTGGGGTTTCTCTTTCATATACACTTTAATGGCCTGGGCTTTGGAAGTAGATGGTTCGGCCTCTATGAGAGGAGTTGGTGGCGCTGTGGTGCTTTTTGGGTTTGGCTGAACTGGTCTGCCTATAGGCCTTGGGAGATTTGGTATTTTTTATTTCTCTGATGGATAATCCAGGATAACTGGGCTTGGATTTCCTCTAGTGGGGGATGGAGGAGCATTCTGGTTCCCTTTGTGTCTGTCTAATGGTACTTCCACAAGTTTCTACAATGTTAAGAGTTTGAGTAAGGGCATGGCTGGGAATTTAACTCCTTCCTTGATCATTACTTCCTGGAAAACTTTAGCCTCTATAGAATCTTCATCCAAATCTCCAGTTGGGCATAGGGAATTCATGTTTATGGCCATAGTCTCCATCCGAGAAGGGGTCCATCAAGTTAATGACATTAATAGAGTCAAAGACTAGTTCTTGATCTGACAATGTTTTTGTCTGACTATCTCATTTTGATGGTACAATTATATAGGGTGGTTCCAATTGTACCATTTGGAAAGGAAGTTCCCTTTGTACCAAGTCTGTTGATATGAAATCCAAAATCATCAAAACTGGCTTCAGCTTTAGTGTTATCCCATCTTCTTGTTCCTAATTTCTGCCCTTTTGTCCCTTAGATGACTGCAGGTCTAGAGAGGATGGATGTGTTGCATCAGGAGATTTTTCGGGCATGGTTGGTTGTTTCATTTGTTCCTGGAGGATTCCATTAAATCATTTGAATGTCTTCCAGGTCATCCAATTGTCAAATTTTTTCTCCTTCTTACTGGATTTTTTTCCATCCCTCTTCATCTATTGAGTCTGAAGTGGAAACATACGCCACTTGCGCTGGTGGTGGGCCCAAATTGACTTGCCTAGAATCCACCATCTTTTATAAGATATCATTAAAAACAAATAATTCCTAGATGATTTATCCTAGTATCCAGTGATAGGGACAATAATTTAGACGGTCGTTGAGACCTAGTTCATCGGCTCGCTTTGGCAATGGTAGCCAGAGCAGGTTGCAATTCTTGGTGGCTATAAAATAGTCGTAGACCTAGTAATCTATGAATGAGTAGAATTTATTTCTTCATTCTTTAAACTGATATATTTTATAACCTTGTCACTCATCTTGTTAAGGTGGGGGTTTTTGTTGGAATCCAGGGGGTCCTACAATGTTCGGTGGGGGCCTCAGAACTAGAGCTAGTGCTAGGGGGTTCAAGTGTGACAAAATCTACTTCAACTTTTCCCACACTTTTTACTAGAGATTATGGGGCCACCCAATACTTGAGATTTGTCAGTTACAAGGGGTCTTCTATTATTTGGGAACTGGAAGAGAAATATTGAAACCCACTTGTGTAATTCATTGGGATGAGCAGTGTTTGTAATTCATCGTGAAGGTTATTGATGCACATGGAGATCATTTAATCCTAGGGGATTAGCCGATTTTGGGGATAAGTCAGGCCTTTCCTTATAGAAATGATGTCTGATATTATTTCATTCCCCCACTACTTTCAGTTCATGTGATCATTGATCATTGTCTTTGCCAACGTTGAACTAAACTAGAAGAGAAACTATTGCCGAAGGTCCTCCCAGCCTATGATTGAGTTAGCTAGGAAGATAGTATACCATACGAAGGCCGAGACCTATAGGGTTTGCACGAAGCATCATAGTTTTACAGCTTCTTGCTGCTCCGAATGACCATCATGGGATCACAATAAGAGGCAAAGTGTATTAAATGCTGTTTTGGGTCCCCTGAGCCATTGAATACTGAGAATAAGAGGTTTCTGAAGTTTGGTGATGGAATAAAATTACTCACCTAATCAGAATAGGGTTTGTTCTCTAATTGTATCAGAGCGCATAGACCCTCCAAGGATTCTATATGAGTAGTCGATTTCTTGACATTGTTCAAGATCCCTTGATGCATATCCTGTCAGGCTTAGGCTGGGGCTGGTGCAGCAGCGGCCAAAGTTGGGCATGCTAGTGCTGCTGGAATTTGGAGGGGATACCCACTAGGGGGTATCCGTTATGGGTTTACCTGAGTATATTTTGGATGCCTTCGCAATGGTTGGAAGTCTTGGTGTCCTTCTAGGGATGGGTTCAAGTAGGTTGATGGTCTCGATGCCGGATTCGATGGGCATCTGTGCCTGGCTTCATTCACCAGGATGAGTGCTTGTGTCAAGGGAACCTCTTCTGGGAATACCTGCTAAAGTTCCACTGGGGGAACACATCCAGAAAGATAGCTCCCTTGACACAGCTCAACATTAACTCACCAAAGCTCTTTCATTTCTTCCTCCTTCTTGGTGAACCTTTCCTCGAGAGTGAGGGTCACATTCTTAGGTGGAGGAGGAGGTGGGTCCTACATGACCTTGGATTTTCTATTATTCTTGTTGGGGTTTTTCGAGGGAGGTAGTGATGGATTAACTGAGGGGCGCCTAAATTTAGAACCTCTCTCTAGTTCTGGGTATGCACACCATCAGGATC
Source organism: Viscum album (assembly GCA_963277665.1). Taxonomy (NCBI): domain Eukaryota; kingdom Viridiplantae; phylum Streptophyta; class Magnoliopsida; order Santalales; family Viscaceae; genus Viscum; species Viscum album. Next base: position 1,138,819,111 of record OY728155.1, on the reverse strand, counting down.
AGTGTGAGATGCCTCTGGGAGGTAACCATATTCCCTTATATCCTCTCCCTATGTGTTATTTACTGTGATATTTGTGGGGTTTAGGTTTACCATGTTCATTGATGCATACCGCATTGGGGGTGGTGTACCTAGTGCCGAATGGTTGGAAGTCTTTATGCATACTTTGTTGGATTTTCTCCTTCTATTATGAGGTATTCATTAGTTTTATTAGAGAATATTGACTCAAAGGGAGCCCTGATCCGACCTCATAATGCACCTTTGTCTCAGAGGGTGAAAACTACAAGAAGGAGTGGAACGGGTGACTCCTTTTCCCATCGTTCTTCCTAGATGGGAGAAGACATACATTCTCTATGTGGGTACTTAAGGTAAAGATTCCCCAAACTTTGTGGTCTGGGGTTGTACTTATTCTTACATTGATGCACTACAATATGTACTTTTTGGTATTATGGGGTAATTTTGATTTAAAAATTCCCCCAGCCCTATAAAATGGGGTTCCTCCCGCATTGCGGCAGTATCAGCCACTATTTCCACCTTTTTTATTTCATGCACTCCCACACGGTTGTGATCCGAGTATGGAATTGGGCCTGCACAAATTCTATAGTCTTTTGATGACATGAGAACTAATTTCTTGTTGGATTCCCATCAGAATTCTGCGGGATGTTCTTGGTTTCTTGGATCAGAATCTTTTTGATGGCTTGATCTCTTCAGTCCTGATGCTTTTGAGACTTACTCCGGACCAGTTTTTGTTGAATATTCCATATTTCTGGAGCAGAGATTTCATTTTATTGGTGCCTTTGGGTAATGACATTACATGATTGTCATTTCCAATGAGGTTTTTTGGACGGGATGTGTGGTGATGTGCATAGCTCTATGTTCTCCCCAACTCCAAATATGATCTCTAGTGGAGGTGTTTCCAATGAGGCGACACAACTTGTATATTACATGGAGGAAAGCCAGTTTAAGGTTTTTCCATTTTTCTTAATGATCACCGATTCCATGTATAAATGAGGGATTCTAGGTTGACTAGATAGATAAGTTCCCCTAGAATGTTGACATGGTCCACATACCCTTCGTAGGGTAAGAATTTTTCTTTCAGCTGACGAAGATTCGTCCATATATTGAGGTGAATGTCATGTATAAATTCCCCTGAAAACTCCCTTAGTATGTAGAAGTGAGAAGTACCTGTAGGCCAATACATCACTGTTATATTATCCCTAGATTATTTTTTTCTCACAAGAAACATATCCTACTGTTGTTATTCCGGGGGATTCTCTACCTGATATGCCTAGCTCGACTACTTCTTAATAATTTCGTTCCAAGAAACCGGGCTGGTGGGAGCCTCATTGATATGTGAACAGTGTGAGGGTGGATTAGAAGATGAGCGTGTCCCCGTACCATTCTATGGTTGAGAGAGGATATCAATTTTCATAGATGAAGTGCTTAATATATCTGACTCCTTCTTTCCAAACACCTCAACATAAGAGGGATTTCTCATCATTGTTTCAGCAAGGGTAGGGATTATCACCGGTATGAATTTTGGTTATGGGGAGGACCTTCACAATTGGTGTTTCAATGGTGAGGGCTACTATTTAAACTTTATTCCCAACCATGGAAAATTTATTTATGGTGTAAAACCTAGGGAGGTCCTTCAGGGCAGTCTATAGTGAGGGGAGGACTGTCTTACTATGTGACGTCACTGAGGGGAGGTCCTTCTTGATGACTGCTATGATGGAGAGGACTACTATCACAGCTTAATACCTGGCTGTAGGAAGAATTTCTACAGTGTACATTTTGGGGAAGGCTTTCAAGATGTACTGCAATGAAGGTAGGGCCTTATCATCACTTGATGTTACTATAGGGAGGGCCTTCACAACAACTGCCTTTGTAGGGAGGGCCTTCATAGTGACTATCATTATGGTGAGTACTACCATCACGACTTTATTTTCGACTATAGGGAGAAGCATATCTACACTATATACCATGGGGAGGATCACTAGGGCAGAAAAAAACAACGGGTGGACCTTCTTGTTGTCTTATATTTAGGTCAAGGGGAGGGATAACCTAACATGAATTGGAAGATAGGCTCTTGTGATCGATCATTCCTGGACCATGGAGTAAGCCCCCATGGGTGCTCTGGGGAGGACCTTTGGAGCTGCTGGTAGCGACATTATGGGGAGGGCCTTCGCAAATTATACTTCCACTTCCATAATTTGGTAATGGACTGAAAATATCTTGAGACTTTATTGATATATGTTTGAGGGTGTCAAGAACCACAGCTTCCAGAAGAGCAGGATTATGTTTGAACTCTTTATTTTCCAATTTCCTTTGGCACAGTTTTTTTGAGCGCTCTCTTGCGGGTAACTGGGGACACCTACTGTTGGTAGCGACCTTCATATACGGGTCCCTGTCTTTTTGGGTCCTGTGATGCTGTTGAGATACACCTAAAGGCATCTTGAGTTTTGTCTGGATATATTCCTACCCTGGACAAGCCACCACATTGGACCGATGTCCCCCAGTTGGAATGAGTATTTGTTCTCGATCAGGTTGATCATGTATCACAGGATATTGCTGTTGACCCCCCTTGACTAGAGTAGGAATATATAACTACTCCAGAATGACTAACTCATTTTGTGAGTAATTCATTGCACTTGAGGAAACTAGTTCGTGGTCCTGGTTTCTCGCCTTTCCGGCCGATGCAATGATATCTTGGCATGTTTTGTGGATATGGTCTGGAATCGACATTTGATCTTACATCATTTCCAGGATATGTTGAGATACATATTTGGCAGGAACTTGTATGAAGGACCATTTCGATGTCAGACTAGGAGTTTGTGCCTGCTCTGGTCCTTCATGGGTTACTAGAAGATACTGGTAGTTCTCCTATGATGGGACAGAGGAACGAGTCTATGGTTGGCTGTCTTATTCGGTTGCCACTGTATTTGACTGGTGGGCTTCATATTCACGAGTGGGGATTTTCATCTACTCTCTTTCCTCTGTATTTATCTCACAATCTTTTCATGCATCTGCAAGAATTTGAATCTACTCATATTTGCTTACCGCCCTATTTAGATGACATTCTTGATATGAATCGGAAGGTATTTGAGCCTATATGTAGCTAGTTTCCACCCAATTTGGATGGAGGGCTTGAAATGTATCAATAGGTATTTGTGACTGCGTGTAGCTTGTTTCTGCCCTATTTATATGGAGGGCCTCTAGTTTTCCAGAAAATATCTACATCTGCTTGTATTTTTCCACTTTGTCTGCATGATGGGACTGGAAAGCACTAGTAGGAATATGCATGTCCTCGTATTGCGCCACCCTATTTCTGTAGTGGTCTTGAGTGGAGGGGGAAGAGTTTTATGTATTCCCATTGAAATCTTCCATGTTAGTATGATGGAGTTTCTCCCCATGAACCAGGGTGATAGTGTGTTCCTAATTATATATTCTTCACCCTTAGTAGGTAGCCTGAGGGGTCTTGGTCTTCTAGACTTTTGAAGGTGCTCTCGACATAATGTATTCTTCAATGTGAGGAGACCTGGTCACTCGGTATCAGCAGCGACGCTCTCTGGTAGAGGCCCGTGAGTAGGAACCCAGTGTAATTGGGATGAAGTTGTCAACATCGACTTCATCTGCCTCCCTAAGATAAGGTAGATACTCATTTTCACATTTTGGGGATAGGCTCTCAAAATGGTTTGAGACAATCACCGGGGCCGCCTTGTGTTGGGGTGCAAGCCATAGCTGAGGAGGAAACTGGAGAGCCTTTACAGGTTGGAGGGCATGTATCGCAGCCTCCACTATGGGGAGAGTACCATTTCGTTGGTAGTCCCTCATCAGCATGTTGGAGACCTAGCATTGAAGACACTTGGTGGGAAAGGGGGTCCTTCTCTTCATCGGGGTCCCAACCGCCTATAGGATCACTGATGCATGTATCTGTATTAGTCATCAGGATGTCATTTGGATCGAAGGTTGCTCTATGATAACCTTCAATATATGTATATGACATATAGGCTATAAAACCCTGTTAAAGTAACATTATTTTAAATATATTCATATTCAATGATTCATCTTGGCCTCCTTCCCCCCTTCACTATTTTTTTGTTGTGGGGCGAAGGGACTTGAGTGGTGTAATACCTCCACCTTGGTTAAGGATTCATGTCGGGTTCACCATTTTTGTTTCGGCTTGAGGTGGCATGTTCATAGCACGTATATAAGAAAAAAATGGTCTGATGTGCAACATATATTTTCCTCTTATAATTGGGGTAGAACCACCACCTTGGTTACAGATTCACATCGGGTTCACCATTTTTGTTTTGGCCTGAGGTGATGCGTTTGTGGTGCATACTAGGGTGAAAAAAATGGTCTGATGTGAAACATATTTTTTTATTTTATCATTGTAGTAGAACTGCCACCTTGGTTAAGGATTCACGTCAGGTTCACCATTTTTTTTTTCAACCCGAGGTGGCACGTTCATGGAGATGAGGAAATGGCATGACAAGAATCATCACCCGTCTCTTCTTATAAAGACAATTTCATATCAAATTCACCATTTCCTTTTTTTGACCCATTCCACATAATAATACTTTAAAGGAGGATTGGATTAACCCCATGAGGACTGGGAAGTTTATCCCTTCTGTATTTTGAGGGGGACACCACAATCAAATAGTCTCAGCAGGTGATTGCATGGGGTCAAGTACTTCTGAAATCGATCCTCCTAGGATATCACTTCCTCAGATACTCTCCAACGGGTTTATTCGTAGAGCCAGAAACACCCAATGACCCAAGTATCCATGATTCATGGACCTTGTTTCCAAAGGCATGCATTCTTTGGACGATGATTTGTCCAATTATAGTTAAGGACTCCATTGGTCAAGAGGATTTGAATTTGGGCTCACAACACCCCTTTTTTTGGGGGTTGGGGTGAGATTATTGCCTATTAGAAGACTCTATTATAGATTTATGTCATGTTTATATGTTCATAAATCCTCGGTTTATTCTTTAAGAGTGTGCCCATGAGCTACCCCAGGTTTGTAGGATCGTCATAGGCATACATGGATTTGATGCTACATAGGTAATGATGACTTGAGCTATACAGTAAGTCACTCTAGAGTTTATTTTCATCCAAGGAGGATGGAAGGTGACATGATGTCTAGATTGGACCCATAATATGGGTTTTCTACACATCCTCAGAAGAGGAATCAGAACCCAAATAGTTCAGATGAGATGGGGCTTACACATGGAAGCTGCCCATTTGGGGAGACATTGTTGGGCGAGCCCTCATTAAAGGGAACCAATTTGAGCTCAATCCTTTGAGTAGGTGTCCTATTCATCTTGGATTGATCAGGAATCAATGTTCTCTTAGTTCAAAATTATTGGGGATTACGTATATAAGCGTCCCATTTAGGGGGTCATGGTTGGTTGAACCCTTTTGGAAGTGAACCCTTTTGAGATTGGTCCTTCGAGTAGGTGTCCTAGGTATCCTGGTTTGATCAATAATTATATTTCTGTTAGTTTTTAATTACTGAGGATTACACATATAAGCTGCCCATTTATAGGGTCATGGTTGGGTGAACCCTTTTAGAAGGTCACCCTTTTGATCTCGGGCATTCGAGTAGGCATCCTACGTATCCCGGTTTGATCAGGAATCAGAGTTCTCATAGTTTAGAATTTATAGATATTTCAATCATCACAAACCTATAAGACGACATGATCCACGCTTGGTGTGAGAAACAAGAGGATGTGAGAGATCCAACCAAACACATGATTCCTCTCCTACTAGTGGGAGAGGGCAGGCCTACGATGGAAAAGGCTAGGGTGACAGTGGGTAAGGGTGTGGAATAACAAACCCTTTAATGTGAAATGACATTAACGGTCCCGCGACTTGGCCTTTAGAATATTGGGGACTTACCTTAATGGGAGTGCCCTAAAATGCATTCTGGGAAGGGGAGGAGTGTCGTCCCCATCGCAAGGGGAATAAAACATAACCCCTTTGACAGATCACCATTCCTTATTGAATGTAAAATCAGGTTATCATCTTTAATACCTAGAACGAGGAGGTTCATGGTAGTGTCCCAAGGTTGGACTTCGGGTTACCAGGGGAATGTAGATTCACAGACATTTTCAGAGTCCTAACCGATGTGGGGAGAGACTTCATGACTCTTCTTACCATGGGTATGTAGACTCAAAGGGGCATGCTGATGCCCCCAATGGTTTGATCATATGGGTCCGATGGCTTTGGAGGAGGCTTTATCCTGATGTCGGGGGACTGGTTCACAGAGGGACTATGGATTACTGGATGACATTGGAGGGACAAGATTGGAACAAGTGGAAATAATACAAGAAAACACCCCATTCAGCATACTGTTTTCTTATGAAGGATGGAGGAAGCTCCGCATACCGTAGTGATATGCGGGCAGAGGGGTTGTCCGCATACTGAAGTGGTACAGAGACATAGGTATGGACTACTGTGCACCACCATGGTATATGGTCCTTGATGTGGTCCATCACGCCACTTTGGGTTCCATCTATATATTGATGCAGTACGTGATGCCGAGTTAAATCTGTGTAGTGATATACTACACATAACCGTATTCAAGGAGGGGTCTGGGGGACTATCGTTCATGGGATGTTCATCCGTGAGAAATATTTGGTTTTCCGTTTCACCAATAAGGTTTTCAATTATATTATTATTATTATTATTATTATTATTATTATTAAGTTCCCCCATTTTATGGTTCATGGTTGGCTATACCTGCAGAGAGCCTGGTTCACAATTCGGGCTTCGCTGATGATTCAAGACCGAATCCAGAATCTTTCCTGAGTTCTTTCTTCCCACCTCTAGGGTCCCCTTTGAGCTTTCACCATTCATACCTTCTCAATTCCTTATGTGATCCTTTTATAGAGTATTGGGGAAATCATATCTATGGGCATGAGACACCATTTGTGGAAGCCCATGAAGAGATATCTTGATCCGCAGAAGACTCTGTCAACTGGGGTTTACGGAGGATGTGGTTCCCAATAATGGTTCATGGAACACCACTAGTTTGCTTCATACATGAACAACTATGTTTTTGAGATGGTATAAGGATGGAATTCACGTGCTTGACCCTTCAATGACACAGTTCACGATCGACTGGGTTTGTTGACCATCGCTCTGTAGGCTAGCGCCTCATAGGTCGTTCTGTGTACCGGTGGTTCGCATTTCATGAATTTTGCTAACCCTTCCTCATGATGGTACGCGTGCCGCTTAAAATATTCTTAAAACATGAATTACTTCAAGTTTCTTCAAAAGTTTTTGGCTTAATTTGAGTCCATTCACCTTTTTAGACTTGTAGGAATAATTTCTTCCTTATACAAAGTTATTGCAGGAGTATTTTCTTCCCTTATAGAAATTTTCCGGACCCTACAATCATGATTCAAGGATTTAAACATCCCAATTAATTACATCATCATTATTAAAACCAATATTAAAGGATAATACATATAAGGAATAAGATGGGGTTGTTATGAGTTCCAAACCACAGTAGAAAGTTCCATGTTGTAGTGAAATTAATGCACATAGTTTTTTATTGGTAGATAAATTCTTGGATTTCATCGAAGAATGTGAAAGAAGGAAACAAGATTACGTCTTCAATAAATTTAAATGATGAATACTTGATAGAGAGGATGAATGAGGAGATAAATTAGGCATTGAATGAGGAGATAGACTGGGATACCATCTACCAATTTAAAATATGAGATCATTGTTGCCGTCGAAGATCAAGGAGTTTCCAAATGGCCTTTTTGGAAAATAATTTTCATGATATTATTTGTGTGTATATTTATATAGGTGATGAAATATACATTCATGTAGAAAATTAGACTTTTATTTTTAATAAATGGGGATACTTGATATGTATTGATAGAGAAGGAGTCAACACATCTAGAATTTCACCTATGCATTGAATAATAATTGGAGGAGGCATAGGACACAACAATATCATGGAAGGAAATTGAGGAGGAAAAGACTTGATGATGCTATTGAGGACAATATTGGGAATCAAGATTAGTAGGATATTGAGAATCCACTATGATATAAAATTACAGTGTGATAGAGTTGAAGGACAAGGATAAGCTACATGAAGTGATCCTATTCATATCTTAGTGGTTGAAGATATATTCACTAGTTCCAGATGGATCATTGAAAATAGGTGGTACTAGTATAAACAACGGCATTGACAATAGGGAGATGAAAACTATGGGATGCAATATAAAAAACCTATTAGGATATAGTTTAGGGAAGTGAATGAATCCATCTATAGGTAATGTTGATACTAAATCTCAACCCTGATGTGTCTCTTGATTATAAACTTATAGACACTATAATATAAGAGTGATAATCTATGTATCAATAAGAGTAAAACATAACAATCATTATAACTCTTTATTAGATCTAAACCTTGTAAATAACTTATGTTCTACTACGCCAATGTTTTTCTACATTTTATATTAAGGTGAGGGTTGATTTCAGATTAAAATGATTCATATCTCTTAACTAGGATAGAGGCCCATGTTTGTGATGGGATAATAACGATAAAGATAAAATGGAGTAAATTTTTTTATTAACTCATTCACCCCTTCACATTATCCCTGAATGATCCAATTGTCTCTACATGTGGTGTTAGAGCTGACCAGGTATACATTTGCTTGGACCTATTTTTTTATTGCAATTTTTTAACAACTTATAGGAAATTAGGATTTTAGGAAATTTTTGAGATACCTCAAATATAGAAAAAAGAATTCCCTTATATTGATAATAGTATGTATGTTTTTACCAAAACTCTAAGGAGAAGAAGTAAATGGGAGAATAATAAGTAGAAAAAGTTATCAAATGATCATCCAATACTTGTATCTAATTATACTTGTAAAAACTATTTGTTTATTTTGTTGTATGCGATCATATTAAATAGAATATTTCAAGTTGTGGAGAGTACAATGAAGATGAATCTATAAAAATTGTTGAATATTTCTAATCTCAATTTGAAATTTATGTGAGGAATTTTCTAACTAAATTTGTCCAATATATTCATGGTTTTGTTATGAAACTTCTAGATGACTATTCACAGTGATAGGATTGAAAATAAATGTAGGATGCACTTGGAATGTAATTCCAAAACTATAATTATCTCACAAATGTCTTGGAAGAAAACGATCAAGCAGTTGCACTATAAAATTAAAATATTTCTTTTATTGATGAAGATATTAATGTAGGTGATTATGATAAAGTCATAATAGATATTTGTTTTGAAAATTGATCCATGAATTTATAAAATTGTATAAAACCATAAAAATCATCAAATATGAGAAATTAGAGGTTAAATAAAAAAAATTAAGGAGATTGATAATTGTATACAATAATAAAAGAATATTTAGATGGATCAAATAAAAATATTGAATAATCAATGGAATTATTGATTGAGATATATTTAGGATGATAAGAACTCTTTTAATATGAAGTGTCTTGATCTTGATGTAAGGTTGAGAAATCTAGAACCAACTCAAGAATAAAATTACCATGTTTTTAAGAAGAAATATTCTTCCACACAATCTTATAGAGGGGAATCATATGCCATACAATACCCATGATAGTGGTAAAAATGTTTTATGACCATATGCATAAGAATCTACATCATTTTCCCATAGGAAGGTAATCCATAACCTAATTTCTAGTTTTCACACTAATTTCATCTCATATTCTTATATAGGTTTAATCCTGAAATCTAGAAAAAAAAACGTTTTGTAAAATTATTTCAAATCTAACCATATTACAAAAGGTGGATGTTGAAATATCTAAGAATAATTTAACCTCATGAATATCTTAATGAATTGGAAATTCCACTAAAAAATAGAAAGCATGTGCATCTGGACAGATTACCACAACAAGAAAAATGATTCTTATTGGATACTACTATTGTTGCTAGAGGTTTGGGCACAAGGTTTTATAATGTTGTTACAATATATAAACATAAGTAAATGGTAGTATATTTTAATCAAAAGGGAGAAAATATTAAGAAAGTTGAAGACTTGATATTCAAAAGTAGTGGAAATAGAAAATGTTGAATTTTTCTGCAAAGAACAAACTAAAATTATTATAGATATTTTTTAATTATTTCAATATATGTGTTCATTATTATGATGATTTATAGTATGAAAATATTTTTCTAATAATAATTTTATCCCACAATATTATAAGAAAAATAGAATCTAAATATAAATAGAACTTAAGAATTATTCAAAATAATAAAGCTGAGTCAACAACTTCCTTGAAGTTAGTAAACAAAGATCAAATGGTTGTAAAATCAATAGGGAAGAATGATTATATTATGAAAAGAAACTCTACACCACAGAACACTATATACGGGACATAGAATTCTACATAAAGGGACATAAGAAGAATCCGTAAAAAAATGTAAGAAAAACATTAAAGAATTATTTTGGAGGTTGATATCTCAAATGAAAATGTGGAGGAGCTTCATAAAAAGGGAAACAAAAAAAATTACATGGAACCATGTGAAACCTCCATGAAATCCTAAAATACCAGGATAGAGTGCCTAACTATTTGGCCAAAATAGTTGACACTGGCTGAAAAACCAAGATGGATCAACCAAGTACTAAATAAAAATTAAGTTCTTTCCATGAAGAACTCAAAATTATTGAGATGTTGTCAATGATTAATGACCAAATATCTCTTGAAAATAATTTTATAAGCTACAAGTATTCTAGTTATAATGGAAACAATTTTATGATGATTTTTCAACTCAATAGGAAATGTTGAAGAATACTAATGCAAAATAAAATACACCAGTAGTTGAAAGGAATTTATTTGAAAAGGTGAGAAAATACATTCCATACCAGAAGAAAGCTAAAATGAATAAAAAAAATCCATTTTTTAAATAAAATATAAAAATAAAAATTTCAAATATGTAACTAGCCTAATGTTATCTTGGTACGTTAGAGAAGAAAAGAAAAGTATTCGTGGGTTGAGATTAGAGTCTCAACCACACTGGTCCTACTAATAATCTACTTAATAAGGCACATTTTATCTTAAATAACTTCATTTTTTAGAAGTTTAGAATTGAATATGATTTATGGAATAATAGAAAAATGTGATTTTGTATATACTATAAAATAATTAATTTATCCATCATGGAGTTTTTTAACAACCATGCTGAAGAGGAAGTGAGTGCATCCGCTGAGGGGGAGAAAACATGGAGAGGATCTATAAAAATATAAATCCATAATGAGTCTATAATTATAGATATCCATAGAAATATATAATTATAATTATTCTAAATACACATTTCACCCATGGTCATCATTGATCATCAATTAAATCCTTTATTAGGTTTTCTTCAAATTTTTGGGTTTAAACAATTTCACTATTGTTGGTCTTCATGATACTCAGCATTTTTCGATTGGATTAACATCTAAGTAAGATCTAATAATTATAGGGTCTATAGATACTTCTTTCATGGATTTCATTTGTTTATACCTCTTTTCAGGGTTTTATTATTTCCATATGAAGTTCTATCCAGCAACCTCATCAATCCAGGCAAGCTTTATGGGTTTACCCATTCCATCTCAAAATACATTGATTATCAAAATGCTATAAAATATTATGGTTAGATATGTTTTCTTAGATAGTTAGACAATATCACTCGACTATCCCACCAATATTCACATTTTCATAAAATTATACATCTCCAAACCACTAGCTAATTAGATTTTTGTTGAGTTTGAAGGTGAATTATATTGTACTAAATGTGTTAAATTCATGTTCTAGGTGGATTTATATACCTACTCAGATAATCTAGGTCACTCTTGATAAAATTGTTGGTTTAGTACAAATTTTCAAAATAGTAACACCCTTTTAAATATTAGATATGATGTTTCTCAAACTCATTCCCCCTACCAAACCAATCCCTAACTATCTGGTTGAGGATTATTCTTTCTAGGTGATTAATATTAATTGATTTATTTGGGATATGATATTGGGAGGATATATATATGAGGTCCAATCCACTATAGATATCCATTCAAATTCTCCATGTGTACGATATACTACTATAATGGACCAAAATAATGGTTAGGCTAGTCGATAGTGTGAGGGAATGGCCTATGCTAGAAACACATATGTACATGGCTCAATAAAAAATATCATAAAGAGGTAAAAATACCTGAATGGTGTACTTTTAGTGCTATATTTAGAAATTCACCTTATCCTCTCCCCTCCTTGTCGAGGCTCCAAATATTGGGTGTTCATATGGGTTTCAATGTGATAACCTAATGTAGAATTTGTCTTTATTCTCAAATTGAAGTTCTAGTGTGTAGGAATTAACCCCATATGTATCATTGTAGAATATATTTATGATACTATATATAGATTTTAGGAATCCCAATGATTTTGATGGGTATCATAAACCAATGTCAAAATGGAAAAGGAAACAAAATTGTGTAAAGGACCAAGAGGATATAATTAAAGATGAATGTTGTGAGGATGAACTAGAAAAAGGTGTTCATTAGGGGTAGAATATTCCTCTCTGTCCTTCTTAGATTATGATATTGAAGAACATGTTTTTTAATTCTTCAATTTATGCATAATGAATGAAATTAATTAGAGTTTTTATATGGGGGATTATCTAGTCAACAATGAAAATAAAATTAGAATATTAAATAACCAGACTGTTGGTGCCAAATTTTAGTTAAGGACATGAATTGATATTTTTGAGCAAACCAAAGGCATATTTTGAATCAGTTAACCATCCTGAGATACCCAAGGGAGGTGCTTGCAAGTTTCAAGGTCAGCGCACAAGATTATAAATGGTGCGCAAGGTTTTGTGTGCCCAATGCGATGTCAAATGGAGACTTCTATGTAAACCTTCCAAAAATAGCCAATTCAGAAGTGAAAAAGAGATTTGGTTGGAACAAAAGATTGTAAGTTGTGCGCAATATATTCTATGCCCAATGAGATGTTAGAAAGATCCTTCCCCGTCAACCTTCCGAAAAATGGCCAAGTCCGAAGTGTGAAAGATATTCAACTGGCGCACAAGATTGGAAATTGCACACAAGATCTTATGTGGCCAATGCGAGGTGAAATACCACTTGCACACAACCCATCTTTCATGCCTATAATGAAGTTTTGAGCTATAAATAGAAACATACCTCGTCATTTTAGGGACAATTAAAGAATACGAACCAATGGTCTACTGTTCAAAAGGCAAACCTTCTGCAACCGCATGAAAGACATGGACTCAAGGAACTGGATCTTGCATGACAGGTCTCCTCAGGGTCCTCCTTTAGGTGGGCCCACTAGGGATTGACCCTCACCCATTTCCTTTTACTCTATTGAAATTGTGAATAAAAGATCTGACTTGTGTGCACTTTTTCCCTTATATCATACCAATATTGTGCTCAAGGTTCCCCCTTGCACGTAACCACTCATTTTTCATGCAACCATCCAATCTAGCATGTAGGTCCTCATATTTCATAAAATATGTCGATCATTCATGCACCCCTCCTTATGCACTTCATGTGTCATCCTTACCCGAAGCCACCATGTTCAAGCCCCTCTTACATGAAACACCCCTGTCTTGTGCATAAATCTCCCGTGCGGCCCTCCAGGCCTGTACGCAGTGGTTTCAAAGTCCTTTGGGTGGTGCTTCACATTGTGTTGCTTTGCCTCATGCTTCTTTGCATGGGAATAATAATGGATATTACTTCATTTCATAGCCTCTCTAATATGAGCCCCTCATGTGAGCCCCTCAATGTATCATTCCACAACCCCATCCCCATATAGTATTACTAGTGAATTACCTTTACCAAGGGTTAAAGTGCACCAGTTATATAAGTCCTAGGGGTGAGGAGTAAATCCCCACCGTCCGAGCTGTAGATTGTTAAACTGAGAAGCACCCACATCCCCAACACATGAAATTAAACTGTGGTCACCACATAAGTGACAAGTCTAGAGAGGACTATGAATAGGATGAGTACCAATGCCTTCTCACTCCCCTCTCCCTCTGAGCATTGTCTCCATGCGTACCTCATCCAGTTCATGCATAAGCCTCGACCCAAATTAACAGGGTGTTCTGGGTATGGTAGTTGTATCCTCCTCATACATCTGGACCCCTAATTAGGATTCCCTCCCTAGATTAATCAACATTTATACTCTTTGGGACACTAACCATGTTTAATCCCCACTCTATTCCTCACAGACACACCTTTCGCGACACAATTGTCGGGTCTTTGTGGCCTCTTTTTTCTCACACCAAGCATGAACAGTGTGGTCTTAGAGTAAGCATTAACCATGGCATCCTATTTGGGTGGCCTTGGTGTGTAAGCCTCATGCCTCTCTCACCTGAACTACATGGAATTTTATCCTTTACCTCTTTAGGCAAGGTACATAGGAAACCTCTTCAAAGTTCAAGCCCATCACCCATCGGTCCCGACCACTTCACGCCGACTCACCCTCATCCCGAATGACGTTAAACTATATACCACTTTAGTGCCACATGACATTAAATTGTATGCATTAGAACTACATGGGTTTTGATCCCTCTCTCCTAAGACAGGGTATATAGAAAGCCTCCCCGAGGTTCAACCCTAATCACTGGTAAAGGTCGGAGTCCCATTTGTTGGGACCCACATCCTTGGTCTGACCTTTAGTGGTGTTAGACTAGTTGTTGGGTAACTAACCATGTGTACGACCCATACGTAATCCAAACTCCACCAACCAAGATTGTCCATCTTACGAGGGGACACTAACTACACATAATCCCCCAACATATATTTGGGTTGTTGTCCTTTGTGTACACCCTGATACTATGCCCCCATTTCCTGAACTATGTGGACTTTGATTCCATGCCACAGGGATAATTAAGAAGCCTCCTTGAGGTTCAATCCCGTCAATCATGTCCCATCCTGATCTATTCCTTGAGCCTTTGAATTCAGGAAGGTCAGGCCCCAACCCGAAGGTTCTACTTCCTTCAGGTCACATCCATGCATTTATTCTCACAAGACGCCTCCTTAGGTGACTCATCGACCCATTCCATAACTATGTGGACTTTGATTCCCTGCCACAAGGATACATAGGAAACTTCTCCGAGTTTCAATCCCAATAGAGTCACCTCTACACCGGCCCTCAGTTCCATACCAACTCATTCCATCCTTCAACACTCCATCCATATCCATCCAGATTCCACCCCGGACACCACATCCCAGTGAAATCATGCCATCCTCAGGTAGCTAAATATTTGTAAGCCACATTCATTTCATTGATCTTTTGTTACATCTGACCCGCTATCCATACATAAACCCCAGTATGTATTCGTGTTGTTTTCCATTGTGTACAACCCGATCCCATGATTCACCCTCTTGAACTACATGGGTTTTGATCCATGTCTTATCTAAAAGGTACATAGGAGGCCTCCACGAGGTTCAATCCTAGCCAATGGTAAACCTTGGTTTCGCCTTTTT
Source organism: Viscum album (assembly GCA_963277665.1). Taxonomy (NCBI): domain Eukaryota; kingdom Viridiplantae; phylum Streptophyta; class Magnoliopsida; order Santalales; family Viscaceae; genus Viscum; species Viscum album. Next base: position 1,138,803,604 of record OY728155.1, on the reverse strand, counting down.
TGGGACCTAATCATCCTTAGATCCATCCTCATTGGGCGTCTTGATCGACCCATCTATTAAACCTCCCAAGTGCTCCCTCATAGGGATATACCCATGAGATCCACTACCATCTGTATTCTAATCAGTCTGATCCATCCCCGCTAGAATTTAAACACATGACATAAACCATGTTAAACATGGGAAGCCAAGGAAAACCCTGGAGACATGCCTATGGCATAAAATTCCCCACACTCAATGTGGGATGCCTCGGGCTTCTGCACCCTTGAGAAGCCCTATCATAAGGGGAAGAAATCTAGGTGTACCAGTGTTACAAAACCCAGACACACCAGTGATGCCCAACATGACTAATCCCCTAACCGAATGTTGCTGCTCTGAATTGAACCCTTGTAATGTCCTGACAGAAGAAGTGTAATTAATCAGAGTCCACAAAGATATGACCCTGGGAAGAGTTTCACGAACAACGTCTTAATCTATGAGGAAGACATGGACTAGGAAATGAGTTCAGAGGAGGAATCCACAGGAGGAGGAACCAACATCCCATAATAATTTTTCTATCAAGGAGAATACATATTTGAACAAGCGACAGATGACACCCACCTTTGGAAAGCGAGAATGTAGGGAAATTGTTAGCATGTCCCCACAAATGGATGCACACCCCAAAGAAAGAGTCGAAAACAGAAATGGTGAACTCGACGTGAATCTATTCTGCTCAATATGGGAATTAGTAGATTTCAAGACATCAATAGATATACATTTCACCTGATATAGCTATCGGGTGCCAGGTCTGGCCAAGAAAACAGTGGGCCTGGTGTGAAACTCACTAGGATTTGGGGTAGTTGATTATTGGGCATATGAGTCTGTGACATTGTCATCATGGATATTTCTATCCATCCATGTAAAATTGAATGATACTGGGCCACTGGGCATCAATTTACTATTATCTATACCAATTGTTGAATTTTCCTTCTTTGTAGGACCCAAGATATAGGTACAGGAAACCGATCACCTCCCTCCTACAGATGCAGGGGCAGGGGAAATTCCAACACAGTAATCCTGCATGGCTCCATATCTTATGTGCCAACTTCCACGACCACAACTACTGGGAACTCATGCCCCATCTCACCCTCTGAATTTATTTAGAGGAGGGTGATAAATACTATTTTCTTTCAATATGAATACGAGGGGTTATCCCGACAAGGGACATGGCCCATCAAGACCTATAGGCCTCTGTTCCCTGTTATCACCACCCCCAAGGGTCGCGTAGGGAGCTGCTGCTCCCCAATTTGACCTTCAAATGCTTCAGGAGCCTATACCCAGAGCGTTCTTATGATTCCATACCCTATGTGGGTGAAGTAAGGGATGTTCGAGTCTTCCCAGATAGGACTTCAGCTTGGGATCCATCGAGGAGGGCTCCCACCAAGCCGTGTCAATGTCACCAACCAGTCCCACAAACCGAGGGGTAGGTGGTCCATACACCTACATAGCCGGACCTAGCTCAGCTGAATCGATATCAATATCAGTTGTAAACAGAAGACGATTACCTCTAAGAGGCACCATGTTCTGTGGATCCTGTGGCCCGAGCCACCACTAGCATGTTCTATTTGCCTTATATTGTTTCCCTAGAGCTGGGGCACTTACCTATCCCAAAAAAGTGGAATTTCCATGCCCAGTCCCAAGTGAGGCCCTGACCACCTCACAAGTAGGTTGAGTTGACCTCCCTGGTCACCGGTGAAAGCATCATCCATTACACCCTAATCAACGATTATGATGTCCAATATAGAGGTCCTCTTTGTACCATCATCAAACGGAGTAGAGGTCCTCCCTACTATCGCATCTAGCATGGAGGTTCTCCTTATGACACTATAATCAACTCTATCAGAGGTCCTCCCTACTTCATTGACACTCAGCACAAAGGCCCTCCTCATGACCTTGGTCTTAGGTATGCAAATATTCCTTTCCTACCAGGTTATAAATGTAAGGATCCTCCTTGCCCTGTCACCTACCAACATGGGGGTCCTCTCTATGTTCTTAATGACTTCAGCGGGGGCCTTCCCCGCTTCATCAAAGGTATTTATGAAGGTCTTTCCCATATCCAGTATGGACAAAACAAAGGCCCCCTTGTACCAAAACTACCAGATCCAGTCGATGTGAATATCGTCCATTTTCTATAGACAACCACCATGAAGGCCCTCCCCATGTTCTTTCCAGCTCCAAAGGATTCCCTCCTGGCTATAGAACCTTCAATCATGGAGGTCCTCCCCATGTCCCATTTTACATTTTCCAAGGTGCTCCTTGCACCACGGTATGTTTGAGCAGTGGTCCTCCCCGCTCCAACAACAACTCATGCAGAGGTCCTACCCATGTCAAAGATCTACCCTACACCAGATAACTATCCCTAAGAATGAGGGAGGGCTGTCTCCGTAAGAGGAATAATCCTGAGAAGCCTTAAACTGTAATCAAAATTGTTCTCTTTTTTAGATTCTAAACCGGAGTGAGATTTGATGATGGAACCTTCACTCAGATCCACTATGTCGGGGACTAGGGCAGGAATAAGGCATATCAGCCTCATCCTTTTAGAAAGTGAGGTCCACCAGATCTCTACATACCTCTGAAGATACATATAGGAGGAGGAAGATTTGGACCCTTTCTAGGGATTGGCTGTGATATCCTCTTTATCATCAACAAGATAATTCTCTACCTCAAAAAGAGACCACAAAGAGTTGTTCTAGGGACCAATATAGAATGAGAAACAATGTGACCCACTACCAATGACCACAACCTCTGCACGAGAAGCAGTAGTCATTATTCTATCTTACAGTGATGTGGTGGTGCAATCAGTTCATTATTTGGAAGACAACCCAAGATGCATCAGCTTGTCAGCTCATGCGCCGTACTCTCCACTAACCAGTCTACTTCCACAATGGTCCACATAAGTGTCGTTACCGGTCCCAAAAATACCTCCAATCGAAGAGTGGGGCAATCAAGGGTTTATCCCAAGTCTGATTTGAGAAGTTTGTAGGGATTCATCACAGTAGAATATTTACCAGAGATGTTCTGGCTGATTGCAACTGCAAAATTAGATATTCTAGAGTCCCTTACCCAGGACAAGGTTTTTTCCATTTACAAACCTTAGGGATGCCGCATTCCCATCTCCATTATTAGCGGTTATCTTACCCCAAGAGCCGGGAACACAATGACGACATTGGCCAGTGCTGCCTGACTGAGTTGGCCATACTCCCTATTGCTCAGCACCCCGCGTCACCTGTTTATCATTAGATCCTCTAGCAATAATGTATATAGAGATTCACTGTGATCTGTAAATTTATCAAGGAGTCTTCTCCACATGTCCAAATTTGTGACTGGAGGTAGTATGATGGCCTACATTTGAGTCCTATCCTACATCGGCCTGGTTTACCAGGTGATATTGAGGATATGCCTTTGGTAATCATCATAGTGAACATGGTTGTTCTTGAGATATAATCAGAAGGGGGAACTGACACAAGGCTTAAAGAAGAGGAACAACCCACTGGGGTAATGCAATACCCAACAGACCATGCATGCATCCATACTCACCTATATATAACTTTTCTTGGGCTTCCTGCACCTTACGAGTCATTGCCTCTCGGTCAAGACCCCATTGAAGGGAAATATAAAATTGGGACTAACAAACCCTCTAACCCATCTGTCTTAGTGAAAAAGATAGAATATGGGCCTGGAATGGTGGTGTTGTGTCAAAAGATTTCTGAACAAAAAAATTTGGTTGATGAGTTCCTCACCAAGCATGCCATAGAACAATAGCCAAATTACGATAATCATCGATCGAGGTAATAGGGAAAGGGGTAGGGGTAGGGATAGCCTCCTCTAAATAAGTTTTATTTTGGTGATATCAATAACCCTAATCATCTAGATAGGTTAGAGGTAGGTTTTTATGGAAATAAGGTGTGATGTGTATCACCAAATACACCTAAATTTCATGACAACATTCCGTAGGACCCGGACCAGGTTTCGCCGACTGCTCTATAGGTCCCACCGACTTTTCTATAGTTTATTCCCCCAGCTCCTCGGGAAATTACACTAGTTTCCCCATGGACCACTGGGCCTATTTTCTCTGTTGAAGAACCCACCAATGCATTGGTGGTCATGGACCCTCGCGAAGATCATAATTCTCATCCAGATGATCCAATGGAAGCACTTATTTCTCTCCTTGAGGCCCCAGAAACTCGACAGTTGGAAATCCCACATGATGGAAACCCATATCTGGAATTTTTGGATGATATTCTAGCACACACGGGTTTTGGAAATCCAACCTTCTCCCCCTTTAATGGGATGAGTGATCCACTGCAGCATCTGGCCCACTTTATTTCAACGTGTCGACCCATGCTGGGAACTTTAGTGCTGTTGGAGGCTACCAAGCTCCGGTGTTTTGTATAGGCACTGGAATTCCCCACATTTTGCTGGTATATCCAGTTACCCATTAGTTCAATAGCTGTTTGGGAGGATCTTCATAGTCATTTTCTCTATCAGTTTAGTTCCACAACCTAGCAGACAAGTCTTAATGACCTATTTAAGTGCAGTTAAAGGCTTAATGAATGCGTTGAAAACTTTATCACCAGGTGGAAGGGCCTCAAATATTCCTTTGATATGCCACTAACCCAGGAACAACTGCTAACAATGTGTGTAAGGAATGTGAAGACTAGACTGGTTCCTTCACTCATCACTTAGAACTTCCCAGGTGGGTTTTTTGATTTCTCTAACAAACCTCAACAATTGGAGGAATCCTTGAAGCAAGCCATGCAGGAACATACATTTCCTCCTATAGCTCCCGCAAGAAGAGCTTCCAAGGTCGAGACCGCCAGGGTAACACAAATAGAGGCCCCTTGGTAGTTGGAATTATTACCAGTAGAGCCACATCTATAGCTTCACCAAGGCCCACCACCACAGATGAAACCTCTTCCTTAGAAACACCCACCTCAGAATCGGCAGACACCCCCACATAACGTGCCACAACCACTTAAGTGATATAATCAGGTTCTACATTCTCGATAGTATCCGCCAGCCCCTCATCAAGTCTAGGATCCCAGATCTACTTTCCCAGATTGGTGGAACTGAACCTCGTCATTTAAAGAGTCTTAGGTTCCCGGTTATTTCCAAAGCACCATAGACCAGGCAATCCTACAGTTTCTAGAATTCAATAGGCCTGAAGAGGTGGATCTCGCCGATCAACCCAATTACTTCCCTTATCACCATTTCCTTAAGAACACACTCAAGCAATGCTATGTGTTTAAATACTATCTCCAAGACCAGTTTGATAATAATATAGATAGTCTAGGTCCATCCCTAGTACAGGTGTCATGTGTGTTTATATAGCGTGACAGTGACAACAAGGGTGAATGGCATCAGGTTTCAAACTGAGGGTCTCAAAAATACAATGAATGGATGGATCAAAAGGCAGCCTCCTGGGCCCATGATATTATCTGGGCATGATTGAATCATTCCAATCCTTTATAATTCATTGATCTACCTTCGGCTAGTACCTCTCCATCAATATCTCAGCTTTTGTCTTCTCATGGGATCAAGCAATAATGATGCAAGTGAAGACAAATCCTAACACCTTTTCTGAATCTGTCCCATAATCTTGTCAATTTTATGCTCCCAAATTTGGGGATTTCCCCAAGAATCCACCCAAAAAAGGGGGATTCTTTAAGTGATGACCAGGGGTATGCTTCAGTCAATACTGTCGAGCTGGTAAACCCTTACATGGTTCCCAATGATGAAGAGCACTGAGCGGGCCATCCCAACATCCCCAGTTGATTCTAGAATCGATGAATCCGTGGGTATGTAATTAACCAGAATGAATTGGTCAGTTCTTCTAGCCAAGACATGCATGCCACTGAGACCAGATAGCATGCCCAATGTAGATCTCAACACATGCGGCCTTCTCATCTCATTTTTTCAGATTCACCCCCTCTACTGTTTACACTGCTTGATCAGGAAGATCCACCATGACCTTGCTATGATCAGTCACGTTCTGTAATGGATGGATATCAGTCATATTTCCCTCATCTGGTATCCACTCTACATGGTTTGACTAGTGAGTAGCAGGAAATCCCCATCACCAACCAGAATCTGCCAGTTCAACTAGCAGTGCCCGTCATACCTCCTTCCACAGAGAAAAATATTTTTAGAATAAGGGTATACATGGTATGGAAGTATGATTTCCTCAAAAATCTTTCAATAATTCCTTTTATGATCTCTATCCTCAAGGCTCTTTGCCTGTTAGTAGAAATTCATGAAGCCCTTGTGGAGGAATTAAGGTTCCCCCTCCATTTTGAGACAAAAGTAGCAGTCGCAAAAGACTTCCATGATGATATAGTTGAGAATGCAGAATGTCAGGACATCATCTCCTTCTCTAGAGCATGTGAAGATTATTCTATATAGGGGAAAATCATCCTATTGTACATCACTGGAAAATTCAATGGTGTGGAGGACTGTTTCTGTCTTTTCGACACGGGCTTTGGGATCAATCTTATCCTGAACCAGACACTCCTCAATATGGGGCTACCAAAAACATATTTGAGTCCCTATGACCTGAAAATTCAAGGTTATAACAGGATGGAGCAGACACTAGTTTGAAAGACCTACCTGGAGACCCAATTCAGTGGCCTAGTTTCTAGTACTGAGTTCATGGTTGTGTCACTAGACACCACTTACAACACATTGATGGGTAGACCATGGCTCCACCTACATGTGGTATTCCCTTCCTAATATCACCAATGCCTTAATTACTCCCTTAATGATTGAGTGGGCATACTACAAGGTGATGCATCTCCATTTTATTCTTGAAAATCCCGCTACCTAGATTCTAACTACTACAAGAGCAAGGACAAGAAGATCTAGACTAATGAGGTTGAACATGTTACAGCTATGACCGACCCATGGATAGACCTGGATAATGCCTATGTTTTCCTGATTCACTAATTGGAGGCCACAACCCCAGACTCAGGGTAATTATTTTTTGCGTCTGGAATTAGGGTGGAGTGCATTACCATGTCTAAGGAATGCCATGATATTACCTCATATTCCTACACAAATCAGGTTCGGGTAATCCCATACCCCCTCTTTTATAAGGTATCAGGATGTCTGTCCCATGGCAAAAACGATATGACATACATGCTTGTTTTTCTAGGTTGGGATAAACTGGCTCAAGCCGCCACAACACTATTACTTTGATATCATCAAACTTGGCCCCTTGGGTTGAATTCTAGATGGGATCAAGTCGACAACTTTTGTCTCCATGGTGTCTGCACTACATGAGTCCCCCGATGAGGTTTCCATTACCACTTAGGCTAGCACCAGTGTCCTATTAAGATCTACCAATGTAGAGGAGTTTCCTCCCCCCGATGATCCTCTCACCTTCGATGAATAAGAGTATTTTTAAGACGCCCCTCCCATATTAGAAGAGGGAGTCTCCACTACATTCGATGAATTGGTGTAGGTTAATCTTGGTTCCAAGATAGATATGAAACCAGCACTGTTCAATGCCACTATGTATGTATAAGAGAAAAAATGATATGTGGATTTCCTAAAGAATAATCATGATGTATTTGGCCAGAGTTATGATGATATGTCAAGGCTAGATCCTCAGGTCACTATCCACTATCTCGGTCTCATGGAAAATCATCACAGGTTCAAACAACCTCCCAGAAAGATACACCCTTCTCACAGTTCCATGGTTAAGGTCAAGGTTGATAATCTCATCAAATCCAAATTCATCATGGAGGTCTAGTACCCCATATGGTTAGCTAACATCGTGCCCGTCAGTAAAAATAATGGATAGATCAAAGTCTGCATCAACTTTTGAGATCTCAACCATCACTGTCTAAAGGATGATTTTCCTCTTCCTGTGATAGAACTATTTATTAACACAACTACTAGGTTCTAGGATCTCTCCTTCATGGATGGGTATTCCAAATATAATAAAATTCGAATGACCCCCAAGGATGAAGAGTCTACAGCCTTCAGGGCACCACAAGTTAATTTTTACTACCAGGTAATGCCTTACAGTCTACAGAATGTTGGCACCACCTATCAGTGTTCCATGCACCTCATATTTAAGATGATATTTAAAACATTGGTGGAATGATATGTGGATGATATGGTGTTTAAATCTTACTAGCAGTTGGACCATATCAGAGATCTTAATAAAGTTTTTTAGCTTCCTCCGTTCCCTCCATCTGAAGATGAACCTCTTGAAGTGTGCATTTAAGGTCACCTCTAGAAAGTTTCTCAGCTTCTTTGTCAGATATAAAAGAATTGAGATCAATCTAGAAAAGATCAAGGCCATTAGTTAGATGCCTCCTTCGATTAAAATTTGGGAGATTCATGGCTTTCAAGGCCACTTAGCCTACATACGCCAATTCATTAAGAATATGTATGGAAAGTGTAAGCCCTTTTCTGGGATCATGAATAATGGTTCCGATTATCAGTGGGATGAATAATGTCAAATTTATTTTGAGGAAATCAAGCAGTACCTTCTATAACCTCTGATTCATTATGCCACCTATTTCTGGAAACCCACTGGTCCTCTATGTGACTGGTCTAGAATGATCCCCCAGTGACCTTCTCACCTAGAAGAATAATGAAGAACAAAGAAAAATTTATACTATCTCATCCAAATGCTTCTCAAGATATGGGACAGATATACCTCTTTCGAGAAGATTTGTCTTGCGCTAGTATTCATAGTGAAAAAATTGCGACATTAATTGCATCACCGTGAGATACAACCGGTGACCCAAGTGGATCTGCTAAAGTATATTTTGAACCAAACCATGTGGATAGGTCTTATATCTTAGAGGTCATTGATCCTTCAATATTTAAACATAATGTTTGTCCCATAGTATAAATGGACATGCATTGGCAGAATTTCTTACTACCCATCCAGCACCCACAGAGCAGTCTCTGGATCTTGACTTTCCAGCTGAGGCAATCCTCTTAGTAGAACAAGACATTATATGTTGGAATATGAACTTCAATGGAATTTACTAATTACCTACTAGTTGGATATTCAATGATCCTAGACTCAATAGAGTGGGCTTAGGTATCATCTTCATCACGCCTGCACAAGTAGTCATGCCCTATTCGTTCCTTTTGTCAGGAGGCTGCACCAATAACGAGGTGGAGTATCAAACCCTCATCACTGGTCTCGAACTAGACCTTGAGATTTAAATTCCCCATTTTCATGTGAAATGGGACTCTGAGATGGTCATCAAGCAGATAAAAAATGAATACGTCATCCGGAAGTCGGAGCTCATACGTCTATTAGAGCGTATTGGCTAGATGATGGCCTAGTTCCCTTCGTAGCTAGAAGTTACTCATGTACCTCGATTATAGAACGATCAAGCTGATGACATGGATAGACTTACCGTATCTCTGTCAGAGCCTGACCAGGATTATTTGATTATCCATGTGGTGAATCAAATATTCATCGCTCCCATCACTCCAGGCGATGATGATATCCCATAGGTAAGCCACCTTACTACTGATGCCTCAATAATGGGACCTCCTGGTCCCCCTACTGTAATATTAGAGGAGACCCATAACTGGATGACTCCCTTTATCAAGTATCTCCAGCATGGTAATCTCCTAACAGACTGAGCAGAACATGATTGAGTCTGTCAGCGTGTAGTGCAGTTTACCCTGTAGAGTGGTCCCAATATTGAGTAAATCCTCTACAGATGTGGGTTTGATGGGATTCTTCTATATTACATTGAAGGAGTCGATATTTCTCAGTTTATATAGGAATTCCATACTGGTTCCTATGTGGCTCATCAGGCAGGACCAAAACTCTCTCATTATATAAGAAGATTGGGATATTTTTTGCCCACTTTGATCCTTGGCTATATCGATTTTGAAAAGAGGTTCCATGCATGCAAGATCCATGATAATTTTGTGCATCAGCTTCCAGATTCTCTCCATACTACCAAGTACTCTTAGTCCTTCGTGGTCTGGGGACTCAATGTGATGGGACATATCCACAAGTAATATCTCTCTAGTGCAGGTTTATCTAGACCGCTACATATTTATTTTCCAAGTGTGAAGAGGAAATTCCACTCAAGGAAGTCAAGGCTCATTCTATCGTTGAATTTTTGAGCTCCAGTATCATTCACTAATTTGGGGTTCCTCATTCCATTATCACAAATAATGACACTAACTTCTAAGCAGCAAAGATGAAGAAACTATACACCAAGTACAACATCTATTCTAATCATACATCTATCTATCATGCACAAGCAAATGGAAAGATCGAGGAATTAAAAAAACCCTCTCTTACATCTTGCAAAAGATGGTTAGTCAGAATAAGAATATTTGGTTGAAAAAACTCCCCAACACTCTCTAGGCTTACCGGACAACGACTCATAATTCCACCTAGTTTACTCTATATTCTCTAGTGTACGGAAACGAGGTAATCGGGCCCATTGATAATCATTTACCCTCACTACACACAACCATCTACGACCATAAGACACCTAAAAAAGTTGTCAAAATCCATTCAGATGAACTAGAAGCGCTTTATGAGAACAATATATGTTCCTTGCACAATTTGGAGAGGCATAAGAACAAGGTATCCATAGATTTCAATAAGAAATTTTTCCTCCTCTATTTCTTATAGGGTGACATGGTATTGGCCTTGAGAATGCCAATGATACTCGGTAGGAAACCACCGAAGTTGGAGCCCAAATGGGAAGGAACTTATGTCATTCATAAGTTTTACCCCAATGGAGCATACTATCTGGTCACTATGGATGGTGATCATATTACTACTCCCACCAATGATAGATTCCTCATGTAGTACTTCACGTAATGGAATATTCATCTCGGCAGATGTTAAACTGCTCATCCTCATCCTAAAAGATGTTAAACTATAAATTTTCCAAGATCTATGACCCAAAACTAAGATCCCTTTCATCCCACATAATTATAAACTACAAATAGTGAATACAACACATGGTTAGAGCTCTATATCCTTAAAATAAGATCTCCCTCATCCTTACTGCAAGATGTTAAACTACACAGGTACCACTGCACTTCACGTGTCCCATCATTTGGGTCTCCATCATCTTTCACATCTGAAAGGACCCCCCTAGAGACCTAGTCTCACAAAACCTTGTCTCACCTACCTCTTTAGGGCCAAAGTCCTTGAGGATCTCGAAGGACAATTTGAAATAAGTCCCTCTTTGTGAATATGGTCAGAAGTCGATGCTCAATTGTTTTTTCCAATTCCAGGTTACACGAGATGGATACTATCTTGCGAACATGGTTAACAGTTATCCTCAATCGTTATTTCCATCCCCATGGTCTCCCAAATGATAGGTCCAAGGATTCACCATTTTTATGCCCTTTGTCCCATGCACACGATATTAAACTCTGCATCTATGGTCCACGCTCTATGACCATAAACTAAGATCCTCCATATCCTTGTCGCACGATGTTAAACTGGATGACATTTTCAGAATTACGTATGGATTGATTCCTATCCTCATGGGATATGTAGGAACACCTGAACATTTCATCTTCAGGTCCAGCCCAACAAATCTCTTCGCCCTTCCCCACCTGTTTAGTTCTCTACAGGGGTTGAATATGGTTTGGTGTGGGCTTATTTGGTCCTCATTCACACCTGGATATCTTACCATGCCATACACATTCCTCTTTGAGATACCACTTTTCCCTCATCCTTACTACATGACGTTAAACTGCATAGATATAAGAACTACGTGTGGCTTGATTCTCATCCTTACGAGATATGTAGGAATTCCTGAACATTTCATCTTCGGGTCCAGCCCTAGATCCATCAATATTTTCCGGAACATTGGTCTAAGATCTCCTTGGGGTATGTGGTGTGGTTTGGAATTATTTCTTCATTCACATTGGGTATTCAATAACCACACCATGCTCCTCTCTAGAGAGATCTCCATCTATGTTTCTTTCATCCTTACCGCATGATGTTAAACTATATGACATTTCAAGAACCACGTGTGGCTTGATTCCCATCCTTATGGGATATGTAGGAATGCCTTGATATTTCATCTTCCGGTCCCTCCCTAGGTCTCTAGATCTTTTCTGACCCCTTATCCTAAGGTTTCCCCCACCTGGGATTGCATGCTGGGTGGTATGGACTTATGTACTCATTCACATCGGGTAAGATTTATCATGCCATGAACAGTCCCTTTGGAAACTTGTTCTTCTATATGCATCCAAACCATATTACATTAAAATATTCTACCTCATCCCACATGACTTTAAACTATTTCGTCTTTTCCGCATGATGTTAGAGTGAATGGTATGGTCCTGTCCTATGACCTTAAACTATGACACTGTCGTCCCAACCACATGATGAAAACATAGTCATGAAAATTCCATTTTTCAAGCCTACATATGGATTTATTCCTATGGTGATGCTCGAATTCTCCGTCCTGGGTTTGTTGCTCCAAAAAACACACCCACACTAAAGAACAAACAAGATCCATCAAAAGCCACTTATTTTGGTGCATGGGCCAGACCTACACAACAATATTTTTCCTGATATTGGTATCCTACCATGCTATTTTCAAGAAATACGTCTAGCTTGATTCCCATCTTCATGGGATATGTTGGAATGCCCAGAAATTTTTTCTTCAGGTCCAGCCCTAGGTACCTCAAATCATATCTTCTTTCTGGCCCCTTGGCTCGAACTCTGTCAGAAGCACATGGTGTGGTGAGGAACTCTTTAGTACTCATTCATTTCTGGTTTATAATAGACATTCCATGTACTTACCTTCAGGGATCTCCCTTCCATTCTCCTTGTGTCCTTACCGCATGACGTTAAACTACATGGCGTTTCAAGAACTATGTTTGTCTTGATTCGATATATTTTTGGGATACATAGGAATGCCAAGAAATTTTTTCCTCAGGTCCAGCCTTAGGTTATTTTATTCCTTCTCCCATCCCCTTGGCCTAGGTTCTCTCCTAGAACCGTAAATGGTGTGTTATGAAGACTTCTTTGGTTATCATTCACATCGGTTTACTCTGTCATTCCAAAAACGTTCCTTTCTCGAGAAACCCCTACCCCTTGCATCCTTACCGCATGACGTTAAACTACATGGAATTTCAAGAACTATGTTGGGCTTTATTCCCATCCTCATTGGATATGTAGGAACATCCAAACATTTCTTCTTCAGGTTTATCCCAGGTTCATCAACCAATTTTCCCCCTTCTTGTTTGGACTTATCGACCTCTATTAGGCCTCACCAATGGGCTCTAATGCACCATGGTTTAGGACCTAGATTGTTGGATTCTGCATGGGCATGATTTCAACTATTTCCACGCTTCATGTCTCCCTTTATTTGGGTTTCCATCACCTTTCACATCCGAAAGGACCCCCGAATGTTATTGATACCCGACCTTATGGATCACCTACCACTTGGGCCAATGTCATGGGGGGTTTTGAATGACATAATGAGACATGTTTCACATTTTAAATACAATCAATTGCTTAACCATGGATGTTAGTTCCCATTTCAGGTCACAGAATATAGATTCTATGTTTTGAACACGATCAACAGTTATCCTCCATCATTATGCCACCCCCATTATGACCTAAATGTTGGTCTCATGATTCACATTCCATTCCACTATATTAATTTCAAGTGGAATTTTGAAACCCTTGGTGTTATCCCTCCGTGAGCCTTTTTATGATGGGAAGTTGAACCAGGGTCATGGGGTCACCCTTGGTTTTGCACCTTCATCCCCTACCATGTGCTTCCATACGCGGTAGATATCTTATCTTCCCTTGTTTCTCATAGTGATCATGGATAATTTGGGATTATGGGTTTGGGTAGGGTTTGTACCTACATGGAAGGGACACACTTCTTTATTTTTCCAAACTCGATGACCTTAAACAAGGAGTTCTGGTCCCCTTGTCTAGGCATCATGACTTTAAACTATGTGCGTTGTCTTGAAAATTTATAATGTTGTGCAGACTACCTTGTCCCTGTCCATGATGGGTTTTTTGTGGTACCATTTTACATATTTTCTCTTTGGGAATCTCCACATTTTGGTCTAATATCATTTACCATAAAATAATATCCCTTACGTCCTTACCGCATGACTATAAATTGCACTAGCATGTCCCACACACATGACATTAAACTGGGCACTTTACAGTTTGAGCTCTAAAATGTTGAGATTGGATTCTTCCTGTATATGTTTGAATGATGTTAAAATGCATAAAAATTATGATATTCCTCTTTAAAATATAATATTACCCCCTTTTGGTATTGGCCTCCTGCCGTACCACCTCCAAGAACTACATGTGGCTTGATTCCCATCTTTATAGGATATGTAGTGACACCCATGCTTCTTGTATGTGGTCCAGTCACAACCAAATTCACCTCCCTGACCCCTTCTATCCTGTGTTCTACCAAAAGTATGTGGTGCAGTGTGGACTTCTTTGATCCTCATTTATGATGGGTTTATAATAACTGCACCATGTAATTCCTTTGAGATTACAATTCTTTGCGCTCATCCTCCATGATGCTTAAATTGAACGGGTGGTGTTCGCATTACACACATTCATTCATTGGGGTTTTTCATAGTATTTCACATATTAAAGGACCCCCTAACGACATTAATTCTAGGCCTAAGTGCTATCATACTATCTTTGGACAACTTCCCAGAGGATCTCGAACGATAATTTGACACAAGTCCCACATTTCGAATATGGTCTGCGGTCGATGATGAATTATTTTTTCCCATTCTAGGCTAACATGAAATGGATGTTGTGTTTAAAACATGGTCAATAGTTATTCTTTATCATCACACCACTTCCATTGAATCCAAAATATTAGATGCTGTGAATTGCATGTTTAATTCCCCTTTCTATTTTACAGATCCTCGATACCCCTGGTGTTGTAACTCCACGCATTCGCACATTTCGAGTAGGAATGTTGGGTTGTCTAGGAATTTACCCACCCAACATTTCCATTCCACCATTAAAATCTCTCGTTAGACAGGGAAGTACTGACAATGATCCTTGTTTCCTACACTGAGCATTGATCACATAGGATTAGGGGTTGTAAGAGGGTAATATCCATATATGAGATAGTGTGACCTGTTGGTCCTTCGATATGACCTTAAACTATGACAATTTCATCCCCACCACATAACTTTAAACTATTCCAAATAGAAAGAACTACATAGGGTTTGATTACTACCCTTACATGATATGTAGAGACATTCAGACATCTGATCTCTGAGTCTATCCAACTGAATGGTAAACTCCCTATCTTGGCCTTCTTGACCCCGACTTCCCTTTCTGGAACCTGTGATGTGATTCATACCTCTTTGGTTCCCATTCATGTCAGTTTATGAACCATACCACACATTTCTCCATTGGGGTACCCATGTCCTCGATGAAATACTTTAAACTATGGCCTTACCTTAAACAAGTTTAGGATGCCCCATGATAATTATGGGATGCGATAGCTTCCTCGCCAAAGAGGATTTCCCCTTCCAGCATTGGTCTCTAACCACACTGTGCTCAGGAATTACATTTTGATTGATTCTCATCCTTATGGGGTATATAGTGATGCCCAAGAATTTTTCCTGAGGACCAATCCCAGGACTGTTAACATTCCCAGTTCTTTTACCCTAATCATGTTCCAAACTCCATGACCTTAAGATAGGGGTTCCTAGTATATATTACAAGACTTTAAACTATTTATTAGGGTCTTGGTAGTACAAACATAAAATATGTGAAACATCTTTGTCATACAATGTCAAAGTATTCATGCATCATCCTGACCACATTATGATAAAATGCACACTTATCATCTCCATTTACATGATGTAAAACAATAGACCATCTTAGGGCCTCACAAGAGGGGTCCCTCCTAGAAGTAAGACTGATTTCTATTCAAACTGATATGATCAACCAGTGTAATTTCATCACAGTGGAATAATTTCAAGAGTATTGCACTCCATTCTAATAGATCATCAATCCACACCATGCTTTGTGTGCCCCTTATTCGGATCCTCATTCCCTTTCATGTCAAAAGAAACCCCCTAATGGTTAGGATACTCAGCCTTAAGGCTCACATACCATCTTGGGATAATGTTTTGAAGGACATCAAATGACACTTTGAGTTTGGCCCCATGTTTTCAAATGAGATCAGTGGTTGGACCTCATTTGTTTGTTCCCATTTTAGACTAACTTGATGTGGATGATGTGTTTCAAATTTGGTCAACTTCTATCCTCCATCGTCATTCCATCCTCACTGTATTCTATATTTTGTGTATCGTAATTCACATTATTCATTCCCCTTTTTTCGGATTTATTCCAACACCCCTAGTTTTATCCATCTCATGCACTAGAGTACATTGGGAAGAGTGTTTTGGAGAACCTAAGGACCCTATTCTCTATTCAAGACCCCTCTTTTAATTCAAAAACTTTGGGTGTTCGTTCAGACCCCAAGTATTCGATGGTTTAGCTGACACTCTCATACACAAAGTGAATAATTATTTACTCTTATCTACTTTCTCACACTAGGTATGACCCATGTGAGCTTAGGGATTGATCTCTAATTATTTTATAGTTATGGTTAAGGTTCACTAAAATAAGAAAGCAAGAAAATAATATGTCCATGCACATATCGGGATAATAAAACAAAGAGGGATATATGTTTAAGAGTTCGTACAAAACATATCCCTTATGGATCATCCCCTTTGATGGATTTCTCCAGTGCTTCCACCTTCGGGATCCTAGCCTCCAGGGATGCTTATCACTCCTTGAGCTCCCTCTCTTCATTAATAGATATTGAGAAGAGCTCATTATCTTTGGCCTATATTTTCTTCTACTTATCTTGGAACCCAACCAATTGACGGCTTTCCTGCACTGATTTCTTTTGGGAATCAGTTTTTTGGGCCTTCAACTATGCAATGATCTCTGAACAGCTCGTGATAAATGTCACTCTTTAGTTTTCTTTCTCTTTAAGTCATTAGAATTCCTTCTCAGCATCAAGAAACTTCTGGGTATTCTCTGATTACTTCCAACACTAGGAAATATCGGACCGTTGTATACTCTATCATGTATTCTCAACCATATAATTACAGATTATTATATGAAGATAGTGAGAATCCACCCCTCCAGTATAGATAAAGTGTATCCATGTGTGAAGTTACCACATCCAACTCAACCATTCTTCCTATGATTGACTGAGGAAGATTTTGATGCACTTATACGCCTTTTGTTGCATCATATGACTCTCCTCATACATTTTAGGATCAAATTCATCAATCTCATCTAGATATAAAGGCCATTAATCAAGGAAAATATCTAGGAGTTCAGCAGCAGGGTCCTATTCTTGCACTCTTTCTTCTTTATCAACCTCACACCTACTAGCCTATAGCTTAATCCGGATAGAAACATCACCCTTGATTACAGCCTCCTGCTCACTAGGTTCTAGGTCGGGACCAGATTGAATAATTGAATCTATGAGAACTGATGCAATCACTGGTAAAGCTTCTGCATATGTTCCAAACTCAATAGTTTTCTGAGCCTCAAACCTTGCAATCATTACATTGGGAACTTATATCTTGGTTAGATGAGTTCCCCAATAAAATATGTGAGCCTAGAAATTTATAAACTTACAAGATCAAAGTGCAGTGGTTTCCAGCGCCTGATTCATGGTAGGAGTTTCCACCACAGGAGATCCCTCAGTGGTTGTTAATTCAATGATCATAAATAGCTCCTGAACAACGGGAATAACTTCAGACTCTGAGGTCACCATTTTATCCCATCCCACTGGAAAATCACTGATCACTTCAATCATGGTCGGTTCTTCAATTTCTTCAACTGTGGTTGGTCCCCTGCCCTACTCGATACCATATACGAGTTCATGAGGATGTTCTTCCACATCCATGGGTACATTTTCATCCCCTATAAGAAAAGATTCCTAGCTATCATCCTTGATGTGTTCCTAAATTGGAAAAAGTTTGGTCAGTGGATTCAAATTATAAAAAGATAAAGGCCAGTAGAGATACGATTTGAGACTCACCTTGAGCTGTTCATCTAAATCTGTATTAGAGCATGTGGACTCACCACTCTCATGTGGGATTACCTGGAAGATGACTGTCTCCTGAGTTACCTCACCACTAGGACCTTCACCCCAACCTCTTATTCATCTTATTAATCTTATCTCTATTCTTCTTCTTCCTCTTTTTCCTCTTTATATTCTTCCTACCCTTATTCTTCTTCTACCTCATCGCTGTTATCCTTAGATGTCAGGCTTTTCGGGTTATGAACCTAGTCAAGTATCACTTTCACTAGGAGATTCAATTCATCATACTACCCTTGTTCAAATTTGTACATATCCATGGCTACCAGGTACCGATGTTGGGGATGAAATTTCACCCTCTCTGCCACTTGAATGTACCCTATGTCTGGTATATCAAGCCCAGTGCTCACTGGTCTCCACCAAAGATTTTCAGTGGACATAGATTGTAACAAATTCCTCCAAGAAGACCATTGAGATGGGAAAATTGCATCGAAGGTCGGCTTTATAATATGTCTTATTTTCTTCCAAGGGAGTTCCCTAGCTATCCCATGAGGGCACCCATGGGACCACCCATATTCAAAAGGAGGAGGCACATTCTCACCTTGTGACACTCCTACTGACAAAGTTCTAGCTCGCATTCTTCCAACTACCTTGATTATTCATTGAATCACCTACCCAACAGTACATTGTCTTCCTCCTTGCTTTCCCAAATCTATGTTGGCCCCCTTGATTTACCGAATTCATTTCCGCAGAATCACCTCTGATTATGTTGTTATCCAATGGTCGACATACTTCGTTGATAGGCTAACATTGACATCAGTAGGGGGAAGGGTGATGAATTCACTAAAACCTGCAGTCATGAACATGAGACATAGTTTGTGAAGGATTCAAGGATGTCCCTCTTCCATAACCTCTATATATATATTTTTTGGCATCTTTTGCATGCACCCGAATATCCTAGAAAACCTTATTGGAACATAGGGTTTACAAAAGATTTTTCAATCGATCTAGGATACCAGCACACCACCCTTGATGCTTTGTAAGTATTCCCTCTTCTCCAATGAGAATCGCTCATCACCTACCATCTGGCCAGATGTGGTCCAATATAGATGAAATTTTAAGTTTTCATGATTTCCAATCTTGAGTTTGATCTCTTCCTCTTTAAGTGTCAATGGGATAATTCCAGCAACATTCAATAGGGATGGTCGCAGACCATCACCTAGAGAGTGGATGGCATTCAAGAAGTCATAACCACCACAATGAGATGTAACCTAGATGTGAATAATCTAGAACAGTTTTTATATTCTTATGGGTGAACTTCATCTAGAGATGCTTCCCAGAATGATGTTCATCCTGGACAATATGTGCACCACCAAATTAACCTTGTTCATGGACACCATGATTACGACCATCACAAGCATACTTGGCTGAACCCCCATCCTTGTGTCCCTCACTGGTAGTAGACACCCTATTAGAAATGCAGTAAGAAACCCATAAATCTTACACTAGGGTCCTGAATTTTGTTTAGGCTGAAGCCACATGATCGGTACTCGGCTGCTTCCAAGACCATCAAGTATGATCCTGCCTGCCCCCTATATGATGTGTTCGGGGACATCTTCTCTCATACTTTCATTTTCACTACCTTTTCCTACATCAAAAAAAGACTGAACCACCCCAAATAGGATATATCCTTCTAGATGTACTTGATTTTTAGCTTCTCCTTAGCCAGCTACAACAGATGCCATGCCAAAATGTGGGTGCACATCCTATCCCCCCAAACATTCTCTGTTTGAATGAACTCATTATATTGGTACCCTTCCTGGGGAATTCCCCCCAAAAATGGATATCCCATAGGTTGATGCCTACCTCCCCATGGTGGAGGTGGAAAGTATTTGTGTCAGGATAACACTAACTAAATATATCTAGTACCAGGTCTTTATGATGGTATAAATGAAACTGTGATGTTCTCATAGATTCAGAAAGCCCGATAGATTAAAGATCTTCCCCAAACTCCTCACATGTCTAGCGTATCCAGTACTACAATGCCTATTCACTCATAAATTTTTCCTCAGACCAGAAGTCCCATTTCTTCCAACCTTTGGTCTCATCAGTAATTCTTATTCTGAAAGTGCTTGCATAGTGTGTTGGTGATTCCTTAGGAACTAGATCTCTGCCTACAACAGTCCTAGTATTTGGATTCAGGATGTAAGGGGTGACCATTGCTCGTGATGTTTAACCATGGAAGGATATCCTCATGTGTAACCCATGATCATGGTATATCAGTCTTGAAGACTAGAATCAACACCTCTTCAAGAATATTGAAGTTCCATATCTGTAGACTCTCACTCAGAACGTAATCCTTTTGAGCTTGCATCATCATACATAAAATCATTTGATTATCAGACCCAAATCTTCTCACATGAAGAATATGAGGGTTTGTGATCATCTGGGTCCTCCTTGCATCAGCAACAACTTCCCTCATTGTATCAATCTATTCAGCAACCAATTCCACCAGGTTCTAAAATTCACAAAGGGAATTGTGAGAAAGATTGGGGTTTTGACACAAAAGATAGTCTATTGTGAACAAGATGGGATTAGGCCATGAAAAAATAAGGCAAAGTCGGATGTGTGTAAGAATTTTTAGTGGTGAAAAAGAGTCCACGGTTGTGCACAATATGCATAAAGAATCTGAGATCTTTCGCACAGAAAGGAAGATATTTCTTTCACGAGAGCAATTCATTTATCATAAAGGAATGTCAAAGTGTGGAGACTTGTCCCCCCACATATTTATAGGTTTATAATGGAACTTTATGCATGAAGAAGTGGTTTTCACACCGAATGTGAATTTTTGAGAGCACCACTATTAGACTCTCGGATTTTCGACGTTATCCTCAAAATCTGACCATTAGATTCCACTTTAGCTCTGATTATGAGGAGGAGTATTTGTTGAAACTAAATTTTAGTTAAGGCCATGATTGTAAATTTTTTGATCAAACCAAAGGAATATTTTAAATCATCAAACCATCCCAAGACTCCCAAGGAAGGTGCGTGCAAGTTACAAGGTTGACACGCAAGTTTGCAAATGGAGCACAAGATCATGAGCACCCAATGCGATGTCAAATGGAGACTTATGTGTCAAACTTCCAAAAAATAGCCAAGTCAGAAGTACGAAAGAGATTCAGCTAGTGTGCAAGATTGGAAATTGCGTGCAATATCTTCCATGCCCAATGCGATGTCAGAAAGAGCCTTCTGATTCAACCTTCCAAAAAATAGCCAAGTTCGAAGTGTGAAAGAGATTCAGATGGCATGCAATATTGTAAATTTCATGAAAGTTCTTTCACTCCCAATGCGACATCAAATGCCAAAGGAATGAAACCCACCTTTCATGCCACCACTGAATTTTTTAGGCAATAAATAGAAATGTACCACATCGTTTTGGCGATGGTTACGGAAGACAATTCGCTGCTCTTTTGTGTGAAATATAACCATTCTGCGACTGCACAAAAGGCATGGCCTCAAGGTACCAGATATTGTACAATAGGTCTCTTAGGGGTCCTCCTTTAGGTGTGCCCACTAAGGCTTGACCCTCACCCATTTCCTTTTACTCCAAGGAAATTTCACAAAACTTTTCCCTTCTATCATTCCAATCTTGCGTGCAGGGTTCCCCCTTGCACGCAACCACTAATTTTGCACTCAACCATCCAATCTTACACACAGGTCTTCATCTTGTGCGCAATCCACCAATCTTGTGCCCACCCCTCTTTGTTCACTCCATGTGTCTTTTTTACCCTAAGGCACCATGTACGAGCCCCTCTTATATGAAACACCATTGTCTTGTGAATACATCTATCATGCGGTCGTCCATGCTTGTATGAAGTGATTTCGATGTCCCTTGAGAAATGCTTCACATTATGTTTCTTTTCCTCATGATTCTTCACATAGGCACACTAATGGGTATTGCTTCATTTCATATCCACACTAATGTGATCCCCTCATGTTATACCCTCAATGGATCACTCCAAAACCCTATATTCATACAACATTGTTTGCTACTTCCCTCCACCAAGGGTTAAAGTGTGCTAGTTATGTAAGTCATAGGGGTGAGGAGTAAATCCCCACCGTTCGATCTACAACTTAAGTGAAAAGTCTAGATAGGACCGTGAAGGGGATTCACACCAAATCCTTATCACTCCCCTCTCCCTCTGAGATTTGTTTCCATGCACACCTCAGGTAGTCCTTGTGTAAGCCCCAACCCAACATGATAGGGTGTTCAGAGTATGGTGGTCGTATCCTCCTCATACATCTGGACCCTTACTCGAGCTTCCATCTTAGAGTAATCCCATTGTATCCTCTTTGGTCCACTAACCATGCATAATCCCCACTACATTCTTTGCATATGCACCTTTCGCGATGTGATCGTTAGGTCTTTATTACCTCTTGTTTCTCACACCGAGCATGACTCTCATTGGATTAGATTAAGAATTTACCATGACATCCTCTTTGGGCCACCTTGGTGTGTAATCACCATGCCCCTCTCACCCAAACTACATGGAATTTGATCCTTTCCCTCTCCAGGAATGGTATACAGGAAACCTCTTCGATGTTCAAGCCCATCACCCATTAGTCCTGACTACTTCACGTCAGTTTACCCTGATCCCGCATAATGTTAAACTACATAACACTTTCATCCCAAATGATGTTAAATTTTATTCATTAAAACTACTTGGGTTTTGATCCCAATCTCTTAAGATTGGGTATGTAGTAAGCCTCCCCAAGGTTCAACCCCAAACACTGGTAAATGTCAGCATTTACTTTATATGGACCCACATCCTTGGTCCTCCCTTTAGTGGTGTTAGACCTGTTCTTGGGTAGCTAACCATGTAGATTCCCCACACTCAATCCACACTCCACTAACTACGAGTGTCCCTCTTAAGATGAACCACTAACCATGCATAATCCCCAAGCATATATTCAGGTGGCTGTGTTTTGTGCACACCCTGATACTATGCCCCCATTTCCGGAACTATGTGGACTTTGATTCCCTACTACGGGGATACGTAAGAAGCCTCCTTGAGTTTCAAGACCATGAATAATGTCCCATCCTGATCACTCCCTTGAGAATTTGAATTTGGGAAGGTCATGCCTGAACTTGGTGGTTCTGCTTCCTTCAGGTCCCATCTATACGTCCATTCTCACGATCCGCCTCCTTGGGTGACTCATCACCCCATTCCAAAACTACATGGTCTTTTATTACCTACCATGGGGATACATAGGAATCCTCTTCGAGGTTAAATCCCAATACAGTCACCTCTACACCAGTCCACGGTTCCATCCCCACTCATTCCATCCTTTGACACTCTATCCATATCAATCATGATTCCACCTAGTCCGTCATGTCTTGGTGAAATCATTCCGTACTTGGGAAGCTAACCATGTGTAAGCCCCATTCATTTCATTGATCTTTTGTAGCATATGGGCCACTAACCATGCGTACCTCCAATATTTCATTGGTTTGTTTTCCATTGTGTACACCTCAATCCCATGATTCACCCTCTTGAACTATGTGGGTTTTGATACCTATCTTCTATTAAAAGGTACGTAGGAGGCCTCTACGAGGTTCAATCCTATACGATGATAAACCTTGGTATCCCCTTTGTTGTGACCCAATAATCCTCAGATCCATACTCATTGGGTGTCTTGATCCACCCATCTAGTAAACCTCCTAGGTTTTCCCTCCCATGGATATATTCATCTGATCCACTCCCATCAGTGTTCTGATCAGTTCAATCCATCCTCACTGGATGTGAAACTTGCAGCATACCTCGTGTTAAACATGGGAAGCCGAGGAAAATCTTGGACACATGCCTATTGAATACAATTCCTCGCACTCATTGTGGGATTCCTCGGGATTCCGTTCCCTCAAGAAGCCATATCAGAAGAGGAATAAATCCTGGTGTACCGGTGTTCCAATGCCCAGACACGCCAACGATGCCCAGTGTGACTACTCCCCTGATCGAAGGATGCTACTCTAACTTGACCCCTTGGAATGTCCTAATAGAAATAGTGTAATTAATTATAATCCACAAAGATATGGCACTAATAAGAGTTGCATGAAAAATGTATTAATCTATGAGGGAGACCTGGACTAGGCGATGAGTTCCGAAGAGGAATCCATGGAAGGAGGAACCAACATCTTATCATCCCATTTCAATCATAGATCAATAATCGCTAAATAAGTGACAGATGCCACCATCCATTAGAAAGATGGAATGTGGGTAAATAGTCAGTGTGTCCCCACGAACGAATGCGCGTCCCGTCGAAAGTGTTGGAAACATAGACCAACCTTTACAAAACCATGATTACATGATTAGCAAGGAATGATATAGGATCAAAGGTCTTCGTAAAATCTCCCATCAAAGTGGATTCTTAAACTAAAGAACTACATGAGAATCACTATCTAGAGAAGGATCATTTAGAATAAAGGGAGGTGAATGATAAATCTGGTAAATTGGTAGTTACTAAGGCCAATACTTATACCATAGTATATGAAGATTTCATTGAAAGTACTAAGACGGTGGTAAAGAACATCTATATTTAGTAGGACATTAACAAGGTCACTATATATCAAGGCCATCTTGGTAACAATTGTGATATTGATAAGGAAGGTAGAGAAATAATTGTCCGTATATCCTCTAAAAATTTTATTTTAAATTATATGGAAATGGTGGAAGATAGATTTACTTTTAAATCCTTAGTAGTAAAAGTTTACATGTGTTTTTAAAGATATCTCTTGGTTAATTTTTTTTCATTAATTGGTTTCGATCGATGCACAAAAATTTAATTATTCTCTGAATCTTTTCTAAAGGTAAATGCAGTTGGGTTGAATATCATAAAATGAGTGAAAAGATGGCGTCCTTCTTAAAAGATCTCAATCAAGAAGATTTAGAATGATAAAAGTTTTATTTATACTAGGATATGAATGAGTCTATAGATTTGTACATATAAGTCTTTATTAGTATGGTTTGGAATATCTTCTTTTAGTGAAATTTGTTTATATCTATTTCAATGTCATTTATGTTTGTGTTTTTGTGTATTTTCACACTTATCCTTTAAAATTTTCTACTTTGAAAATAATATAAAAAATGACTTAAATTGAGTTAGGTGAAACCACTATATAATATTTGAATTTATTGACAATAATGGGGATAAAAGAGATAAGCACAAATATTAATATAAGAAGTTTGTGATGGAATTGAAAATAAATATTAAGGGGGAAATTAAAGTTACCTTGTATAGATTGCATTTATTTTCAATATCGAAGGTGTGAGAAGCCACCAGTTGGTATTGGACAAGTTTAGAAGTTATGTTGTGGTGCTTCCATTGATTAATTTGTGAGGATTCATTATAGGATGCATTTATATGATGGAATTGTAGGTTAATTTATTGCTACATAAGAAGTGAATAAAATCAATGTAGTAGATTTAATTATAGTTATTTTAGATATGTTATTATAGAGAATACAGGAAAGGTATTAATGAATGAAGGAACACTATATGACATGTTTCATGGACTATTGAAGTATTAGACAAATTAAGAGATTAAAGAATCATCTTTATGAGAATCTAAGCTAGATGAGAGTTGAAGAAACCATATATGAAGTGTTGTTCATATAAGTTGTTGTATAAACTTATTAATCTAGTTATGATTATGTTTTTATATTCTTTGAGATGATTGAAAAATCAATTAAAGGGCTAGAAGAAGTCCCGATGTCCTTTGGGAGAAGTTTAGAATTTGGAGAAGACAATGGAATTTGGATATTTACTAAATTAAGCGGAATCATATAGGTATTCAGATGTTTCAAGTGGAACACTATATAGTTAAAATAATAATTCAAATGAGTCCTTACAATCTTTATAAGTTTCTTGTTGAACTTTACATGAGTTTTCTGGGAATTCGGATAAGTAATGCATTTTTTGGATGAGTCTTACGATACATAAGATGAGAAACTTCTTAGTTATGATGATTATTTCTAAAATTATAAGGATGAATTTCCAATATTTAGTATAAAAAATGAAGAAGGCATGAGAAGAGTTTTGAAGATCTATTTTACTCTTCATAAGCCATAATTTATGAAAAATAGAGAGTTTCTGAATACTGAAATAAAAGGGGAATTCATAATAAAATGGGAAACACATTTAGTCAAATATTGATATAATATTCAAGGATACAAATATAAAAATATATTATATGGTCAGGATTAAATCTAATATCAAAGGAGAATCCATATTAAGAAGATTCTATTTCCGAGATGCATTCCACAACACAAGTGTAAGTTCCATGTAGTAGTTCCATAGGCACATGAAGTTTTGCATTATAGGATAATATATCAGATTTAATAGAATAATTTTAATAAAGTAAATCAACTAGAGATCAAATAAAATTTAAATGAAGTTGAATTTTTTAGGAGGTGGATTTAGGAGATAAATTAGGGATACCATTTTCCAATTTAAACATTGATGCCACTATTATTACCAAAGAAAAAGTAATTTCCTAAATTCAATTTTAGAAACTAATATTCATGATAATATATGTGAATATATTTATATAGGTGGTGAACTATATATTCAAAGAGAACATGAGAATTCGATTCTAAACAAATGGAGATTCATACTATGTATAAAAAGAGAAGGAGATAATGCATATAAGAGTTTTCCTATGTGTTGAAGAAGAAGAATAAGAGGTCCAAAGTAAAATTATATCATGGAATGAAAATAAGGGTAGGAAGATAAAATGTTGTTGTTTTTATCTTTATTTAGTGCTAAGACTTTCATGATATTGATAATCGATTGTGATATAAAATCATGGTTCTTATGAGTTGAAGGAAAAGGCCAAGATAAATGTCATGTTATTGATCATAAACTTGTGGTTGAAGACATGTTTGTTGGATTAAGAAGGACCCTTGAAGATTGGTGGTACCTGTATAAATAATGATGATGATAAGTAAGAGCCAAGGACTATGAGATACAATGTAATAAACTATCAGGATATAGTTTAGGTAGGTGGAAGATTCCTACCCTAGAGAATGTGGGTGATAGCTACCCAACCCTTATGTGTCTCTTAATTAAGAACTTGAAATCATTGAAATATAATAGTGATAATTAATTTATTAAGAGGAGTTAGTCATGGAAGGGTGTGGGTTTCATTAATGGAACCAAACCTTTTATAAACACTATGTGATACTGTTCTAGTTTATTTCTACATTTCATGTTGAGGTGAGGGTTTGGTGCACATCAAAAGGATCCATATATCTTAATTAAGACTGAGGGTAAAGAAAAAGAGGTGAAAAATAAAGATAATGGTAAAACATGTTAAAATTTTGGGTACACTTATTCATGACCCCCATCATAGTGTCCCTACACAATCCATTAGGATCTACACTCTGATCTCATTATGGAGTCCCAAATCCCTCATTTCGAGGAGTCTCTATAAGAAGAGATTTAATTCTTCAAAAAAAGTTTTATCTTATTCTTAATCATTATTATTTTCCGTATTTATTTACCTTTTCATTAATATGAATAATTACTTTAATAAAATGTTTTTAAAACTATTAATATTCTATAAAAGTTATATCTTTATTATATGACAACACATTCTTATGCATGTAATCATTATAACGTGTTCTTATTTTGGTCAGATTTAACACCAACATGAATGATATTATAACATTGACATAATGAATGAATAATATAGCCTAAAATTATAATCTAATGTAATGATTACTAATTTTAGTTTTTTATGTATTGGGAAAGGTAATATATATATATGTATATTTATTTATAATTTCAATTCTTTTTATTTAATAAAAATAACAAAAAGAATATTTTTAAGTGTTCAATGTGATCCATCATCATAAGTTATACGAATTGAATATATGAATCTTTAAATATATCGTAAAAATATTATAATTATTCATGAACATCCTAGATATGATTAATCTATTATGAAGGAGAATCTCCTAGAACCTATAAAATGAAACATACATGGAAAAAAGTACTCCTAATAGTTATATATTAATTCTAACTATAAATAATTAACATAAGGGAAAGAAGGAATTATAAATTTATTATATTAATTAAATTAAATATTAATAATGTTCTCTTGTATTGAAATAATCATTATAAATTTAATATATGGGGTTTTAGAATGTGTTTGACCAAGAGGAAGTATGAGGTAATGGTTTTTCATCCCAATTTTCCTTATTTGGGACATGTTTTATATCATGCACATATTATAATTTATATAGTACATATAATAACTCTTTTAAATATTTAAGCATGATTATATTATAATTTATGTGATTTAATGTTCCATTTTAATTTCTATATTTCTTGGGCTTCTGATTCAAAAGTTACCAAATCCATAAGGGCTTTTTTATAACCTGACTTTATAATTGACATTTTCTATCTTTAATTCCTTTATTGTGAAATTATATTATCTTTCTCTATAGTTCCGAATATTTTTTCACTTTCCTTTGATTATTTATTATTCTTATCTATCTTATTACCATTTAACATCCTTTTGGTTCACAATCAACCAAAATAATGTTTTTAAGAGTAATCAATGTTATATCTTCTTTTTGGTTTACAATCATTCTTCTCTATGTTAATATTATTTATTTTTGTTTTATAAATGTATTTATAGATAAATATATGAATTTTCTAAGATTATTATATGTTGTTCCTGAATTTTAGTACAATATCATGAAAGGAATCTCTTTTTAATGTTTTCAACATGGGTTAATTTCTATTGACTTTAAATTTCTTTATAAAAGTGAAAAAATAATCTTCCATTTTAAAGTTCTCCACAAAAATTCATTTTTATGAGTTCTAATTTCTTTATAATTAAGAATATTACTCTCAAAATGTTTATGTATGTATAAAGTAAGTTATACTACCCCTGTTTAAATTAATATTTTCCTTTGGAATAAATGATATCAAAAGTTTTGGATAATAATAATTATTTTTAAAATCAATTTTATAATATTCTTATAAAGGTTTTTTCATATATTTCAGAATACTTTAATATTTATTATGCTTCATTGGGGATATTCTCCAACGATACCATCCACCTTTTTTCTCTGCATATCTTTTGAAAAACATTTATTGGTATTTTTAAAAACATTTTTCTCTCATAGTTGTTGATTATAAAATTATGGAATTATGAATGTTTTTACTTTCATGTGGCACACATATATGATATTATCACTATATGATGGGTGGTCCTAGAATTATATATTTCTCCAATATATTTGGTATAGTTTAAATATCTTAACATGACTAAGAATGGGGGGAGAATCCATACCCCTAAGGGACTCTATCTATTTTTTGATAGGCGGTTATATAATTATACATCCCTCTAATGGATTGGGTAAATAATTATATATCATTAGTTGACATGTTAGGTATTAGGTAATAAACCCAATACACTATATAACCATACGAAACATGTGATGATGGTCTTGGTAGGGTGATTTGATATAAGAAAATTTTTCATATGCTTATCTATATGACGTATTCTTATATCTATGATATGTTTTCATGGATCATGATTATTGACACATGTTTCCACACTTGTATTAATTATTTGAAATGTTATGAGAAAATACTTATGCCATGAATCATGGTTTATGACCTATGTTATATTAGGAATGATTATCTTATATTATTTCTATGCACCACTATTATTTTCTCATACCCACGTTCTCATATTATGATCGCTTATAATATTTGATTATTATATCTTATGTTTACCATTATTGAGGACCCCGAGATCACCTCTTTCTACTATTTCCATTCATCAGGTTATGAATAAGAATATCATGTATGATGTTTCTAAAAAATATATCACATGAGATGAATATTTATTGGAAATATTTAAGACTTTTTTTAAAATAGGAAGACTATATAAAAATAACTAAAAACACTAAACATTTGGGTATTGGGATTTTGGGGATTTTTGAGATGACATGTTTAAATTATTGAGATAATATAAAATATATATGCATTATGCACAATTTTTCTTAATAAGTATAAATGAATATGTGAAAAGTTTATATTTAAAGCACATGATCTTGGATTTTGGGTTTGAGGCATAATAGTTTCTATTATAGTTAGGATTAATTATTTTTAGTACTATATTATAAATAAAAACAAGGTAAATGATAAATCAACCTATGATGAACAAAAGTTCCTATAGAATGAACCTAAAATTTCATAGGTTTCAAAAAAGGTCTCATAGTTTAAGATATATTAGTATTTAGTTTCCTTATAATATGATTTTACACTCTAATTATTATTAGTTTAAACAAATACTAACCATTTTAGTTTTAATAAGGGATTTAAGAGAGAATCATGAAATTGTGGTGGGGATGAGTATGTTTAATATTTTGAAAATATTTTCTGATCCTAATTATACGAACAGTATCATATTTGGTGTGTTTGTTATGTACACCAAATTAGAACCAAAATAATTAGATATTGAATTATTAGTTAAAACTCCTTGTAGTATGATGATTTCATCCCATGTCTATAATTCCTCTACAATAGAACTATTTAGGGAAATCCTTATAGCCAATTTTTTTATTATCCTTTTAGCCAACTTTATCATCATTTTGGGCATGGATTGGTTATCTCCACATAGATTCTACATTAAATTTCATGATAAGGAAGTCATATTTTATATCACAAATCAACCTATGATAATATATTGATGCAAGGCTAACTATGAACTACCTGTTGAAATTACTTCCACAATATGGGTCTTAATACGCAACCATTAAGGGTATTTAGCTCAAATTAATTGGGAGAAACTAAATAATAAAAATATTCCTAATATTAGGTAAAATAATATTTTTATAGTCTTAAGTAAGATATTGAGTTTGGTATCTCATTATAAAAGATATATTGAGTTTGGTATCTCATTATAAATGATATATTGAGTCTTATCTATATTTTGGATACCCTAATTTATTTTAATTAAGTAAAGATAATTAAAATTATAAGGATGTAATTTATTTAAGGGGATAGAATGTAACACCTTATGATTTTAATATGAAAATATCATTAACTATTTACTATGTTTAATAGATTTTTTCACACAAAACAATGAACTAGAATATACCAAGACACATTTGATTAAGATAAAATATTACAATGTAAGATCAACATTAATATATTATTGGAATAAAATATGAAACATCATTAAGAAAAATATGGCTAGAATAAATCTTCAAGTAAATAAAAATACCATGAACATGAAATCTATGTCCTTATGGTTTTCATTGAAGATCAAACCTCTGATTATAAGTATGGAATAAATTAAATTCATAATAAATATATTAGAATTTTTTTGAATGATGTGAATGAATATTATGAATGAATTTTAGTGAAGTATGTAAGGATTATATTGGAATGTGATATGAATGTTATATATGTGGTCATTGGACATATAATCATTAAATATATACCCATTGAATATATGTTCATTGGATATTTTTTAACCAATAATATCATTTAAGATGTTTAATTGTTGATAAAAAATTAAACATAATTAAAATCATAATTCTAGAAATAAATAAAATGATAAAAACTAATCATAATATTTTATTATAAAAAAGATATTTTTATTCATTATATGTTATTTTTAAAAATAATTTTTAATGTTCATATAAATATTATAATATTAATGTATTGATAAAATTTATTGGTTTGAAGATAAATAATGGTATGTGATTAATTTCATTTAATGTTAAAAGGGGATAATTATTAAAGCGTTTATTTCATTTTATTGGTATTTTGGTATTATTAATTATATTGATCACTAATGAATAATGATATTAATGAAATTTATTATTTATAAATAAAATGAACATAAAGTAACATTCATATAATTATTATTATTTGTTAAGGAATTATAATAACTCTATTTTTTTCTTAAGAATATATTTTCCAAAAATTGGTTTTTATATATTGTACATTTATTATCTTGAAATTAAATTTCATCAACTTATGAAATTTAATCCAATAAAATGGATTTAATATTTGGAATTATAATATAAAAATTATTTAATAACTCTAACATCATTTTTAATCATGAAAATAAGTTACCAAGGTAAAATTCAGTCACCACAGTAAAGGTTAAAATTAGGTAAAAGTCTTAAATTAAGGAATACGGTAAAAACTATTAGAAACAAATTAATGATTAATGATTATATGAGGGATATCTTAACGCCATAATCTATCTTAACTAATTTTCACTTTTGGATCCACCTTCATAGAATATAAAATTCCTTTTATGTTAAAAAATGAGTATTTATAAAAATACTACCCCTTATCATATATAAAATGAACCCTCCAATTCTTATGCCATAAAACCATATTCTATCAAATTTTACTTCAATACCTACCCAAATTATCTCCCTCGCAATATTTTATCACATTTGGGAACCTCTAGTGGAAGTATATAGATGACCGATCACATGTACTGAAATCAAAGGTCGCACTATTGTTGAACCATCATTCTTATAAGGAATAATCGTTTGAGATTTTGGATCGAATATATAATGTTTTGTGAAACAATATCACTCCCTTGGTAAGTGTTATGGGAAAAAAATACCAGCACGAGGAAGCTATGTGGGAACCTGAGGATGTAGTGATGTATAAGTATCCTTTGTTTTTTGTACCAAAGTGATGAATCTCAAGGGATAAATTAATTTTAGGGGTAGATAATGTTACACCCTGATATTTTGTGAAATAGTTTTTCAAATAAACTTAATATTTTTGTTATATTTTGTTATACATAACACTAAGTGTACCTTGTATTGCATGCAACACTGAGTTTTAAAAAAATATAATATTGAAATATTATTATTTAATATAATAGTTATCATCGTGCCATTGGAATGGAGGGTATGAATATTATTAAATAAAATATCAAAATATGGTTTAAAAATGTATTTATAATGAATTATTCGGTAAAAAATTAATTATAAATGAGAATAAAAACCATTTGAAAATAAAAAAAAATCTTTTTATGAAAAACTATTTTGATGCATATAAATGAGTTTTACATCAATAAATTGAAAACAAAACATTTTTTAATGATTTTAATTAAATTTATAAATTATATATTGAACTAAAAGTTTAACATTCTTGTTATGTGTCAATAGGTAAGAATAAATCAAATTTTATACATAAAAATATATTTTTTTTACAGAAACATTATCACCTTTTACACACTTGTAATATAATTAATTTTTGAAAATTCTAAAAAATTAATTTTATAAACAAATATCATTTTTGAAATCAAAATTTTATAAATATATTAGGGTTAATTTATGTTATTTTTCTAAAAAGTTTCATTTTTTGATAAATAGTCAAAATACTAAATTTTAGTTGAAAACTACCATTTAATTTAAATTATTTATAGAGTTAGATTACACATTAAATTTTTCTAGAAGTAAAATTTGTTAAATTATATATCTATTAGTTAAATTTATTTCATTAGATTCATTTTAATTTTGATATAAAATTTTTACAAAATTTCGTACATTTTCTCTCTGAAAAACCGCTTTCTCATCATGTCTACGAGAATTATTTCAAATTATATTTTCCCACATCTGTGAATGGAATTATAATAAATGTATTACATATTTTGAATAAGAATAATTTATATTATATAATAATATAAACTTAATTTTTTACTGAAATTAATTATAAAAAAAGAAAAAATGATTTACCATGAATGAGGTAAAAACATATTTATCGGGAGATAAACTAAAAATAAAATGGTTAAAAATGACCAAACAAATTATAAACCACCCATTTTTAGGAAATATTTTGACCTTATCTCTTAAAATTTTTATATTGGCCAATTTTTTATCCTTTTACATGTGATAAATGTGGGTACGCCTTTTTTTCAAAACATTACAAGAATGTCACTCACCTCACTTATAAAAGTCCACTACCTATCCTATCTTATTTACAACTTAAACCCCTTTTGGTTAAGAAAATAAATTACAAAATAACTTCTAAAAATCCATCCTATAATCCCATAACCCTTAATTTGGGCATAAATCCATCCAAGGAAGACTTTTGGGGAAAACCTAAGGATGATGCTAGAAGAAGTGGTAATGTTCTTCTATGAGAATTATTATTTTATTTATTCTCCAAAATTATTCAATTCATATTAAAAATTGATGATATAATAAAATCATTAAATTGTAGATATTCATATTTTCTTATGTTAAGATCATGATATACACCCATCTCAACTTCCATCAAATGGGTTTTGAAATCAACATTCTTGTGTATGGTGGTTAGGTATGATTTTGGATATAAAGTATATATATGATATTTATAACATAATTATACATATGAAGTCATTATATCATAAATTATTTTTTAATTTCCATTCTATAGGGGATATTATAACGTTGTTCATGTGTACGGCGGACTACCGCCTCACGAAACGATGTAATTAATTTTCACTAATTCTTTACATAGAATATAATAAAGATAATAATAATAAGTATATATCACATAAAATAAATAATTATAATATTAAAGATATATTTAAAATTCTAAAAATATAATATATCCTTTTCTTTCTTACATTTTAACTCACTGAAAGATGATAACATCGTTCATCTACATCTGGACTATCATCTTCCTCAAGCTATACGATTCTCTCTCTTCATCACCACACCACATGGATGATATGTATAATTATATCTAAAGAAATAATATTTTATTTATGATATAATTATCATTATTTTAAGATAAAATATTATTTACATTCTTTCCATAATGATTTGTGAAAAACGGAAATGTTACTCTTGCGTGCGTACAACCTACCATCTATATGATCGTAATGTAAATCATTTATCAAAAAAATATTTCATGATTGATATTAAAATTATAATTAATGTAAAAATATGATAATTATTTATTATTATTATTATTCTAGATATAATTTAACCATGATAGAAGTAAGTGAACTGAAAATAAAAAATCAGAACATACACGAAAAACAAAGTGGTTATTACCTTAAATATGATTTTAACATGAAATTATTAATAAATAGGTAATAAAAGTTCATAATTAAATCATATATTTTGTTATATATATAATTAATATTATTAAATATATTTATAACAAACTTATATTTATTATATTTACGGTTTGAATGTGTTTGAAGGAAGTAAATAATTATGGTAATAGATTTTCATCTCACTCTTTACTTATGTGAGATACATTCCATATTCACCACCGGTTTATTTTATGTTTTGTGTATATTTACCATGAATTTATTTTATAACAATAATTATTAAAATTATTTGGATTTACATATCAATTTTATGATCACTATTTCATGGGGTTCATAGTTCAAAAGTTACCAATGCGGTAAGTGATTTTTGTCCCAATTTACTTTCATTATCACATATGTTATGTTATGTAATTATATTCATTTGGGATTTCCATATACAACACAAATAACATGTAATATAATGAATTTTTATATTATTATGATTTTATACATTTCATTTAATTTTATTCTTTCATGGCGCTTTCAATTCAAATTTAAAAATTTATCAATGATTTTATGTTACAATCTCATCATCTTTTAGGATTATTTTTATTATGTTTATAATGATAAAGTATTATGATACATATCCCAATAAAATAATAAATTTTATTATACTACGGTTTTTCATGATAATATATGTTTTCCCTTCATTTTCCCCTCTTTACATATTCAACAGTTCAAAATAATATTTTTAATAAAAATTGCCTTTATTTCTCTTTTTAGTTGAAAAACATTTTTATTCGAAAACCATGTTTTCTAAAAAATATTTCAATTTTTTTAACATTATTAAAATTATATATTAAATAATTTTTTACCCATGTTTCATGTTTTACAACATTTTTCAAAGGGAATCTTCTTGTTGTTTTCTATCCAATGGCCATTTGGATTTCATCAAAAATGTTAAAGAGATATTTATTTTAATGTGTGTGACATGGGAATAATTCCCCACCATCATGACCATTATTATATTTGAAGTATTAATTTATATTTTTTCAATTTTATTTTCATTGAAAATGATTTTGAAAATATAATTTATTCTAAATTGTTTTTTTAAAGTTGAAGGGCTACTTTACTCAAGAAATGTTCCAAGTGGTCTTTCAACATCGTTTTCTATATAAGATGACATCATTTTATGCTAATTATTCTTTACAGTGGATAATAATTAATGGTATCATCCTTATTATTTCTCTATATGGTTAATTTTTATGTCAAGGAAATTTTTACGAAACCCGTTTTCATTACACATGTTATAACGTGATGATATGATGAATGTTTTATAATATTGTGGATCACATAAATATGGTTTTAATTATGAGATGCACGGGACCTATATCTCTATCCAATTAATTAGGAAGAGATTTATATCTAATGATATAACTATGGGAAATATGTATTTCATTATCTACTATGGAAAATAGTTGTGTCCTAATCCATAATAGGGAATAGGTGTGCCCTAATCCACTATGGAAAATAGGTCTGTCCTGATCCATAATAGGAAGCAAGTGATTAGTCTCAATCCCCTATGTTTATGGTCTTGGTAGTTAACCTTGAAATATGAAATGGTTTTCAATATTTATTATGGTTCCATAGTTTATTAAACGAGTTTTGGTTTCATGATTGATTTATAATGATTTTCACCATTATGGTCCATGTTTTCATAAATTATAATGTTTTATGCCATGAAACATGTTTATGATCTATAAAAGGTTTTTTATGAACTTAATAAGTTATTTTAATGATCATATACCCTTATTTTTATCTTATTATTTCATCTAATCATAGATTGATATCTCTTATGTTTACCCTTACTAAGCATCTGAGCTCACTCTTTCTTATGTTTCCTTTCACCAGGTTATGAAGAATGTTTTTAAGTAAGATATTTTTTTGTAGAGTGCTAAAGGGGAATAACTTTGGGAGATTTTTATGATCTTTCATCAACTAATAATATTGTGTACCTTATCTCCAAAGACTCTAAACTATTATGATCCTTAGGAGTTTGTTTGTATAATGTAGTGAATATTCATCTCAAATGATGTAATATATATATATAGTAAAAGCATGGGTCTCTATAGTTAGTCCAGTTTGTTCTAAATTAATTTAAAAAATAAAAATAATATTTTAAATATCATTAATATTTCATGATTAATAGACCAATAATCAATGCATGTATTTTCTATCAATTACAAAAATAAAAATGTAATTAAAAATAAATATTTAAATATATTATTCATTTTTGTTTGAGATTCAAACTACTAAATTATTAGATAATTTTATCATGAATTAAAGGTAAATAAATTTAAAAATCATAAAAATTTCCTTAAATAAGTTTCTAATTTTGTTCTTGATCACTAGACCCTACTATAAATCATTATAGTGGGGAAACTTGGGAATGTGGACGTGTATCTATGAGATCTAATATCAAATGGAATAATTTATTTTCATTTTAATATTCTTATTTTTTAATTTGTAATAAAGATTATAGTAGCGTAATCCCAGGGATGTTGGAGTAAAATTGAAACCATATGAAATGATTGTTTCTATTTCATTTATTTCTGTATTTATACTTATGTCTTAATTCATGGAGTTGGGAGAGTGTGAGAGTGAATGATTTTATATAGTGGTTGGGGTGAAAATATATTCTTATTTATATAACATAAAATAATGATATTGTTTTAATACTTGAGTTTTGATGTTCTAGAATTTGTTTCTCAAGTTTAAGATATCATGGTTTTCTTCCTGATCAGTGCTTCTATGGATCCCAATAAATTCTATCTTTGATAAATTTCAATGAAATATTTTCACAACATAAATAAGTAAGGTAAATTGATATAATTAAATTACTAAAATTATATGTAGATCACAGATATTTTTTATAACAAGAAGTGGGGGTGGTTAACTTGTTACTTCAATTGGATGATATTAGATTCCAATCTGATAAACAAAAATAAAGGAAAGATAAGACTATTTGAATACAACAATTTTCTAATGTAGTAATTATTATTTTATATTTTCCCTTATATAATGTTTAATATTTAGATATAAATATTTTGAGATTTTATTTCTTCTATGAAAATATTTTCTCTAGTATTTTCTCATTTAATATACAATATGAATCAATTATTAAATAATTATTAGTTATATATTCAATAATATTTAAAATCTCCCGCAGTAGAAAGATTAATAAAAACTCATAAAAATCCAAGTAGGTTGGGGGAGAGGATATAAAGGAACAATTCAGTATTAAAAATAGAAATTTTGCAATTTTTTTGAGGATTTAATTTATATATTATAATCATATAAAGCTATTTAGTGAATCAATGAGAATATGTTATGAAAAGGTAGAGGTTGGAGAGCTCCTACAACACCTAAAACCATGAAAATCTTATGCTAGATTTTTCAATTTCTTAGAAAACCCTAAAAAGTTCTTGCAATGAATAGTTATCACCTTAAATATATCCATGATATTGTTTTTTATCTAAAACTATATTATATTTTATATAAAATTATATTCTTATATGATTTTTTGTTTTCATAACATTCTTTTCTATTAGAATTAGGGTTCATATAGGATGTCATTTATATTATTTTAATGAAGTTGTGGACGTTTTAGTAAATATATATTCTAAAAATCAATTTTCTTCTTCATTTTAAGATAATAAATTTTATCAATGGACTTTTATGGTAATTTATAAATGTATAAGTAATGTAGATAAATAGAAAACTTATTAGCTTCTAAAATGTTAACAGGTGGAACTTTAGGAACCAAAGGTTATTGCTAGTGATATGAATAAGAATCTATATAATTGTAAAAATGGGTGTTATTTTAGAAATAAAAATTACGTTTGTTTATTTCAATATGTTTTTTTAAAAAAAATATTGAAATAATGATTTTGATGGTCAACCATTAACCTGGTTCCATAGAAAAAATTTGGAGAGTTAAATTTTTAAATGACTTGTTTATTTTTTGGTCTGTTTAGAATGGAAAAATACATATCCATATTTTAAAATTTTATATCGTCCTTTAATGTTATTAGATCATATTAAAATTTTACATTTAGTATATTACAATATAAATCATTGTAGTAGTAGAGGGAGCATGCTTAAATTTGAATGTTCTAGTTGAATGATCAACAATGTGCTAATATTGTTCGTTCTCATTAGAATCAATAGAGTTTAAATTTAAAGAAAAAATACATGTTACTATAAAAAAATAAAAAAATGGAGTTAACATAAATATTTCTATTTAAAAATAATATTAAAAAAGATTTAAATTAGGTTACAAATATTTTATTACTTTGTTTTGAATATTTTTTTATATTAATAGAATTCATCAACTAAATGTGGAAATGATTGCATAGTTGCATTGTAAAAACAATTTTGGTCTATAAATTTAAGGTAGAACCATAGTAAGAAAGTATATATGAAAAATAAATGTTTTCCTCAAAAATTAAGTGTAAAATGGAGGAACAACTGAATTTATATATTAAAATATATAAATTGAGTTTGGGTAAAACAATCATATGGGATTGAGGGAATTATTTATGAATTATATGATATAATATTTTCAACATATCAATTTTTTATTTATGATAAATATTTAAATTTGATCACTTTGATTATCATGTAAGTTATGAATAATATATTGATTGAAAATATTCATGAAAATGAGGTTTTAATGGTCTTTTACATAATGTACATGACTAAGGCTTTCATATTGGATAGAATTCATGTTTAAATCTTTATGATGTTTTGGAATTTTTTTGGAGTTATTATTAGGTAATAAATTTATTAGTTATACATTATAAGTGTTTCACATGAT
This sequence comes from Viscum album, assembly GCA_963277665.1. Classification (NCBI taxonomy): domain Eukaryota; kingdom Viridiplantae; phylum Streptophyta; class Magnoliopsida; order Santalales; family Viscaceae; genus Viscum; species Viscum album. The sequence continues at coordinate 1,138,763,551 of OY728155.1, read as the reverse complement.
ATTTTAAATGAAACTATCAGGTCATTAAAGCCAAAAGTAAAAAAAAATCATCTCTTATCGATTTTAGAAATAAATGACCGTGTAATTTCATTTGAATTTTTTTTAAAATTATTATTGAAAATAGGCTTTGGAATCCCCTTATCATATCAGTGGAACAAAGATCCTTTATTCTTAAGAGGTATATCACTAATTGAATTTCTAATACACTTTCTATTTCTTCCCCATGAATTCATACTCCACTTCAAAAATAGTTACTATATATTTAAAAGATGATATTATGAAAGCTAATCATTGATTAGAATGTTATTTTTTTAAAAACCATATTAAATTGTTTTATTGAATATTGTATTGATATTTTTTTCTGGTTCATTTCTAATATCTCTTATAAAATCAATATTAAGGGGGGTCTTCAAATTCTTTTAATAGATAAATGGGATTTCACTACAGATATCCTTTTTCTCTATACTTATATATCATTATTTTTAATGTTTTATTTAAGATAATTTTATCTATAGGTTATCCTAGAATAATTCATAAATTGAATGCATGTAATTAGTGCCCTTTAGTTACCCATTTATTCTTTATAGATGATAATTTATTAGTTTATTAAGAAACATTTGAATATTTCCATGAAATTATTGATTTATTTTAAAATTTTGAGTGGGTATCATAGAAGAAGGTGTATTTTTTGACATCTTGATCATCAATTAGTACATGTGTGTTAATGGAAAGAAGAATGAAACATTGTATTATTATGATTAGTTTCCTTGAGTTACCCATTTATTCTTTATAGATGATATTTTCTTAGTTTATTAAGAAACATTTGAGGAGTTATATAAATTTATTGATTTATTTTATAATTATGAGTGGGTATCATGGAAGAAGGTGTATTTTTTAACATCTTAATCAATATTTAGTACATGTGTGTTAATGTAATGAAGAATAAAACATTGTATTATTATGATTACTAATTTTTCTTAAAATTATAACAAATTTGTGGGTCCTCTTTCTATGGTTATAAGACTTAGATGGATATTTTTCATAAATTTTTGATATAATTGATAGTATTATAAATTGAAAAAATTGTAAGAACTGTTCAATTTTTTAAATATATTATTATAATTTCCATTTCCCATTCAATTACTATATATTTTATGTTTATTTTTAAACTTCTTGAAACTCTTGTGAACCAAATTCATTGTAAGCATTTTTTGTGGTGAAATTCGGATGGAAAATATAATATGAATTTGATTTCATTACATTGAAAAGAGATGTCATTATTTCGGATTTTACTATATGATATGATGTAGTATTAGGAGGAATCCTTTCTCACATGGTTTCCTCAGATAAAGTGGAATGAAGTCTATTTTCAGAATGTGTTTTTGTTAGATAATGTTTGGATCGAAAATATGGTTAGCAAGATCAATATTTCGTGGAATAGGAATGATGTGGTGTAGAATTTGAAACTTCTATTACTTTTTCTTAATATATTCTTCCATCCTTATGGTTAGTGAAGCTAATTATTAATATAAAATGTTTTGGTTATAAAAATTTCATTTTTTAAGCTGTTATTCAACTTGAGTTTAGAGATGTTTTGAAAGCATTTAATCACTCATTTATATTTTATTTGAGTCCCTATTTTTCTAAATTTAATTTTATGGTTGTTGGATTGGATTTTATATCCATGATAGGGTGTAAGTTTATTGTTTCTCAATTAGATTATGAGGTTTTTATTCATTCCTATGTTGATCATAAGGAAAATTCTTCTCTTTTGTTCATTCATATTAATGGGACTGATCAACATTTGTTTATTTTTAAGTGTTTTCATTAATCTTTTGTTAATTGAATAAGTAATCTAGTTATGAAAAATCATTCACATTTTGATCGTGTTTATAAGGTATGGGTTGGTTCATTACTATCTAAACCACATTTACTTATATATAATTATTTGAATATCTATTATATTTTCCATTTAAGAAAAACATAATGGTATGATATATCATTATACTTCTTATAATATCTAGTGTAAAAACATGAGTAGGACATAAGTACACATTTTTTTCATTATTAATTGTGGTATTTGTTTTCTGGTGAGAATTTATATACATATTTAATGTGTTCTATTTATTTTTACTATATGATATAGAAATAGTGATACTGATATAATTAATTACTTTTTTTGAAATCATGTATGAAAATAATTTTATGACTATGAGGAAAATTATTTCCTTGACATAGTATTATCTAAAATAGAGTGTGGGTGATGTTCTCAAAATATTATAGTCAATGTAATATTGAGTATAGTAATAATTAAAAAGATATTTAAGTATTATTTTATACGTATATATAATAAAAAAATCTCAAAATCAAAAAATTAAAAATAAGAATAAATATTTTAGAGATACATCCTTTTGAAATATTTTCCTATAATGAATTATTTCTTCTAGAGAGGCATCATTTTAAAAATATCTCGTTTCAGTCAAGGGGGATTTACCAGACTATAGTTGCCGAGAAGTCTAATTATTACTCAAACCCCATGGAATATCAGGGTTAACCCCTAAATAGCTCAAGATTCCCCACAATAAAATTAGGGTGAGGCTATTTTTTTCCCACACACATAGTGAAATGGCAGTTTCTAGCATCAATGCTCCATTCATTAGTGAGGTGGAGGTCAATGACATGGTGGAAAGACACAAGTGAGAAGTTGGGAATCAGGTGAATTAGTTATATAAATATGGGATGGGGGTGATTACAATAGGCCTGGGTAAATGTTTTGTGGGATGATGGGTGGTTTGAAGTGGAAGGGGCAAGGTAGTGGAATAAAATTAAAAACAATTATCAGCTCCTTGTGATCATATGGATTTAGGAAAATCTATAATTATTACCTTGGGTTATTAGGCCTTAAAGTCTACTAAGGGTTGCCCCTCATCCAAGTTAAAAAAGAGGATTATTTATCAATAAAAAAATCACCTTCAGTCAGCCCATTTTGATATTTAACTAAAAAATTGAAATTCACATTATAGATTTTTTCAATGAGTTATTTTACAAAAAAATTTTTTTTGAAATTAAAATATATTTTGTAGATAACATGGTATATACTTATATTTATTCAAATTATAATGTAATTGGAATAGGTTAATGAGTAATTTATAGTATAAAACTAGTATGATTTATCCCAACTTTATATTTGGCCAATTTCCATGGTTTAGAAAATTGTTTATAGGCCTTAAAACCATTAAAATAATCAAATTAATCATATTGTTGATTTTTTAATGGTTAAGAGAAATTTATTTATTTATTTAGTTTATTTATGTCATGTTTACAAAGAACTCCTGTACTAATAAGTTATTATTATGTTTTACAAAATTATGGCAATAGTTTTTTTTAAAACAATTAATCATTGATTTTTTGACCCAAACTATATATATTTACAAAAATAGTATAACCAATATCTTATCTTCAAATATTTTATGTATATTTTATCGTTATCTTGAATATTTATGATGTATATATTATAAATTAATGAATATTAGAAAAGCATCTTTTATATTTACTAATTATATATTAAATGTACATTACTGATAACTAAATAATAATTTTTTTAATATTAATTAAAAAATATTAATTATAATTATAATTATAATTAGTTATTTAAATAATTAAAAATATGAAATTTTATAGACATGATTTTTTATAACCATAGTTGTACCACATTTTATCCATGGTTATAAAAAGCACGGTTGTAATTATAATAAGGGGCCTACATAGGTAAGAAATGGTTTCATGGTTTTTGAAAATTGTATAAGTAACTTCCTATAGTCACAATTCCTATATTAGTGGAAAAAGTGTTAATAAAATGCCAAAAATTTTGGTATTGTATTAATAATAAATATTTTACAACTCTATAATATGTTTTGAGAAAATTCATACATGTTAAGATTTATGGTTAATCAATTCATGTAACACCTTGAAATTCTAAAAAAACATTATATTTGATAGTATATATAACACACAAAACCAAGATTAGAAGTGAATATAAAACTCAAATAAATTAATATATATTTATTTTAGAATAAATTTAATATATTTTATATAATATGTGATATGAAACATTGATTTTATCTTGTGTTACACATAATAATTATTTTCTTCAGTATCTTGCGTTACATGCAAGACTAAGTTTTACCGAACAATAATATATAATTAATATTATTAATTAATATGACAATTACAAACTAGAATTTATAATGGAGGGAATAAATAGGATTAAATAAATTATAAAAATATATATTTTACACAATTTTTTGGTTATCTATTTATTATAAATAACAATAAGTATCATTTAAAAGAAAAATAAATGTTTTCAGAAAAACTATTTTTTTCTTAAAAGATTGTTTAGTCATGCTTTGCACACATTATTTAAAATTGATTCTTAAAATTTTTAGAAAATTTATTTTAAAAAATAAAATTTAAATATAAATCAAAATACAGAAATTATATAATATTGAATTTTTTGGATTTTTCTGAGAAGTTTTATTTTTTGATGAATAATGAAAAATAATGAGTTTTAATTGAAAACTTCCTTTTCAGTTAAATAATTAATAATGATAAATTATATTTTGAATTAGTTTTAAATAAATATTATTTAAATTTTATATAAATTATTCTGATTTAGGTTATTTTAATTACTTTTATAATGAATTTAGATACAAAAACATTGAAAACTTTTGAACATTTTCACTTTAAAAACTCATTTTCTCATCATGTATGTAGGATTAATTTTAAATCAACATTTTCCACTTATGCAAATTGAATTTGGAAAAATGAATTATATATTTTTAATAATAAACATTTATAGTTTATAACAATTTTAACCTAATTTTTGATCAAAATTAATTGTGAATGTAGTTTAAACTATTTACCACGGTTAAGGTAAAAACATGTTTACCCGGGGGTAGACTAAACCGATAAGGGTATATATTACCTATATACTTGTAAAAAAATATTTTATGGTAATATTTGGACCATTAAACCTATAAGGTTCTATAATAGTCTATTTTTGACCCCTGTGACATATGAAAAATGTGTGAGAACTCAATTTTTTTCAAAGATACCAAGTGTATCCTCTCCCACACTTATTAAAGGCCACCACCAATCCTCCTTTATCCCCACCATAAAACCATTTTAGTTTAGGAAGTCTATACCCATATCACTTCCCAACTACCCCCCCCCCCCAAATCCTAGAATCATTATTTTGGTAAAAAGGAATCCTAATAAAGATTTATTACAAACCTAAAGAGGATACACGAAGAAGAGGTAACTTCTTCATAACTCATTTTTATTTTATTTAATTCTACACCTCCTTAAATTTTTATTATCCCAATATGATATAATAAAAAAATTATCTTAAATATTCTGGGATTATTTTATAATAGTTTTCATGACCTAGAACCTTCTCTATCTTCATAAAATAGGTTATGAAATCATCATTTGGGTGTATAACACACTAATACCTCGTGAACCCTTATCATTCATTTTTCCATTTCCATATCTTGAGGATGGTTATTATGATGAATAAAATGTATATATATGATATTTAAAAAATATTTATACCTATTGAGTCATTATGTATATATATATTCACCTTCTATTCTGTAGTACATACGATAACGTCGCTCGTGTGTACGGTGGACTATCACCTTTCAAAATGATGTGATTCATCTTTCATTAACACTTCAAAAGGAAGGTGATAAAGATTAAACTAATGATTATATGTGATATAAATGACATAATTATGATATTCCTTAAAATATTTATAATTATTTAAATATAATATATATCATTTTCTTTAATTTAATTTCACTCATGTAAAGATGATAACATAGTTCGTATATGTGTAGATTACCACCTTCACGAAGTGATGTGACTCTCTTTTCATCACCACACAAAATATAGGATGTATACAAGTTTATATAAAGAAATAATATGGTATATATTATATTATTATAATTATGGAAATATAAAATATTACTTACCTTCTTTCAATAATGTTCATTGGAAAATGGAAACATTACTCTTACATACGTACAACCTACCGTCTCCATGATTGCAACATACTTCATTAATCATAACCATATTTCATGATTGGATTTACATGTAAATTTTATGTAAAAATATGATAATTGTTTCATGATTATTATTATATATATTAAAAAACTATATAATATACCCATGAACCTAATCGTTCATAATGAATCATGAATGAGAAAACAAGGCTATTAACACACAAAAAAACGAAAATAATGAATGCTAATTAGTGAAAAGGTGACAAGATGTAATAAAAGAATTATATATTATATCATAAATAATATTATGGTTCTAGTATAAGTTACTAACATTTTTAAATCCATTATACATGAGTTTAAAGTATGTTCAACTAAAATTAAAGGCAAGGCAAAGGATTTCATATCAATTTCATTTCCTTAAGGAATATTGTAAAGATATGAACCTAATTTATTTTATATGGTGTATATACTTACCCTTTTAAATTTAATATCATGAATAATTGATTATTCATGATATTTTAAGTTTCAATTAGAATTATTTCATCTAATGGGATTTGAATTTAAAGTTACCATGTGGTAATGAATTTCAAAACTCAACATCATTTCATTAGGTTATATTACTCCTTGGTTGTCATTGATATTTTAAGATTATGTGTGTAATAAATCTTGAATATATATTTTTTTATTTCCTGTTTTTTATGTGTATTTATTTTTGATACACATAAAATATTAATTTAATATTTCTTACTTAAATGTTTTGACCATTTTAATGGTTTATTTCACAATCTCATTCGAATTGAGATTATTTATACTGGAATTTAAAATAAATGAAAATATTTTTTCATTCTCAAATAAACCCTTAAATATAATTATACTCTATTTATTCATGATTTATTTCATGTAAGGGTACAATTTTACCAATATTTGGTTCTTAAAAGTGTTGATATAATGTTTTAAGAAAATCAACTTCATTTCTCTTTTCAGTCAGAAATTTGTTTTCTTCTAAAACTATATTTTCTAAGAATGTTTCAAAAAAAAAATTTATATGTTTCCAAAATATTTATTAAATAAATATATACCCATATTTAATTTTTATAAAATTTTTAAAAGTAATATTCTTTTTTTATGAAAAAATCACTTTTTAAACCTTTTTACCAAGAAAAAAGAATGTTCTATAAAAACTATACTACATGTGTAGAATATCCCACCATCATGACCATAATTTCTCTGAAGCCTAATTTGAATATTTTAAAGGATAATTTTAAATAAAATATCTTTATAATTTTTTTTAAATTTTTAGTGTTTATAAATGAGATTTAAAGAAAATTATTTTCAAAATATTTTATGTTTCAAAAGGTTACATGTAAAATAAATGGGTATTTTAATTAGGATTGTTTTTTATCATTATATTTATAATCATAAATGAAAAAATCACATTATTCATACTCCAATGGGTATAAATTCTATTGATATCGTCCTTATTATTTCTCTATATAGTTTAAGATTATTATTAACAATTATAGTATTGATATTCAGTTACATGATTCATTTTTTCAATCAATAACTTCCCCTTGATATATTCACTTTCATGTGATCATTAGACATTAAATTTCCCCTAAATTTCCATATTATTTATCATGTATATAATTATTGATTAAATTGAATGAAATTTCTATATGTGGTGTTTTACATTAAAGGGTATTTCATTGATTAGAGAAATATTGATAAATTTTCATTCTTTACTCAATATAGATAATTGATGATAATTCACCTTGTTTATGAATTAAAATTATTTTTTAATATATAAGGTTTTATTTTGATATGTATGACATGGGTTGGTCATGCTTATAGATATTCCCTTGATGCATCAGTAGTATTATGGGTCGAATTAGTTTTATATCCTTAGTTAAGTGGTTTTTACCCACTATGTTTTAAACCGTCTTGTGAAAGGTCTTGATGGTAAAGGTTTATGTACCTAGGAAACATGGCTTATAATAATTAAGCATTGCCTTCATTCAGATTTTAGTTATTATTATTATCCAATATATTTCCACTTTGATATTATCTTTGGATACATTTCATTCATAATTGTTGATTAAATTGAATGATTTTCAGTTATTTACCTTTATATATTGATTATGAATTATTTTTTAATGATATTCATGTAATTTAAATGGAATTTTTGTTTATTGATTTATGTTTCCATATTTATTGTGCTCACTGATTCATTATTACATCCACTATACTTAACCCTTTCTGAGCATTTGAGCTCACCCATATTTTCTTTCCCTTCCACAAGAATTCATGATGTGTACTATGATCGATATACAAGTATATGTTAAAGGGAATAATTTTATTCTAAAAAAATGTAATTTTTATTTTTAAATGAAATATTGAATCAAGTATGTATTTAGTTTACCAAGGCTTCTAAACTATTATTCCATTTGGGAAATGATTCCTCATATCTTATGCCAATGTAATAAATCAAGCAATAGCTCTAGACTTATGTGTTCAGGGTCTCTACAGTTAGTATTGGGTAAATTTTAGTAGAAACCTTGGGAACTAGATTAATAAAAACATAGATTAGGGAACATATCCCATAATAAACTTTGAGGATAAGTATAGAATAAAAATCTAATTTTTTGGTAAGGTATATATTATTTGGTTTTTCATAGAAAATATGTCCTTATCTAGATACTATAAGAGAATGTGGTTCTAGCATAGAGGCACCTTGGGGTAATAACATTGAAAATAGTGCATTGGCTTTTACTAGATCGTTTCCTGGTGTTTAACAATGGGACTTACTAAGAACTTGGTTTGACACTCCTGGGGGATATTCTTAGGGGAATTAAAAAAATCATTAGAAACCATACTCAAGAAGTTAAAAAGATAATTATAATGAATGGACTATGTTGAACCTATGGTTTCTTAGATTGAAAATAATGTGTCATTATCTTGACATCCTATAAATGATTATATGGTTTTCTAACTAATATTATTGTTTCTTACAATATTCATTATGTTTTTAGTTAATGGTTATAACCCAAAGGTACTATTTTTAAATTCAACATGAATATAAATGTGGAGACCATGAGAAACCAGGGGTTTAGGTTTATCATCATAAATATGAAAATCATTTAGCTAATACATAATTTTTCCTTTACAATGATAGTTTTTCCTTATTTCCAGCAGCACCTTTCAATCTCAACATTAAAGATATCAACTTGGAATAAAATAAAGCATTTTACTTGGAACCAGCCTAGTCATATCCTCTAACTAAACCATCAAAAGTCTAAAAAGGTTAATCCTTTATCCATGCTTCAATAAATACAAAAATAATATGTCCTAATATTTCAAAGTAGAAAAGTCCCCTCTCCTGGGACTCAAGATATGTATGACACATTTAAACAGTAACATGTTTTCCCCATCCATCTCAGCAGCAATTACATTTCCAAGGATTCCAATCCCTAACAGTTCATCCAGGGCCTCTTTATAGTATAAAAACTCTCTATAGGGAGGAAACACTCCAGAATAACAGTCGAATATGCCTTCAAGTGGGACTCTTAAGCATTTAGCCCATTCAATATAAGAGAAGCTCACACTTAATCCATTTACCTTATAAATCATTCGATTATCATCCTAATACTGTTTGAACATAAAAAACTCATAAAAAACTTTTACTAGATTCTGGTAATACGGTTCATTATTGTTTGCAAATCATTTTATCCAATAATGAGCTTTGAGTGCCTTCAGCACTAGATATTTGCTCGACAACAGCCACACTGAACTTAATTATTTCTCGACCACAATTTCTCACTTCGACAAATGTGGATTGATCGGATTTCCCATAGCTTTTATTCCTCCACTAGACTCATCTTGAGGTATCTTATGTTTTGGTATATCTCCTTCATCCCAACCATCGGTCTCTTTACTCCTTCCACTGCAATCTGATGCTGTTCGAGGGTTTCAGCAGCAGGTTAGGTTAAAGGATTCGGGAGGAAGAGGTTCAGGAGAGGATTGAAGTGGATCAACATGTGAATTATATGTTTTTTTTCATTTAGGGATCGAAAAACAAATCGACTAAATGAAAGGAATTAAAAAATTTCAAATTCTATAAGAAAACACGAAGTATATGACCTATTAGTAAGGTCAACTAGCGGTAAGGTTCCAATATTAAGGTCTATCTGTGAGGTAAAATGGTAAGTTAGGTATCATAATGGCGAGTTTTAATAGTGAAGTGTCTTAATAGTGAGGTCCAATTGTAAGGTGTCTTAACGGTATGGTCCAACGGTGAGGTCCAATGGTGAGGTGTCTTAATGGTGAGATCCAATGGTGAGGTGTCCTAACTAAAATTAATCATTCCTAACTCTTGTTTTATGTAATTTAAACTCTCAGAATTCAAAGGATTTGTGAATATATCAGCCAATTGATGTTCAGTGCCCATCAATTCAAGAGTAATATTATAGATACCCAAATCTTGATGTACATGGACATTACATTACTTTTTCAGAATAATTAATACATGACAAAAACAGACGCCCAATGACCATATTAGTTTAGTGTCTTTGGAAACTCAGAATGAAATCTTCTAATCATGGTGAAAGATCTTCAACATCTCCAATACAGATCTTCCCCTTTTTGGGTTTATTACCTAAAACCTTTCTATATATCCTGGGGAAAATAAAACATAAAAAGGGTGATCTCAAATTCTCATTAAGGGTAAACATAGAGAACATAAAACAATCCATAAACATTTGAATGCAAAAACATGAACATAAAATCTAAACATCAAAATCTTGAGCAAATAAATAAATCTTGGAAGTACATAAGGCACATATCATAAAGGAACATAAATCATGATAAAATAGCATGGGAATAAAGCATGTAATTGTGCCAAACCATCAAGCACATGATATGATTTCCATAGTAGCCAAGGCATCACTGCGAAGACCATCTTAGTGGACAAAGTCCCTTACTAAATTGAGTTCACTCCTCGTTCCAGTCCTGTATCATTGAACCGGATTAACTTGCCATTCTAGACATGTCTATCTCATGAGATATAAATCTTTACCCAATGAATTTAAGGGAGATATTGGTCCCACCCACCTCATATTGAAATCATTCTTAAGTGTCCCACAACATAAACATAAATCATTCCTCATAACCCAAAGAATAAAATGGGTTTCATAAACATCATCCCATCATAACATAATCCATATAAAACAAATGGATATCATTTCATCCTAAGAAAAGCGAAACCATGCAAATAATAGATACATTATACACAAATAAAATAATTTCATCTTAGATGTAAAATAGTTTTGACAAAACACTTTAAATGAATTCTTGAGGAAAATATCTTTTCTTATTCAAAATCATTTTCTTTTCACAAAATGACAATAAATTTTAAAAGAATGGATTTTGTTGAAAATAATATTGAAATTTTGTAAAGAAAGCTTCATTTAAATAAGGGGTTATTAAACCATAAGAATCTGTTCATGCCGTATAAGTTAAAAAACCATTATCCTCGTACTTTTAACAAAAAAGTCAAAAAGTTCAACATATGGTAAAAAAAAAAGAAATATTCCTTCCATAACACATAGTAAAAGTCAAATAGGGGTAAACATGACTTTAAACGTACATTGAAAAATATTAAACACTTTATGAAAAACATTTTATGGGCATGGATGAAAAATATAACCCAAGTAAATACTTACATATAAGCAATCTCAGATAAAAATGAGATTACAAAATTATCTCTTACCATAGATCCGATATGCTTCGTACATATCCTAATATCATGTATAATGATTTAAATAATGTCATTTACTGATTATAGAATACTATTAATTTTTATGATATCATATATTGTCACTTATGACTTTATATTACCCGTTCTTTTGAAAATTCCATGTTAAAGTAGCGTTTTGGATAAAATCGTTTCATTTATCGTACGTGTTTCGACTTATTGTTCTTGATATTATTACTTATATCCTGATTTAATTAATTCCAGAATGTAAAACATGATTTATATATATAATATATATTCATAATATACATATATATATGATATATGGATAAATGGAATGAAATACACCGTTCATGGAGACGGTAGGCCGTATGTACGCATGAACACTGTTTTCGTTTCCTTATTGAATTGAATGGAATTAAGTAGATGACATACATATATATATATACATAAATACAGTATCATTATTATGTCATATATTTCATTATTTTTCATTATATATACTTTATAATCATTCATGAATGGTTAACATGGAGAATGAATCTCATCGCGTCTTGAAGACGGTAGTCCGTACGTACGCACGAGCAATGATATCATTCTCATGATCGTGGAATTTTATTGAAGTGTATGTATAATATTTCATAATCAATATCAATTTACAATAGAAATATATTGTTGTTTATTTACACCATTATACCCATCCAAGTAAGGTGGTGGTCGAAAACAAATTACACCATGGCGTGGAGACGGTATTCTGTACGTACGCACGCGCGGTGATTTCGTTTTCCGTAGGATGGATAAAAGGTGAAATATGGTTGTTTAATATTTATAATAACATATAAGTATATAAGTAATACTTATGTTATTAATTTATAATGAAACAACTAAACAAGAGGAAGTATAAGAAGAAAGAAACTTCAAATAGTTGGTAGAAGAGATTACCTCTTCCTCGACGCGCCTCCTTTAAAATTCTTCTTAGGAAACTAGAGTTGGTCTTTTGAGAAGACAAGAACTTCCAGAATTTTCCTAGGGAAGTATAGAAAATAAATGGGCATGGTTTTTCAGAGCTTCAAGACTCCAAAGGGTGTAAATAGAATAGGGAATGGGTTCCCTTTTTATAAGGGAGGAGAGGGGCACCTTTGGAAAAAAATTAAAATATTATTTTATAATAAATTCATATTCAGTTTATAATATCTCCAAATTGATTTATTTAGATTCTAAAGTGGGGATGGGTCGAAATATACTCAACCAATAGGTTTTAGAAAAGTTTATGTTACTATTTTAACCTTATCGTTTATATTTAACTCTAAGTTAAATAATTTAACTTTTAACGTTTCTTCTTGTTTTCTTACACTATATGGTTAATAAACTTACAATAACAAGCCAAACGAACCCAAAGTGGTTCATTATTAATATATATAACCATATCTAAGTCATTTTTCTGAGCCTTATATTTTTAAGAATATTATAACAATTAATAATATAATATTTGTTTTAAAAACTATTTTATGTCAATTTTGACACTATTTGGTAATTGATTTTTTTGAAAATTATAACATCATGATTAGTTCGAAGAAAGTTAATTAAATCAATACTAACATATCATTTTAACCTATAAAATTATTGTAATTCATAAAAAGTCTCAAATTACATTTATTTGGGTATTTATAATATCAATTATTTTAATATTTCATTATTTAGGTAATTACTGTATCACCATTGTGTCATAAATAAATTAAATTATTTAATGTCTAAAAATTATAAATAAAATACCATTAGGTAGGAAATATTTTTATCTTTCTAATGAATTTTTATAGTCGAATTTATATTATGTATAACCCTATATTAAAAAATTTTAGTTATTAAACTTTTATTTTATCTATTTTAACTCTTTTTTAAATAAAATGATAATAAATGTCCTAATATAATCCAAGTGAAACTAGAGGGTAATATTTTACTCCTAAGGTTGTTTTTGGTCTAATTACACTTATTCAATAGAATTATTACATGTTTTAGGGTAATAATAATATCATTTTTACCCTTAATTACCCTATTTACTTTTAACCGTGGTAAATAAAAGTAAAAAGTTACTATTCACCAAAAATTATTTTTATCTTATTGAACCACATTTTACTCCTTACTATTAACCATGTCTCTTGAATTTTCTAAATTCCACTCATATAAGTGGTAAAATTATGTTTTATGTAAATTTTCAAATTATCCAAGGAGGTTGGTAAAAGACGGTGAAAAGTTCAATAAAATTTTTATATATCTAAAATTATTATAAAATGACTTAAATGAATTACATTGAACTTATATAGGTATTATGTATCAATTTTTTCCAAAAATAAATTTAAATAAAATAAATATTTATTTAAATAAAAAGTCATTTTTTAAATAGTAACCTAGTATTTTCACTATTCATAAAAAATTGACAGTTTTCATAAAAATACCAAAAATTCACCCTAGGCTAATTTCGATATTCCGAATCCAAAAATCAAGTCCATTTTGAAAGATAAAATTTATAAAATTTTAAAAAGTGCGTATTACTATTCATAACGGCTAGTTCAAAATAATATTATAATAATATCTCATTTAGTGAAACTTGGTATTGCATATTACACATGCTATCGAAGAAGGTCTTGATTGCGTGTAATGTAAGCCAAGTCAGGTATGCGTGTAGTGAAATATCTGTTTAGTGTTGCGTATAACATAATCCAACCATATCTCATTTATACATTGAATATATATATATATATACACTCAATATTGCGTAGAATAACTACTATCAAACGAACTTGAAATTGTGTGTAAAACGATCCAAGAATAGTGTTGCGTATACTGAAAGCTTATACGCTGTTGCATATAGTACAATCTAATATTGGTGTCGTGTATAATAGAAGACATCAAAGAAATTAAAAGTAATATATCTCATAAAATCTCGGGGTGTTAAATTCTACCCCCCTTAAAATGAATTTCGCCCTCGAAATTCGTCAGGGTTATAAATGGTTTATTACTTGAAAGATTCTTTCATAGAAACCCACATCGTAAAAACGAATACTAAAACCTACTTTTAAAAATGAAAGTTAGAAACAAAATGGATACCCAAAGTAACTCATCACTTGTGTTCCCACATAGGAGATCATAGGTGAAAATATGGATATGGAAGAGAAATCTAACAGTAATGTTCTGATGGAGAGTGGTAGAGAACATGGCTACGAAAAATCCAACAGTCACAAATCCATACAATTGTGATGATCTAAGGTACCATCTGATTCATTAGATATGAGAGCACTAGGACAACATGTTTGGTTTTCAAGATCATTTCCCTAAAGTTGAAGAATGAAAGAAATAATTACTTGACTTTGGTAAAATCTCAATGTTGCTCATGCCTCAAATAATTTCCACTTCAACTCTTAAAGAAATGAAGTTGAATTTTTATTTCGTGAAGTGTTAGCATATCATGAGATAAAATGATAGGTCATTCCATATGTCTCAAACATAAGGTTAGAAAAAGTTATCAAATATACATAAGTCCATCTATAGTGAGATTAATCGTATATGGTTCCTAAAATGGACATATACTTCATATATCATATTGATTAATATAATAAAACTAGTTTCTACTAACCAGGGACTTTCTGCAGGCTAGTGGTTTGCGATAAAGGCCTGTCGCACTTCAGTTGTGGGTTCGATTCCCACAGCCTTGTCCGAAGCGACGAGTTTTCGCTCGTCCTATGGGTTTCCCTTTTTCTAAAACTATACTATTATAACATTCCAGAAATAGTATCGAAAAAAGTTCTAGACTTAAACAATTCTATCTGATGTCCAACTTAATCCATTCCAACCTTTAAGATTATCGAAAATAATTCTGTCCAATCTTATAGTATAAAGAAAACGATTACTAGAAATGTCATCAACCAAGCATGTGAATACCATCATTTATCCCCCATATAATATACATCTTATTGGTCACATTCCAAACATGTGAATATCTTAATCCTGTATTCTCTTGAAAAATGAATACCCATTGAACCTTAGTGAAAACATGAATACTGTAAAAAGTTAACTCTTTCCACATACCAAAATCCCAAAATTTCTATATACTCAAACCATGATATCACATTGTCCTTATATCTCCCACGAGCTCATCAATACTATAAAACATCTCATTATCTCCTTATCCCATTATTATCCGCATGTCATCTACATTCCAAAAATATATGAATTAACCTTTCATGGTTACCGGTACTATTCAACATATACTTTCAAATACTTTAGGAAAAACAATAGTGTATCAATCCTTAGATGTGTCTTTATTCCATAGTACCATTACCTATACAACATAACACTTGAAAAACATAAATCAATCCACTACCTTCTTAAACCATTGACCAAGCATCAAAAATTCTTTCATCTCATATATCTTTTATAGTCTCCTCATCATCATCCACATAAATACTACCCATATGACCATGCTGATTCTCTTCATGAGATTTTCCCTTAGGGAATTGGTTTTCATAATGCTCATACATTCCACATTTAAAACATTTAATCATTGTTGATGTCGTAGCAATACCATTATCCTTCTCCATGGTGTTAACTGAACCTTTTACTTTGCACTTACTGGATTTGTGTCCTTCTTTTCCGCACCCAAAGAATCTTCCAGTTCCATTGAAACATTTTCCTTGATGCATCTTCCCACATGATTTACATGAGATAAATGGAACTTTCTTTCCTCTATGATCATCATGAATCTCCATATTTCTCTTATTATCTGAGTCGGAAAACTTACCAAAGATGAGATTAAAGATCATATTATGAGATTGCTGATTAGGCATAATAATTATGTTTGGACTTCCAAATCCCATTTCATTTGGTTTCTCATGAAAAATATCATTCTATTGTACACTATATCCTCCATTATCACGAATCTTCCCGTTTCTATCCATTTTCTAAAACCCAAAAAGAATATTGTGAGAGGAAAAAATCATGCTAGGGAAAACAACATAATAAAGTGGTGTACTATCAATATCTAACAACTTAGGTTAAATTCTAAGATAATTACCGTAATTATAGGACTATAACCTATACATATACTTATCCTTAGGGACATACCTAGATATACCTTAGAAATATCTCTAGGTATTACACTAATTTTTTCGCATCCTAGATTCCAAAGGTTAAGTAAACCTTTGCTCTAATACTAACTATAGAGACCCAAAGCTTTACTTACATGGACAATACATTACTTTTGCGGAATAATTAATACATGACAAAAACAGACGCCCAAAGACCGTATTAGTTTAGTGCCTTTGGAAACTCGGAACGAAATCTTCTAATCATGGTGAAAGATCTTCAACATCTCCCATAAAGATCTTCCCCTTTTTGGTTTTCTTACCTAAAACCTTTCTTTATATCCTGGGGAAAAGAAAACATAAAAAGGGTGAGCTCAAATTCTCAGTAAGGGTAAACATAGAGAACATAAAACAATACATAAACATTTGAAAGAAAAAACTTGAACATAAAATCTAAACATCAAAATCTTGAGCAAAGACATAAATATTGGAAGTACACAAGGAACATATCATAAAGTAACATCAATCATGATAAAATAGCATGGGAATAAAACATGTAAATGTGTGAAAACCATCAAGAACATGATATGATTTCTATAGTAGCCATGGCATCGCTGCCAAGACCATCTTAGTGGACAAAGTCCCTTACTAAATCGAGTTCACACCTCGTTTCAGTCCTGTGTCACTGAGCCAGATTAACTTGCCGTTCCATACGTGTCTATCTCATGAGATATAAATCTCAACCAAATGCATTGGAGGGAGATATAGGTCCCACCCATCTCATATTGAAATCATTCTTACGTGTGCCACAACATAAACATAAATCATTCATCATAACCCAAAGAATAAAATGGGTTTCATAAACATCATCTCATCATAACATAATCCATATAAATCAAATGGATATCATTTCATCATAAGAAAAGTGGAACCATGAAAATCATAGAGACATTATACACATATGAAGTAATTTCATCTTAGATGTAAAATAGTTTTTACAAAACACTTGAAATGAATTCTTGAGGAAAAAATCCTTTCTTCTTCAAAATAATTTTCTATTCACAAAATGACATGAAATTTGAAAAGAAAGGATTTTTTTGAAAATAATCATGAAATATTGTAAAGTAAGATTCATTGAAATAAGGCATTATGAAACCGTAATAATCTGTTCATACCATATAAGCTAAAAAAACATTCTCCTCATACTTTTAACAGAAAAGTCAAAAAGTACCACATATGGTAAACAAAAGAAATATTCCTTCTATAACACAGAGTAAAAGTCAAAGAGGGGTAAACATGAATTTAAACAAACATTGAAGATTATTAAACACTTTATGAAAAACATTTTATGGGCATGTATGAAAAAGATAACCCCAGTAAATACTTACGTATAAGCAATCTTGGATAAAAATGAGATTACAAAATTAACGCTTACCTTAGATCCGATATGATTCGTACATATCCAAATCTCCTGTTTAATGATTTAAATAATGTCATTGACTTATTACAGAATAATATTCATTGTTATGATATCATATATGGTCACTTATGACTTTATATTACATGTTCTTTTGTAAATTTCATGTTAAAGCAGTGTTTTGGGTAAAATCGTTTCATTTATCGTACGTGTTTCGACTTGTTGTTCTTGATATTATTACTTATATCCTGATTTAATTAATTTCAGAATGTAAGAAAATGATTTTATATATAATATATATTCAGAATATACATATATATATGACAGATCGATAAATGGAATGAAATACACCGTTCATAGGGATGGTAGGCCGTACGTACGCATGAACGTCGTTTTCATTTCCATATTGAATTGAATGGAATTAAGTAGATGAAATACAAAAACATATATATATATATATATATAAATAAATAAGGTATAATTATTATGTCATATATTTCATTATTATTCATTATATATACTTTATAATCATTCATGAATGGTTAACATGGAGAATGAATCTCATCGCGTCGTGGAGACGGTAGTCCGTACGTACGCACGAGCGATGATATCATTCCCATGATCATGGAATTTTATTTAAGTGTATGTATAATATTTCAGAATCAATATTAATTTAAAATAATCAAATATTGTTATTTATTTACACCATTATACCCATCCAATTAAGGAGGTGGTCGAAAACAGATTACACCACAGCGTGGAGACGATATTCCGTACGTACGCACATGTGGTGATTTCATTTTCTGTAGGATGGATAGAAGGTGAAATAGGGTTGTTTCATATTAATAATAACATATTATTATATAATTAATACTGATGTTATTACTATATAATGAAAAAACTAATGAAGAAGAAGTAGAAGAAGAATGAAACTTGAATGAATTAGTAGAATAGATTACGTTTTCCTCGATGCACCTCCTTTAAACTTCTTCTTAGGGAACTAGAGTTGGTCTTTTGAGAATACCATAACCTCCAGAATGTTTCTAGGGAAGTGGATAAGAGAAATGGGCAGGTGTTTTCCGAGATTCAAGGCCCAAAGGGGTGTGAAGAGAAGCGGGAAGGGGTGCCCTTTTTATAAGGGAGGAGAGAGACACCTTTGGAAACAATTAAAATATTATTTTATATTAAAGTCATATTCGGTTTATAATAGCTCCATATTGATTTATTTCGAAGATAATGTGGGGATGGGTCAAAATACTCTCAACCAAGAGGTTTTAGACAAGTTTAGGTTACTATTTTAACCTTATCTTTTAGATTTAACTCTAAGTTAAATAATTTAACTTTTATCGTGTCTTCTTGTTTTCTTACACTATATGGTTAATAAACTTACTATAACAATCCAAAATAACCCCAAGTGGTTCATTATTAATATATATATCCATATCTATGTCATTTTTCCCAACCTTATTTTTTTATAAATATTATAAAAAGTAATAATATAATATTTTTTTAAAAACAATTTTATGTCAATTTTGACACTATTTGGTAATTGATTTTTGTGAAAAATCATAACAGCATTATTAGTTAGAAAAAAGTTAATTAAATCAATAATAACATATCATATTAACTTATAAAATTATTGTATTTCATAAAAAGTCTCAAATTACATTTATTTAGGTATTTATAATAACACATATTTTAATATTACATTGTTTTGGTAATTACTGCATCACCATTGTGTCATAAATAAATTAAATTATTTAATGTCTAAAAATTATAAATAAAATACCATTAGGTATTAAATATTTTTAGTTTTATAATGAATATTTATAGTATAATTTATCTTATGTATAACCCTATATTAAAAATGTTTTAGTTATTAAACTTTGATTTCTACTATTTTAACTCTTTCTTAAATAAAATAATAATAAATGTACTAATCTAATCCAAGTGGAACTAAAGGGTAATATTTTATTCCTAAGGTTGTTTTTGGTCGAATTAAACTTATCTAATAGAATTAGGACATGTGTTAGGATAATAATAATATCATTTTTACCCTTAATTACCCTATTTACTTTTAACCATGGTAAATAAAAGTAAAAAGTTACTATTCACCAAAAATTATTTTTATCTTATTGAACCACATTTTACTCCTTGATATTAAGCGTTTCTCTTGAATTTTTGAAATTCCACTCACAGAAGTGGTAAAATTCTGTTTTATGTAAATTTTCAAATTCTCCTAGGAGGTGGGTAAAAGACGGTTAAAAGTTTAATAAAATTTTTATATATCTAAATATATTATAAAATGAATAAAATGAATTAAATTGAACTTATATAGGTATTATTATCTATTTTGACAAAAAAAAATTAAATTAAAAGTCAGTTTTTAAATAGTAACCTAGTGTTTTCACTGTTCATAAAAAATTGATAGTTTTCAGAAAAATACCAAAAATTCACCCTAGGCTAATTTCGATATTCCGAATCTAAAAATGAAGTCCATTTTGAAAGATAAAAGTTAGAAAAATTTTAAAAAGTGGGTATTACTATTCATAACGGCTAGTTCCTAATAATATTATAATAATATCTCAATTAGTGAAACTTGGTATTGCGTACTACACACGCTATCGAAGAAGGTCTTGATTGCGTGTAATGCAAGCCAAGTCAGGGCTGCATGTAGTGAAAGCTCTGTTTAGTGTTGCGTATAACATAATTCAACCATATTTCATTTATACATTGAATATATATATATATATATATATATATATATATACACACACACAATGTTGCGTAGAATAACTACTATCAAACGAACTTGAAATTGTGTGTAACACAATCCAAGAATACTGTTGCATATACTTCAAGCTAATAGGGTGTTGTGTATAGTACAATCTAATCTTGGGGTAGTGTATAATTGAAGACATCAAAGAAATTAAAAGTAATATATCTCATAAAATCTTGGGGGTGTTACGGATGTCACCGATTTGATAATTATCTCTCAAAAAGTGATGTCTTACATCAATGTACTTTGTCCTAGCATGAGATAACAGATTTCTAGATATGTTAATAGCACTTGTATTATTAGAATTTATATATACGCGTTTGAATTGATATCCATAGTCCAGTAAAGTGTGTTTCATCCACAGAATTTGAGCACAACAAGTACCAGCAGTTATATATTCAGATTCTACAGTGGATAATGCAACAAAATTCTATTTATTACTACACCACAATACTAGTGACTTTTCTAAAATGTGAAATGTTCCATAGGTTCTATTTCTATCTAACTTGCAACCAAAAAATTCATCATCAGAATAATTGATCAAATCAAATGATTTTCTTCTTGGATAAAATATTCCTTTGTTTGTAGTATACTTGAGATATTTAAATATACTTTTAACAGTAGTTAAATGATATTCTTTGGGATTGGATTTAAAATGAGCACACATACTTACAATAAACATAATATCTGGTCGGCTAGTATTAAGGTACAGTAAACTCCAAATCATACCTCTGTAATTGGTTTGATCCACTGGTTTACCAGTTTCATCAGCATCCAACTTAAAAGTGGTACTCATAGGTGTATCACTACCTTTTTTACTATCCAAACCAAACCATTTAGAAATATCCTTAGTATATTTACTTTTATTTAAAACAATACCATTTTAATTTTGAGAATTTTGAAATCTAAGGAAAAAGTTATGTTCCACCATTAGACTCATTTCAAATTCATTTTTCATCATCTTTGAAAAATCAGTACATAAATAATTTTTAGAGGATCAAAAAATAAACTCATCAACATAAATTTCTACTATCAAAACATCTTTGGAAATCCTTTAAAAAAAATATTAGGATTAGATATCTCTTTAGTAAAACCTTTTGAAATAATAAAAGAACTAAGTCTATCATACCAAGCTCTAGGAGATGTTTTAGACCATATAATGCTTTAAAAAGTTTAAAAACATGATTTGAAAAATGTGGATTTTTAATGATAGGGGTTATTCTACAAACACATCCTCCATTATATACCCATTTAGAAATGAACTTTTGACATCCATTTGATAATTTTTGAAGTTCATATGAGCTGAAAAAGAAAGTAGTATCCACATGGCTTCTAGTCTAGCTACGAGTGCAATGGTTTCCCCATAGTCTATTACTTCTTCTTGACTATATCCTTGTACAACTAATCTAGCCTTATTTCTAACTATATTTCTAGACTCATCAACTTTGTTTCTAAACACCCATTTAGTGCCTTTGGTCAAAGTGTCTTTAGGTCTTTCTACTAATTCCCAAACTTTGTTTCTTTCAAACGGATTCAATTCTTCTTTTATAGCTATCACCTAAAATTCATCATTTCTAGCATCATTAATATTTTTGGATTCAAGATATGAATGAAAATCTTGATGTTCAGCTTGGTGTCTCAGAGAAGATCTAGTTTGTGTTCCTCTATTTAGATCACCTACTAAAAAATCTAAAGGACGATTCATGAGATTTTTAATACCTCTAGAAAGTGTTGTACTAGACTCCTCATGGTTGTCTATAGGTTTTGATTCAACATGATCATATTCTGGAAAATCTACAGAACTATTTGTTTTCACTGGGAGTTCATTATCTTTATCATTATGGTATAGAATTGACATATCTTCTTCAAGATATTCAAGATAGGTTTTAGGTTCATGTGGATCAGTCTCATCGAATTTGACATGAACTGATTCTTCCACACATTTTGTTCTCTTATTGAATACTCTATAGTATTTTCAAGAGATTGAGTAACCTATGAAAATTCCTTGATCACTTTTAGAAGAAAATTTGTCAATATTATCCCCAGAGTTAAGTATAAAGACATTGCAACCAAAAAATCTAAAGTAATTAACCTTAGACTTCCTATTTTTCCATTGATCATAACAGTTCTTCTTAAGAACAGTTCTAATTAAGACTCTATTAATGATGTAACAAGATGTATTAACATCTTCATCCAAAAAATAGATAGGCAGGTTATACTCATTAAGCATAGTTTGGGAAGTCTCTTGAAGTGTCCTATTTCTTCTTTCTACAACTCCATTTTATTGAGGTGTTCTAAGAGTAGATAAATTGTGATTATAACCATTATGGGAGAAAAAATATTTGAACTCCTGATTTTCAAACTCACGGTCATGATCACTTATCAAGGTCTTCATTCCAAGTCCACTACGCTTTTTTACAGACCTGGAATATTTAATTAAGTAAGAACATGGTTCCATTTTGTTAGATAGAAAGTATACCCAAGTGTATCTAGAAAAATCATCTACAATAAAATAGACAAAGTGCTTCCCATTTAAACTCGAAACTCTAGATGGTCCAAACAAATCAATGTGAACGAACTCAAGCGGTTGAGAAGTTGAAAATTCTTTCTTTGGTTTGAAAGAAAATTTGTGTTGTTTTCCCTTTTAACTAGGATTACAAACTTTGTTAAGTAGGATTTCCAATTTAGGTAAGTCTCTAACTAAACCTTTCCTAGTTATTTTCCTAAGTGAGTGCAAATTGAAACGTCCTAATCTTTTGTGCCATAATCAAGATTCCTTATGAAAAGCATTTAAACAAGAAACATTTTTCTTGGATAAATAGTTTAAATCAAAAGAATATACATTTTCATTTGTATGAGCAGTGAATATTAAATCATTTTTAGAATTAAAAACATTGCATGAATCATTTTAAAACATAACATTAAAACCATCATCACACAACTGAGATATACTAAGTAGATTATACTTTAACCCATCAATAAAAAGTACTCTTTAAATTAATATAGTATTAGGGTTTCCAATTTGGCCTAAGCCAAAGATCTTTCCCTCAGCATTATCACCAAATGTAACATTTCCATCATAAACTTTGATTAGGCTCTTGAAGCATGAATAGTCTCCTGTCATATGTCTTGAACATCCACTGCCCAAGTACCATTGGGTTTTACAGGAACTCTTTAGAAAATATTCGTGCAAATACTATTGAGCATAGGGTAACTTTGATACACATATTTTCTTGCGTCTAGAGAGGTTATCAAGTACAAATTTGGGAACCCATATTTGTCTTATAGGTTTCCTATAATCAACAGACATTTTATGAGACATACAAACATTGTTAGGTCCTTTAGAAAACTGTTTTTCATGAGATGATCTAGAACATGAACTACCAGTGAACTATCTAGATTTTGGAACAAATTAGTTTTTAATAATCCTTTTCTATCCTGGTTAATATCATATACCGATTGTGTATTTTGGATCAATTTCTTCCCTAGAAACTGGGTCAAGGTATCTCTACCGGTAGTAAAATACTAAAGATCTATTTTTAATTTCACAATTAATAATTTAAGTTCAGTATTTTCTTTTAACAACTGAGAAATTTTTTCCTTATCAATATCCAAATTAGACTTATAATTTACATTTAAAGAAAGTTATATTTTAAATGATTTATATTTATCCTCGATATCATTAAAGGTATCCTCAAGCATTTCATACTACGAAACAGTTCATCCTTCGTCATATTCTCATCATTATTTAATTCACTCTTTTCTCATAATAGTAAGCATTATGTATAGGAGAATTAAGCGTTAACATAAATGTTTCTATCATGAAACATAGGTTTTCATGATTTTTCTATTCAATATCATAAGTATCAGGTCCACTGGAGCAGTCTTCTAAGGCACTCCAAGTTGCTTTCATCTCATTTTTATATACATTTCCAGTATCTTCATATCTCTTCCTAAATTTCAGATTGGGCAATCAGCCTTCACATGACCTTTTCATTTACACTCATAACAGATTATCTCATTTGTGTTGTAATTCCATTTTCTATTGTTTTTTCAATTTACTTTACTATAATACCTTCCTATATAGTTTGAATTTCTAAATAAATTCTTCTTTCGATAGAACTTTTTGAATATTCTAGAAAGATGGGCCATCTCCTCATCACTATCTGAATCTGAATCTTCACTTGTGGGACTGTCTATAGGAACTTGAAACTTTTTCTTTTCTTTTCTCTTTGAGGTAGCAGTCTTGAATCCTATAGATTTATTTCTTGGTTCTTCGTCTTCTTATTAATTCACCTTAAGTTCTTCTTCGTACATCATGAGTTTTCAAATTATTTCCTTCACTGGTAGCTTACTTATGTAACATGATTTTCAGATAGAAATAGAGATTCATCTCCATCTATCAGGTAGGCATCAAAGAAAAATCATAATCTAATACTTATTGTCCACTGGTTTCCCATGTAGAATTATGGTATTTAATATTTCATTGAACCTGCAATAAATTTCATAGATACGTTCATCAGGTATCATTTTAAAATTATCATCTTTAATAGTATAAGTGCTTAATCACATTTCTTTAACATTGGTTGTTCCCTCATGGGAAACAACCAATGTATCCCAAATGTTATATGCATTTTTACAAGAAGATATTATATTGAATTCTTCATCACTTAAAGAATGGTAAAATTCATTCATTGGATTACAGTTATTATTATATGTAGCTTTAGTCAACTGAGACCATGTGTCCCTAGTAGTAGTAGGTAATGCATGTTGTTCTTCAATTGTGTCCCAGATTTTAGGACACATGCTCTCCAGAAATATTTTCCTTTTCAATTTCCACTGAGTATAGTTATTACCATTAAAGAAAGGTGGCAAGTTAGTAGATTCACCATCAACTTGGATATCAATAGCTAATTCGAATTTTAAGAACTGAAAATTTAGACATGAATTTTTTTTAATATCTTTAAGATACAACTAAAATCATAGTTGAAAAGAATTTGAAAAACATAAAAACTAGTTCTTATGGTATCAGTAAACACTCCTTTGATACCAAATGTTTGTGGAGGTGGAAACTCAAAAGGGGTGAATTTAGTTCCTACGTATAATTTATGTTAAAAAACATTATGTTAAAATCCCCAATTTGAAATAGCCTGGTTAATTAAGGTAGTAGAGATATAAATGTTTAATTGATCAAAAAGTACCTCAAAGGCCTATTAGTCCTCAGTTGAATCAGTTTAAAAATTTATTCAACTTCTAATGTTGGGTTACTGAATTAAACACATATACACACTAAACAAAACTAACTATCAGAGTTAATGTAAAACAGTTTTCTATTTTTGAACTTATAAGCAGTAGAAAATAGAAAAACAGAGTATTACAAAATAAATTACACAAAAAAATTAAACAAGAGGTTCAGTTTCAAGACGAGACTTAATCCTCTCCACTTGGTGATCAGCTACCACCAAGTAGTTTATATTAAAAAAAATTGATATACAACCTATATTGGGATTTGTAACAATTTTTACAAACTCTCCAAGACTCACAACAACTACCATAGTTCTTTATGGGAAAAATAAACAATCAGTCCATACACGACCTCTTCCATAGTTATACATGGGAAACTAAAGTGTAATTAATGTTTGGTGTGAGGATTTCCATTATCCTCTATTTTAAGCACATGAGACAGTGTGTGTGTGTAATATACAAACACAAACTGCTCAGAAATGTAAAATAAATAACAAAATAGATCTAATATTATGAGTATTTAGTTTAGAAGGATCTATGTGTTTACATTTCATCTTTGGACTCCTTAGTGTGAAGAAATTGTAGTTTGAGTCCTTCTCAGGAAGTTGTCTCCAAAATAGAGTGTCGCAACTTCAAGTTCTAGATTCCATGTACTGAGGTGTTCAACTTCTTTGTTTGAAAGAGATTTGATGAAGAAAAACAAGGAAACCTTGAATTTGTTCTCCTAAATGATCTTCGTGAAGCTCTTGGGTTCAGATAGTAAGTGCTGTTATGTTCTCCCCATTCTTTATATCCTATTTTTGTAAAATCTATCTCCCTCTCTGCCTTTTCTTCTCTAGCTCGATCTACTATTTTATTTTTGAGGTCCGACAGTAGGAATGATCAAACCACATGAGGTCTTCCTCGTACCTCATACGTTCTCCAAATACGGTCTCCAAATATGTCTAAAAACAACATTAATTAATGTCAGAAGCATTAATTTTACCAAATATGATCATTAGAAGAATCTTAAGAAAATTCACAAAGTATAGAGTAGAAGGGTATAGGTATCAGTAGACTAGTAGCGGTATCCTTTTCAAGGGTATATTTTCAATGGTAGATTCTAAATAGTAGATTCTCAATGGTAGGCTTGATCGAGAGACTTATCAGTGGTGGCCTTCACATCAGTGACCCTGTACCAATAACCTCTATAGGTAACCTCTAACGGTAACCTCTAGCGGTAACCTCGAGCGGTAACCTATAGCAGTAACCTCGAGTGGTAAACTCTGGCGGTAACCTCCAGTGGTAACCTCCTTCAGTAAGCTCAAGAGGTTACTTCGAGAAGTAACCTCTAACGGGAGACTTCCAATGAAAAACCTCTAGCGGTAACCTCAAGCGGTAACCTCAAGCGGTAACTTCCAGTGGTAACCTTTTACTTAGAAAATGTTACACTGTAAACTCAATCAAGAAATCAGTGAGATTAAAAATACATAATTGTGACATGATAAAAACTATAAACACTAAGGAAACATGATAATCATATAAATGACACATAATTTCAGATTATCAAAACAGGTGAGTCCAACAATCTACCCCTTTTTGATAATCACAAATTATGGTAGTGAAATTTAGAATAAGTATTATTATATTAGAGTTAAGTACATTGTTTAATCTCTTTATTTTTAGAAATATACATTATATCAGGGATAGAATAACATGAAATTGAACCAATTTTATGGTGGAAAATATTTTAGATCATAAAGTTATAGGAATGTCATATATGCAAGGGATCCAATCTTTAAAATTCCCCCCTTTGTGATTAGAAAAAAAAATACAAAAATTGGTATTTGTATTAATAAAGTAAGAGTTCATTATAAAAAATACAAGGATACCTATAAAATAAGATATCCAACAGTAAATCCATGTCAGAGATATCCAGATGAGCTTGGTCATTGGGAGGTGAAAAGGCAGGCTCAGAAGATGGAGGTACAGGCCTAGGTATAGCAGTGAGAAATGTAGGAGGAGCTGTTATAGAAGCATTAGTTTTCCGATAATGAGTAGATCTATGAGTAATAATAGGATTCAAGCTTCTAATGGCCTGTGCAAGAGTCATTAAAGGGGCATCACCGGAAGATCCTAATGCATCTGAAGAAGAAGGAAAGGCTAGAGGGACAATAATAGGAGTACAATTCACATAGTGAAAAGGAAAAAAGAGATTCTTGAAATCCATAATGATTCTTTCTCCTCTTTCAATCTCTGAGATGAAATCATCCTTATTCTCCATGAACATTTCCAAAGTAGGAGTCAACTCTCTATGCCTACTAACTTGATCCTTAGAATCCTGAGTGATAGGCGGTATCCTCAAGGTCTCCAATAGCAGCTCGAAGTGACTATCCATCTGATTCTTTATATAAACCCTTTTATAATAGAAATCAATATTCTCTTTGATTGATTTATGATCTTGGGTAGCCTCTCTCAGGTAATCACCTACAAGCTTATGAATGTCTCTGGTAGTGTAAATGACCCAAGTCAATGAATGAGGTTCTGAAGTACATTCACTAGAGAGCTTCTCCGTTTTTTCTCTAACAAAATATCTAAAATCTTCTAGATCAACAAAAGGAGAGGTAGATGAGGCATTAGATGCCAATATAGGTGCCTTCGTAAAAGCTACTCCCTCCTTAAAATACTTGGTTAATACACTTATCATCCTCTTCAAATCATCATTTTAACCATTTACATGTTCCCCCATAGACTTCTTAATGTCCTGAAACACAGTGACCATCTACTGAACAACACTCTTATCATGCTGAATGTCTTTTCTCACTTGATCTCTTGAATCCATATATGAGTCTAAACTCACAATTTATTATTTCATAGAATCCACAGATTCTGCCAAGATTCTTACCCGATTCTCGCATTCCTTCACTTCATGTAGTAGATGAGATTGAAAGCTAGATATTATCTTTTTCAAAATAGATTCCACAAGCTCTTGATTCATAGCCACTGTTCTCTCTATCCAAATAGATCTTTCATCAATGTATCTCTGAAAATCTGATTTCAATGACTCAAGGTTATCCTTCTTTACATAATCCTAAGGTAGAAGAACCATTGGTTTCATAATAGTGGTCTCTGAAACAGAATGAACCGGAGGTCTTCTGTTAGGTTTTTCATATTCAGAATCTTCATAATCTAAGCCGAACATAATGAATCTAGGGTCCTCTGACGAATTTCCTATTTCAAGAATAACAGAAATTGAACCTATGGAAACAGGTTCCTCTCCCTCACTTTGACCATCCTCCTGGACAACTGAATTCTTCTCTTCCCTTCTTCCATGATCAATTGCATCATTAGTAGAGTCTAATTCTACTTCTTCTATAGAATCTTCAACCACTTCCATTGAAATTCTATCAGATTCCACTTCATATCCCATTTCATTCTCTTTAATTTTTGTATATACTATTAAAGGAATAAGACTTACACAATCGTCTTCACTTTCACCAGTTGTTTCAAAATCCTCATGATCAGAGTCAGCTTCATCCTCCGCCTCTAAGGTCTCTCCACCAACAATTTTTCTTAAGAAATTCTCCTCATATTCTTCTTCACTGGTTTCTTCATCATCAGTGTCCATTATGATAGCCTCTCTTTTGGGAAAATTATTTGGATACATCATTAACATGAGGACTTGAGGGAAGGTCCAGATCACTCCTGTCATCTATAGGAGAATCCTCTCTTCCTTGCACACCAGCAACCTCATCTTCTTTATATGAGTACACTAGTTCCACTTCATCAGGTTTTAAACTTGGATCTATTTTATCCTTTGGCATATAAGGATTGAAAATAGGGTTGAATTATTAATATATCTTAGCCCATTCATTCACACATTCCGTTTTTTAAGGGTTCCAATTTATCTTCATAAACTTTCAAATCATTTTGGTAATACAGAAGTTATCCTTTACAATGATAGTTTTTTCCGTATTTCCAGCAACACCTTTCAATATTAACATTAAAGACATCAACTTGGAATAAAATAATGCATTTTACTTGGAACTAGGACTTTTCATATCCTCTAACTGAACCATAAAAAGTCTAAAAAGGTTTATACATTGTCCAGGCTTCAAAAAATACAGCAAAAATATGTCCTGATATTTCAAATTAGAAAAGTCCCCACTCATGGGATTGAAGACTTGTTGGACACATTTAAATAGAAACATGTTTTCCTCATCTATCTCAGTGGTAATTACCTTTCCAGGGATTCCACTCCCTATCAGTTCATCCAAGGCCTCCTTATAGTATAAATACTCTCTAGAGGGAGGCATCACTCCAGAATAATAGTCGAATATGCCTTCATGTGGGACTCTTAAGAATTCATCCCATTTAATAGAAGATAAGCTCACACTTACTCCATTTACCTAAGAAATCATTAGATTATCATCCGAAGACTATTTGAACTTCATAAAATCATAAAACTACTTTACTAGATTTGGGTAATATGGTCTGTTGTTGTTTGCGAAGCATTCTACCCAATATTGAGCTTCGAGTGCCTTCAACACTAGAGATTTGCTCGACAAAAGACACTCTGAACTTAATTCTTTCTCGACCACGATTTCCATCTTTGAAAAATGTGGATTGATTCGATTTTCCACAGATTTTCTTCCACCAATGGACTTATCTTGAGGGTTTTTAGGTTTTGGTGCATCTCCTTCATCACCAACCATTAGTCTCTTTACTCTTTCCATTGCAATCTGATGCGGTTTCAGGGTTTCAGAAGTAGGTTAGGTTAAAGGATTCGGGTGCAAGTGGTTTGGGAGAGGATTGAAGTGGATCGAATTATGACTTGTACATTTTTTATTTAGGGATTGAAAAACAAATTTAGTAAATGAAATGAATTAAAACGTTTCAAATTCTGGTAGAAAACACGAAGTCCATGACCTATCAGTAAGGTCAACTAGCAGTAAGGTGTCAATAGTAAGGTCTATCAGTGA
Organism: Viscum album; assembly: GCA_963277665.1. NCBI lineage: Eukaryota > Viridiplantae > Streptophyta > Magnoliopsida > Santalales > Viscaceae > Viscum > Viscum album. The sequence continues at coordinate 1,138,732,258 of OY728155.1, read as the reverse complement.
GGTCCAACGGTAAGGTAGGTATCATAATGGTGAGGTTCAATGGTGAGGTGTCTTAATAGTGAGGTCCAATGGTAAGGTGTCCTAATGGTAAGTTCAAACGATGAGGTGTCCTAACGATGACGTCCAACGGTGAGGTGTCCTAACAGTGAGATCCAACGGTGAGGTGTCCTAAATAAAATCAATCATACCTAACTCATGTTTTATATAATTTAACCTCTAAGAATTCAAAGGATTTGTGAATATATCAGCTAATTGACACTCAGTGCCAATGAATTCAAGAGTGAAATCACCTATTTGATAATTATCTCTCAAAAGGTGATGTCTTACATCAATTTTCTTTGTCCTAACATGAGATACTGGATTATTAGATATGTTAATAGCACTTGTATTATTAGAATTTATAGAGACATGTTTGAATTGATATCCATAGTCTAGTAAAGTGTGTTTTATCCACATAATTGGAGCACAACATGTACCAGCACTACGACAAAAAAGGCATTTAGCGGCGGTTTTTTTTCGTTTCGCGGCGGTTTAAACCACCGCTAAATCGATTGGCGGCGGTTTTCAAAAACCGCCGCTAAATCGTGCGTCGGGAAACTATTCGCGACGGTTTTCAAAACCGTCGCAGAACGTTTCGCGGCGGGTTTTTTATTTTTTATTATTTTTATTTTTGTTATTTTTTTTAATTTTTTTTAATTTTTTTAATTTTTTTATTTATTTATTTATTTATTTATTTATTTATTTACTTATTTATTTATTTCGTATTTATTTTATTTATTTACTTTATTTTATTTATTTATTTATTTATTTTTCGTATTTATTTATTTTATTTCATATTTATTTATTTTATTTATTTTAATTATTTTATTTATTTTATTTATTTTATTTATTTTATTTATTTTATTTATTTTATTTCGTATTTATTTTATTTATTTATTTATTTTATTTATTTATTTTTATATTTATTATTTATTTATTTTATTTCGTATTTATTTTATTTATTTTATTTCGTATTTATTATTTATTTATTTTATTTCGTATTTATTTTTTTATTTATTTTATTTCGTATTTATTTTATTTATTTATTTATTTTATTTATTAATTTCGTATTATTTTTATTTACTTTATTTATCCATTTATTTATTTTCATATTTATTATTTATTTATTTTATTTCGTATTTATTTTATTTATTTAATTTCGTATTTAATATTTATTTATTTTATTTCGTATTTATTTTTTATTTATTTTATTTCGTATTTATTTATTTATTTATTTTATTTATTTATTTATTTCGTAACATTTTTATTTACTTTATTTATCCATGCATGCACATCCCATGCACATGCACATGCATGCCCATGCATGCCCATGCAATATAAAGAAATTCTGCGTTTGGTGAGATTTGAACCCCTAACCTCTTGCATATTTTCCAAAGACTTTACCACTCCAGCAAGCTCTCCATGTGGTTAATAAACAGAAACTAATATATTTATATATATTAATTGAAAAAACAAATAATAGATAAATAATAGATATAAACTCGATAATAATAAATAATAAATAATAAATAATAAATAATAAATAAGGAATAATAAATAATAAATATTAAATAATAAATAATAAAAAATAAATAATAAATAATAAATAATAAATAATAAATAATAAATAATAAATAATAAATAAATATAAATAATAAATAATAAATAATAAATAATAAATAATAAATAATAAATAATAAATAAATATAAATAACAAATAATAAATAAATATAAATAATAAATAATAAATAATAAATACTAAATAATAAATAATAAATAATAAATAATAAATAATAAATAATAAATAATAAATAATAAATAATAAATAATAAATAGTAAATAATAAATAATAAATAATAAATAATAAATGATAAATAATAAATAATAAATAAAAAATTAGAAATAATAAATAATAAATAATAAATAAATATAAATATAAATAATAAATAAATATAAATAATATATAAATATAAATAATAAATAATAAATAATAAATAAATAATAAATAAATATAAATATAAATAATAAATAATAAATAAATATAAATAATAAATAAATATAAATAATAAATAAATATAAATAATAAATAATAAATAATAAATAATAAATAAAGATAAATAAAAAATAAAAAATAAAAAATAAAAAATAAAAAATAATAAAAAATAAAAAATAAATAATAAAAAATAAATAAGAAATAAATATAAATAATAAATAATATATAAATATAAATAATAAATAATAAATAAATATAAATAATAAATAATAAATAATAAATAATAAATAATAAATAAAGATAAATAATAAATAATAAATAATAAATAATAAATAATAAATAAGAAATAATAAATAAAGATAAATAACAAATAATAAATAATAAATAATAAATAATAAATAATAAATAATAAATAATAAATAATAAATAATAAATTGTAAATAAAAAATAAAAAATAATAAATAATAAATAATAAATAATAAATAATAAATAATAAATAATAAATAATAAATAATAAATAATAAATAATAAATAATAAATAAATATAAATCATAAATAAATATAAATATAAATAATAAATAATAAATAATATTTAATATTTAATATTTAATAAATAAATATAAGTAACAAATAATAAATAAATATAAATAATAAATAATAAATAAATATCAATAATAAATAAAAAATAATAAATAAATATAAATAATAAATAAATATAAATATAAATAATAAATAATAAATAATAAATAAATATAAATAACAAATAATAAATAAATATAAATAATAAATAATAAATAAATATAAATAATAAATAATAAATAAATATAAATAATAAATAATAAATAAATATAAATAATAAATAATAAATAAATATAAATGATAAATAAATTTAAATAATAAATAATAAATAACAAATAATAAATAATAAATAATAAATAAATATAAATATAAATAATAAATAATAAATAAGAAATAAGAAATAATAAATAATAAATAATAACTAATAAATAAAAATAAATAATAAATAACAAATAATAAATAAACATAAATAATAAATAATAAATAAACATAAATAATTAATAAATATAAAGAATAAATAATAAATAACTAGTTAGAAATAATATATAATAAATAAATTAAAGTATATTATAAATAATAAAGAATGAATAATAAAGGAAACACCTGAAAAAGTATGAAAAGACGTGATAAGGGATGAAAAATCATGAAAATGCATGAAAAAGGATGGAGAAGCATATGAAGAATGGGGCATTAGAAAGAATGAGAACGCATGAAAACTCGTGACAACTCTGGAAAACTCCTTAATAATTCAACATAATCATCATAATAACCCACAAAAAACCATTTATAAAGATAACAATTCATGGAAACCCAAATAAACAGTAATAAATGGAGCTACCGTTAAAACCCATCAAAACGGTCATAAAGAGACAAAAACATTGGACTCACATTAACGGAGATAACTTAAGATCCGAGAGTCCGTTTTAGATCCGTGACCTGTCAAATCAAAGATCCTGAAATGATATTCCACCTGAAAGGTGAAAGAGTCCAAATGGACAGGCGGATTGGATGTTACGACCATTGAAAAAAAAGATGACGGGGAACGGGTGCTAGAAACGAGGCATTGAAAAACATAACAAACCCGATACCCACTAAAAAAGGCAATAACATATGATCTAGGAGTGCATGTGGGCGCCGCGACCAGTCAAACTAGAGCTCATGGAACGAGCTATAATTTGGCAGGTGGAGGAGGCCGAACTGACACGCGGATCGAAAGTTAGGTTTATTTAAAGACAAGTTCGACGGGACATCGGTGAAGAAAACAGGGTTTGGGAGGTCTTCGAAGGGGTTTTTAGGGTCGAAAAATATGACAGAATCAAGCTTGTGTTGATTTAGTGCGTAGCTCTCTTCGCTGGCTTCGATTTGATATGTGGTAGAGCCCAAACGGACACGCGGAGCAAAAGTTATGGTCGTTTGAAGTTGAAGAACTTTTTTCAACTTTCTTATAACTCTAATATCTTCTGCACCTTAGACCGTCTCACGGTTTTGATTATATGTGCCTCTATATCTCTTCATGAGCTTTGATTTGGATGGTCGTGGTGCTTCAACGGACGCCCTGATCAAAAGTTATGGTCGTTTTAGTGATTTTGTGGTTCCTCGTGTTTTCTTATTTTTTCATTTCATTTCGCGGCAGTTTTACCGAAACCGCTGCTATTTCACGGCGGTTTTTAAAAAAACCGCCGCTAATCATCGAATAAAATAAAAATAAATAAATAAATAATTTTTTTTTTGCTATTTAGCGGCGGTTTTTTGCGGCGGTTTTAAAAACTGCTGCGAAATGCTGGCCCGAAACGCATTTCGTGGCGGTTTTTAAAACCGCCGCGAAAAAATCACCGCTAAACGGCGGTTTTCTCGTAGTGCAGCAGCTATATATTCAGTTTCTATAGTGGATAATGCAACAAAATTATGTTTCTTACTACACCACGATACTAGTGAGTTTCCCAAAATGTGACATGTTCTCTAGGATCTATTTCTACCTAACTTGCAACCAACAAAGTCAGCATCGTAGTACCTGATCAAATCAAATGAATTTCCTCTTGGATAAAATAGTCCTAAGTTTTTAGTATACTTGAGATATTTAAAAGTCATTTTAACAGTAGTTAAATAATATTCTTTGGGATTATATTTAAAATGGGCACACATACATACACTGAACATAATATCAGGTCGACTAGTTGTAAGGTAGAGTAAACTTCCAATCATACCTCTGCAATTGGTTTGATCCACTGGTTTAACCGTTTCATCAGCATCCAACTTAAAAGTTGTACTCATAGGTGTATCACTACCTTTCTTACTATCCAAACCAAACCATTTAAAAATATCCTTAGTATATTTATTTTTTAAAAAAATAATACTATTTTCTTTTAAAAAATTTGAAAACCAAGGAACATTTTAAGTTCCCCCATTAGACTCATTTCAAATTCATTTTGTATCATCTTGAAAAAATCAGTACATAAATAATTTTTAGAGGATTAAAAAATAATTTCATCTACATAAATTTATACTATCAAAACATCTTTTAAAATTCATTTAATAAAAATATTAGGATTAGATATCCCTTTAGTAAAACCTTTTGAAATAATAAAAGAACAGAGTCTATCATACCATGCTCTAGGAGATGTTTTAGACCATATAATGCTATAGAATGTTTAAAAACATGATTTGAAAAATGTGGATTTGTAAAGACATGGGGTTATTCAACAAACACATCCTCCACTATATTCCCATTTAAAAATGAACTTTCGACATCCATATGATAATGTTTGAAGTTCATATGAGCTATATAAGCAAGTGGTATCCTAATGGATTCTAGTCTTGCTATAGGTTCAAAGGTTTCCTCATAGTCTATTCCTTCTTCTTGAATATATCATTGTTCAACTAATCTAGCCTTGTTTCTAACTATATTTCTAGACTCATCAAATTTGTTTCTAAACACCCATTTAGTTCCTATGGTAAAAGTGTCCTTAGGTATTTCTACTAATTCCCAAACTTTTTTTCTTTCAAACAGATTTAATTCTTCTTTCATCGCTATCACCTAAAATTCATCATTGATAGCATCATTAATATTTTTGGGTTCAAGCTATGAAAGAAAAGCTTGATGTTCAGCCTGGTGTATTAGAGAAGCTCTAGTTTGTGTTCCTATAGTTAGATCACCTACTACAACATCTAAAGGATGATTCATGAGAGTTCTAATACCTCTACAAAGGGTTGTAATAGACTACTCATGGTTTTCTATAGGTTTGGATTCAACATGCTTAGATTCTGGAAAATTTCCAGAACTATTTGTTTTTACTGGGGGTTCACCGTATTTATCATTATGGTCTGGAATTGAAATATCTTCCTCAAGATATTCAAGGTAGGTTTTAGGTTCATGTGGATCAGTCTCATCAAATTTGACATAAAATGATTCATCCACGCATTTGGTTCTCTTATTGAATACTCTATAGTCTTTTCTAGAGATTGAGTAACCTAGGAAAATTCCTTCACCACTTTTGGAAGAAAATTTGTCAAGATTATCCCCAGTGTTAAGGATAAAGACTTTGAAACCAAAAACTCTAAAGTAATTATCCTTAGGATTACTATTTTTCCATTTATCATAAGGGTTCTTCTTAAGAAAAGTTCTAATTAAGACTCTATTGATGATGTAACAAGCTGTATTAACAACTTTAGCCCAAAAATAGATAGGAAGGTTATACTCATTAAGCATAGTTGGGGAAGTATCTTGAACTGTCCTATTTCTTCTTTCTATAACTCCATTTTGTTGAGGTGTTCTGAGAGCAGAGAAATTGTGATTATAGCCATTTTCTGAGAAAAAAGATTCAAACTCCGAATTTTCAATGTCACGGTCATGATCACTTCTCAAGGTCTTTATTCCAATTCCACTACGATTTTCTATAGACATGGAATATTTAATGATGTAAGAACATGGTTCACTTTTGTGAGATATAAAGTATACACAAGTGTATCTAGAAAAATCATCTAAAATAAAATAGAAATAGTGCTTCCCATTTAAACTCTAAACTCTAGATGTTCCAACAAAATCCATGTGAACCAACACAAGCAGTTGAGAAGTTGGAACTTCTTTCTTTAGTTTGCAAGAAAATTTGTGTTTTTTCCCTTTTAACTAGGATTACAAACTTTTTGAAGTGGGAATTCCAATTTAGGTAAGTATCTAACTAAACCTTTCCTATTTAGTTTCTTAAGTGAGTGAAAATTGAAATGTACTAATATTCTGTTCCATAATCAGGATTCTTTATGAAAAGAATTTAAACAATAAACATTTTTCTTGGCTAAATAGTTTAAATCAACAGAATATACATTTTCATTTATAAAAGCAATGAATATTAAATCATTTTTAGAATTAAAACCATTGCATGCATCATTTTAAAAGATAACACTAAAAATATAATCACAAAACTCAGAGATACTAAGTAGATTTTACTTTAACCCGTCAATAAAAAGTACTCTTGAAATTAATATAGTATTAGGGTTACCAATTTAGCCTAAGCCAAATATCTTTCCCTCAGCATTATAACCAAATGTAACATTTCCACCATCAACTATGATTAGGGTTTGGAAGTATGAATAGTCTCCTTTCATATGTCTTGAACATCCACTATCCAAGTACCATAGGGATTTACTAGAACTCTTTAGACAATTTTCCTGAAAAACATATTAAGCATAGGGTAACTTTGGTACCCAGATTTTATTGGGTGTACAGAGGTTAGAAAGTACAATTTTGAGAACCCATATTTGTCTTATAGGTTTCCTATAATCAATAGACAATTTTTGAGACATAAAAACTTTATTAGGACCATTATAAAATTGTTTTTCAAGAGATTATTTAGAACATGAACTAGTAGTGAACTATCTGGATTTTGGGAAAAATTAGTTTTTAAAAATCCTTATCTTTCCTGGTTGATATCCTAGACAAGATGTGTATTTTGGAGCAATTTTTCCCTAGAAACTGAGTCAAGGTATCTCTACCAGTAGTAAACTTCTCAAGATCTATTTTTAATTTCTGATTTAATAATTTATGTTCAATATTTTCTATTAACAGCTGAGAAACGTTTTCCTTCTCAATATCTAAATTAGACTTATAATTGGCATTTAAAGCATGTTGTATTTTCAATGATTTATATTTATCCTTGATCTCATTAAAGGTGTCCTCAAGCATTTCATAGTATCCAAATAGTTCATCCTTAGGCATATTTTCATCATTATATGATTCAAGTTTATTCCCAGAATGGTAATCATTATGTATATAAGAATTAAGTGTTACCTCAGTTGTTTTTGTCATGAAACAGAGGTTTTCATGATTGTTCTGTTCAGTATCATAAGTGTCAGATCCACTGGAGCTATCTTCTGAAGCACTCCAAGTATCTTTTATAACCTTTTTATATACATTTCTATTGTCTTCATATTTCTTCCTAAATTTCAGATTAGGCAATCAGTATTCAGATGACATTTTCATTTACTCTCATAACAGATTATCTCATTTGTGTTGTCATTCCATTTTTTGTCCTTTTTTCAATTTCCTTTACTATCATACCTTCCTCTATAGATTTAATTTTTAAATAACTTCTTCCTTCATTAGAACTTTTTGAATCTTCTAGCATGATGGGCCATCTCCTCATCACTATCTGAATCTGAATCTTCACTAGTGGAACTTTCTATAGGAACTTGAACCTTTTTCTTGTCTTTGATCTTTAAGGTAGTGGTCTTGAATGCTACAGATTTATTTCTTGGTTCTTTATCTTCTTCTTGATTCACCTTAAGATCTTATTCATACATCACAAGTTTTCCAATTGGTTCCTTCACTGTTAGCTTACTTATGTCACAATATTATCAGATAGAAACAGAGGTTCCTCTCTATCTGTCAGGTAGGCATCGAAGCAAACTCATAATATAATCCTTGCTATCCACTGGTTTCCTAGTTAGACTCATGGTATTTAATATTTCATTGAACCTGAGATACATTTCATAGATATGTTCATCAAGAATCATTTTAAAATTATCATCTTTAATAGTATAAGTGTTTAATCTCATTTATTTAACATTAGTTGTTCCCTCATGGGAAACAACCAAAGTATCCCAAATGCCATATGCAGTTTTACAGGAAGATATTCTATTGAATTATTCATCACCTAAATCACAGTAAAATGCATTCATTGGATTAAAGTTATTATTATACGTAGCTTTAGTCAACTGAGACCATGTGTCCCTAGCAGTAACAGGTAATTCATGTTGTTCTTCAATTGTGTCCCAGATTTCAGGACCCATGCTCTCCAGAAATATTTTCATTTTCAATTTCCACTGAGCATAGTTATTACCATTAAATAAAGGTGGCATGTTAGTAGCTGCACCCTCAACTTTCTTATCCATAGCCAATTATAATTTAATGAACTGAAAATTTAGATATGACAAAAATTTTAACATCTTTAAGATAAAACTAAAATCACAGTTGAAGATAATTTGAAAAACATGAAAAACAGTTCGGATTGTATCAGTGAACACTCCTTTGATACCAAATGTTTGGGGAGGTGGAAACTCAAGAGGGGGGGGGGGTGAATTTAGTTCCTACTTAAAATTTATGATAAAAAACTTTATGATAAAATCCACAATTTGAAATATCCTGGTTAATTAAGGTAGTAGAGATATAAATGTTCAATTTCTCAAAAAAGCCTCTCAAAGGTCTATTTGTCCTCAGTTGAATCAGTTTAAAAACTTATTCAACTTCTGAATTTGGTTTACTTAATTAAACACATATACACACCAAAAAAAACTAACTATCCGAGTTAATGTAAAATAGTTTTCTATTTTTAAAATTATAAGCAGTGAAAAATAGAAAGATAGAGTATTATAAAATAAAGTACACAAAAAAATTAAACAAGAGGTTCAGTCTCAACCTGAGACTTAATCGTCTCAATTTAGTGATCACTTTCCACCAATCAGTTTATATTAATAAAAAACATGATATACAACATGTATTGGGATTTATAAAAAAATTTACAAACTGTCCAGGCCTCACAACCACTACCATATTTCTTCATGAAAAAAAACAACCAGGCCATACATGGCCTCTTCCACAGTCATATGTGGGAAACAAAAGTGTAATTAATGTTTGGTGTGAGGGTTTTCAGTATCCTCTAGGTTCAGCACATGAGATAGTGTGTGTGTAATAGACAAACACACACTGCTAAGAAAATTAAAATAAATAACACAATAGATCTAATATTATGACGAATTAGATTAGAAGAATCTATGTGTTTATATTTCAGCTCTGGACTCCTTGGTGTGAAGAAATTGCAGTTTGAGTCCTTCTCTAGAAGTTTTCTTCAAAATAGAGTGTCGCAACTTGAGGTTCTGGATTCCATGTACTAAGGTGTTCAACTTCTTTGTTTGAAGGAGATTTGATGAAGAACAACATGGAATCCTTGAATTTGTTCTCCCAAATGATCTTTGTGAAGCTCTTGGGTTCAGAGAGTAAGTGCTGGTATATTCTCCCCTTTCTTTATATCCTATTTTTGTAAAATCTATCTCTCTCAGCCTTTTATTCTCTAGCTCGATCTACTATTTTATTTTTGAGGTCCGACAGTAGGAATGATCAAACCACGTGTGGTCTTCCTCAGACCTCATACGGTCTCCAAATATGGTCTCCAAATATGTATACAAACAACATTAATTAATGTTAGAAGCATTAATTTTACCAAATATGATTGTTAGAATAATCTTACGAAAATTGAAAAAGTATATATTAGAAGGGTATAGGTATCGGTAAACTGTTATCGGTAGCCTTCTCAAGGGTATCTTCTCAATGGTAGATTCTCAACAGTAGCTTCTCAATGGTAGGATTCATCGGTAGACTTATTAGTGGTAGCCTTTACATCAGTAACCCTGTACCAGTACCCTCTAGTGGTAACCTATAACGGTAACCTCTAGAGGAAACCTCTATCAGTATCCTCTAGTGGTAACCTCTAGCAGTAACCTCTAGTGGTAACCTCTAGTGGTAACCTCAAGTGGTCACTTCTAGGAGTGACCTCTAGCAGTAAACTTGCTGCGGTGACCCTCTAACGGTAACCTCTAATGGTAACCTCTAGCTGTAACCTCAAGCGGTAACCTCAAGTGGTAACCTCAAGAGATTACTTCTAGAGGTAACCTATAGCGGTAACCTTCCAGCGGTAACCTCTAGCAATGACTAAAATAGAAGGCTCATAACAGAGACCTTCACACCGGTGACCTTTTACTTAGAAAATGTTACAATGTAAACTCAATCAAGAAAGAAATGAGATTGAAAATACATAATTGTGACATGATAAAACCTAAAAACACTAAAGGGACATTATTATCATATAGATGACACATGATTTGGGATTATCAAAACTGGTGATTCCTACACATATCTTTCTGAAAACCATTCTAGAACCATGAAGTTAAATGAGCATCCCTATCGAAAATGATAGCACGTGGAAACCTATCTAGTCATATTATCTTTTGGAAATACATTCTTCCCAGTTCATCAACTAAGAAAGTCTCTCGTGTAGGAATTTAGTGGGATGAATTCGTTATTCAGTCAATGACTACCCAGATAGCATCACTACCCCTCGACGAACTAGGTAGGAAGACTACAAAATCCATAGAAACATTTTCCCATTTCTATTTCGGGACTCGAAGCCGGTGTAACAAGCTTGAAGGTCTCTATTGGTCTGCCTTCACCTGCTGATGGGTGGAAAACCTAGTGACGAATCCTACAATCTGACATTTCATTCTTGGAAACCAATACTAGTGCCACATATCATGATACATCTTTGAGATTCCTGGATGAACTGCCCACCGAGAAGCGTGGGACTCTTTCATAAACTCCAATCTCATATCTTCTGGAACCCAGATACATACATGTAGATGTAGGATTCCGTCTCTATCCACAGACGAATTCGGAGTTGGGTTATCTCTTTATATACTCTCACAGAGAACCAAACCTTTAGGATTTTAAAACTGCCTACTCTTCACCATCTCAAGGAGGGAAGATGTAACTGTTAAGGATGAGAGGTAAAACTTATCGTGACTATCATGAAACTTTAGATAATGTTCAGAAAATTGGGAAATTAATTTCTATTTATCACCGGCTTCCTATACGGCCTGTGTGAGAGTTTTCTAACTCAGTGCATCAGCGAACACATTTCCCTTTCCATGAATATATAGGCAAGTTCAAAATCAAATGATTATAGATATTCGACCCATATCCACTATCTGAGGTTCAATTCACACTGTGAAATGATATATGTGAGGCTCTTATGATCTGTATACACAAAAAAGTGCTCACCCAAGAGATAGTGTCTCCAACAATGTAAGGCATGGGCAACTAATGCTTGATCGAGGTCATGCGTCAGGTAATTCCTCTCATTAGGCCTCAACTATCAAGATCCAAATGCAATTACATTTTCTTCCTATATCAATAATACTCCTAGGATATTTCCTAATGCATCGCAGAAGATGATATAACCTTTACCTGGTTCTGGAAGAATCAAAATCGGTGCTGAGACAAGCCTCCCTTTCAGTTCCTAAAAGGATTTCTCACAGGCTTATGACCACAGGAACATAACACCCTTATTTGTAAGTCCAGTAAGAGTCAAATAAAGACATGAGATGTCCTGTATAAAATTCCTATAATATCTAGAGTTCCCTATGAAACTCTTAATATCAAACACGTTCTTGGGATACTCCCAGGAAACTATGTCACTGACCTTTTAAGGGTCAATGGATACTCCGGATTCTGAAATAATATGACCTAAGAAGTGGACCTTATCGATCTAGAAGTTTCACTTATCAAGCTTGACATAAATATGATTCACTCTCGGTGTATTCAGAATGATCTATAGATGTTTGGCATGGTAATTATGAGTGTGATAACACACCATGATTTCATCCACAAATACCACGATAAAAGAGTCCAAATAGGGGTAGAAAAGCCTATTAATCAAAGACATGAAAATGGAAGGCATGTTAGTAAGACCGAATGACATAACAAGATACTCATACAGAACATTACTACTACAAAAATCTATACAAGGTATGTTTGATGGCCTGACTCGCACCTGATGATAACATGATATCAGGTTGATCTTAGAGAACACCTTTTCTCCTCAGAGCTAGTCAAAGATATCATCTATTCAAGGAATTGGATACCCATTCTTGACCGTAAGCTAGTTTAAACATTTGTAATCCTTGCATAGACATAACATTCCATTCGCCATCTTGGATAAAAGTATGGGAGAACCCCAAGAGGATATACTAGCCCGTATAAAGACTTTGGACTCTAGTTCCTCTATCAGTCTCTTGAACTCCTGAATCTTAGTATGTGCGATCCTGTATGGAGGAATGGACACTGGAGCTGCTCCTGGAACAAGCTCAATTGTAAACTCTACGTCTCTATTAGAAGGTAAGCAAGAAAATTCAACAGGAAAGACCTCCCTAAAACAATCAACTACGGGAGGGAAATCAGTTTGAATAAAAAAACTCATCCTCTATGAAAATATTTGAAATTTGGTCAATCACTTCACCTAGCCCATGATGATTCTATCCATATCTACAAGCCTGGACATCCCACTCACCTTTGAAAAGATAGCTGCTTCCTACTAGTGTTGTAAAGGAGAACCTGCGAAGATAGAAGACTACAAAGGTGTGATATTAGGCTAACCAGTCCATCCCAATAATGACATCAAAGACCGTCATCTAGATAACAAAGATATTCCACAAGAAAGGGTAACTACCTACCTTATAGGGATAGTCCTTGCACTGGCGTATGCCCTCCATCCATATTCTCAACGGTGTATTAAGGGTCATTACACCATAGTGATATTGTATCTCTAGTCTGAGACTTTCCACAAAAGATATAGAAATAAAAGAGTTTTAAGCACCCATATCAAACAAATAAGAGACAATAGTGGAGGATACTATAACAATACCTCATTTTATAGATGGTCCCATAACCCGATCCTTGGGTATCGACTATAAATTATGAAACTGACCTAATCCACATCCCTATGAAAAATATGGACTACCAAAATGATGATTTCTCTGCTGGTGCTACTGGTGATTAGGTGTCGGACTACCATGACCACAACCTCCTCCTCAGCCAGACCTATCGGTGATATTCAAACTCCTCGCCTGAAACGACGCAAGAGAACTCACTCCTATGGGTGGAGAAGATGCTTATCCTTTTCCACTTGAAGCTGATGGAAAAGGTCCTACAGAAATGCTGAAGATGATGCAGATGACCACAAGCCCGACAATCCATAGGTTCTCTTCCACGTTAAGGATTCTTATTCCCTGGTCATACACACTAATGATACACCATAGTGTTATCAAACTGGATACTATAGCTTCCAATACCCTAACGAGAAATGTCAAGGGAACTTTTCCTACCACCAGAATAACTACTGTCCTGACACGACAATAATCTTTTAAACCCGATACTCGTGTCATCCCTCGGGTTACACTCAGTTATAAGGTATTGATCAAATATTGAAAAAAAGGTATGAAGTAAAAAGACATTCACCTGAGTTTAGATGGCGTACTGGATCCCATCCTCAGAACCTCTAGCGCGCTAAAGCTCGTCATCATATAGAAGCGGTGAAAAGTGATGTAAATCAGTGTAACATTCTGAATATTCCATAACAGACATAGAACCCTACTCGAGATGCATGAACTATCTAGCTCAGTCATCTCTCAGTGTCTGAGGAAATAACTGATTATAGAAGGCAGTTTGGAAATCAACCCATAACATGCCCTGATGACCACCGGCTTGGGTAACCACATCCCACCAATGCTTGGCCGAATCCCAAAGAATGTATGTATCAAGCTTAACTCTCCACTATGGAGGCATTTCCAGATTCTCAAAGATAGAAAACTTGGCCTCTAGTAAAGAATCAGTATCCTGAAAGATTCCATCCCCTGAAAAAGTAGGAGGATGCTACTGTTGGAATTCATGAGTCAGATCATCCATTGTGGGTGCAAGTCATTGAGCACCATGCCCGGACTGCATATAATATAGGAAACTATCACATACTTGGGAATCAGTGCCCTGATCAGGTACAATAGGTGGTACCTCAAGTGGCACTCTTGGAGGTAAGAATGGAGGCTCAAGGCCCACCATGTCTGAAGCATGATCATTACCACCTTCCTGGTGAACAACTTGAGGACACCATGGTGGAATTGGACTACAAATTCCAATCACACACCTCATAACAATCATAGAAGCATAAGTTATCATCACTTGAAGAATATATAAGTATGTAAACTCACTACCCAAGGTATAATACCAAAACTACCCCCTTAGATGACCAACTATTGGTAAGTGCTCAAGTATAAGTTTCATGTCTTTTTGTAGTTAATTTACAGGTTTACTCCTTTACCTTTTATTAGCATGACAAGGAAAGATAAGTATGTGAAACCAATTCATTTTATATTCTAGGATTCACTTTTTAATGGATTTCCATTTATGATGAATTAGTTCCCATATGCCTATCACCAGAAACGACACCCACTTACTTATAGCATAATGGATCGACTTGGTAAATTACACATCCTATCCCATGAGGGTATATACAATTCATTAATTGAGACAGAAAATCACTCAATCGAAGCCAAAGTAATACAAGTACAAGTAAAATATCACAATATCACTCAATAATCACAAGCATATCAAGTAATGAAAAGTAGTGCAATGAACCTATATGACATGGAAATATGAATGACATGTGAACTCTAGGTGCCTATAATGATGCATGTAACAATGATCCTTACCCTCATATCATCAGGATAAGGATGAAACCAATTCTCAAATAGAGTAATAATCAACAACACTACAAAACATGTGTGCCACCCAATGGTGAAATAATATCAACTATAATAGGAAAAACCATATAAATAATTATAATTTAGGAAAATTGGTTTTTACCTCAAGCATGGGTTTGTGATGCCCAAGCATGCCATATGACAGAGTCCCAAGAATTCATATTCTCCAATCTATTGTCTCCAAATGGTATAGCAAAAAAAGAAACCACCATTGATACCACTTTGTGACATCCCAGACCCAGACGCCACATAATGGGTACCCCAAGACCGGTGGGCCACATGGCCTCAGGTGAATCTCCCCAAACACCAGAGGATATTGACTAGTAGCAAGGTACTAGGGTTTGTCCGTGAGGAGACTATTCCCTCGTTAGAAGAGTGTAGCACAGTGGACGGAATATAAATGAATAGTGAACAACGAAAGCAATTTAATTAAATAGAAAAAGAAAACTGATGCAATAGATATAATGAGAATAATAATAAGTATATCAACTTGAAAAATGATATTGTAATGTCATGTCACTAGAAAACTGAAAAACATGGATATAAGACAATATGAATAACATGTTCCAAAAAGTAAAAGAAAAAAAATGCTACTAAAAGTATCCTAAGATCCAAATCGGTCATCTGGTATCAAGCTCCATCCTAATAGAAATAAATCAAGTTTTGAACCCGTATACTTCCCTTTATCAAAACCTGAAACCATGTAATCTACTCCGGCTACCAAAAAATGCATGGAAAGGGTGTAAGATAATTCTTAGTGGGCCACCACCAACGGTGTCTTTAACCACTAGCCTGTGTAATAGAATATAGTAGTGTGTAGGCATGCATATATATAAAGTAAAGAAAGAAGTACAATATTACTAAATAACTAAGTACATCCTTCATCCCTCGGCGTGTGTCAGAACACGAAACTAGTTCATTTTATTATGTAATTACCATTTAATATTAATAGGTCACGTGAGGTAGAGCCAGCACTGACATCACCTCATGATATTATAAGTAGTGAAGGTCCCAAGAAATAACAAGGCAACTTAAAAATGATATCCAGTGAGGGAGTTTCAGGGTAAAGACCAAGATAATGTAGATCTCATAGAACGATAACTCAGTAGTATCTGAGTCTAGCTCAGGGTTAAGAGTGTAATCTAAGGAGTGTACTCCAAGGAATTCTACAATAAGGCACCTACCGAGTCCAAGGTGGTCGACCAAGGTAAAACAAGGCTAAGCAAGGATAGGGCCCTATGTGCTTTCACCATGGCACTTACAAGTCAATACTGGATCTATGGAGTGTATCTGAGGTATTATGTAATAATGTAAAGGACCCTATGGTAGTATACCAGACATATGAGAAATAGACAAGAACCGAAATCTAGGTGGGTATCAATCTAAGAAAACCACATCCTTGAATCAGAATGGGGTTCCTGAGTCCTAAGGTATTATCCTCTTAAAATCCAAGTTGAACTCAAGTTAGTCCA
The DNA here is from genome assembly GCA_963277665.1 of Viscum album. Taxonomy (NCBI): domain Eukaryota; kingdom Viridiplantae; phylum Streptophyta; class Magnoliopsida; order Santalales; family Viscaceae; genus Viscum; species Viscum album. The sequence goes on along the minus strand of OY728155.1, from coordinate 1,138,715,320 downwards.
TTTCTATTTGATATTATAATCATGTAATCATTCATTAGGTTGAAGCCTTATTATCCATTAGTGTGGATAATCCAAGTAGCATTGTAACCACTTAATCAAGTCTTAATTAACCATTAAGGCATATTCAATTATTGAGGTTATCTCTTCTACCTTCCATCAATATGGAAAGGGGTGCTACGAACATGTAACCTTTATTCAAACTCATTCGATAAGGCCAAGTTACTTACTTAATATACTTTCTATTCCACATTTTTTATTTCATAATAAATTTTAAAAAATTAACTTAGGTGGTTCAATGGGTGAGCTTTCATGGTACTTTCCATTATGCAATTCTCATTAATAACAATCCATTTACTATAAGAGGCCTCACCTTTAGGAAGGTCAAGAAAAGGCACACCCGAACAGTGGCACAAATATTCCCAAAAACTAGCAACCCAAATATGCCATAACCTTATACATGGAGTGGATTGAGTTGTGGGTGTAACTACTATAAACTAATAACATATTTGTAAAGAGCATAACCATATGATTCTAGAAATTACAATCATTGGATGTGAATTTGAGAAACGGCTTCCAAAGAAATCAGCGGTACCCACACGAATACTCCAAAATCAATGAACATTAGGGATGAGTTATTGAACACACACATTAGGGTTGTATGACTTTACTCCTCTAGTATTGGCCATTGGTTTGTCTCGGATCAGAGTAGATCTATGAAAAGGTGAAAAACACTCACATGAAAATATCTAGGTTGAGAGCAAGAGAGAAGAAGAACAGCTAAAGAGGACTCGAGTACATACCATTGCACATCCAATGTGATGAATGAATGCTCAATCAAATTCCGGATGAAGGAGATCTCTTGATCCCTATTTTTGGCCATAAAAAATCTCCAAAACGAGAGGAAAAGGGATTAATCCTACTAGTTCTCAGATTAGGGAAGAAGAGGGGGTAAATAGATCATTAAGTGAATTTTGGAAATTTTACCCATAATTTTAGTATGTGAATGGTTTGTTCGCACGGTTTGTCAAACTGTGCATAAACCATGCGAGACTGTTCTGCATGAAATAACATCCTCCACACGGTTTGATCAAACTGTGTGCAAGTCATACAAGGGTACCTAGGAAAAAATGGGTGTTCGAACAGTTAGGCCGCATGGCCGTGTGCCAACTATCAAAGGTGGATCTATCGAGAAAAACACAATCTGTACATTTAGGAAAACTGTGTGGAATTCCAGCACGGTTTACTCTAAACTGTGCGCCAAACTAGTTTTCCCAAAAAAATATGGGTTCTGGGATCCGAACAGTCCCCAGAAACCCTATGAACATTTTCTGAATCATTAATCATCCATATTAGGTCTAAATTAATGATTTAGAACAAAAATTAAAGGATCCATACCAGAGTGAAAAACCGGGTTCTTACATTAGAAGTGTGAAAAGAGACACCCAGGAAAGTGTCTCAAAGGATTGGTAAAATTCTTTATGTGTGGAATGTAAAGGAATAAAGAAAATAATTTTTGAGGAAAATTGAATATTTTGATAGATGGAAATAAATTTAATCTTAAGGATCCATTTATAGTTTTTTGTCATAAATGTGGAGAACCTGGGCTTATTTTAATTAACGCCCTATTATAAAGGTTAAAACCATGTCAAGGACGGAAATAATATTAACTAAAACAAATGAAGTATTTTTGTATTAGGATTTAAGAATTAAATTGTATAAGTATTTTTACTAATGGTATTTTAGTTAAAAGTATCATGAAATATCTATGTATTGTGTTCAATTTTATATATATATATATATATATATGTCTTCATTAACTTAATAGTTATGGATACCATCATAGGTTAAGAGTTTAATATTGACCATAAGTTTAATGTGTTAAACACATTTGTTTGGGTTGTATGTGATTAGAGCCTAACGTGATTAAGGATTTTTTTGGGAAAACTTTACGGCAAACATATGTATTAGTGGAAAATTTATTTGAGAAATATTGAAATTACATATTTGGACATAATTTTAAGGGTATTGATAATATTTAGGGTTAATATGATCATTAATTATATTATGATAACAATCAACCAATATTATTAGACTTCATTAAAAAAGGATGTATTTGAAACCTTAGAGAAAAGGTTATTTAATGATTAATTTTATTTTAATGAATTCCATCATATTTTTTTAATGTCATAGGAATTATATTAATATATTTTTAGAAAAAGGGAAACCTCCAAGCCAGGTGACCACCAATCATGTCTAGAAAGGTCACGGGGCTTGAACCCACAACTGGTGGATGATAAGGGTTCAACACCTATCACTGACCTACATGATGTCTTGGTTAATATGTCAATGTTTTTAGTTAAACTATTTGGAAATGAAATATTAATGATGAACCAGTGGTGTTCATTTGGAGATTTAGAGATTATTGTATTATATCAGATAACCTGTGTTAACTATATTAAATTTAGAAAATATTTGGATATATACAGACAGACTTGTCACTCTTTTATTAATCTTATGATCCATTAAAACTGAATTTTAGTTATTTATGAATAAAACCTCATTTTTTGATATTCATTTCTTGTAGTAAGTGATGAATTGGAAATTGATCAAAGAACAAACAAAGGATTAAATTATTATTATGAAATAGAAATGTATCAATTAAGTATATTTCCTTATATTCATATATAGTAACTGAATTCCTCAACTATAGTAAAAGGGAATCAACACAATATTTTAACCTAATAACTTCCTTTAATTTAACCGATGGACTTTTTAAATCATCAGATATTCATGGTTTCAAGGGCCTTAAATTTTCATAGATTACATACTTTTTAGTGATCAACAACCTCTATCACTTTCTATAAATATTTATACTTTTCCCATATGTCTATATCCTAACATTCCACCAATGGTCTCCTATTAATAAACTTTGTTATATGTTATTTTGTACAACCTTATACTTATATTTCTCTCTTACTAAGAGGATGTTTTATCTACCCTTCTCACGATGTGGGATTTCAAATAATATATTTTTATATTTCAACCTCTTGATTACTAATATTAGGTTTAAATTTAAATGATATAATTTATTTAGGGTGGAGAGAATGTAACACCTTGAAATTCTAGAAGAAGAACATTGTATTTGATAGTGTGTAAAACATGAAACACAAATCTTAGAAGTGAATATAACATCCCAATACATTATAATATATTTATATTAGAGTAAATTTAATTTATTTGGTATAATATGTGATGCACAAAACCAATATTATCTTTATTTACATGAAACAATACTTTCTTTGGTATCTTTAGTTAAACACAAGATCGATTTTTACCAAATAGTAATATACTATTAAAATTATTATTTAATATAAAAATTATCGAATAACTGTTTAAATGGATGGTGCGAATATTATTTAATAACATTTTATATTATATATTTTACTCAAATTTATTGTTCATATATTTATTATAAATAATAATTATCATTTAAAAGAAAAAGAAATGTTTTCAGAAAAACTGTATTTTTTCTAAAAGACGATATATTCATGCTTTGTGCACATAATTTAAAATTCATTTTAATACTATTATAAAATTTATTTGACAAAATAAAATTTATTTTTGAAATAAGTAAACCAAAATTATCTTAGGATGAATATTTTGTATTTTTCTGAGATGTTTTATTTTTTGATGAATAGTTAAAAATATAGAGTTTTAATTAAAAACTATATTTTTATTTAAATATTTAATAATGATTATTTATTTTTTGAATTATTTTTAAAGTAAAATTAGATAAATTTTATATAAATAAATATTATTTAGGTCATTTTAATAATTTTCATTTTTAATGTAGATATAAAAACTTTTTAAATTTTGAACATTTTTACATTAAAAACTTGTTTTCACATCACGTCTTTGGGATTAATTTTAAATAATATTTTCCCACTTATGTGAATTGAATTTTTATAATGGATTCCATATTTTTAATCATCTTAATTTATAATTTCTAAAAACGTAAACTTATTTTTTTCAAGTTGAATATTGAATAGAGTAAAAATTATATATCGTGGTTAGGGTAAAAACATGCTTACCTAGGGTTAAACTAAAAATATAAGGGTTTAAATGATCTATAAATTTCTCCAAAAACTATTTTATGGAAATATTTAGACTATTATACCTATATGGTTTGATTATGGTCAATTTTTTACCCTTTTTACATATAAAAAACATGGGATCACTCAATTATTTTTCAAAAATACCAAGTGTGTCCTATCCCCAACTTATAAAAGGAAACCCCTCTCATCTCTTATTCACACCTTAAATCCACATTATTTCAGAAAATAAAAACAAAAATAACCTAAAAATTTCCCTATAATAATCATATAATACTTATTTTAGGAATAAATATAACCTAGGAAAGCTTTAGTGCAAAACTAAGGAGGTTTCCTGAAGAAGAGGTAAATTTATTCAATGATCATTTTCATTTTATCTTATTCTCCATATAATTAAATTGTTATTATTAAATTATGATGTAATAAAATATTTATATTAAATTTTATTTTATTTTTTTATAAAAAATTTTGTGACTTAAAACCTTCTCCACTTCCATCTAATGGGTTACGAAATCATCATTCGTGTGTATGGAGGACTATCGCCTAATGAACCGATATCATTTACTTTTCGATTTCCACCTATAAAGGATGGGTATGATGATGGATATAAAGTATATATATTATATTTATAAAAAATATATATTCCTCTATATTCACTATATCATATATATATTTTCACTTACCATTCCATAGAAGATACGATAATGGCGCTCATGTGTACGACAGACTACCACCTTGCAAAGTGATGTGATTCATCTCCCACTAACGTTTCTCATGGAAGGTGATAAAGATAAATATAACAATTATATGTGAAATATATGAAAAAATAATGATATTAATCAAATATTTATAATTCTAAGAACATAATATATATCATTTTCTTTCTTTTCTTTTCAGTCATGTAAAAATGATAACATTGATCATGTACATTTGGACTAACACCTTCACGAAGTGATGTGACTCTCTTTTCATCACCAAAAAACACAAATGATGTAAAAATTATATATAAATAATTAATATAGTATATATTATATTATTATCCTTATGAAAATATAAAATTTTACATACCTTCTTTCCATAATGATCATTGAAAATGGAAATGTTACTCATGCATATGTATGACCTACCTTCACCATGATCGTTACATACTTCATTTTTCATTACCATGTTATATGATTGGTTTTGAAAGTAAAATTTATGTAAAAATATGATAAATATTTCATTATTATTATTCTATATATTATGGAACTTTAAATATACATAAGATCCAGATCTTTCATAATGAAACCTGAATGAGAAAACAAATATATTAACACCTGAAACTATGAAAAATATGAAAGATAATTAATGAACCAGTGATAAGATGTTATAAGAAGATAATATGACATGTTATATATATTAATATAGTTTTGGTAAGTTAATTACATGATTAAAACCACTATATAGGATTTTATAGGATAATCACCCAAAAGGAAACACAAGGTAAGAGATTTCCTCTCAATTTCATTTTATTAAGGCATATTTTAATGTTATAAACCGAATTTATTTTATATGGTGTATATAATACCCCATTGATATAAAATATCATTAATAATTTATTATTCATGTTATTTTATGTTTCAATTATACTTATTTTATCTAAGGGTATTTTAATTGAAGTTATAAAGTGGTAAATAATTTCATAACTCAACTTCATTTCATTGGGTTATAATACTCCTTGGTTATATTTGATATTCTAATATTATGTGTGTAAATTTGTTTGAATATATATTTTTGTATTTCAATGTTTTTATGGGGATTTAAAGTTGATACACAAAATCTATTCATTGAATAATTATCACTTCAATGTTATGATCATTTTAAGGGTGTATTTCAGAGTCTCATTCTAATCGATATTGTTTATACTTGAATTTCATATTTAATAATTGTATAATAAATGGTTCCATTTTCTTATCCTATGTTTATTCATGATATATTTAATTTAATGGTTCAATTTTGACACACTTTGGTACTTAAAATTATTGAGAAAATATTTTTAAGAAAATCCAAATTTATATATCTGTTCGGTCAAAATTCTATTTTCTTCAAAAACCATGTTTTCTAAAAAAGTTTTCAAAAAAAGCTATCCAATTTAAAATTATTTCTAAATAAATTTTTATCCATTTTGTCTTTTTTCTAAAAAAATTCAAGTAATCTTTTTCTCATTTTCCAAACAAGGAACTTTTCTACCCTTTTTATCATGAGAAGGGAATGTTTTTTTAACTTGTACAACATGTGTGTAATTACCCACCATCATGTCCTAACTTTCATTAAAGCCCCATTTTAATTTTTAGAAGTTTATTTTTTAAATATTTTTTCTCTAAAATTCTGTAAATTATTAGTTTTTTAATATGGTTTTCAAAGAAAAGGGATTTCTAAATGTTTTTTATTTTAAAATTTGATTTTCAAAATAAAAAAGGTATTTTCCCCATGAATGTGTTTTATCTTTATTTTTATAATAATGAAAGATAAAAACCATTTTTTATTCTAATTGGTATATGTTGTATTGATACCATCCTTATTCATTCTTTGGATGGTTTATGATTATTTTGATCAAGGATAGTATTGATATTCACTTATTTGATTCATATTTATATTCATTAACTTCCCCTTGAGATGTTATCTTTTTTATGATCATTAGAAATTAAATTTTGACCTAAATATCCACATTATTTATCATTAACATTCTTATTTATTATACCATATCTCATTTCTATATACGATGATTTACTTTGAATGTTATTTGATTGACTAGGTAAACATTGATAAATATGTATTTTTACTCAATACGGAAATTTGATGATAAGAAACATTTTTTATGAATTAAATAAATTATTTTATATATAAGGAATTATTTGGATAGATAATGAATGGGTGGGGCTCAATTGTTGATAACCCATCAAGGCATTAGTAGTCTAATGGGATGAATCAGTTGGATAGCCTTAGTTAAGTGTATTTTTACCCAGTATGTTTTCAACCATCTTGTGAGAGTCTTTGACAGTAAAGGTATCATGTACCTTAGAAACATAGAATCTAATAATTAAGATTTTTCTTCATTCATATTTCAGTTATTATTATTAGCCAATATCTTTCCTCTATGATATTATATCTAGAAGCATTTCATTATCAATTATTGATAAAATAGCATGAGTTTTAGTTTTTTACCTTTATATATTGATTATGCCTTATATTTTCATAATATTCAAGTTATTTAAATAGCATGTGTGTTCATTTATTTATCTATCCATATTTATCATGCTCATTGATTCATTATTTATTTCATTATAATTAACCCTTTCTGAGACATTGATCTTACCCTTATTTTCTTTCCATTCCCGAGGAACCTATGAATATGATTTGTATGAAAGGATATTATGGAGGTAATAATATTTTTCTTGGAATACAATTATTTTTTAAAATTTATGTTTTAAAATTTAATATTGAGTCAAGTATGTGTATATTTTACCAATACTAATTAACTATTCAGTCCTTCAAGATACGATTTCTTATATCTTATGACAATGTAATAAAGTAGGCACCAGCTCTAAGCTTCTGGGGTCGGGGTTTCTACAAGTCATGTTGAAAATCATTTATATACATATATAAAATAATTATGGGTTGTGGAATCTAGAGTATCAGGATATTGATAATCAGGATTGAAAAAAAGTATCATAAATGTTTATGAATCAATTTGAAAGTCCAATTTTGGTGAATTATATTAACATATGTACTACTGAAGATGAAAATTATACAATCCTTATGCAAAATTATGAGGTTATAGTTAAAAATGGATCATCATAGGCATATGAAACCATGTAATATCGTTAAAACAAAACCCCTCTTATAGAGATTGGAAATTTTAGAGAAATTACACTTCACAATGTTGACCTGGTGGTGTGAAAATTTTAAGATAATGATTATTAAGATAAAATGAAATATTTTTGTGATCAGATGGATAATGATGTAGAATAAGAATAATATTTAGAAGAACATAGTGAACACAAAAATATGAATTTATATTGATCTTTAATTATCATCCACTATTGTATTTGTGGGAATTATAAGGTATGCCATATTTACTTAAATTTTAATGGGTTTCCATTAATCCCTACACATAATTTTTTAGAATTTTTAGAGACACGTATAAAGTGGTGTATAATAATATTTTTTACATCAGTAGATAATTTCAAAGAAAATAAGTGATGAAAATGGTGATCAAGTAGTATTGTATTGAGTGGAATTATAGTCATATGGTGAGTAAAATAAATATATCTCATTATATCATTCAATGTGAAAGTAATATGGAGTTTATCAAATATTATTTTCAGATATATTTAATAAAAAAATAGATTTTTGAGGTTCATTAAGTTTAATCAACACACATGTGTCAATCCAAGCCTAATACAGGGTCACATAGTCTTAGATGGTGAATTCATTTAAACTATTTTCATTGAATGGATAAGACCATGTCATCATGTATATGTGGATATTTTATAGGAAGAATACAAAATATTTTAAAATATGTTGTCTCTAACATGAAAACAAGGATGATAGAACAAAAATCATTTGTGAAAGAGTATACAGATTAGCATGACCCATGTTATGTTTTAAAATAAATTATGGTGTTACTATGTAATAATAATCAGGTTTTTTCTAATTAAACACTATGGAATATGTAATGCATTAAAAATAATTTATCTATTGAAGGTAGTAATCAACAGAATGTTCTAGTTATTCTGACCACGTGTAGCTGCATTCAAGAATTACAAGTAGTATATTTAGACCGATGACATCATTATATATGATGATTTTACTCAAAAAATATTAATTGTCAGCTTATAGGATGAGAATCTTACTCTAGTACTAATGGTGTAACAAACCTGAATCCAGTATCCTTGAGTTGGGTTTCCTTTATTACATTGGCATATATATAAGGACTCAAATACCGAAGGACCAATAAATTTAGTAGTTTTGGATAATAAGATACATACATGATACCCAATTTACATTGGGAATAGAAAATAAAACATAATAAATAAAAAAATCTAATGATATTCATCCTTGAAAACTAATTTAAATATTTCTTCTTTATATCCTTGGTAAAAGGAACAAAATAAGTGTGAGCTCAAATTCTCATTAAGGGTTATGTAAAATATAATCTATCATGAATCATAAATAAAAATAAACATGTAAAGGTAGATAATTGACTGCACATGAAATTTAAATAAATTTAATATCATGGTAATATAAGGAATAATAAATATGTTATGATAAATAACTTAAAAGACATGCCTCTTAATCAATAAACTAAGAATGAAATCCATATAGAGAGAATTTCATTATGAATATTTCATGGATAGTAATAACTAAATTCTTAATTAAATAAATACTAAACTATTAGATGTCATGTTTTAGGCACATGATACCTCTAACTTCAATATATTTTACAATATGATTTGAAACTATAGTTAAACCTATTTAATTTGACCAACTGATTTGTCTCACGAGACATACTGATACATCAAGGGGTTATATAATTCCAGGACCCACCCATCACTATAATTTTAAATAATTACTCATATATTGAATAATTGAATTAATTAATGAATTAATATGGATTAACATAAAATATACATATTGATTAAAGGATATGGAAATATCAATATATCCCCAGTTAATCAAATAACTTTCAAATGAAACACCATATGTAAAAATGGTATATATTTGGGAAATAATCATATCCATCATCCAAGAAAATGGATAAACAATAATTAAAAAATTAACCATCATAAATAAATATGTATTAATGTTAAATACATAAAAGTGGAAGTGTATACACCACATAAAATTGAATAGGTGTTTATTAACAAAAATGTCTCAATAAAATGGGTATTGATACAAAATCCCTTACAATAATTATAATGTTGAAGTGAGAATTAATAAATTAATATATTATGTGTATAAAATGTAAATACACATATAATAAGTGGAAATAAAACATATGATAATAAAAATTCATTATACACATAATCTTAGAATATCAAATTCAAATGAAGAAGCAACATAACCCAATGCAAAGAAATTGAGTTATGAAATTCATTAGAAGTTGGTAAATTTCATGTTAAATCTGTTAGATGAAATAATTCAAGAATAAAATTAAAAATACCTTGAATTATTTAGTAATCATGATAGTACAGGTCAACGGGGTAATTTTTACACCATATCTGAGAAACTAGGTGAATAACATTACAATATTCCTCAATGAAGAGAAATTGAGGCTAAGTCCCTTATCTTGATTCCGACTTATCACATTCGTTCTTTATATTCCTTCATAATAAACTTATGTTAATTATTTACATAATTAATAGAAATTTTCATGTTTATTATTACTTTTATTTTACTTATTACCATGTTATATATAATAACTTAATAAATTAAGTTTTCAACATGTGTTTCGATGATATTTGACCGATGTGTCAAAAATGAATTCGAAAGGTGTCTATTTGTCTAAGATGTCATTATTAAAACATATACATAACAATAATCATGAAATAATTATCATATTTATATTTATATTATAATTTTAATACCAATCATGAAATATGGTTTTGATAAATGAATTACATTAGGACTATGGAGACGGTAGGTCGTACGTACACAAGAGTTACGTTTTTAATTTTTGATGATCGTTATGGAAAGAAGGTAAGTAATATTTTATCTTTAAATAATGAAATAAATATCATATACATAACATATTTATCAATAAATATAATTTTATATAACATCAATGTGGTGTGGGTATTAAAAGAGAGTCACATCGCTTCGTGAAGGCGGTAGTCCACATATACACGATCGATGCTATCATTTTTCATTGTAAGAAAGGAAATGATATATTATACTTTTAGAATGATAAATATGTCATTAATATCTTAATTATTTCATATAAAACATATATTTACATTAAATTTATCCTTATCACCTTCCATTTAAAGTGTTATTGAAGACAAATCACATCACTTGGCAAGGTGACAATCCTGCGTACACTCGAACGATGTTATCATATCCCCTATGGAATGGAATGTAAAAATGTATATATGAAATAATAAATATAAAGTAATAATTATGTTATAAATATAATATATATATATATATATAATTTATATCCATCATGATACCCAACTGTGATAGGTGGTAATGGAAAAGCGAATGACATCAGTTGGTGAGGTGGTAGTCCGTTGTACACATGAATAATGATTTTTTAACAAATTTGATAGAAGTGGAGATGTTTTTAAGAAATTAACATAAAATAAAAACATATAAGTATATTGAAAATAATATTTTTATTATATAATCGTGGTTTAGTAATAATTTAACAAGGTGGATGAAGAAATAAAATAAAGACACTTATTGAAGAATGTTTCCCTTTCTTCGGGTATCCTCCTTATGTTTGCACCAAAAGATTCCTAGTGGATTTATGACCTTAATAAGGTTTATATGATGAGGTTTGGAAGTTATTTGGGAAGGTATTGGCTGAAAAAAATATGTTTCAAAGTTTGAATAAGAGAGGAGAGGGGTGACCTTTTATAAGTGAGGTGAGTAACACACTTGTAATTTTTTAGAAAAAAAGTGTTCCAACATTTTTCACATTAAAAAAGGTTATAAAATATATTATTATTGAGAATGAGATATTATAGGATAATAATATGGATAAAAACATATTTTAGACAATTTTTAGGTCATTTAAACCCCTCTCTTTTTAGTTTAACCCTTGGTAAATCTATTTATACCTTAATCGCGGTAATTAATTTTAATTGTTTTCAATATTCATTTGGGACAAAAATCATTTTAACGTTAGTATAAATTATAAATTATTTTCATTCCAAATATTTAATCAATTTTACAAAATTAAATTCATATAATATGGAAAATTTAAATTAAAATCTATTCTACAGATGCAATGAGAAAGCGGGGGTTTAAAAAGAAAATGTTTGAAAGTTTACAAAGTATTTATTTTGTAATTCAATATTAAAATGACTAAAAATAAATAAATTGGATTAATAGATTATAATTGAACTAATTTTAATTTAAAATCAATTAAAAATATATTTTAATGTTACAAATAATTTAAATTAAAAGGTAGTGTTTAATTCATTATTTTTACTACTCATTGAAAAATGAAATATTTTAGAAAAATACCAAACTATTTACCCTCAAATAATTTAGATGTTCTAATTTATAAAATGAAGTTTATATTTTGAAATAAATTTCCATAAGTTGTAAAAAAATAATTTCAAAATTATTTTCTTAAAGTGCTACTAAAGAGTCTTTTAGAAAAAAATAAAAAATTTCAGAAAGAATTGATTTTTCTTTTTAATTATTATTATTTTATTAATAATCCTGAAATAAAAATTATCTTCATAATTTAGTTAGTATTATTCATACCCTCTATATTAATAGCTATTTTATCATGGTCATTTTTTAATAATGATTTAATATGGTATATTATTGAAAGCTGGTGTTGTGTACATTACAAGCTATCAACAAAATTAAATTTATTATCAATGAAATAGATTGTAAATTCTTGGGGTGTTACATTATACCCTAATAAAAAAAATTAATCCTAAAAATTTCATGGATATTACCTTCTAAATAGATGAAATTAGTTCTTCTTCGTAACATCATATGCTTCATACAGTGTTTCCTCTTTTAAATTTCCCCAAAGTACTTTCACTAGACAAGTCATCTGATTACTCAATACTATCTATATATAATTGAGAATATGTATGGTTTATTCATAATAAGATAGATTAGGTTACAATTCTATTTCAATATAGGTAAGCACATGTGTTGCGTATATAATGTACATTCTTAAAAATTATAGGTAGAACACGTAATTTTGGGAGACTTGGTGGAATTTCCAAATGATAAAAAAATAATTTTTTATAGGATTTAAAAACGACCAATACACCTAGGGATTAAATTATATTTCTTAATAAACCTTATTACACCCTTAAATATAGATACCTTTAAGAAAACTAGATATCCCACTTGGATTTTCAAATCTTTTATCTACTTATTAGCATAACTATTTTTACTACTTTGAGTTTCTTAAATATAAGCCTAAATAGTATTTACCTTTGTTGTTGTATCTTTAAAAAGGTATAGTCCTAAAAGTTCCCTTTCACCAACTTCATCTCAACTGGTTGAAGTACGACACATCTTGTCATATAATTCTTTATACGACACCATTTTAACACATGAATGAAAACTGTTATTTTACAAAGAATCTACCAAAGGTAAATACGAATCCCATATACCTTTAAAGTCAAGTAACCATGAAATCAACATGTCTTCAATTGTTTAAATAGTCCTTTAGGACTATCCATAAGTTTGAGGATGGTAGGAAGTTCTCAAATGAATCCAAGTATCAAGATCCCTCTAAAGACTCCCTAAAATTTTGATATAAAATGGGGATCATGATGAGACACAATTGATATGGGAGAAACATGATGTCTTTCAAATTCATTATTATAGAGAATTGCATGGAAATAAAGAGTAAAATATTATTTTATAGAAAGGAAATGTGAAAAAAATTAGGCTATCAATGATAACCCATATTGCATCATTATTTATTTGAATATTTGGTAATCCTGTAAAACAGTTCATAGTATTATCATCCCATTTCTATACAGGAATAGTAATAGGTTGCGTGAAACCTCAAGGATGATGTATCATGTCATTCACTTATTGAAAAACCGAACATCTTGGCACATAAGCAGCAATTTCATGATTCATGTTTTCCAACAAAAAATGTTCCCTCAAATCCTTATACATATTTATACTGCGTTGGTGTATAGAAAAATATGACCTATCAAAATCGCCCAAAAATTCCATTTTTATCATAAGTATACACTGAACACATTATCTATTTCCAAATTTCATTTTACCATCTTCACAAATGATGTCTTTTAATATCCCATCATACACTACTTTAATTTTCTTCTATAATTTCTCATCATCAAATTAAGAATTTTTTATATTTTATAATTAATATGGTTTTTCAATAATATGACAAATGTGTGATGTATCCCCTTCCTTAATAACTAACATATCCATATTTACTATATCTATGAACATTGGATCCCTTTAAATCCTCATTTGGTTTAGAATTACATGATCTTTCCTACTCAATGAATCTAATACCTTATTTCATTTCCATGGGTGGTATTATATTGAGGAATCATAATCATTTAGTATCTCGAGTCATATCCCTTATCACATATTTATCTATTTATGTGAATATATTTATTTAATTATTTTATGATCCATTAATATCTCACATCTTTCACCATATATATAATATCTCTATATTTTCAAATAAAATATTACAGCTAACAAATTAATATCATGGTTTAGATAGTTCTATTCATGAGTCTTCAATTTCTTTAACTCATATGTAATAACTTTATCATTTTTCATTAAGACACAAACAAGTCCCTTATTTTATGGATCACTATATATCAAAAACTCATCTTTTCGTGATGGTAGAGTCATAATAAGAGCATTAACCAATCACTACTGGAAACTGGAGTTTTCCCAACACTTACATACCAACGGTTTAGTATAACCGTTGGTATTTGAGAGGTTTTGCCAACGGTTCTTGTCAACCGTTGGTATTTGAAGGAGATCCAAGCCTTTCCCCAACGGTTTATGAAAACCGTTGGGAAAGGCCATCTTTTACCAACGGTTTTGTTAAACCGTTGGTAAAAGTCCTCCTGGGAAGGATGTATACCAACGGTTTTTTTAAACCGTTGGTATAGAATTCATATCCCAACGGTTTTTTAAAACCGTTGGGAATGTTTCCCTCATTAACAGAAGCCCGGTTTCTTTCCCTTCCCGTGCGACTGCAGCCCTAAATCCCCTCTGCCGAAGCTCTCATCCCCTCTGGTGCTCTCACCCAGGTTGGAGAACTCTTTCCCCATCTTCAATTAGTCAATTTTTTAGGTGAGAACTCCAAATCTGTAAGTCATATGTTATTTTTAATGCTGTTAATCTATTTTTTATTTTCTATTTTGATTTGCCCACACGGCTATATCTTTATCTTATTTGTTTTCTGTTTTGTGTTTTCTGTTTTCATTAAATTAATTAGTTTTACACTTCTAATCTATCATTTTGATGTTTTTCATCTACTGTTTTGGGTGTGTATGACTTGTTTTGGGTGTGTGTTTTATTTGGGTGTGTGTTGGGACATTGAATCTTGGGTGTATGACTTGTTTTGATTCAAAATGATTTATGTGTTAATATCATTTATAAATTTTCGGTTCTTAGAAATCTTGGTATTGCTAGGGGCTGTCCAGGTGGTTGTCCGAGGGGTGGGGGGATGTCCGGGGTGAGTGGGGGGGGGGGTCCGAGGGGTGGGGGCTGTCCGGGGTGAGTGGGGGCTGTCCGGGGTGAGTCCGGGGTGAGTGGGGGGCTGTCCGATGGGTTGGGGATGTCCGGGGTGTGTGGGGGGCTATCCGGGGTGAGTGGGGGGTTGTCCGAGGGGTGGGGGGGCTGTCCGGGGTGGGTGGGGGGGGGGGCTGTCCGGGGTGAGTGGGGGGCTGTCCGGGGTGAGTGGGGGGCTGTCCGAGGGGTGGGGGTTGTCCTGGGTGAGTGGGGGGCTGTCCGAGGGGTGGGGGGATTTCCGGGGTGAGTGGGGGACTGTCCGAGGGGTGGGGGATGTCCGAGGTAATTGGGGAGTTGTCCGAGTCTGGGGTGAGTGGGGGGATGTCCGGAGAAATTTGATTCAAAATGATTTATGTGTTAATATCATTTATGTAGTTAATGTGAACCCATAGGTTGAGTATTTTGTGCTATCTATATATCATGTATTTTTATGTTATTTCTACACATTCCCAACCAGAGTTGGATAAACTTACCAACGATCAGAGGTTTTGAGTTATGGGTAATTTTTCTAATATCTAGGATGGTGGTTATATGTTTGGATAGCTACCATGTCTTCCCTGTTGGGTCGGAGGTGATGGCAAGAGGGGGGGGGTGAATTGCCTTTTTAAAATTAATTAACAATTTAAAACAAATTTAAATGCAGCGGAAAGTAAAATGGCAAGACACAATTGATAACGGAGTTCGGCTTTAAACACAAGCCTACGTCTCCGCTCCCAACTCAACCGTTGGGAGATTTATACGACCGCTTGCTTTTTAATGGTTATAGCAAGAAACCCACTAGCCGTTTTAAGGTAGGCTAGATCACCTTCTTACAGCTTGCTTTTTTATTATGGTTGTAGCAAGAAACCCAAATTGAAAGAAGGAAGAAAAAGGGTGGTTTGTTTTAATACAAACCCAATTAAGAACTAAACAATTGAAGTAAATAATTTAGAACAAACTAGAGGAAGCCTTGAGCGCCAAGTGGTGAGTGTAGTTGATGTAGAGGCAGCCCAAGCTTCAAGGATGGCAATTGGATCTCAAGTAGCCTTTGAGAATTGTCGTAGGAGCCTCAAATGATCAAAATTGCTTTGGTATGCTTCGGTATATGATCGGTAGTCTTCCCGGCATCCATGGACGTCTATTTATAGGAGAAATACTCCCAAATACTTCAATATGGCCGTTGGAGGGCTTTCGGAGCCGTTGGGGATCAAGTGGGCAAGTCTGGTCAAGCTCTAACGGCTAGTTTGACTTTGCTTACCGGCTGACCGGTGCTTGCCCACCGGCTGGCCGGTGCCTTGGAAGGTGGAGAGAGCTTCTGCCCAGGAGCCACCGGCTGGCCGGTGGGAAGGCCACCGGCTGGCCGGTGGTGAGACAGTAGGTCTCACTATTCCAAAGAGTTCCACCGGCTGGCCGGTGAGGAGGCCACCGGCTGGCCGGTGGTCTGGACAGAAGACATCCCATTCTGTCTGGGCCCACCAGTTGGCCGGTGGCCAGACACCGGCTGACCGGTGGCACCTGGCAGAGGGCAAGCCCTTCTGCCTTGTCCACCGGCTGGCCGATGGGCTGGATCCGGCTGGCCGGTGCCCTTACCGGCTGGCCGGTGGTCCTACACCGGCTGGCCGGTGGACTTGAAAAAAGTCCACTTTTCCTTTTTTTTGCCACTTCTTGCTCCTGAAATCATGCCTATTAACAAGAACACTTGAAACAACATTAGATCACTATGAGAGTGATTGTGATCATTAAAATCCAAGAGAGTGGGGTACAACATTCCCTACTCTTCCTTCAAAAGTGATTGACCATGTGTTTTTAGGCAAGATGCGATGTGATTGTCCATGTGTCTTCAGGTGAGATGTACTATGATTTCCCTAGTGTTTTTCGATGAGGTGTGATGTGATAAGGCTATAATAAGATGTGGCATGTGGTTGGGGTCATGTAGGGTAGGAGGATGGCACAAGGTTGATGTTATTCATGTTCATGATACCCTACTAATATGGTTATGGGATGAGTCATGCTGTTATGTGATATAACACATTAAGTTCTTGTTGGTTTTACATTTTTTCAATAACACATTTGTATGTTTTTTTGACATGTGTAGTTGATACCTTGATTATTTTCTTCCTTTATCGTTTACTTAAATGTATATTCTATTATAGTTAATGCCTATTGAATTGTTTATGACAAAATGACTTATATAAATTCTTTTTACAGAATGGACAGAAGTTGGATGTATGAAACCGATCGGATCTCAGATGATTTTCAAAACAATTTGGAGAGCTTTATAGATTTTGCATTTGACAATGCTTCAGATAGTGGTCGCATACACTGCCCATGTTCCAATTGTGTTGGTAGACCTTGGTTGAGCCGTGAAGAAGTCAGCTACCACATAACCAAAAATGGGTTTCAAGCAAACTACTTTCTGTGGTATCACAATGGGGAGAAAACGAAATCTCAAATTGGTGATGATCGAAATGAAAAGACTGGAATGGAGAATTTGTTAGATGATCGGTTTCCGTTTATTCGTCATCATGAAAAAGAAAGGATTTCGACTCAAGAAGACTTCGATATGAGGACAGCTGATGCATCTAGTGAAAATGATGATATTGATAGGGTGAAAAAATTGAATGATGCTTCCACGACTCCAGTATATCGGCAATGCGATAAAATGAAAAAGCTGGAATTTTTAATCCGATTATTTCATGGGAAAACTATGTATGGGATTTCTAATACAGCAATCGATTACATTCTTACCCTCTTGAAGGATTTACTTCCAGATGATGCAGATATTCCCTCAAACCACTATATGGCATGGAAGTTAGTTGAGGAACTTGGATTTTCAAGAAACAAAATTCATGCTTGCCCGAAAGATTGCAGTTTATTCTGGGAGGAAACCGCTGAACGAAATGATTGTATAAAATGTGGCACATCCCGCTGGAAGTCAAAATCTGATGGAACACCATCCCGCGTTCCACAGAAAGTAATGTGGCACTTTCCATTGATTCCCAGACTCCAGAATCTTTTTATGTCTGATGACATATCAATAAAAATGAGATGGCATGATACCGAGAGAAAGAAGACTGATGATGAGTTGGTTCATCCTGCAGATGGATTTGCATGGAAGAGATTTGATGCTCGACATCCTGATTTTGCAGCTGACGTGCGTAATGTGAGGCTGGGTCTTTCATGCGACGGTTTTAATCCGTTTGGGCAGATGCTTACTTCGCACAGCACATGGCCAGTTTTTATACACATTTATAATCTTCCCCCATGGTTGTGTATGAAAAAACCTTTCACTTTCATGAGTATACTCATATCTGGTCCTTCTGATCCTGGCATTGATATTGATGTATACATGCAACCTTTAATAAAAGAGTTGAAGCTTCTTTGGGATGTGGGTGTGCGCACATACGATGCATGTTCGAAAGACATATTTCAGATGCGCGCTGCGCTTATGTGGACAATCAATGATTTTCCGGCTTATGCAATGATGTCTGGATGGAGCACGAAGGGGAAACTGTCATGTCCAGTTTGTATGAAGAATACACGATCCAGAAGACTGAAACATCGTTGTAGTTTCAGTTTTATGGGACATCGACGATTTTTGCCAAAGGATCATCCATATAGAATGAATCGTCGAAGATTTGATAATACTATAGAGACCGATGATCCACCTCAGCGTATGTCTGGAACTGATGTGCTTAATGAATTGAAAGATTTCAGTTTTTCGTTCGGGAAGGGTCAAATGAAATCTGGAAAGAGAAAGAATGTTTCCACAGAAACCTGTTACAATTGGAGGAAGAGGAGTATCTTTTTTGATTTGCCTTATTGGTCAACCAATTTGCTACGTCATTGCTTAGACGTAATGCATATTGAAAAGAATATATGTGAAATGTTGCTTTCAGTTCTTCTAAATGTCAAGGGGAAGACAAAAGATGATTTACGATCTCGACGTGACTTGGTGGATTGGGGCATCAGACCAGAATTGCATCATGTGCGTATCAGTGAAAATAAATGGCAACTTCCATGTGCTTCTTATGTGATGACACCTACTGAAAAAAAACAATTTTTGGAAGTATTAGAGACTATTAGAGTTCCTGATGGCTATTCAAGAAACATATCTAAACGGGTCAACAGAAGAGAGTTGAAGCTAAAATCTTTGAAGACTCATGATTATCACGTTCTACTGCATGAGTTGCTTCCAATAGCAATCCGTCATCTTTTGTCCAATAATGTAAGGGTGGGTGTTATTCGGTTGTGCCATTTGTTTAGAGATCTTTGTGCTAAGAAGTTGTCGAAGTCTTTCTTGCAAAAAATGTTGACAGATGCCCCATTAATTTTGTGTGAGTTGGAGAAAATATTTCCCCCATCATTTTTCACATGCATGCTGCATCTGACTGTCCATATTCCAACTGAAATACTTCTTGGAGGACCTGTTTCTTTTCGTTGGATGTATCCAACTGAAAGAAATATGTTCACATTAAAGTCTTATGTTCGAAACAAGAATCATCCCGAAGGTTCTATCGTGAACGGTTACTTAGCTCAAGAATGTATGGATTTCTGTTCAATGTATTTGTCTGATCTTACTACAAGAATGAGCAGACCAATGAGAAATGAAGAAGAACAATATGAGCAAATTGAACCCAGTTTTCCATCACTTCCTCAAACAGGAGGAATTCCTGGATCATATACATTGAAGATATTAAGCAATGAAGAGCGGGAGATGGCACATCGCACAGTTTTGTTCAACTGTGATTTGTTCGATGACTATATCAGGTAACAAAATTGAATATGTATATCTTACATATATATCTGTTAAACTATTCATATTTTTTTATCTACAGGGAACATAAAACAATGATAAATAGGAAGCATCGTTCTTTATCTTTGAGAAGGAGAGAGACTTTGCATAGCAAAGAGTTTTCTGCTTGGTTAAAATTGAAGGTAAAAATATTACTGTTTAAATTAATTATTTCAATATTTACTTAAGTTTAGCTGTCATTTATATTGCAGGTATTGAGTTTGTCTGCTGACTCTGTCTCTGAGGAAATAAGAGCTTTGGCTTTTGGTCCTAATACCGTGGTTCGTGACTGTAAATCAATTGTTATCAATGGGTACAGATTTATTGTCACTGAACGAGCCAAAAACATGAGAACACAACATGATGGTATTATGGTTACTGCCACAACAGATTGTTATGCCAGCGCATCAGATAGTAGACCGCGACTTGAAAATGTGGGTTATTATGGAGTCGTTGAGAAAATAATAATATTGGATTATTACTCTCATGGACGAGTCACAATGATGAAATGCCATTGGTTTGATTCGATGACGAGACATGGCACATTTATTGATGATTGTGGATTTCGAGTAATTAATATGACCCGCACTCTTGCAACCGAAGAACCATATGTGTTGGCATCAATGGCTAAACAAGTTTTTTATGTCAAAGATCAACTTCAACCTGAATTTGGTGTCGTAGTTGAAGTAATTCCAAGACATATTTTTGATGATGCTGATGATGGAATTGACACTGTCCCTATTGCCATTGGAACCAATCCATTTATTTCTTTTGATGACTCCAATAGCTCAATTGTCAGAGTTGATTGTGAACCTGAAGTTGTGGTTGGAAATATATAGAATCATTCATCCATGTTCTCAATTCTTTTGGTTTACCTCGAGTTGGGTTGTTAAGGTTGGTAATATTCATATTTATTTAGTATTGATCACAAATATGTTTTAGCTGACTTGACCGTTATGTGAATTTTCAATGTTTATTGGTTGCTGTTTTATTTGAATTGCATTTTCTAATTCGGAATTGAACTGTATTCAAACCAAATCAAACAATATTTCAAACTTGGTGAACATTACAACTTGTATGTTTTATTAAATTCATTCAAGCTCTTCTAAAACAATTGATAGCTAAATTACCAATGAATCCCCTCATTCCCTCATATATTTAGTTTTTTGGTTTACACATTAATTTTCTTTTTCTAATTAATTACATATTTGTTTTCCAATGCAGGAAATGAAGCCAATTGAAGAGAGACGAAGAAAAAAAAATGGCGGAGAACAATCGTCGGATGGAGGAGCTGGGCATTCCACCATTAGTGCCTACAGTGAGTACTTTATTTCAAATATATATATATATATTTACAGAATATATAATGTCATGTGATTAATTTTTTTTGTAAACTTTTTTGTAGGATCCACCATTACGTCGACAGTTATTCGACGAGGAGCCTAGTACTGGTCCGAGTACTCAGGCCGGTGGTACGAGGAGGGTTCGTACCAGAGGTGGACATAGAGCTGCGCGTGCCCGACTAGACCCTGCCCCTCCCACTGACATTTCAGCCTTCCCACATTCTGATCCCGGTGTGTCGTTAGGGACACACGGGATATTTAGACCTCCCATGTTTTCGCTACCTTCTGCATCTTCTGCCCCATCATTTTCACATCCCATGATGATTCCCACTCCCCAGTCAGCATCAGGTCATACAGTTGTTCCATCTTCTTTTCCTTCTACTTCTGTCTCTCCGAGCTTTTATATTCCATCGTCTTCGACTCCCGTTCCACCAGAGGGTGTTCCATCAGGTTCTGTGGATCCGGCGCCACTCATTGATCAGACTAGCACAGGTATATTTATAAAACCCTATCAAATTTTTATAGTAATATTTATTTTCATTATAACATGTTTTGATAAAATATTTGTTTTTCTTTCATGACAGATACATCTACTGAAAGGAGGCGGGGGCGGGGCCGTACACGCATGCGTTCGGTGTGGAACCGTCGCACACAGGTTATGGTGGAATATAATGAAGACAATCAGATGGTTGAGAAAACAGGGCAGCAATGTCGGAGTTTTATGGCGACGCTTGCCAAATACTCCGACATCATTCCCGTCAGCCCGCTGTCGTGGAGACATTTGCCACATGAGGTCAAAGATAGAGCTTGGGCAGAGATATGGGTAAAAAAATCTGTTGTATTTAATGCCATGAATTTTTTTTGTATTTATATAAATTAATATTTTCATTTCAGCTTCGATTTAATTTTCCTGATGGTGAGGGTGCACGAATGGAACGTCTAAAGGATTTAGGCGAGCTTTGGAGAGCCTACAAGAATGAGCTGTATATTGGCTGGCGTGCTAGAGTTGGCACTGAGTTAGAGGCGGTACCAGTCGTGGATGATTGTCCTATAGAGCAGTATCGTCAGATGATTACTCATTGGACGAGTACCCAGTTTAAGGTATGAATTACATTTGAGGTATTTAAATAATAACTTTCAAGTTTTGCATTAATATTATCCTTTGCATTATCGAATTTTATTTAGGAATCATCTGGTAAAAATAAAAAAAACATTGATGCAAAAAAATACCTCCATACACTAGGACGCACGACGATGCCGGATCATGAGAGGCAGCAGGTATGACAATTGTTTATAAGTTTTCTTTACGACTTACATTTTCTTTTTTTCCCTCAATTATTTAATTATTTGCTGAAGTCTTTATATAAATTTTGTTTTCAATTTCATTGTAGAGGAAAGTACAAAATATTGAAGGACGTGTGCCTCGAGCAAAACTGTTTTGCTCGAGTAGACGAAAAAAGGATGGACGTGCTGTCAACGAAGCGACTCAGCAGCAGATTGTAAGTTTTAATCTGTTGATTTTATATTTTAATATCTATTTCGTAACTTAACAATATATTTATATTTGTAACAGGATGCTTTAGAGGCCCTCGATGCCCAAGAAGCAGACAATTTTGGGCCATCTGATCACTTACATCAGGTGTTGGGAGATGATCATTCTGGCAGAGTACGCTGCCGACCTAGGATAGCCCCGACGAGGTATTGGCCTGCCTCAGGTACGAGTTGTAGTGCCACCGAGCTGCAGCAAGTTAGGGCACAGGCAGAACAGGCTGAGAAAAGGGCCACAGAGACGGCAGAACAGTCTGCAAGGGCAAACAGTGCATTTATGAAATTTATTGAAGTTCTACGTCCAACACTTCCAGCAGAGGCCAGCCCAGCGATTGATGAATACATGTCGTCGATACATTCTATATATGGTGCACCAGGTGGCAGTTCCAGTGGTGGTCAGGCCGATGTCGAGCTTGAAGATGATGATGGCGAGCAGTCTGATTCGGAAGAGGATGGAGATGAGGAGGGCGAGGAGGAGGGCGAAGGCGAGGAGGAAGGCGTTGAGGAGGGTGATGACGATGAGGAGGACGATGACGAGGGCGATGATGATGATGATGATGGAGATGGTGATGCTGATGTGGGACATATTGATCCGTTACATTTTTGACTTGACATGTGATGTTTAATCTATTCTAGTTGTTGGTTTTATCTAGACTCGTAGTATAGTATTGGAGTTGAATTATTTTAATCAGTCGCCCGTATTTGTCGTCTGATTTCAGGCCATTCCGACATCGTTCGGCCCGTTTGGACCCCCCCCCCCCCCCCCCACGCGCGTTTACGAAGCGCGCGCATCACTTAAAACGCGAATATTGAGCCGTACCGCGCAAACCGCACGTCCGATTGAGGTGCCGTCTGCGCGTACACGTCACGAATAATAATTAAAATGTTCCACGGTGGTTTCAGATCAATCCGAGGCCGTCCGCTATGAATTTGACCGTTGGACGCCCGTTCTGGCCGTTTATGACACCATAACTGCGTTGTCGGTCACCGCGGGCACACGACAAGTCCGATTGACGTGCCGTCTGCTCGACCACTTCAGAAATCACTCACCCGTATTTGTCGTCTGATTTCAGGCCATTCCGACATCGTTCGGCCCGTTTGGACCCCCCTCACGCGCGTTTACGAAGCGCGCACATCACTTAAAACACTAATATTGAGCCGTACCGCGCAAACCGCACGTCCGATTGACGTGCCGTCTGTGCGTACACGTCACGAATAATAATTAGAATGTTTCACGGTGGTTTCAGCTCAATCCGGAGACGCGGTGTGGCCGACACCACTCAAAGTGTCCGTCTTTTGTTTCAAAAGGACGTCATTTTAAGTGAAAAGAATCAACTGGCTTACGGAAAACCGACCAAACGCATTCCGAATCTGTTTATAATTTATCCCAACAATCCATGGGTCATATGTGACGTGTACGAGCCAACCCGGGATGAATCCGAGTCGCGGTGTTGCCGGGATAAGTTTAAGTGGCTCTCTTTTGTTTAAAATGAACACCATTTTAAGTACATACGGAAAAACGACCAAACGGATTTGGTTTCTGTTGAAACTTTAGGAGAACGATCCATGGGTCATATGTGACGTGTACGAATCAACCCCGCCACAATCGGAGACGCGGTGTGGCCGACACCACTCAAAAAGTGTCGGTCTTTTGTTTCAAAAAGACGTCATTTTAAGTCCACCGGCCAGCCGGTGTGAGACCACCGGCCAGCCGGTAAGGTCACCGGCCAGCCGGATCCAGCCCATCGGCCAGCTGGTGGACAAGGCAGAAGGCCTTGCCCTCTGCCAGGTGCCACCGGTCAGCCGGTGTCTGGCCACCGGCCAACCGGTGGGCCCAGACAGAATGGAATACCTTCTGTCCGGACCACCGGCCAGCCGGTGCCTGACCACCGGCCAGCCGGTGGAACCCAGACAGAATAGCATGCTTCTGTCCAGACCACCGGCCAGCCGGTGGCTCAGCACCGGTCAGCCGGTGGAGCCAGAGAAATCCCTTGCTTCTGTCTGGTGCACCGGCCAGCCGGTGGATCAGCACCGGCCAGCCGGTGTGCTCAGTCAAACTGACCAGGCTTGCCCACTTGATCCCCAACGGCTCCGAAAACCCTCCAACGGCTATTTTGAAGTATTTGGGAGCATTTCTCCTATAAATAGACATCCATGGATGCCGGGAACACTACCGATCATATACCGAAGCATACCAAAGCTATTTTAATCATTTGAGGCTCCTACGACAATTCTCAAAGGCAACTTGAGATCCAATTGCCATCCTTGAAGCTTGGGCTGCCTCTACATCAACTACACTCACCTCTTGGCGCTCAAGGCTTCCTCTAGTTTGTTCTAAATTATTTACTTCAATTGTTTAGTTCTTAATTGGGTTTGTATTAAATCAAACCACCCTTTTTCTTCTTTCAATTTGGGTTTCTTGCTACAACTATAATAAAAAAGCAAGCTGTAAGAAGGTGATCTAGCCTACCTTAAAACGGCTAGTGGGTTTCTTGCTATAACCATTAAAAAGCAAGCGGTCGTATAAATCTCCTAACGGTTGAGTTGGGAGCGGAGACGTAGGCTTGAGTTTAAAGCCGAACTCCGTTATCAATTGTGTCTTTCCATTTTACTTTCCGCTGCATTTAAATTTGTTTTAAATTGTTAATTAATTTTAAAAAGGCAATTCACCCCCCCTCTTGCCATCACCTCCGACCCAACATCCATCAGTCATATGTGACATGTACGAGCCCACTCGGGCTCAATCCGAGTCGCGGTGTGGCCGGGATCAGTCTAAGTGGCTCTCTTTTGTTTAAAATGGACATCATTTTAAGTACATACGGAAAACCGACCAAACGCATTCGGTTTCCATTGAAACTTTAGGAGAACGATTCATGGGTCATATGTGAGGTGTACGAATCATCCCCGCCACAATCCGAGGCGCGGTGTGGTCAACACTGCTCTAACTGTGTCTGTTTTGTTTAAAATGGGTAGGATTATAAGTGAAAAGAACTGGCATACGCAAAACCGACCAAACGCATTCGGTTTCCATTGAAACTTTAGGAGAACGATCCATGGGTCATATGTGACGTGTACCAATCATCCCCGTCTCAATCCGAGACGCGGTGTGGCCGACACCGCTCTAACTATGTCTCTTCTGTTTAAAATGGGCATGATTATAAGTGAAAAAGAACAACTGGCATACGCAAAACCGACCAAACGCATTCCGAATCTTTTGATCATTTATCACAACAATCCATGGGTCATATGTGACCTGTACGAGGCAACCCGGGTTCAATCCGAGTCGCGGTGTGGCCGAGATCAGTCTAAGTGGCTCTCTTTTGTTTAAAATGGACACCATTTTAAGTACATATGGAAAACCGACCAAACGCATTCGGTTTCCATTGAAACTTTAGGAGAACGATCCATGAGTCATATGTGACGTGTACGAATCATCCCCGCCTCAATCCGAGCCGCGGTGTGGCCGACACCGCTCTAACTGTGTCTGTTTTGTTTAAAATGGACAGGATTATAAGTGAAAAGAACAACCGGCATACGCAAAACCGACCAAACGCATTCAGAATCTTTTGATAATTTATCACAACGATCCATGGGTCATATGTGACGTGTACGAGCCAACCCGGGTCAATCCGAGTCGCGGTGTGACCGGGATCAGTCTAAATGGCTCTCTTTTGTTTAAAATGTACACCATTTTAAGTACATACGGAAAACCGACCAAACGCATTCGGTTTCCATTGTAACTTTAGGAGAACGATCCATGGGTCCTATGTGACGTGTACGAATCATCCCGCCTCAATCCGACATGCGGTGCGGCTGACACCACTCAAAGTGTCCGTCTTTTGTTTCAAAAGGACGTCATTTTAAGTGAAAAACATCAACTGACATACGGAAGACCGACCAAACGCATTCGGATTCTATCGATACTTTAGCACAACGATCCATGGGTCATATGTGACGTGTACAAGTCAACCCCGTCTTAATCTGAGATGTGGTGTGGCCGACACCGCTCTAACTATGTCTCTTTTGTTTAAAATGGACATGATTATAAATGAAAAGAACAACTGGCATACGCAAAACCGACCAAACGCATTCGGAATCTTTTTATAATTTATCACAATGATCCATGGGTCATATGTGACATGTACGAGCCAACCCGGGATGAATCTGAGTCGCGGTGTGGTCGGGATGAGTCTAAGTGTCACTCTTTTGTTTAAAATGGACAACATTTTAGGTACATACGGAAAACCGACCAAACGCATTCGGTTTCCATTTAAACTTTAGGAGAACGATCCATGAGTCATATGTGACGTGTACGAATCAACCCCGCCTCAATTGGAGACGCGGTGTGGTCGGCACCACTCATAGTGTCCGTCTTTTGTTTCAAAAGGACGCCATTTTAAGTGAAAAACATCAACTGGCATACGGAAAACCGACCAAACGCATTAGGATTCTGTCGATACTTTAGCACAACGATCCATGAGTCAAATGTGACGTGTACGAGTTAACCCCGCCTCAATCTGAGGTGCGGTGTGGCCGGTATCACTTCAGGTGTATGTATTTTGTTTAAAATGGACATCATTTGAGGTAAAAATATATGGTATAGAAAAAACCGATCATATTATGAATTGAATTTCAGATTCCACGTATAATTGTCATCTAAATTTTAAATTGAATTCTATATGAATTATGTATGTTTATGAATTGTAATTTAATTATGGATTTGTATAGTTTCAGGATCCATTATATGTTAAATGTGTATGAATTTGTTCGTAATTGAATATGTATGTTTTATTTTATTACTGGTACAATAGTTGGATCGAAAATGAGGTGAAAATGAGGTGAAAATGAGGTGAAAATGAGGCCTGATGACTGGTGGTGATAGACAGGGGACAGGGGCTGTGCAAATTGCAGGGTGCTGCAATTTGCAGCATAGGGTATGCCAACGGTTTCAAACCGTTGGCATATAAGTTTTTAGCATGTCTTTTCCCAACGGTTCTAAACCGTTGGGAAAGACTTCACCAATTCCCAACGGTTTAAAACCGTTGGGAAACTGTTCCACATGGTATATCCCAACGGTTTGGAACCGTTGGGAAAATGTGTGGCATTTGGTTTTCCCAACGGTTTGGGAGAACCGTTGGGAAAAACTATCCCAACGGTTCACCCAAACCGTTGGGGTAGGGTAACTTCTATGGGCCTATTGCAACGGTTGAAAGTAAACCGTTGGGAAAACCTTTCCCAACGGCTTACTTCCCAACGGTTATGAGAACCGTTGGGAAAACCTTTCCCAACGGTTTGAGGGGCTTTCCCAACGGTTCTGAACCGTTGGGAAATAGTTTATTTCCAGTAGTGAATCCCCACTTCAGTTCATCAAAACATTCTTCAAATTACATTATCTAAATGAACTTTACACCTTTATGTAAAAGTTTGGTTAATGGGTTATCTAATCATGAAAAATTATTAATAAATCACCAATAGTAACCTACCAAACCAATGAAACTATGTACCTCTGTTATGTTTGTTAGTATAGACCATTTACCAGATGCCTTTGTCTTTATAAGATCAACTCATATGCCATCCATTAAAACAATATATCATAGAAAAGAAACATCTTAATGCTAGTGTTAGGTACACTAGGTCAAATACCCTAATAGGGGGGTGAATCTGGGTATGATAGATTGGAAATCCCACCACTTCGGATCTTGTTTCATAATTAAACTAAAAAAACTTCTCTCTTACTCCCATATAAATATATGAATAGAAATTAATTCTTACATAGGACACATCAGTTTTACTTGGTTCACCATCACTAGGCTACGTTTAAGGAGCATATAATGGAGACATACCGATTTACAAAATTCAATAAAACTCAATTACAATTATAAGGTTCAGGCTAGATCACTTCTATGCCCTAGTTCACTACCTTTACATGATTTAGGATCTACTCATTGCATTCCCAAGGGTCACTCCCTATGTCTCTTTCTGTGTATCACTGCTTGTGGAAATGATCATCATCTTATTCTTCCTTCACTCACTACTCTTGGAACGGACCCACTCACAATTTATGGACATGTAGGTCCCTTTATCTTCATGAAATAACACATCCTCAACTATATTTATATTCTATGTTGAATTTACTTTATCATCTGTAGATAAAATTCACTTTTCTACAAACTGTTAGGTTGTGGAAATTCCTTTCACAAACTATTTTTGTCCCTTCATGAACCACCCACTTCTTCCATGAACTACGTAGTGAATATTATTCATAGTAGTCCTCTTCTAAGAACTACCACTACTTCTACAACCGTATACCACCTCTACATACCAGCTTCGCAGACCTTCTCCATGGGCCACCACTGCTTATGCGGGTTGATTCTCTATGCGATCCATTTTTACTTCTGAAAACCATTTACTACTTCATAAGACTCTATCCTTTGAGAGATTTAGAGCCACACAAAACACCTTCATGAACAGTTCCCATGAACTCCTTCTCCTTTCGTAGAATCTTCATCATGAACAACTTCACCCTTCGCTGAATTCTCCCTCACGATTCACTTTCTGACATAGGTAAATTCCCAGAGAAAAGATGTTTTCTTATATAAAATTTCTCTCCAAAATGAAAGGATTAGTGATCCTTATGTAGGAAAATAGATTCAAATAATCCACTAATATGAGATTCAACAAATCCTAAATGTGGTACAACCGTCACTACGTACTGCTCCTTCCATAAGTCATTTCTCTACGCGGTCTGTGTACTGCATTTCTTCCTTCGTAGTGGCCCAAATCACCACCTAGTTCCTCCAATGACAAGACATCCCATTTAACATAGGACTTATTCATACTGCTAGCCTTCCTACAAGTCTTCATCGCTCTGAAAACTGTTCCTCTTGTACGGTTTGCGTACCATGCTTCATGGTCCATATAGCACTGCTATAAAAAACAAATCCTTTTCCAATTTCCCAAAGTTATTCTGCGCACCACCTTTTTTATTCTGTGAACTATGGTTCATAGTCTACGTACCATGTACTCCTTTGTGGAAATATTACTTTTCAAATAACCAACTACTGATTTTATGGTCCAAAAAATTGGAAAAACACTGGGAAATTATACCACTTTAAACACCTGCTTCGATAAACACCATCCATACAAATTCGTAGTCATTTGGATTTTTCAAAAAAAAAATATACCCAAAAACAACAAGAGGATTCCTTGAGGTATTTTTTCCAATATATAGAAATCACACATACTAAATTTCTTATGTAACACCTTCCTTTTAAGAGTCTCAAGGGTAATATATAAGCAATTCTCATAGATCTCATTGGTTTTATAATATACCAAAATATTATCATTTAATTCAAAAAAATCATGATATTGATTGAATACACTATTAATTTTATCTATAAAAATATATGGTGAATTAGACAATCCAAATGGAATTTATATGAACTCATAATGTATATATCTCATTCAAACTTTTTTCTTTCAAATTTCTTCCTTTTCTCCCAATTGATGATACCCAGAACTAAGTTTAATATTTAAAAAATATTGGGATCTATTAAATAGATCTAATAAGTTATAAATATGAGGTATATGATACTTTTTATTTATCATAATAGCATTGATTTCCCTATAATCAATTCATAACCTCAGGAATTCATCTTTCTTATCAATGAAGAGAGCATGAGCTCCCCGTGGTGAAACACTAGGGGGAATAAATCCTTTATCATCAGACTCCTATAGTTGTTTCTTCATATTCAATAACTATAAAGTGTCCATTATATAGTGAGCCATTGATATTGGTCTTTAATTATGGATTAAATCAATGAAAAACTCAACTTTATGCTCAGGGGGATGTCCAAGTAATTCCTCAGGAAATACATCATTTTATTCCTATAAAAAATTTATATCCTCAATTTGAAGATTACCTTCTCCATACCAAGATTTTTTTCTCTTCTTCACCAAGAATATCATTTAGTATAGCTACTAGTGGTAGATCTCTATATGACTTAGATTATGAAGTATCTTCTCTAAATATAAGCAATTCTATATCTTCCTAAAAACATAATTTCCTTCTTCTTGTAATATGTTTTCATATCATATTTTGAAATTCAGTACATAAAAATGATTATATGGAATTAAACCATAAGTATGAAAATAAGTTCATAATATAAAATAATTTTAATGTGTCATAATATGGACTTCTTAACATATCCTTATTGTTGTAAGACTTACCCAATGAGTTTTGACTGACGCATTCCTCCTTAAATTAAAAGGGAAATGTGTAATTTTATTCCAAACTAGATATATATAAAATAGTGTAAGTATCCATAATCAAATAAATTATTAGATAAATTTGAAGATAGTTTTAAAGTACCTACCACCACTTCATTGGGAACTTCTACTACGTTTGTAGGGATCACATAATCTTTGTATTATAACCTTGTAACCTTTTTTTATATTCCCTTGATTCTTCAGTAATTGGTGTGAATAATTCCTCATTTGTTTAAAATTGAAGCACCAGATATCATTTATTTTTTTCTTCCCCTTATATTCTTGATCCAAAGGTCGCTTATTTCCACACTTGTAATAAAATCTCAATCTCTTCAAGAATTTCCCAGGATGATTCTTTCCACAATTCTCACAAGGTATAAATTTCATCATTCTCATATTCTTATTTGATGTGTTACCTTTATCTTAGTTCTTAGATGGCCAATCATTCTATTTATTCCCCAAGAATATATTGTATCCTGAAAATTATTTCCCGGTTTTGATAGTTCATTAAAATATTTCATCATATGATAAACAAATTTGAGAGACCACTGATCTTTGGTGACTTTTCATAATACCTTTAAATAAATGATCAATATTACACTCTCTATTTCATATTTAATCCTTAGAAAACCTGGATAATCTTATAAAGATAGCCTCAGACTCAAAAAAAAATTCTTATTCCTTTTTCATTAATAAAAAGAGATTTCTCTTAATTTTAGTTTGTTTCACATGAGGTAAATATTTTTTGAATAATGTATCCTTAAAAATATTTAAATTCCATGAGTTATATTTTCTCTTACTCCCTATTATTATGGATCAATGAGAACAATTGATCGAAATCTCATTTGAGACAACACACTGCATGTTTAACCTTTTCCTTTTCACTACATCCCCTGACCATAAATATATTCTCCATAGACTTAATTTGTTTATCTTTTAATATTGGATTAGTAGTGCCACAAAATTTTTGGGGATTATAATGCATAAAAAGATTCAACATATGAGATTCTCATTATGGGAATGGTTTACCTATCTATGAAGGATTATTATTCATTACTTGATTAATCTTTCCAACTATATCCATAAATATTTCAGTTCCAACACTAGCTATATTCATTTTCTTAGTAGGGAAATCTCAATATTGTCCATGAGTATTGATACCATTCTTCCTTCCAAGATCCATTTCTAAAAAATGAAATATACAGTACTAGATGATTAAATTACGAATTCTAAATCATAATCTATAACTCTAAATAAGGTGTAACACATAAACTGAATTAAAATTTATGAATTTTTAATCTTATATTCATAAATTTGTTTTCTTTAGGGATATAATTATTTTAAAATCCTTTATAATGGTTTGTAATTAAAATGTGAATTATCCTAAGAATATCCCCTGAGAGTGTCAAACCAGGTGTGCAGTTCGGCTCATTAACATGTAGTAGGTGAGATCAGTTCAAGACCAATAAAACCATTTTAAAGTTATTACCCCTATGTACCTCTATATCAAAACCGCATCCATATGTATTATCTATAAACATATGTATTTATAGAAAAAACCATATAATACCTTCCTTACCAAAACATTATGATGTTCTTATATACATATCCTCAAAGTCTACCATATGATTATATTCCTTAATCTATGTATTCCTTAATCTAGTTCCCGTGTTTTTTATTACACTTCCTCTGATACAAACTATAACAAACCCACCTCCAATAGCCTAGATCCAATGTTTTCTTTATTAAATTTTCATAGATTCAAGGAATCAAATCCCGAAGGACCGATCCATTTAATAGTTTCGGAGAACTAGATACATATATCATGCCAATTTTACATTAGAAATAAAAAATAAAACATAGTACATATGAAAATAAAATGAACTGAATCCTTGAAAAATAATTCAAATATTTCTTCATCATATCCTGGGGAAAATAAACAAAATAAGGGTGAGCTAAAACGCTCAGTAAGGGTTAAGTACAATGGGGACTATTATGAATCAATAAGCATAATAAACATAGAAAGGTAAATAACTGAACACAGAAGACATTTAGATAACTTCACTATCATGATAATATAAGGAATAATCAATATGGTAAGGTAAATAACTAAAAACACATGAAATTTAATCAATAAAATAGGAATGAAATACATCAAGAGATAATATAATTGTAAATGCCTCATGGATAATAATAACTAAATTATTAATAAAGAAAATGATTAATTATTGGATTTAATGTCTCTAGCACATGATACCCATACCTTCAAGACCTTTCAAAAGATGGTTTGAAACTATAGGTAAAAACCCATTTAATTTGGGAAAATGATTTGTCTCATGTGACATACCAATGCCTTAAGGGGATATATAATTCTGGGTCCCACCCCTCACTACAGGTCCAAACAATTCCTCATATATGAAATAATATATTTAATTCATGAATTAATATTCCTTAAAATAAAATATTAATGTCGAGTAGAGTATGCATATTTATCAATATTTCCTCATTTAATCAAATTACTTTCATGGTAAATATCCTATGTTAAAATGTCCTATGGTTTAGGAAATAATCATACCTATCATACAAGTATATAGATAACCTTTAAT
This sequence comes from Viscum album, assembly GCA_963277665.1. Taxonomy (NCBI): domain Eukaryota; kingdom Viridiplantae; phylum Streptophyta; class Magnoliopsida; order Santalales; family Viscaceae; genus Viscum; species Viscum album. The sequence continues at coordinate 1,138,681,185 of OY728155.1, read as the reverse complement.
TAAAACATTAAACATAATGAATAAATAGGTATTCATGTTAAATACATCAAAGGGGAAGTGTATACACCACATAATATTGAATATTTTAATATTAACATAAATTTCTCAATGAAATGGGAATTGAGACTAAATGCCTTACAATGATCACAAAGTATAATTGAGAATTAATAAATGAATAGATTAGTCTATTAAATGTAAATACTCTAATAAAAAGTGGAAATGAAGCATAATATATTCCAAATTCATTATACACATAGCCTTAAAATATTAAAGTCAAAGGAAGAAGTAATATAACCCAATGAAAAAATGAGATATGTAATTTTTTACCACTAAGTAACTTTAATGTCAAATCCATTGGATGAAATATTTCAAATTAAAACTCTGAAATACAATTAATTATTAAGGAATCGTGATATTATATGTTAAAGGTGAATTTTTACACCATATAAAATAAATTAGGTTTGTAATATTACAATATTCCTTAATGAATAGAATTTGAGACTAAGTCCCTTACCTTGAGTCTCACTCATCATGTTTGTTCTTTATATCATGAAATAATAAAATAATTTTAATTATTTAATTTATTAATAATATTTATCAAGTTTATTATCCCTATTATTTAAATTATTACCATGTTATATAAATTTACTTAATCAATTAAGATTATGTCAGGTGTTTCGATGAATTTGACTTATGTGTCAAAAAATGATTTTAGAATGTGACTATTGGTCTAAGTGGTCATCATTTAAACATATCCAAAATAATCATCATGATATAATTATCATACTTATTCAATATTTTTAATTTTAATACCAATCCTGAATGACTGTTTTGATAAATGAAGTATGTTACGATCATGGAGATGGTAGGTTGTACGTACACATTAGTAGTGTTTCCATTTTTAAACAATTATTATGGGAAAAAGGTAAGAAATATTTAACATGTATATAATTATCATAATAAGATATATATTTACCATAATTTCTCTTTAAATGTACTCATATATATTGTCCATGTGGTGTGGTGATGAAAAGAGAGTCACATCACTTTATAAAGGCGGTAGTCCACATGTACACAAGCAACATTATCATTCTTCAGTATAAGAATGAAAATGATATATTATCTTTTAATAACGATGAATATTTTATTAATATCACAATTATTTTATTTCTATCACATATATTCATCATAATTATCCTTATTACCTTCCATGGAAATCATTAGCGAAAACGAATCACATCGCTTCGCGAGGCGGTAGTCCGCCGTACACACCAATGACATTATCGTCTCCCCTATGAAATGGAATGAAAAAATTTATATATTATATAATCAATATAGAGGTATAATTATTTTATAAATATCATATCTATATACATATACATTATTTCCATCATCATACCCAGTCGTGATATGTTGTAATGGAAAAACTAATAACATCAATTTGCAAGTTGGTAGTCTTCCATATACACAAATGATGATTTTGTAACCCATTTTATGAAAATGGAGATAGGTATAGGCAGTTGCCTTTATAAAAAAGAATATATGTATACTGAATATATTGTGGTTATTATATTGTTATCCTTCAATAATAATTTATTGAGTTGGTGTAAGGGATAAAAAAAGACACTCTTTAAAGAACGCTACCTATTCTTCAGGTATCATCTTTAAGTTTGAACCAAAAGCCTTTATAGGTTGGATTTATGCCAAAAATAAGGATTTTAGGATGATTTTATGGAATTTTGGAAGTGATATTGGTATTTACTATCAAAAAAAGAGGTTTTAAAATGTTAGTAGGATAAAATAGGGGGTGACCTTTTATAAGTGAGGTGAGTGGCACACATGTAATTTTTGAAAAGGAAAAGGTGTACCCACAGTTTCCACATGAAAAAGCTTCGAAAATAAAGTATTATTGATAATTAAACATAATAAGGTCAGAATATGGACCTAAAATAAATTTTATAATAATTTTTATGTCATTTTAACAATTATCTTTTTTTAACCCCTAAAAAATCCATTTTTTACCTTAACCATGATAAATTTTTTTTACTATTTTCAATATTAATTTTGGTACAAAATTATTTTGAACTTATTGTAAATTATAATTTTTTTATTCCAAATAAGTAATCCATTTTTTCAAATTCAATTCATATAATCAGAAAAGATTATTTTAAAATTAATCCCCTAGACGTGATAAGAAATCAGGGTTTTAAAGAGAAAGTGTTCAAAAACATACAATGTTTTTATATCGAAATTCAATATGAAAAGGATTCAAATGAACTAAATTATATATATATATATAAATATATATATAATTAAAATAATTTTACTTTAAAATCAATTAAAAACATAATTTTACATTCTAAATAACTAAAACTAAAAGGTTTTTTTCAATTTAGTATTTTTTACCATTCATAGAAAAATGAAACATTTCAGAAAAATCCCAAAAAATCACCCTAAAATAAATTTAATGTTCTGATTTCAAAAAATGAATTTTATATTTAAAAATAAATTTTCTAAAATTGGTAACAAATTAATTTTAAATTATGTGCGTAAACTATGACTGAATTCTCTTTTAGAAAAAATATTGTTTTTCAGAAAACATTTCATTTTCTTTATAATGATATTTATTTTATTTCTAATCAATAAAAAACCATAATTTTCATAATTTAGTTAGTAAAATTCATTCCTTTCAGCTTAAATTTTTTTACAATGGTAATTTTTATATAATATTTTAATATAATACTTTTGTTTAAATCGAGTGTTGCGTGCATCCCAAGCTATCAAAGAAATTAAATTTAATCTAAAATAAATATATTGTAGAGTATTAGGGTGTTACAAATGGTATATTATATATTAAGGAATGATAAATTTACAAATATGGTCATATAAATAATAATTGTAAACAATATTTAGCTAATATTATAATTGAATTTACTTCTATTAATATATCCCAAAAATATTACTGAAAACACAACTCACTACTCCCATAAAAGGAGTAGTAGTTAAAATACATTAATGATTTTAAATGTGGGATTCAGGTTCCAGTTTTCCAACATTATAAAAATAATATATTATTAATAATAATACATGATTATTAATAAATGATTAATAATATAATTAATATAATCCAAAAATAATTTATATAATTAATACTAAACATATAATTATTAAGTAATTAATTAATAGTATAATTAATAATTAATAATGTAATCAATAATTCAATTATTTTTAATTAAATTCCCAGACATGAACCATCAATTTTGATCCAAAGAGTCACATGACCACATGCGTGACTACTCGTATACAAGAGGCTACCAACTGGAAGAGAGGGTCCAAACACCGATAGTATGGAGAATATACCATCAGTATCATGGACTTTAAAAAATAATATAAATAAATAACAACAAGTCAGAGTAATTATATAGAAGAAAAATAATATCAAATTCCATACATTTAAAATTACAAATAAACAAATGGGCTCCATATGTGGCAATTTGAGCAAGAGTATAAGTGCAAGAATGAAATAAATAAATAAAACTGCATTATCCACTGGAGTACATCCCAATAACACTTCTAACTCCATGATCATCATATAAACATTATTCCAGGATCCCATTACCCTTCATCATATCCCTATATATATAGACTACACATACATCAAAATTGATGATTAGTGTGTGAGTTATAAAACTCAATAGGACACCACCAATGTATCCTTAAAAAATTATAAGATATATAATAGGTGTATACCATGATAATAATATATTTGTAGGCATGAATAAAAAACATAAAATCATATAAATAGTGGTTTTCTTAATACCCTAGCTTCCCTAAACCCCTGACCGTACCTACCTCATCTCCATGGAAGAAGGATGTTCAATGATTTTAAAAGTGATCAAGAACAATCTACTATGCTTTTGACATTGTACTCAGTATCCTTAAAGCATAAATTCTTGATTCATTCCATAAGGCTGACTAGTGAACATTTACTTGGTATACGTAAGTCATCGTTCTTTGGCACGTCTAGTCAATATACACAAGACATCGAGTTTTAGGTTTGGCCACACACTTATCATGCTCCAACCATTTGTATGGGTCCAACATCATTATCACTACATATCATATGCACTCCCCCTCTAGGGGTGATCAAAACAAGATAATAACCTTTCATGGTACCAAGAAAATTCCTCCAAAGTCATGGTAAATATAAAAAACAATGTAGAGAGTGATATGAAAACATAGAATATCATCATGAGAATATATTAGAAACATAAAAAAGTATATATAAAAAACCTTAAACATGGAGATATGATATGAAAGAAAACTCAAGACATCAAAAAACATAATGGGTTTCATAGGATACAGACACACCCATATGAGATCACATTCAATAATAGAAAATAATTGAGAAAACATAATAATTATACCATGGAAGCATGCGTATGAAAGAGCCCCTAAAATATATGGAACTTTCTACCTTAAGGTTGTTAATGAATAAATCCATAGTTCTCTAAGGAAATAGAAATAAAAATTTCTTACATCCATGAAGAAAGATATCACAGACCAAGGATATTTAATTCGGTTTTGGTTTTTCAAGAAAGTTAGTTTATAATAGTATATCAAGGAGAAATGAACTCCAGAAGATAATTCTAGAATCTCATACCTTAAAATGTCTAGAAAGAGAATCAATTCTAAGATATGTGAAAGGAACATATGCTAATTCACTAGATCCAATGTCGATTGAAGAATAGATTGTGAATTTTTTATTGAGTCTAGGAGGAATCCATGGGTTTTCTCAAAAAAGAATTATTTATCAATAACCCATCAATGAAAAGGTGAATCAAGATGGAAAGAGTCTTAAGATAATTGATTAATAAAGTATTACATGGAAACACCACTATTCCTGAGCTGTATAACTCTAGTCAAGAGGGTTCATCATTGAAGTGTCCATTCCACTATAGATATACCAAAAAATCATCAATGGATTAAGGTTTCATCATCAATCAACCATCATAAAGAGTTCTAGGAAGATTATTTAACATCACTTACCCATTAAATTATCATTATCATTGGTAGCTCTCGATTTGATCATGAAATGATATCAACTTTCTAGATATTCTATCAGCTTATCAAGGAATGGTGAATTTTCTATATTATCATTAGGGAAAAGACATATCCAGCTTAGATATATGCTCATTTCACATGTAATAATAGGAAAATGGAATAAATATAAGAAGATATTACTGGTCAGAAACCACTAAATTGGTCTAATGTTGTTGGATCATGGAGGGATGGATCTGAGAGATTTATAGACTAAGTGAGAGATTTCTAATTCAAAATAGGATCAATGAGGTCTGATTTGGGTGTTAAAGGAGTTGTAAAAACATATGAAATTAAATCATGTGGGGTACAATAATTGTACGCTTGGAATGAGTGTACCAAAAAACAATTGGGGTCTGCCAAAAGATAGAAACCCACTAGAATCCAATCTTTTATTCAGTGACTATTTTTTGGTCACCTGAAGGCCATTCCCTTCCTCAACTCTTCCACCTATGATTGTCAGACCATCTGTTTCTAAAAACCATTCTCTTTGGAACACAAATCAGATAAGAATAAAAGGATCAAGGGTAAATTTATAAACACATAATACCCTATAAATTCAAATAAAATGAGGATGTTATAATTAGTAATTAATAATGTGGAAAAAATTTAATAATATGGTCAATATTATTAATTAATTGTAAAATTAATAATTCAACAAATAATAATGTGTATCATAATAAATAATTTAAATAACTAAACCAATTATTAATAAAAATAATAATTTTTAATATTTTTAATAATTGATAATAAAAAATAAAAAATAATAAAATATTTTATAATTAATAATATAATAATAATTTCTTGTCAATAATTATTAATAAAATAATTATTATATTATTAATTTTATTATTAATAATTAATTATATGAGATATTATAAATTCTATTATTAAATAATGTTATTTTTGATGTCGTTATTATTATAATTATTTGGTGGTCTAGCTCATGCCTGAGTACTATTGGTTATTACTCCATATCCACGATGTTCAAAGTTCAAGAAATGATGACCCGTACTTATTTGATATTTTCTAAAGGCACTACAGTAGGGGTATTATCGTATTATAATAGTGATATGGGTACTAAAACAGGTACTGTAACAATGATATAACTATAGAAGTATCGAGTTCTATAGAAATCTGTTACTATATCAGTTATGATACTGTAAAAAAATTACTATTCATAAAAAAAATTCCTTTGGCCTTTTATAACACCTTAGAATCATAAAGTAAGAACATTTTATTCTCTAGCGTGTATGTCACCCCACACCAAGTGTATAAGAAAATATAATATCTCAAGACTTTAAAATTTATTTAGTATTTTAATGAAATTCAATCTGTGATGCGGCTTTCAATGTTTCTAACACTGAGTCGTATTTTTTTACACACAATAACGACATTATTTGATGGCTTGCATTACACAAAAGACCATATCTTACTGAATACTATTAATATTATTATTTAAAATAAAAATTATCGCCTAAGAATTAAATTAGAATTTATGAATAGTATTAATTAAATTATGAAAATATAAGGTCAAATTCATTAGTTAAAATTCATTAGAAATGAATATAAAAACCAATTGAATATAAAGGAAATGCTTTTATAGGAAAATTTTTTTATGCTCCAAAGGCGTTTTATCTTAATGAATTAAATTAATCACTATTATTAAATGATATTAATTAAATTTATATATTATGTATTCAATCAAATATTTTTTATATTCATCCAATATATTTTATTGGCATATGATAATAAGAGGTCCAATTTTACGTATAAAAATCTTTATTTCTCTAAAGGTTGTTTTGCTATCTTTTAATAGAGAACCTATTTTAGAATAAAATTTTGGATCTTTTATAAATTTAATTTTTAAAAATAAATTTTATTTTTGAAATTTTAATTTGACAATTATATTAGGGTGATTTTTTGGTAGTTTTTTGACAAATTTTATTTTTTGATGAATAGTGAAAAATATTTAATTTTAATTGAAAACATCTTTTTCATCTGATTTATTTATAAGTATAAATTATATTATTAATTTATTTTAAAGTTTAATTAGATCAATTTTACATCTAGTAATCTAATTTAGGTCATTGGAATCAATTTCACAATTATATTGGATATAAAAACATTTCAAACTTTTGAACATTTTTACATTAAAACCCCTATTTAACCTCCCGTTAGTGGAAATAATTTTATATTAATTTCTGCCAATTATGTGATTTTAATGTTTAAAAATGTATCAAATATTTATAATAAGAATAATTTATAATTTATATAAGTGTAAACTTAGTTTTTTTACCCAAAATATTTTTGAAATCAATTAATATTAATTTCAGCGAATAATGTAAAAACAAGTTTACTTAGTGGTTAAACTTTTATCTTAAGGAGAATAATGACTTATAAAATTGTAAAAAATCCATTATATTCCCATAATTCAAAAATTACACATAATATTATGATTTTTTTTCATTATCATAGTCACGTGATGTAAGGGAGACCTCTCAATAATGTTTACCTTTTTATATTTACAAGGATGCCATTCCTCCTCTAATATAATGAGGAATTCAGCCCCTCAGTTATTAAAACCTATAAAGATATTTGGATCCTCAAAACCATGCCAAAATATCTCCCCAAAATCTCTCCCCTAAAACTATAATACAAACTTTTTTCATAATGAAAACCAATGAATTCTTCTGGTATAAAACAAAAGGAGTTACCCGAATAAGACGTAATGTTTTTCAATGATCACTTTTGCTTCATCTATTTATCCACCCATTTAGTTATTTTTATATTATTATTATATAATAAACATAGTATAAAAAATATAATAATATTTTTTTTATGATAATTTTATGAACTACACTCACACATAATTCCATCAAATGGGATACACAATCGTTGTTCATGTGATTGGTAGAATAATGCCTTGGAAACTGATGTCGTACGTTCTCCCATTTCAACATTTCAAGGTTGGTAATAATGATGGATTTGTAGGTTATATAGGATATAATGATATTTATAATGTATTTATTCTTATTTAATTTTTTATAACACATACCTTCAGGATTTCTATTATGTGAGAATATGATAACATCGTTTGTGAACATTTGGACTATGACCTCCTCAAAGTAATGTAATTTGTTCACACTTTACATGGAATGTATCAAGGATAGGTTTCATAAAAATATTTGATATATATGAAGTAAATATTATACTGAAATTATAATATATATATACATATATAATTTACTTTACTTTCTTTCAATATGATAAGAAAATGGAAACCGCGTTAATGCGTATGTACGACCTACCCTCTCCATGAAAAGTGTATTTCGTTTTGATCACCAAATATTATGGATTATTATAACTACATGTATAATTAATATATATAATATAAAAATAATTTTTTAATTCTTAATATTATTAAATAATTATCTATGTAAAATTAAAAAATAAATAACAAGTCAAAACATATTGAAAAACAAGGCAGTTAACACCAGAAGTAGTGATAATAATGAAATATTATTAACAAATGGGTAATATGATATTATAAGAAGATAATATATGATATTATAAATATTAATATGGTTCTAGAATATGTTTTTAACATGTTTTTAACCACTATATAGTATTTTAATTTTTACATATCTAAAAAAAAGCATAAGGTAAGGGGATTTATAGTCTCACTTTTATTTCTGCAAAGAATATACCATATTCTCCACTCATTTATTTTGTGCGGTGTATATACTTCACATAAATTTATTCTATGATCATTATCCTAAAATTTATGGGTATTTACATAACAATTTTATTATCTATTTTTCATGGGGTTTACAATTCCAATGTTACCAAAATAGTAAGGGAGTTTTTCTTAATTTCATTTCATTGGGGAATATTATAATGTTATAAACCTAGTTTCTTTTATATGGTGTATATACTACCTTTTAACCATTTAATATATTTAATAATTAATAATTCATGGATTTTGGAGTTTTAACTTGAATTATCTCATCTAAGGGGATTCTAACATAAAGTTACCAAGTGGTAAATAAATTTCATAACTCAATTCCTTTTTATTGGGTTATATTAGTTCCCTGTTGTAGTTAATATTATATGATTATGTGTATAATGACATTGAATATTTATATATTTATTTAAAATTATTATATATGGATTTATAGTTTATATAAATAATGAATCCATTGATTAATTCTCACTTCAATGTTATGAGCACTTTAAGGGTTTATTTCAATATTTCATTCTAATTGAGATTTCTTAGTCTTGAAATTATTTTAAAGAAATTTATTTTATTTTTGTTCAATAAAACTGTTAATATCTTTCTCATTTGGTTATTCATGACATTTATAAAGTAATAGTACCATTTTCACTTTTTAGTACAAAAAATGTTTTTAATAAAACCCAAAATCATTTCCCTCTTTGGTTAGAAATTTCTTTTCTCTAAAAACCATGTTTAATAAATTGTTTTCAAAAATTATTTTAAAAGTTACTTTAAAATAATATTAATTTAAAAAAAATAAAAAATAAAAAATATATTTTCCTAATGATTTTTTAAATATATTTTACTTCATTAATAAAAAAACTTTATTCGTACTCCAATGTGTATATGTCATATTAATACAATTCTTATTCTATTTATAGCTAGATCATGATTATTTTGACCATGAATAGTATTGAAATTCACTTCCTTGAATCATTTTGTTCATTATTAACTTCACATTGAATTATTCACCTTAATGTGATCATTTAACATTAAATTTTCCCTAATATCCATGAGATTTATCATGTATATGATTATTACCTATAATGTATACCATTTTTACAAACTGTGTGTACTTCAGAGTTATTAGATTAACTGAGGAAATATTGATAAATCTGTATCTTTTACTCAATATGAATATTTTATAAGACATATTGTTCATTAAATAAATATATTATTTGATATATGAGGAATTATATGGGAAGGTATGGCATGGGTGGGGCTTAGTTATAGATATCCCCTCTATGAATTGGTAGTCTCACGGGATGAGTCTGTTGGATAGCCTTAGTGGGTTTTTTCAACCAGTATGTTTTAAACTATATTCTAAAATTTCTTGATGGAAAAGGTACCATGTACCTAGGAAACATAGAATCCAATAACTCATGATTACATTTATTCATATTAAGTTATTATTATCCATAAGATTATCAGAATGAATAAAAATATGTGGATGCATTTCATTCTCACTTTATTGATTAAATGACATGTGTTTTCAATAATTTTCATTTCCATATTCATTATTCCTTATCCAATTATTTATATAGAATGTGTTTATAGTTATTTACCCTTCCATATTATTTATATAATTCCTTATAAGATTATTGATTATTTCTCATCTGTGTTTATTTATTACCCTTTTATATCGATTATTCACATTGATTCATTATTACTCTCGTTTGACATAAACCTTACTGAGAATTTGAGATCATCCTTATTTTTTTCAATTTCTATAAGATTACATAAAGTTTTCTAAAAATATATAAAAGGATATTCTATAGGGAATAAAGTTATTTTCAAATAATAAAATAAAAACATTATGTTGTAAATTGTGTATTCAAATGTAATATAAGACTCATTTACATATCTGGTTTACCAAGACTACTAAACTGATTAGCCATTTAAGATATGTTCCCTTGTATATTATGCCAATATAATGATATATGAAACCAACTCTGTGCTTTTTGGGACCAGGTATCTATTTTTTGTATCCAAGGAATTTGAGTAAAAACCTTTAGAACTATATTTAGGAAAACATATATTCGGGAACATAACCCTAAGATAGACTTTGAGGATTTGAAGAAAATATCTCATCAATAACTTATGAGTTATGGACACTATCATATGATTATGATATTAAGGTTTATAATAATTTATAAGGATTAAAAGGTTTATGTAATGAGATTCTACAACGAATAAGGATATTTGGAAGAAATGTATTTAAATACAACCCATTATTTTAGTGGAAATGTTATTTGGGGAATAATTCCTTTATATTTACAGAAATAAGATTAATGGAATTTATAACCTTTGGGGTTGATATAATTGTTAAATACATAATAATAATAATAAAATAAGATTATAAGACTTTGAAAATAAGAATATGTTCAATAGAAAATGCTATAAATAAGGTTATTTAATGTTTAAATTTCAAATATGTCCATCATAATTTTTGGAAATGTTACCGGAATTATATTAATTTATTTTAGAAAATGGAAAACCTACATGTAGGGTGATAAAAGTTTTCATCTGGAGAGGTTGTGGGTCTTGAACCCATGATTGAAGGATGATAAGGGTTTTTCTTCTACCACAAACCTACGCGATGTCCTGGTTAATATGCAATTGTTTTTAGTTAAAAATTTGAATAATAATTATTAATGATTGACCAATAGTATTACGTTTTGGTTAATAAATTATGGAATTAATGATATTAGGCTTGGAAAATAGTTATATACATATATAGTGATTTTTTATAGATATTAAGATCTTTTAGAAGTGAATTTTAGTGCTTTGGGCATAATAAAATTCCTTTTTGGATATTCATTATTTAGTGTAAAGGGATAAATTTTGAAATTGATCAAATCAAAATCAAAGAATGAAATTTTTCTTAAGAAATAGAAATGTGTCAACTAAGTGTGTTTTATTATATTCTAAGATAGTAAAATAATTACACAACTATAGGAAAATGATCTCAAAAAAATATTATCCTAATACCTTAATTTTTGTTGAACTGATGGTATTTTAAATCATCACAGATTTATTGTACTGATGTGCTTAAATTTAAATTAATCACTAAATTTTGTGATTAATGACCTAAATCACTCTCTATAGTTATTTATTCTTTTCTTCTATGTCTATGTTTTCATTTCCCACCTATGTTATCCTACATGAGAACCTATTTACATGACCTTAATACCTCCCTTCACCTCTTATTAAGAGAGTATTTTTTAACTCTTTTAAAATGTGTGTTTTTAAACAATAGGTTTTACGAATACCAAACCAATTATCTCCATGTTTATATTTAAATTGTAAGGTTTCAATTTAATTAAGGTGGGGAGAATGTAACACCCTTAAATTCTAAAGTATGAATATTGTATTCAATAGTGTGTATGACATGCAACACAAAACATAAAAGGGAATATAATATCCCAAAACATTAAAATTTATTTAATATTTTAAATATATTTAATCTATGATACATCTTTAAATGTAAACAACAACGATTCATCCTGTGTTACATGAAAAAAATAATTTCCTTATTGGAGTGTGTTATACGCAAGACTGAGTCTTAGAGAATACTATTAATATTACCATTTTAAATGACAATTATCCCATAGAAATTAAATTAGTTATTATGAATAAGATTAAATAACTTATGAAAATATAATGTTTAATTCATTAGTTACCAATTTTTTATAAATGAATATAAAAATAAATTAAATATAAAGGAAATGTTTTTATAAGAAACTATTTTTATTCTCCAAATGAATTTTATCTTAATGAATAAAATTAATAAATATTAGTGAAATATATTAATTAAATTTATATATTATTTATTAAATAATTTATTTGTTGCATTCAACCAAAATATTTTATTATTATATGATAAAAACAATTCAAATTTTATGTAAAATGAGCTTGATTTTTCGAAAAGCAGTTTTTCCGCCTTTTAATGGAGAACCAGTTTTAAAAATAAATATTAGAACTTTTATGAATTTTATTTTTCAAAATAAACTTAATTTTTGGAATTTTAATGTCAAAATTATCTTAGATTGAAATTTTGGTATTTTTTTGAGAAGCATAATATTTTGATGAATAATGAAAAATACTGAATTTTAATTGAAAACTTCTTTTTCGTATAATTTATTTATAAGGTTAAATTATAATTATAATTTATTTTCAAGTTTATTTAAATATGTTTTACATATATTAATATAATTTAGGTCATTAAAATCAATGTTTCATTGATATTTGATATAAAGTATTTCAATCACTTGAACATTTTTACTTTAAAAACTCATTTTCTCATCCCATATACGGGATTAATTTTAAATTTATTTCTACCTCTTCAGTAATTGGAATTTGGAAAAATGGATTAAATAATTATAATAAAAATAATTTATAATTTCTATAATTTCAAATTAGGTTTTTTCAAATAAATATTAGTGAAGTCAATTAAAATTAATTGCAACAATTAAGGTAAAAATGAGACTACTTTGTGGTTAAACTTTAATCATAAGGAGAAAAATGACTTATAAACTTTTAAAAAAAATCCATTTTATGCTAATTGTTTTACCATTAAACCTCTTTGATACAATTTTGATTAATATTGGAGGAAAATGATGCATGAGAGACATCTCAATAGTGTTTACCTTTTTATATTTACAAGAATGCCACTCTTCCTCCACTATAAAAAGGCATGCACCCCCTCACTTCTTCACACCTATAAAGAAATTTGTCTCATAAAAAACCCATCCAAATAGATAACCAAAATATCTCCCATCTTCCTATAAGACTCACTTTTTAAATAAATAAGAAAAAGTAAGTATTATTGAATAAATCAAAAGGAGTTACTTGAATAAGAGGTAATGTTATTTAACGATCACTTTTGTTTCATTCCTTTCTCCAACCCTTAAATTAATATTATATAATTATTATATAATACAATCAGTATCATAAATATAATGACATTTTTTTATGATATGGTTGTTACCTACACGCACATTCACTTCTATAAAATGGGATATATAATCATCGTTCGTGTGTACTGTAGACTATCTCCTTGCGAACCGATATTGTTCGTTCTTCCATTACCACCTTTAAAGGTTGAAAATAATGATGTATTTATATGATATATAGAATATATGATAATTATAATATATTTATTAATTTTTAATTATTTTATAACACATACCTTCTTGCTTTCCATTTTGTGGGAATACAATAACATCGTTTGTGGACGCATGGACTACCGCCTACTCAAAGCGATGTAGTTCATTAATACTTTACTTGGGATGTATTAAGGATGTTTTTAATAAAAATATGAGATATATATTACATTAATATGATAGTAAAAATATAATATATATATATATATCATCTTATTTACTTTCATTCAATATAAAATGAATATGGAAACATTGTTCATGTGTACGTATGACCTACCATCTCCCTGAACGGTGCATTTCATTTTTATCAAAAAAATATAGATTATTATAAGTAAATATAGTATGAATTTATATGATATATAAATTATTTTTTACATTATTTATATTATTAAATCATGATATAATTAAGATGAATAAATAAACAACAAGTGAAAACATACTTGAAAACTAGGCAATTAACACCTAAAACAGTGAAAATAATGAATGATTATTAACAAATGGGTAATAAGATATTATAAAAAGATCATATATGATACTATAAATATTAATATAGTTATCTAAATGTTAATAACATGTTTTAAACCACTATAAAATGGGTTAAATATCATGCAACTAAAAGGAAGTGTAAGGTAAGGGGATTTCTAGTCTCACTTTTATTTCTACGAGACTTATGTCATACTCACCACTAGTTTATTTTGTGTGGTGTATATAATTCCCATAAATGTATTATATTATAATTATACCTTAATTTATGTGTATTTATATATCAATTTTATGATCTCTCTTTGATGGGTTTTACGTTTTCAAAGTTACCAAAATAATAAGGGGTTTCATCTCAATTTTATTTCATTGAGGAATATTATAATTTTATACACCTAGTTCGTTTTATATGGTTTATATACTACCCATTTGAAATTTAATATCATGAATAAATTATTATTCATTTGAGTTTCAATTTGAATTATTTAATCTAAGGTGATTTGAAAATAAAGTTACCAAATGGTAAAAAAATCTCATAACTCAATTCCTTTTTGTTAGGATATATTAATTTCTTATTGTCTTTAATATTCTATAATTATGTGTATAATTAATTTTAATATATATTTATGTATTTAAAATTCTTATATATGGATTTATATTTTATGCACATAATCCATCCATTCATTAATTATTAATCAATATTATGTTCATTTTAATGGTTTATTTCAAAATCTCATTCTAATCAAGATTGCTTATTCTTGAAAATACATTAAAGGAATTTATATGATAATTATTCAATAAAAACTTCCATTTTATTCTCATATATTTATTCATGACATTTTTAAGTAATAGTACCATTCATCAACTCTTTGGTACTCAAATATTTTTAGAAAATGTTTTTAAGGAAACCCGACTTCATTTCTCTCTTCGGTTGGAAATACATTTTGTCTCAAAACCAGGTGTTATAAAATATTTTCCAAAAATGTTTTTAAAAGTAATTTTAATGTATAATTATTTTTTAAAAAATAAAAATAAAAAGTTTCTTTTCATTAAGAATGTTTTTAAATTTATTTTATTTCCTCAATGACAACAACCCTTATTCTTACTCCTACAAGTATATGTCATATTGATACTATCATTATTGTTTCTATGGATGGATTATGCATATTTTGACCAAGGATAGTATAGAAGTTCACTTTATTGAATAATTATTGCCATCATTATATTCCACTTGAATTATTCACCTTCTCGTGATCATTGAACATTAAATTTCCCCTAATATCCATATCATTTATCATGGATATGATTACTTCCTAAACTATATACAATTTTTACATATGGTGTGTACTTGATAGTTATTTGATTAACAAAATAAATATTCCTAAATTTTTATCTTTTCCTCAGTATAGATATTTTATAAGGAATATTGATCATGAATAAAATATGTTATACAATATATGAGGAATGATTTGGAAAGGTACGACACGATTGGGGATCAGTTATAGATGGCCCCTCCATGAATCAGTTGTATTATGGGATGAGTTTTTTGGATATCCTTAGTTGGGTTTTTTTCATATAGTATGTTGAAAACTATCTTGTGAAAGGTCATGATGATAATGGTATCATGTACTTAGGAAACATGACATATAATAATTATTTATTTCCTTTATTCAGATTAATTAATTACTATCCATGAGATTTTCAATATGACAGAATTTATGGAAGCATTCCATTCTCATTTTATTAATTAAATGGTATAAAGTTTTAGTTTCTTATCTTTCTATATTTTTATTCCTTGTCCAATTATTTTAATGTCATGTGTTTCTAGTTGTATACCATTCCATATTGTTTATACACTTCTTTCTCAGTTTATTCATTAAATTGAATGTGTTTTCAGTTATTACCATGTTATATTGATTATCCTAATTGATTCATTATTACTTACAATGTACTTATCCTTTACTGATAATTTCATAAAACCCTTATTTTTTTTCCTTTCCCTAGGATTATATTAAATTTACTATGAAATATATTCAAGGATATGTTAGAGGGAATAAATTTATTCTCAAATAAAAAAGAAAAAACTTATTTTATAATTTTTGAATTCAAATATAATTTAATAATCCTATATGTATCTAGTTTACCAAGACAATTTAACTAGTCGATCCCTAGGTAAAAATTTCCTTATATCTTATGTAAATGTAATTATTACTAACATGAGCTTTGGGCTTGCTGGGTTCGAGTCAAAATTGTTATGATATTGGACGTTACGGTTGTATGTCTTTTGGGATACCATATATTAGTTCCGCATACCATTAAAAATTATAATGGGATTTCTTTTTATGTAGTTCTTGATGCCATAAGTATCATCAAAATACCAAAATTATCTTATTTTAGTTGTGTGTGTTATAAAGATCATCTCTAAAGTATAGAATCTCCTTATGGTGGACATTGCTTCCCACATTCATGTGGTTTGGTTTACCTTGAACTCGAATAGGCTTGAGGGGATGATGGTTATCAAGAGGATAAACCGTACCTCTGTGATGAATGTTATTCATATGGAAGATAATATTCAGCATGGCCCGATAAAAAAAATATTCAAGACTGTGTTACTTAGGAAATTGTGGATGTATCTAGAAAACCAAGGAAGCCCTTGGAGATCACCAATGTTAAATGGATACCACTATAGCCTAAATAGATCAAAGTAAATATTAATGGATCTATCATGGGAGGTATTATACCAATAGAGTGTGGTTTCATCATTTGGAATTTTAGAGGCTTTATAAATGTTACATTTTACCAGTTCCTTGGGAGTTTCATTTCAAATAAAGCAGAGTTATTTTATATTATATATGTCATTAAATATGAGAAAATAATAGTTGGAACCATCATTGGATTGAAAGTGACATAAATTCCTTTTTTGAAGCTCTGGAATATAAATTATGTTATATTCCAAGGATTATTTTTTGTAGATTGGGATAAATGCATAAAATCTATTGAGGGAAGATGTGTTAAAATATCTCACATATACAAGGATGGGAATATGGTTATTGATATGATTTAAAAAAATGTATCTTTGTAGCACACTTATTATTGTTATTTTCATCTCTTATAAGAGTTTATTGACTTTCATTTTCTAATGTGAAAGGAATCACATACTAATACTTTCCCTACCTCAATTTTTATCCTTAAAATCTGTTTAATTTTATAATTCATGGGGTATACCCCATCCATTTATGATTTTTATTATAACCATTACAATGATGGACCATTGGTATTGGGTGGTGCACTAGCAGGCAAGTATCCTGGGTTCAAATTCCGACTAAGGTAAATTTCTGAAGATACTAAATCAGTACTATAACAGTTTCTATATCAAGAACATATATTGTTGCAGGACACCTAGGAATGAAGGAAAAAACCCTATTTATGGGGGACTTAGTTATAATATCTATGAGTCCAATATGTAATGTCATTAGGCCCTATAATAAGGCCATCATACCCAATTTGGGTGTGTGTGTATAGATAAACTAAGGGTGGGTTACCCCATTAATGGGATGGTGGTGAGATTTTGTTGGGTCTTAGGTGCCTGTGTTATTTCATATGCTTATACCCCAAAATAATATAGTAGACTACAATAATTGTTATTTTTATTTTTATTTTTATTGTTGTTTATATAAATTATATTAATAAATATATTGATTACATTATTTTATATTAGTTATACTATATGTTATTAATTATATTACTAATTATTTTTAATTGTGTTAATAATTACTAATTATACCAATTATTTCATTGATTAATAAATTATAAAAAATAATATTATTTTTTTATAATTACTAATTAAATAATTATTTATTTATAATATTAATGATAATATAAATTATAAATTATATTATTAATTATTGGTTATTATATAATTAGTTATTAATTATATTAATTTTTTTTCAATAGGTATTAGTTAAACTTTATTATTATTATTATATTATTATTCTGAGACTGGAAAAGTAGAACTTAGATCCAACATCAAAAATCCTTAAAGGATTTCAAGTACCACTCCTTTATAAAAGGGTCCCTTAGGTGTGGGTTATACATATATTTTTGAATTTCATTAATTAAAGTATATCATAATTAAATAGCTATAAAATACTATTTAGAACTTTTTAACACACACTCACACACATATGTATGTATTTATATAGTATTTCTATATGTATATAAAAAAATAAACAAAGAAAAAAAATCATTAAAAAACAAAATTAGTAAACGATTTCATATTTTCCACATTGTTTTCCAATATTTGGATCAAAGCATGAAAGTATATATAATTAAATATGGCCCTGATCTTAAAAAAATAAGAAAAATAATTTAGTATTTTACCATATATGGGAGATATTTATGCATTGGATGGGGAGATGTTAGAAATGGGAGAATTATTTGTATTGGTAATAAGAAATGTGGTATGCAATTATTTTTAAATTGTAATCCGTGATAGATGTATATATTTTAAGATGATCAATTTTCCTTTTACATAAAATAAATCCATCATATTTAATATATAAACATTTACATTTAATAAAAGGATTTTTTTGAGATTTTCTCCATGTGAAAGGGAATATATTTATGATAACCACATTATTATTGATGGTCTCCAGTGATTTTTATGGGTTTTTTCAAAATAAGTTATGGTAATGGGTTTAGGGTTTTTTGAAGTATGGATTGTAAAATTAGTTATTTCAAGAAAGAAATTTTTCTTCATTCAAATGCATTATTGTACCAATGTATATTTTTAAATGTTAAATGAAACATATAAATTCCTTTTATAAATTTTGATTTTTCCAAAAAAAATATTTTTAGTCACATAGTCCATTATATGGATTTTCAAAATTTATCTTCAGAAATTTGAAAAAAATAGTGACATGTCTTTGAAATTTTAAAACATTTATCTATATATCTATTATTTTTTATTTATGATATTTAAAATTGAAAATTAAAATAAGTACTTTATAATTTGAAATTTAATTTATATATCTACCAATCAGCCCCATGGTGTCATTACATCATCGAAAATGACCAAAAGATTAAAACTTTATTGTACTCAACTAAAATTAAATACTAAATATTGAAATAATGGATATATGAGGTTAATACCATGAAAATCTAGGAATCCCATATATAAATCTCAAATAAACATTAGATTAGAAAATTATTTTCTGGATCATGGCACAAAATTTTACTAAATTGAATTATTAAACTAATTTCACTATGTAAAGAGGTATGAAAAACAAAAAGAATGATGAAGAGAGGGGTATTAGTATCCAAGGCGGTTTTACTAAAAAGATTAATTTAGCTTCCTTCCAACAACATTCACATATAGTAGCTACAAAATCAATATTGTTATTTATATGAATATATTCAATTCCTATCAAACATTACTAGAATCTAGACCCTCATGATTCGAAAATCCAAAATAATCAAAATTCATTATGATTAGATGTAAAATATAGGTTAATAGGCCAAAATGATGTCGATGAATTAACTACATCTTCCATACCATAGAATTTTCATTATTAAACACATGAGGTGAATGATATAATAATTTTTAATATATAAAAATGAATAATAATATTATATTATCGAATATAATTATCATATGAGAAAAGAACAATCAAAAAAATATTGTACCAACACACTTAAAATAAATCTACTCTCTCTAACAGGATTTTTTATTCATCATCAAGTGGTTTTCAATAATAAATAAATGAAACACCATAAAAGATATAATAGATAAATCCATGAAAAATAATTGAGTAACATTATAGACATTACCCAAATGATTAATAATCAAAAATCACTAGTTCCAATATGGTATAATAAGAATATAGTAAAATGAATAAATGTAATACCTAGATATGAAATCTCCCCTAGGTTGATGCTTGGTCCACCTCCTTGTGGTTTTTCAATACCCATTCTTTGTTTTTTTCTCCACCCTAAAATAATTCTAAATCTCCTAGGGAAATCACACTTCAAATATACAATATGTATCTCGAGGATATAAGAGAGGTTTTTCTAAGAACTAACATGGGATAAATAGACACATTAACTGACCTGGCTCCCCGCTTGGACTGAAGGACACTCCTGTTCCTTACGGATTGGAAAATAATTCCTATATGTAAAGGAAAAAACATCTTTGGGAGGATTTATCTCTCAAATTATAAATAAACAACCCGTGTAAATGTACAAATAATACATAATGGTATATCCTTACATTGGACCACCCTGCATATGAAATAAACATATTTAATGTAAAGTAATTAAATAAACAATATATAACTGAAATTATTATCCCAACTCAATTTTATAATTTTAAAGATATATAAAGCAAAAAAATAGGTAGATAAGAAACTGGAATAATGAAATAAATACAACTAATCAAGAAAACTGATTGCCAAAACACCAAGATAAAAAAAAAGATTGAATAATATAAACCCACTCCATGTGGCCCTTGGAAACTCACCACTTACTATAAAATATCAAGTGGAGTAAATCAATAATATTCAATATATGACACAATATGAGAAACTAGTGAGGAAAACCGAACTTAGTGAGATCCCAATTAGGTGTCTGTGTAATTCTTTAGGAATAAAATTTAAATAATTGTGGTTTTAACTATATAATTAAAATAATATTTTATAGATATGTGAACTAAATTAAAATAAGTAACATTTCATTATCATGAAAATCCTTCTTTTTAAATACACTTCCAATTTAAATTTAATGACAAATATTACTTCAAATAGAACACCATTAAAACATTGAACGTAAACCATCACTTTTATAAAACAAATTTTTTTCTCAAAACACCCTTTTTCATTAATTAAAAAAAATTTCAAAAGATAACCCATATTTTTAAGAATTTTTTCTATTAAAACAAAAACAAAACATAAAAATTAAGGCATAAAAAACATTCCCCATATAGCAATGAAGAAAGAATAAATTAGAGTAGTAAAATAGTTTCATATAATCAACTAAACAAGGTAATGAAATGAATAAGTTTGGAATAACTTAGATAGTACCATAAATAATGAACAAGTGACATAGGAAACTCACTCTATCCAAATTTTATATGGCCCTATATTTAAGTATAACACAGGATGAACCGTCAACCAACATTATATCCAAAATATCATAAACCACCTGACTAGCCTATACCATTATCATCATTGTGGGACCTCCCCACTATACCCATCATAGCACAAAATTATTAGGGCACTTGTAGTGTGTGTTTTAACAAGTGTAGTATAAATATAAACTACTCTCTTTCTTCCCAGGGTTCCCATATAGTCAATCAAGTCGACATGAGAAACAGTTAATAAATAAGTAGAATGTTAATCAATATAGCTTAAGTTGTAAATCTCATCTCACCTCCAACACCCTCACAAGAAAAAAATACATTTCACATCCATGAATATGCATATAAAATTACATGATAATAATAAAACTACAACCCTTAAAGGGGAAATGACCTAAATAAGGAATCTCAAGAAAAGGGGCCTAATTTTGAGGGTAGTATAAAACATCAACTTAAATTCATTTTATAAAGATGAAAATGGAACATTGAAAATTATCTTTGGATGTTAATATTTAGTATAGATCCTTGAAATATTAATTAAAACAGATTTTTTTTAAATCCATCATGAAATAATTTGGAAATTCAATCTTCTTTGGAAACCATTTCAAGTGTGAAAACCTCTATGAAATCAAGAAAATCCGATTTTTTGTAAGGTCATTCATAAATCATACACTTCATTGATTGATAATATCCTTTTAAAAATATCACACTAGTGTCAAAAATGATTTTCCAAATTCATATTAAATTAAAAACCACTTATAAGGAATTTTAAAAAAACATGAAACTGTTAAAACAAAAATTAAAAAATTTATAAATATAAAAGTAATAAAGAACCATTTATGTCCATTGGTGAAAACGATGGTTTTTTATTGACACCCCTCAAGGGAACCATGTATAATTATAAATTTATAAAAAATTTAAGTATCCAAGACATGTCAATAAAAGTGATTACATATAAATACCTACCTCAAAATCAATTAGAACATGTCACATACAATAACGTAGGACCAAACAATAATTAAGACAATACCTATATAACCTAGACATCAAAATTCCCAATATTAGTTTCTACTTGAACCCTAAATTAGACAACATGACACCTAGTATTTTTTAGAGAAATTAAAACCAATAAAATGGAAAATAAAGGTATAGGTATATATGAGAAGATACCTAGAGGAGTGTAACCTTAAAATCTAGTCTCAAATTAAGAGAAAACCCAGGGGGAATCCATAGATGAAGAGAGGTGGTTATCTGAATTAATGGGAATGAAATGGGATGGTAAAACCATTAAATATGAGGATGGGAATTACGGTAAACAAATATCTTTTAAAAACATGGAAGATAACATGGTTTGAATACATTGTTGTCTAAGCTGTTCGCTAACCATGAAACATACACTAGGAAAGCACATCACACGTGAATGATTTAGTCGTATAGTTTTCTTAACCATGTACCAACCATGCAAAACCCTATGTAATAAATTTTACTAACACTTGAATTATTGACACATGGTTACTAATAATTTTACACTGATCTTTTAAAACCTATAAAACTACCAAAATTTAAAATAAATCACAAAAAACCTGAAATTTATGTTGTCCAAAAAACATATAAAACAAGCCTTAATAGTTACACGAGAGTGTGGTAATTCTCCCTGTCATTCCAATTTATACCCCCAAAAGGCCATTCATAATTAATATAATTCCATAGAAAAAGAAACCCTAATCACACAAAGGAGTGGTGGGTGGGATGGGTTAAACAAAAATAGAGAATAATCGTAGTGAAATGCTATAATGACCTAATATTTTACTATATAATTTTTCCTCTCGATGAACATTATATTTGATAGATTGTTTTTTATACCCCATAGAACTGAAATTACCCACAACCCAATAAATAAATATTAATATTAATACTATAAGAATAATAAAAGATCTTGTAAATAATAATATATTATTCAACTAAACATGCTTACGTTTAGAGCATAAATGATAGATGTGAATTAAATATTTTTTATTAAATTACTTTTTATAGTGCTTTATATTTCATCTTAATAAATTAAATAGATAAATTTTAAATGATACTATATAATATTTCAATATATTAAATAATATATTATCATTCACTAAAATAGTAATTTTTTGGAAATAGTACAAATGAATCCAAATGTGTAAAAATATAATTTTTAAATAAAAGAAGATTATCATAATATTTTGTATTTTCATTCAAAAGATAAATATATTATATTTAGAATTATAATTAAACATAATTAACATCATTTTTGTATTTATAATTTATATATTATCTTATGGTTAATTTTTCTAATTTTTTTTGAGATAATTTATCTTTTGGTTAATATTGATTTTTTTTTTGTTTTTACTGAAGGTATGACTTTAATTTCATTTTCATAAGTTCATATTGACATTAAAATTTAAACAAAAAATTATTAATAATAGATTTATTTATGTAATAAATAGACTTTGAGTTTTAAAATATTAATTTAAATCTGGAAAAGATTTTTATAGCATTTAAGTAGTTTTTTTTCAAAATAAAACATTTTTTATCCTTTTATTTAAAAAATAATTATTTTAGTAAAATTAGGTTTGGATTGATTTTAAATCCAAAAAATATTTATTTATTTTATAATAAAAATATATTGTCTTTAAAATAAAAAATATTGATACTTTTATTCTGTGTGTAAGTTTTAATCATAAAAACACTCTTTTCATAAAAAAAGTATTTCATGTTATGTGAGTTAATATAAAAATTAACATTTCTAACTATTATAAATTTATTATTATAAAATTCTTTAAATATTAGAAATATGATGGTTAAAATTATGTAAATATTTAATTTATAATTTTGGTCATTAAGATTAATTTATACGGTTGAAAATTAATTACCCTTATAAAAGTAAAAAATGGTAAAAGTAGATTTTATAAGAGGAAATGAATCAAAATATATTAATTTTAAAAAAAATGGATGGATGAGGAATTCAATGACTAGAAGTCACGTTCCTTCCTGTTTTTTACATTTTATGACCCTTTTAACCTTTAATATTAACTTCATATTGTTAAAAACGTTAAGGGTTCTTCCAAAATTACTCTCTTATTCACATATGAAATGGGATCCTTCCACCAATTCCTGTTAAACCATTACCTTAAAATTAATTTTTAAAATTATTCTATTTTTAGTCTTATAACCCTCTCCCACTTACTTATTCCTCTTCTCACCATTTCTTATCTGAGTAATTTTATTTCTAAATATATTTCTAAGAGAAAACTAAATCTCTCGACGTATGTAATACCGCTTTCTTAATCACTTATTCTTAAATATTCATGTCTTCAACCTTTTCTAAACATATTAATATAAATAAATAAAAATAATAAATAATAAATATGTTATCAAATTAAATGAATAACTCTTATTTATTTATTCACATCCACTAAGGAAAAAAATAACATCAATAGGGCATACGTGAAGACTACAGTCTCCATGGATCAACATCTTCCATTTTTTATTACCTCTTATCATGGATGGTTATAATTATGGAATTTATGAATAAATATGGTATGTAAAATATATTTATGTTTCTTAAATGATAATTAATATTTACCTTTAACCACATTTATTTTTTCAAAAAAATAAAAACATCTCTATTCGTACATGCAGATTACCTCCTCTATAAGTGACATATAATGTTTTTATGAACCTAAAAACATGTATTGTACTTAATGTTTAATTAATGAAATAATATTAAATTTATAACATTATTATTATTCTGAAATTATAAACCATTCACCTCTTTCCTCCTGTTCTATGAAAAAAATTGAAAACATCCTATTAGTGTTCGTGCAAACTACTGCCTCAATAATGATGGTGTATATATTTTCATCACATAGACTTATTTTTATTTGTTAAAATACATTAAAATATTATACAAAACCTTATTTAAATAATAATAAATTCATTTTACTTCTTTAATAATGATATTATAACTAAATCATCCAATAATCAAACTTATCTATTAGTTACTATATGTTCATGTTTTTTGCGGGTTAACCAACAATATGATTGTTTATATAAAATTATATCATGAATGAAAAAGGAAATATAATTAATGGAGATATTTTATGATAATAACTAAATAAGGATTTTTTATGGTTCTATAAATATTATATTTAACATTCTATAAGTGATATTAACAATAAACCATCTTAGTGAATTTAACCACAAAAAAGAAACATCTCATGTTAACTTTCAAACATGGAGCCCATTTTAGAAACCTATAAAATATATGTTTTTTTAATAATGGAATAATAAATTAAAAATAAATCTATAAATATGGATATTATGAAGAAATTTGACAACACATTTGACCATTTTCACTATACAGATAGAGTTGTGGAAAAATTGACTAAAAAACTCGAGTAAATAATAGAAGACAAAAGTATAGAATAAATAATTAATAAATAGTAACATATAAACAATGGAATATGAAATATAGATGAATAAGTTACTTAATAATGTCTTTAATAAACTTAATTTCATTATCTAGGATGTTAAGAAAATGCACTAAATAAATTAGAACCAAGGTAAGGGGTTCTCATCTAAAATTTATTTTCATAAGAAATATTTCTTATTATAAACTGTGCCATCTTTAATATGGTGTGATTATTTACTAATGAATTTATTTTAACATAAACATGTAATTAATGGGGTTTAAAGAGCCATATCATTTTATTTATTTAAATGGATTTTGATTCAAATGATACTAATGTTGTAAAGGTTATTTTTCTCTATTTTAAATTCCTTGAGACATGTTTTACTTTACCCACCATATTTTGTTTAATTTATTTTAATCAATTCATCTTGATATATTTTATAATGAATTATATTTTATTAATGAAATATTAATTTTCATGTTCTCTCTCCATCAAGTGTTTTGATTTGAATGTTACTCAATCCATAAGCTTTCTATTCGCAATATAATTTTCAAATCGAGACCTATAAATGTGATAACTCATTTTGGAAATCTTTTATAGTCTTTATTTCTATGATCACAATAATTGTATTCTCATCTATTTACCCTTAGTGATATTGTTTTCTATTTATATTTTTTAAATAGGATGTTTTAAAGTATTTTAATGTGATAGGGTTTTCAATAATTTTTTTTATAAAATATAAAAAGAGAATTTATTTTATCCTAAACTACACATTTTATGGACAACCCTATATTTATTTTAAAAATTGAAAGTTTTATTTTATAACATATTTGAACTTCTTTTATTTTTTTATATAAAATAAATATAATTTTTTTGAATTGGTCATTTTCTACAAGATGAATCTCTTTTAACATTTCCATATGAATATATTTTTGTATTTCCTTTTTCATTTTATAAGAAACTTTCTATAAATGTTTTCATGTTTTCTAAAAGTAATTATCTTTTCCATAGTTTTATAAAAAAATTCATTTAAAAAATTTCCAAAATATGAAAGGAATTTCTTATTCCTATGGTTATTTTGTTTTTAAAAATACTAATTTTTATTTGAGTCAATGTACCTTGATATATATTATACTTAATCATGGATATTCATGAAATTACACCATCCACTATTTTCCATAAATGGAATATGTAATTTTATTCTATATCATTAGAATGATCTCTCTCAATATTTATCTTATCTAATTCTCCATGGTGTATAAATATATGTTTTATTCCAATTTCATTCCTCTATGAACACTATATTTTCCTTCCATGGATTGAAGGTTGTTCACCAAAATTTTATACATGGACTAATTTGAGAATTTATGGACGAAACCATATACTCTTTAACTATATGGTGAAAATAACATTTTCTTAATTATATTGATTGAATGTTTTTTAGCAAGATAGTTACTTAATATCTTCAGATAACTATTTATTTTTAATGATTTTACCATGTAATAATTATTGATGAAATTTTGAATATATTTGAAAAGTATATTAAATCCATTTTATTTCCATGGGTTATTTATGATGTGATGGATAAAACTATATTCTTTTAATAGCTTATTTTTTATATAATTAGTGATTAATTTTAAGTGGAACACATAATTATTGATAAATTATGTCATGGGTCCTATATCACACTCCAATACATTGGTTAAATGTTTAAATCTCATGACATATGTATACAGATGCACAATTTAGGTGTTTTCAAGCACGCGTTCCAACGTGCGGCTCATGAATATAGTGTTTCCTCATATTAATATTTTTTCTAAGTTTTTGTGTCTATTTTATTACTTCACTATCCTTTAATAGATCTTTATTATTGACTATTCTTTCCACACACTTATGTTTCATTTGTTATGTTAAACCATTCCATACTCGATGACTCATGTTATATAATCTAATCATTGTTTGGTATTATTTTCTTATATGTATCAATTACACTAATATGTACATATTATGTTCACTTAAATTTTTTATTTATTATTTTTACCCTTATTAAGTGTCTATGGTCACACCTTATTATGTTTAAATTTTCACTATGTTATAAAAGGAACTATTATGTATGGGTTTTCAAGAATATTATCATATATTGAGAATTTATGGGAGAGGCTGGAGACTCATTTTGAATTAATAAGTTTCTTATATGGTGGGAAAATTTTCCATTTAATACCAAGAACATGGGTTTTAAAAATTAAATATTTATCCTAACTCTCCAAAACTCTAAACCAAAAAGGACCTTGGAATATAAATGTTTTATTATTTATGAATGATTATATAATTAAGGATGTGTATCAAGTTTATTCTGTAAAGTATGTTGTTATTATAATTGTATCTGATAGTGAGCCTCTTGGGGGTGCATCATTTGGTATCAAAGTAGGGTTTAGATAACTTTATAGATTATGATGTTATCAGTTGAATATAAATTAAGACTTATAAAACTTGTAAAAAAGGCATTTTAGTATTGGTTTTTTTGTATATTAACTTTAGTTTTTAATAAATTTTATTGATTTTAATGTAGAAAATACATTCCAATGTCAGTTTTATAATACAGATGTGGAAAGGTATTGTAAAAACACAATATTGGAATGTGAGAACAATTTTCACATTGTTTATCTATATAACCAATGTAGAAATTAACAAGCATATTATTTATTTAGATAACTGACATGGAAACAAACTTTTCACATTGGTTATAGAGATTCCCAATGTGAAAAGTTATGAAATGAAAATAATATATTAGTATGAATAACATAACATCAATCAAAAAATAAAATTACAATTAGAACATTGAAACAATGAACTAAAAAAAACGAGTTAACATTTTTCTTCTTCCCCATTCATGTACTCATTTCCTCTAACTTTAATGAATATTTCTTGATATTTTCAAGATTGATGATCTAGAATTAATGAGGAATCTTGAGCACTAGATTGAATATATCATATGAAAGCGTAATGATCATTGAAAGTATCATCTTCATTAAAAAAATTAAAATTTTAAAAAATGTATATCATGCGTACAAAATGAAAAAATAAATTTAGGACAGATATATTACCACTTAAAAAAGATATAAATATAAACTTGGATTATAACTATAATAAAAAAATAGATAGAAATAAATAGTTCAAGAAAAAATGTTAATAGTGATCGAGTTGAAGTATTTATAGGAGAGAAGACAAATTTCACAATCACACAATTATTTTGTAAGCAGGAATTCAAAAGTCACAATTGTGTTATTTGAAAAATTGAAAAATCAGTAACAACATGTTTTAAAAAAAATTACATTTAACTTTGATGTTTTTTTTATAGAAATCAACCTTAAAATTCATTATACATTTAATTTAAAAATAATTTTTTTAAGTATTTTTAAACTACTCTTAACAATGGTTTTCTAAAAAAGGATGTAAAAATTAATTTTTTATTTTTTATTTTTTAAAAATAAATTTATAAAGTATCATTCAAAATTGGTTTTTATTAAAAAATATTTTAAGCCTTTTTTATATTGGTCCATTTAATACATAAGTTAAAAGGCCGATGTGGAATGAAATTTTTCTACTAGTTTAAAGGTCATTAAGGAATTGTAGATTAATGTTAATAATAGTTTCTAAGTTATAGGTAAAACTTTATGTTGGTTATATTAAATATTTTATGTTTTCTAGAAATTAATATAATAGAGGATTATTGATAACCATAGAAAAATGTCTAAATGCTGAGTAACATCCCAATGTTTTGGTATTGTTTTGAGTATGCTATTTCTTGGAAATTACATTATTTTCTAGATAGTAAAAAGTGAATGTGGCTATGATATAGATTCATATAAGGGTAATTAAAATATCCCTAAACCCACACTCTGAGTTCTAGTTTTACAAACATCATATTTATATTTATATCATTAATACCAATAATCATAACCCAATTTTAACACTTTAAATAATATAATGTCAAACTAGAATACTGAATTTATTACATACCCAAGGAACATTTAGATTTAGAGTTTTAGGTAATTATGAAGAACTCTTAAATAACTACTTCCGTACAAAAACAATTGGTTCATAAATATCTACATCATATCCTATTATATTCTTCACATAATGTAACATTAATAGGCACAACATACTTAAAACCATTCCTCACAACCTGGGGAAATGGAATAAATAATATGTTTGAGGTTAAACACTCAGTAATAGTAATTATAAGAATTATTAATTGAACTTCATCAGTGATCATAAGATGATAATATGGGTGTGATGACATACTCAAATTTTATGATAATAATATAAAAGAATTCATACCCATCAAAACATGGATCATAAAATAAATGACATGGAACAAAGTTTTAACAAAGGAAATATTCATACGAATCAATAATCATGAGAGTGTGACATAAATCATGATCAAATGTAACATTAAAAATAAATAGCAACCATAAATAAGACATATTTGTATCTTGGAACGTTATCTTGATAACCTATGTTAGAAATATCTAACATCTAGTCAAATACATCGAAGAAACCATCCTGTTTGAATCCCTCCATATTTCTTATTAAGATAAGAAACATTACCAAATGCATTGATGATATATATTAGGCTCACCCATTCATATAAGCTATATCGGGCTTACTCATTCATATAAGTTATATTAGTATTACCCCTTTATATAATATGTATCGGTCCCAAATATCATCATTAATAATTTCCAAATACCATACATGAATATAACACTTGTAAGATTTCATTTTTATCATTAATGTTTTATAAAAAAAATTCATTATTTTATAACTTGATTTACCTAGAAAAAAATTGTTTTCATAAAGAAACATTTAAATAATAACATTCTGTCCAAAGAAATAATTTGAAAGGTATCGTTACAAAATATCCCAAATTGAGTATAAGTAACATCAAAGGTTATTTTATTAATGAATCGAAATACCATTAAAATATCATTAAAACATTATTGAGGAAAATACCATTTCCACTTCATAAATAGCCTTTAAAATCTAAAAAATATGAAAATAATTTTAAAATAATTTTCTTTGAAAATGAACTTAGAAAATTATAAAGTCATATTTAAATAAAATAACAGTCCGAACAGCAAAAATCCATTCATGACATAAATATTAAAAAATTTATTTTCAAAATTTTCTAAAGAGAGGAAAGTGACCCATGTTGAAAAAATTAACAAATTTTCTCTCAAATCCTTTAATATAATCTTAAAGATCATGTAAAATATATTAAACAATCCATTTTTTAGAAATTATTATTATTAAAAACATTTTCAAAGACATATATATAGAAGATAATGTTTCCCAATCTAAAATAATATATGAGTTTAGTATTACTTAAAAACAACAATCTTGTTGTTTATTTATTCAATAAGGGGAGAAATGAAAACTAAAAATTTAAAACACATTCATAGATAGAGTAAAAAATATATATGAGTTTCATGAAAATAATATCAGATGATTTCTACCAATGTAATATTGAATATTAACAATCCTGAAAAGAAATTAGATTGTAACATAAAATCATTACCGCTTTGGTAACATTCAAACAAATAATTCATTGAAATTAATATTATGATATGGATCTATAAATAAAATTAATTTTAATAAATTAATTTTTAAAATTCATTCATGAGGCATTAATTAAACAATTCATGGAAATCATGGTGCATGACATGAAACATGTCTTAGGAAGATGAGATTGATATAAAGAAAGACCTTTCAATGTTCATAAATTCTTAAGTGAAAATTAATCCATGAAGTGATTATGTGAACTTATGTAAATCCAAATAAAATAAATTTAAATACATAATAAAAAAATTAGATATAAATTTACACATAATTATTTCATAATAAAGTTAATGAAGTAAAATTATAACCCAATAAATTTAATTAGAGTTAAGAAACCACTTACCATTTGATAAATTTCAATTCAATTACCTTTGAATGAATTCATTTGAATTATAACCAAAAATAACATGAAGTATTAATTATTCATGATAAAACATGTAAAATGTGAAAATATACACCATATAAGAGGATTTAGGTTCATAACATTAAAATATTCCCCAATTAATAAAAAATGTGAAGAAATATCTTACCAGAAATCCATATTTTCTATGTATATACTTTAACTAAAGTATAATAAACTTATATAAATTATTTTTTATAAAACATTATAGTTTTATTAATTTATCATTAAACCATTTGTTTCATTTATTTCAAGTAAATATTTATTTACTTAATCGGTTAAGTCAATGTTGTGTGTTTTGAGGATGTTCTGTTTATAGATATAAAACAACTTCATTATGTTGACCATGGTCAAAGAGTTAATTATTCCATAATATAAAAAATAATATTCATGAAATAAATATAGTTTATATCTATTGGTTTCTATTTTAAAATAAACCCTGACACATTGGTATAAAAAATGGATTATATTACAATCATGGAGATGGTAGGTCATATGTATGCACGATAAACATTTTTATTTTAAAAAAATTAGGGAATGAAATTAATATTAAATATATATAAATAACGTTATATTATAAAAACAATATTATCTCTTTAAATACTTTATATAAAGCATACATGTGATGTAGTGATGAAAAATGAATCTTATCACTTTGTGGAGGTGGTATTCCACACGTGCGAACAAACAAAGTTATCATTTTTTTAATGTATGAAAAGGTAAGGAAATATATGACATATTATCTTTAAAAAATTATAATTATGTCATAAATATAAAATATATACCTTTAATTTTTCATTACAACCATCTATGAGAGGTGGTGATGGAAAATGAATTACACCGATTCACGAGGCGGTAGTCCACCATACACACGAACACTAGTTTCATTTTCAATATGATTGAAGAGAAGATAGATATAGGTTATTTCATTAACATAATAACAACTTAGAATATGGAAGATAATTTTTATAACATTTCATCATGTTTTAATAAGATTTTAAGGATGTAGAAGAAGAAATAAACCTAAAACATTTTGTTCAAAACTATACCTCCTATTCAGACAACTTCCTTTGTTCTGCACTATAAGCCCTCTAATGTTGGTAATCTACCCAAAATAAGACCTATATAACATAGTAAGGGATTTTAGGAATTTATTTTTAAATGAATTTATAGAACCGAATATTTATTTAATTTTAATCAAGATATAATAGAAGGTTGCCTTTTATAAGTTAGGGTAAGGGAACTCTTGGAATTACTTAAAGTATTAAATTAATATAAATTCATTTTCATAGAAAAAATGGCTCAAATGATATAATTATAGGATATTATGATTATTATTTTAAATCAAATCATATTATAAATTTTTTTATATGTTTTTGTTATTTTAGTATGCTTATCACTTAGTTTTATCCCCTCCCCTTGTTAACACTTTTGGAAAATATCGTGATATCAATGTTTTCTACTCTTTAGGGGTCATAAAACATACTATAAAATAAAAATTGACCAATAAATGTAACATTATTGATATTTCCAACCATATTCCATTCACGTTTTACGTGATATGATTCTAATTAATTTTTAATCATTTAATAAAATATTGTTTATTTTAAAATATCAGTAAATTCAATCTTGGATATACATGAAATATTGTAATATAATATGTGTCTAACTCATGTAAAATGGTTTTAATATGGAATTAATTTTAATATAAGTAATATATAGTCTTAATACAGTCATCAAATAAAATATTTGTGAGTTTATTTATCATTTTAAAATAATTCTACTGGTTTAACCCCTTGGTTACCCAATTTTAACCTTAACTGTGGTAATAGAATTTTTAATATTAAGGGGTTATAAGATTACATATAAGGTTATAATTAGATAAGAAATGGAAAAGGGAAGAAATTCTAGAAAATTTATCCTCATAATTTTCCTCTTTCGTGATTTTTATGATATCAAAATAATTCAATAAAATATATTTTTAATAAATTACTACTAATGTCATTTTTAGAACTATTCACAAAAATATGAATTTGAAAGAAACATTATAAAAATGTAAATAGAATATAATATTTTATCATGACTATAATCATTTATATTTATCTTATTAAAATGTTATTCAATTTAAATCAAGAAAAAATATTACTCTTTGAATTTTTAAGATCATTTAATTGGATTTTTTTCTGCTTGCAAAAGCACTATGTCTGCATTACACAAGAATTTAAGGTAATTAATTCATCAATAAAAATTTAAAATAAGTTAACTTTATAAAAAAATATTTCATATTTAAAATAAAAAATTATTAATGAATATTATTTTTGTTTATCCCTATCATAAAATATTATAAATATTAAAATCAATAGAGTGGTATTTTTTACTTTATATTTACATAAAATAATATATATGTTACTTCCAACCAAAAATGGCACAAAACTACCATAAATTTTAATATTGGATGAGTATAGTATAAATTAACTCATAAAATAGTTTAAATAATAGTTTTAGGTACACTATTTATTCCTTATCATATTATTTTTAATTGTAATTATCTGATTTACCCTTACTGGGTAGACATATATTTACAATAGTTACTATTATGAATGAAAAAAATAAAGGGTATATTTACCAA
This sequence comes from Viscum album, assembly GCA_963277665.1. NCBI lineage: Eukaryota > Viridiplantae > Streptophyta > Magnoliopsida > Santalales > Viscaceae > Viscum > Viscum album. The sequence goes on along the minus strand of OY728155.1, from coordinate 1,138,646,434 downwards.
AATTGAACCTAATAATTATAAATATGGGATCCATTTTTTAATATTCAATTTTTATAAATAAAAATATTATATTTAATATAAATCTATAAAAGAAAATGAAAAATAGTTTTTGGGAAAATGTGTTTTGAGCTCAAAAATGAACTTATACCAGAAATATAGAATACCGATGATTAATATGTAATAAATTATTATATTTATAATTAAAATATTATTATATTAATTTAATATAAAATTAAAAATATAATTAAACTTCTTAGTTAAAATAAATGATAGTTTTTAAAGAAGTGGTATTTTTCACTATTCACCAAAAAAATCAATATTTTCAGAAAAATCCCAAAATTTTACCCTAATATAATTTTGATTTGTTAATTTAAAAAATTATATCTTTTATAAAATAAAATTTCAAAAGGTTCTATAAATTAGTTATAATATTTTCTTGAAAAATCAATAAAAATAATTTTTGAGGAAAATGTACTTTTGATGTATAAAAAGACTTTACTAAAAATTGAATACATATTTCCTAAGTATTAATCAAGACATTTTTATTGAGAAAGAAAACTATATATATTTGATATTGTTTTTATTACAATTCATACCCATGAATTCAACATGTAGTTTATAATGTCTATATTTAAATAATAATATTTCATGGTCTGCTTATGCTCGATGTTGTGTATTGTATAAGAAATTGAATATGCTATTCTTTTTTAAAATATCAAGATATTATATTCTCACCCCTTTAATAAATTGTGTCATTAAAATTTTAACAGGAGCTTGGTAATCAAGAATTTAACATTTTAAAATACCTTTTTTGGAAACCCACATTGTAAAGAGGCTAATGAAACATTATCTTGAAAAGTGGGAAAGAGATATAAAAAGGTCATCTAGAATAACACATAACTAGAATTCAAAATAGGAGAACATTTTTGGGAATTGAAAATATGAACATGGAGGAAAAATTTAATGTCCAAATAATAATGGAGAGTGATAGATAATACCTATCATAAAAAAGTGAATGATAATAATAAATCTAAGTCCACAAAACTATAAACCAACATAGTGGGAAAAACCATCGATTCCTTAGAAATAAAGGTAATATGATAATAGTTGTGTTCAAAGAACCTTTTCATAGAGTTTAGAAGGTATTTTACCATTTAGTATAATAAAATAATGAAATATTTTTACTTGATAACTATAATTTCCTCTATTAATAAATTTCCAGCAAAATATATTTTTTTCTCTAAAAAATAATTATTCAAGATTATTTTTTCATGCTTTAATCACCAAAATCAACTTATAAACAAATCACATAATTCCATAAAAATATAACAATATATTCCTCCTGTATTTGTATATTAACCAAAAATGAAATGGTTAGCACAAGGTAATATAATATCCAAAAAGTATAAACTATTATATGAATAAATAATACATTAATATCCAAAATTTACACCATAACACAGAAGGTTTGACTTGATAATTCCATAAATAAATAACCTTACATCCCAAATAACTTCAATAAAATCAATATTAAATAATGTTTTAACCTCAATTTTTATCTCATAACATTAAAATAAATTCCCCAAAAATTTAGTATCATTATTATAAAATAATACTTCATGTTAATCCAAAAGGTTACATATAAATAAACCCAATAAAATTATCCCAAAATATCATTAATAACATTTTAATCTCATCTGTTAAAACCTAAAAAGGGATGTATAATCCATTAGACTTATGATCAACCTTAAACTTATATAAAAATGATGGTATCTATAACTCTTAAGATAACCTCATGTTAAAATATCTTAATCCTAAAAGTTATATAATCCCTAGTATCAAACCAACTGTAATATCCCCGAATCCACACTCATAGATTTAGTGCTAAAAACATCATCTTTTTATTTCAAGAAATGATACTAATAAATGGGGCCTAATTTTAACCCTTTTAAAACACATAACTTCAAACTAAAATATTGGATCACATACATACCCAATGACCTTTTAGGTATTTATTATTAGATAATTACTTTAAAATCTTCCATAAAAAAATTTTATATAAAAAATTGTTCATAAAGATCTACATATTCTCCCACTAAGTTCTTCATATATAGTAACCTTCTCAAGAATAACATAGTTAAATACTTTCTTCATGACCTAGGTAAATATAAAACATAATAAGGGTGAGATAAAACTATAAATAATGGTAATTATAATCATTAAAAATTTAATTTAATCAGAGAGAACAATATGAGAATAAGGGTATGATGAGATAATCAAAGTTCATAAGCATAAAATAATATAATTCAAACCCATCAAAATTTGAATCATAAAACATATGTTGTTTCAAAAATCATTAACAAAGGCAAGAGTCATTGTAATCAATAATCATGATATATATTATTCCAATCCTGATTAAAGTGAACATTAAAAACTCATAGTAAGACAAATGAAAATGTTTTGGTATCTTTGAAGATTATATTTATAAATAATATAATAAAAATCTATATCCTATCTGAATCAAGATGATAAACCACCCTAGTTAACTTCATGTTTCTTTATTATAGAGACATGGAACATTAATCAATGAATTTCATATCTTTACTAGTGTATCCCTTTTATTTAAGATGTATCTGGATCACCCATCCATATAAGTTATATCAGGATCACTCATTTTTATAAGATTATATCAGTCTCACCAATTTTTTTAAGTTTTATCTAGTTCACCAAACATCATAAAAAATGTTGAAATACTATAAATGAATATAATACATGGATGATTTCATATTCATCATCAATCATTTAATAAAAACTTGTGTTCCTTTGAAACTTGATTTGAAAGAACAATATAATCTATTTTTATGAACATGTATTTTAAGAAATCATAATCTATCAAAAGAATTAATTAGTATGGCATCATCAAAAAAATTCACTAGTGCAGCATAAGTAACATCAAGGTTTGTTGTTTTTTATGAATAAAAATAGTGATAAAAGATCATTAAAGAAGTCTTGAGGAAAATACACATTCTAATTCAAAAAACTAAAGATTCCCAAAATATTGTAAAAATAATTTTATTTGAAATTAACTTATTAAAACATAGGAATGAATCTTTGAAGAATATAATTATCATGACAACCAGTAAATATTCTTATGTTGTAAATATTAAAAACATTCTTTTTATATTTTGTAAACAGAGTGAAAAGTGACTAATGGGAAAACATTAAAATTTTCATTTTAATAAATTTTAAATAAAGTTAAAACATCATGTAAAATAGATTTAGGAAATCATTTTTTAAATAAAATTCTTGAAATTGTTTTAGGAAACACGTATAAGGGAGAGAAATATTCATGATCTAAAAGGAGATACAAGATCTGTATCTCTTACAAACAACCTTCTTGATGTTTCTTTCTTCATTAAGGTTAGAAATAGAAACTAAAAATATAAAAAATAGTCAAAACTAGTGTATAATGAAATATATTTTGTTTCATAAATTAATATCATATTATTTCCCCTAAATAAACATTGAAAAAAAATAATCCATAAAAGAAATGTGATTATAACATATAATATTTTCCTCTTTGGTAACCTTAAATGTCAAAAATCATTGAAAGAAAGAGTATTTTATAGATCTATAAATCACATGAATTTAAGGATACACTATTTCAATATTCATTAATGAGTAATTAAGTACACAATATAAAGAAATCATGGTGCATGACAAGAAATATGTCTCAGCAAAATGAGATTGAGACAAAGAAAACCATTAAAAAGATCATAATTTTTGAAGCGATAATTAATACAGGTGGTGATTATACAGGCATATGTATATCCACATAAAATTTTTAAAATTGAGTATAAAAAAATTATATATAATTTCACACATAATCATGGCCTAAAAATTCAATGAAGAAGAAGTAGAACCTAATGAACAGAAATTGATTTAAGAAATCCTTTACCACTTGGTGACTTTCAAGTAAAAAACCTTTGAATTAAGTAATTTTAATTATAAAATAAAATACCATTAGGTATTAAGTATTAATTATTTAACATGTAAAATTATATTATATACAGCATTTAAAATAATTTAGGTGCATATCATTAACATATTCCTTAATGAAGGAAAATTAAGATGAAATCCCTTTCCTCGAGTATAGACTTTCCATGTATGTCCTATAACTAATGTATAGTGAAATTATATAAATTATTTAGTAGTTAAATAACTATTTATAGGTTTATTATTTAATTATTAAAAAAAATCATTTATTTCGATGATATATTTATCAATTGATCAGTTATGTCAATGTCATGTGTTTTGAGGGCGTTTGGTTTATAGTTGAAAATTGACTTCGATATGTTGATCATGGTGAAATTGGTAATTGTTATATAATATATATAATAATAAATAAGATAAAATTATAATTTATATACATTAATTTTACTTTTAATACCAATCTGGAAGGATTTTTATAAAAAATTAATTATGTTACAATCATAGAGACGGTAGGTCGTACCAATACTGGAGCAACGTTTCCATTTTTCGATGGACATGAAGGAATAAAACTATTATTTTATATATAAAAAATAATTATTATATAATTTATATAATATTATTTCTTTAAATAATTTATATATACCACCCATGTGATGTGGTGATGAAAAATGAATCACATCGCTTCTTGGAGGTGGTATTTCACATGTACGTACAAATGACATTTTCCTTTTTTGATGGGTGGAAATGTAAGAAAATATATGATATATGATATTTATATAATAATAGTTTTTTAAATAATATAATATATATATATATACATTAAATCCATCATTATAATCATTTATGGTAGGTGGTGATGATAAATGAATTACATCAGTTCATGAGGTGGTAACCCGCCGTACACAGGAACAATGGTTTTATTTCCAATTTTATGGAAGAGGATATATACATAGGTTATGAAATAAAAATAATAAAATATAAGAATATTTAATATAATTATATTATTATTTAATCATAGTTCAATAATATTTTAAGGAGGAAGAAGAATAAATGAAACTGAAATATTCGGTTTAAAGCTATATCTCTTCTTCGGAAAACCTTATCTACTTTACACCTTAATACCTCTAAGGTTTGAATTAATCCCAAAATAACACCTATAGAATGTGTTATGGGATATTATACATTTATTTGGGTAGTTATTGGGTGAAAAATACGGTTATTAAAGTATGAAAAAATAGAAGAGTTGGTTCCCATTTTTAAGTGATGGGAGGGGCACTCCTAGAATTGCCTAAAGTATTAAATTAATATAAATTAATTTTCATTTTAAAATGGATAAAAAGGATATAATCATAATATTTTATATTTATGAGTCTAAATAATCTCATATAATAATTTTTTTATATGTTTTGGTTATTTTATTACCATTATATCTTAGTTTTAACCCCTTATTAAAAATTTTCAATTACCGCGATATCAAAGTTTTTTAATCTTTTGGTGTCAAGAAACTTACTATAAAAGGGAAATTCAATAATAAAATAACCATTATTTTTATTTTAAACCATATCAATTTATTTTTTCTAAGGATGTTATTTTTATGAACATAAAATAATTTAGTAAAATATTGATTATTATAAAAGTAAATTAAAATCATTTTTGGAAATACATGAAATATTATAATATAGTATGTTTTAAAATCATTTATAATAGTTCCCAAATTATATGAATTAAATAATAAGGAATATATGGTTTTAATATAATCACCCAATCAAATTATTATAGGTTTAGGTATCATTTTAAACCATATCTTTTGGTATAACCTATTTGTTTACCTATTTTAACCTTACTAGTGGTAATTGAATTTTTAATTTTGAAGGGTTATAATTATACTTATAAGATAATAATTTGATCATAAATAGAAAATGGGTGAAATTGAAAACTATTTATATTGATACTTTTCTTATTTATTATTTTTAGGATTTTTAAGTAAATTAATAAAATATATTTTTATAAAATACTATTAATTTCATTTTAAGAACTGTTGTAAAAAATTCTTTGAGAAAAAAATACAGTTATAGAATTTGAATTTAACTTTTACCATAAATAAAATATATTATATTTCTCTAAAAAATTCATGGAACACATTTTATCCCCAAAAAAATCTTAATTTTATACATTTTAAGATTATTTACTAGATTTTTATAATACATTCACAATCACAGTGTTATCATTGCATTAGAATTTAAGGTGGTTATTTTTTCACTAAGAATTAAAAATAAATTAGGATGATAAAAAAAACATATTTCAAATAAAAAAATATAACCAATTTTTTTATCATTATCATAAAAAATTATAGATATTAAAAGAAAGAGAGTGGAATTTTTTTACTTTACATTTACGTATAATAATATATGTTATCTTCAAAGAAAAATGGACCAAAATTGAAATAAATTTTAATATTTGAAATATATTGTCCAATGAAACACATAAAATTGATTAATTTAATGTTTTAGGGTTTTTTAGACCTTATCATATTATTTTTAACCTTAATTACCAGATTTTCCATTTCTAGGGGACAAATATTTACTACATTTACTATTCATAATGACCAAAAATAGAAAAGGAATTTTTACAAAATTTCAGCCTCTTAATTAAATATATGGGATCTATTTTACAAGATTAAATTATTATAAGTGATAGAAATTAATTTTTATAAAAATTTGTAAAACACAATGAAAAACAATTTTTAGAAAAGTTTTAAGGCCAAAAATGAAATTATAAAAACAAAATAAAGTATAAATATGATTCATATATAATTAATTATATTATTTCTAAAAAACAAGTCAGATATTAATTTAATATTAAATTCAAATCATAATTATACTTTTTAATGAAATGAAATGTATGTTTTATAAAATTTAATATTTTTCACTATTCATGAAAAAATCAATGTTTTCAGAAACATCTAAACATTTCAGCCTATGATAATTTTGATATGTTAATTTCAATATTATATCATTTTTAAAAAATAAAAATAGAATAAGTTCCATAAATTAATTATAATATTCTCTCCTAAAAAGTTATAAAAATCATTTTTGAATAAAATGTATTTTTGAAGCATAAAATGATTTTTCTGAAAAATTAGTTCTTATTTCCTAAGTATTAATCATTAAATATTTATTGAGTAGGGCCTTTATAAATATTTAATAATGTGACTATTAATATTAATATTATAAAATTCAATATCTAGGTTATAATAATTATATTTAAATATTTATATTTCATGGTATGTTTAAGCTCGATGATTAATGTCATATACACTACTAAATATGGTTATCCTTTTAAAATCTTGGGATATTATAGTAATCACCCAAAGAATGGTTTTTTAAGTATCAACTCAATATTCCCTCTGTTATATTATTAGTTTGTCTAATACTTCAAACTTAGCTGGACACTCCCATTGGATATTCTTTGGTTAATCACTTTCCCTTTATAATTGATTATGTAGGATTTGTTATATTAAGTAATTTGGTAAAAGAGTTTGAGAGAACCAAACCTAATAAATCCTAGATTAAACCAATTTTGATTTAGATTAAACTAAAGAAAAATTTAATTGTTTTATTGACTAAAAAATTTCAATATTTAGTTTTTTATAAGATAATTTATGAGAATTCTCTTATGATGTTAATTATTCATCACCCATGTTAACCCCTTTTGGTTTTCGTAATGGATGAATCCTAAAGGAACTAAACTAAAAACAGATTCCAGGGATATTGGCAAGATTTTCCCAATGATCAACCAAACTAAATAAGCACATGAGAGAAATATCCTTTGATTATTTCAAACCATATATCAAGAAAAATGATTAACAATGTGAAATTAGTTGAAATTAAACACACCAAAGAAAAGAGTGATAGAGTCACAAGAATTTTTGGGTGACAGAGATGAGGAATGAAATTTGATTAAATTTCATGTGTGTCAAAAATGATGAAAAAGGGATTACCTTAAGGGGATGGGTATATGCTAAAAATATTGTCATGAAGTCCAATATTTTGACAGGTTTAATGTAAAGACAGAATCCTTAAAAATATATTACTTTAATTGAATTCAAATTGGTAATTATGAAAATAAATGACTCAATCCAAGGGATAATAAAGAAAATATACAACAATAACCCCATATACCATTTTAATAAGGAAATTCCTTTGCAATAACTACCATTATAGTGAATATAGTTTTTTACTCTTTATTTTTTGGAAGTCTTATGTCTTGTGAGTTGTCAAAAATTAGGAATTGAATTATATATAAAAACATTTTTTGGTTATATTATTATATAAAGAATTTGTAAATATTATTCATGGCTTGTGGAAAGTTACTTCCTAAGGATTTCTATCTTTTTCACTTATTATTATTTTATTTGCAAAGTGCTCACTCTCTTTACAAAAGGCTCATACCAATGTTCAAAAATAAAAACCTCACTTCATGTCATAAACTAACACATGATAATATACCAGTGTTAAATTAATTATAAGATGCTTGTTTAAATTACTCCCACTGTATGAGTTTTAAAATTTTGAGGATGCAATTTATAATTGGGTAGAATGTAAGAACCCAAGATTTTATTATATAATATTTCCTTTAAATAAAAATTATGTTCAATAACTCATTTATATAAACTGCTGAACTAAAATGAGTTGTAACCTAATATATACTATTAAGAAAACAATAAGAATAATAAAAACTCTAGTAAATGAGAACATGTTATTCAATTATAAATGATTATTTGTATCGGTTGGTGTTTTCCTAGTCTGTTACTTTTCCGGTTTATAGTTTTTAGAGATGTCCAGAGGATGTCGTGGGAGTTTCTGTAGGAGTTGGGTATGCAGAAAAGTTGTAGTAGGGGTTACATGCTATATAAGTAGATTACACGATGTGAAGTTTTGTTTCATAGCTTGTTCTGAGTGGTCCATAGTGTGTAATGCTTCTGGGATTAAAAAATTAAATAAATCAAAAGGCGACATGGTTTTCAAGAGAAACCAACCTCGAGGCATTACATTATGTGAAAGGGAATTACATGTCGTGTAATACCCAACTATTATAATGTTTTATGTTTTTCCCAGCTGCTTGAGTTGTCAAACCTTATAGCTTCAATGAATCTCCCTCGACCCTAGGCAACACGACGACCCCTCTTTAGTATTTGGAGGATTCTTTCATTAAGGATTGATTCCTAGATTCTCTCCATCGACCAGTAGTGATCCGTCTTCGATATAAGGTGTGTTCTACCCCTGTTCTTGCAGTTTCTTCTTGGTTAATCTCCTTTATCCTCCCATTATTCTTTCCATGTGATTGCGGATGATATCCATTGGTTATAATGGGGTTATCTATTATTCTTTTCATGTCGTGGTGTTGTGGATTCGTCGTGTTGGTGAAGATCTCATAAGAGAGGTGATCAGAGATCTGTTTCATGGCCTATTCTCATGCAAATAATGTTGAAACCCTTTTGAGGTAGTATTTACTTTGTCTCTCTTAAATTTTGAATCATGCATGAGGGGATTTTTTTTGTCTACTTATAGATTTTTTTTCAAAAAATTAACCAAAGATAATAATTGGCTACATGAAATTTAAAATGGCAGAGGGGATTGATTTTCAAGCCTTTTCAACCATGTCGTTACTTGTGATATTGTGATTATATAGGCTAAACACCCCACTAAAAATTATGGTCATTGGTGGATTTTCTTGCACTGGATATGTGTGTTGTGGTTGTTTCTTGATCAATATTGGTTGGTATCACCTAAAATGGAAATTGGTTAACCATGTATATCTAGCCAATGAATCGATTCCCCAGGATTATACAGTTTCTATGGTAACCCCTGAATTAACAAGTGGAATAAAATAAGGGGTGCCTTATTAAAAATAGAATTGTGTTTTCCACAGTACATGTGGTGATGTGATGTGTGTTTAATTGATTTGGGTTTTTCATTTTTATGGTTGTGATAATTGTTTGGTGTTGTGGGATTTCTTGGGCGGTGTAATGGAATCTCAGGTTGAGATATTGATTGATTATGGGGTGAATTAGAATTCTTATACAGTAGGACTACAAACTGGTTGTGTGGTAATGTGTTACTGGATTGAGTTGTGAGTTGAGGGTTGGTTCTATTGGTACGTGACCTAAGAGGTATGACTTTGAATAAGTATATTGGTGATTATTTTAGGTGCTTCTCCATTGTTAACATGTAGAAATATTTACCCCATATCTAGAGATCGATATATGATATATCATGAATGGGTGTTAAACGAAGAGGAAATGTGAAGCTGCCTTAATATATCAGGTGTCTTCACCTTCTGAAAATTTTGTTTCCTATTTTGTGTTGTGCTTAGTAGTTACCTGGGTTGTGATGTAATAGATAAATCAATTTTTTAATAAATAATGAATCTAGTTAAATAAATTTGTTGGCAATGTGAATTAGGTTTTATGGCTTGTTGTGTGCTGTTGTGCATTTATAGGTAGAATCAAAGGTAGAAGTGTTGTAACTTGGTAATTTTCCTAAGAAACCATAGGTTGGGATTGATCTTTTGGTATCATATATGTATCTAGTTGTATTTTTACTTATTATTTCTATACACACCCCACCCTAGTTGAGCACTATGTGCGAAACACCCCCATCGTTACAGGGGAGTGTGTTTTCCCAACATCTGGTGAGGGGTACAAATATTTGGGTTCCCACTCTTTCCTTCTCTCTCATCTAGTTGAGGGTGGTATGGCACATTATGTGATTAAAAGAGATATGTTAGTGTCTTAGATTGTGGTTTATATGGACCATGTGTCTTTGGGCAGGATGTGATAGCCCAAGTGTTTTCGAGCAAGGTGGATAGTGTTTTCCCATGTGTCTTTAGGATGAGAAGTGGCATGATTTCTCAAGTGTCTTTGGGATGAGATGCAACGTGGTTTGTGGAATAGGTGTGTGTGGGAGGAATGTTTTGTGAGGCCACGGTGTGTGCGTGTCAGTTTTGTTGTGGCTTGTAGCACAACTGTGTGCGAGAGGGTTGTGATGTGGTTTGTGGACCATATTTTTGTGAGGGAGATGTGTTGTGAGGACTTGGTGTGTATGGGTGGGTTGCGATGTGATATACAGAAGGGATGGGAGCATTGGGTTGTATGACTTTGGTCACGAATGGTATACTAGTGGGAAAGTGGTGCGGGTTACATTACTTGACTCGTGTTATTTGGTGAGTATTCCTTGGTGGTATTGGGATGGTTGGTATACCTGTTAGGTCCTATTTTTTCTATTGTTTTCACAAAGGGGTAGTAGTATACATCTTTCACATGTGCGTGAGAGACCTTGGTTATCCTACTAAGTATACATGTATACTCACCCTAAGTATCTGAAATTGTATCCATGTTTCTAGGAGGATTTTGTAGACCGTGTTGGACCCTATTAGCTCGGATCTTCATAGTTTTTGTGTTGCTGCTTAGCTTTACTTTTGGGTATTTCATTTACATTAGAGTTTTCATTTTATTTGTGACAGTTTGACTTTGGAGTTTTTTTGGGTATAAACCATCTTATCTCCCGATCTTGTTTCCTATAAAGGTTAATATCTTCCATTTTGTGAGATTTGTATACCCATAGTGCTAGTCACCAACCTGGGGCCTACTAGAGGCGGGACTCGGTGGTCATTATCTCCCTTACATTATTTCAAACCTAGGAGGGGCATCTTTAGAGAGAGGGGTCATGATAGAATGGTATCAGAGCTAATTGTTGAGAGATATGATGGAGTTTGGGGTTAGGTATAGTGAGGATTGTATGGGTTGGTAGGGAATCTGTTTCAGATGATCCTGGTGCATGACATAGGCCAATCAGTTGACAAACCAGCTTTTTTGATGTGAGATGAGGGTGTAGACTGATGTTGGGACCACATCAGTCATGTGAGGATCACTTCTTACTATAGATACAACTATATGATGTCATCTTTCGCATAGACTAGTTTTATTTCATATGTGATTTTATCAACTGCTTCTAAAGGATAATCATGTTCTCATATGTGGATGTCAACGTGTGGTTTTCATTGGCGAACGAGGTTACTAGGTGGGCAGTCTGCGTGTGGAGACCCTACTCTCCTTATTTGATAAGCTATCAGTGGAATCAGGGGATACTAAAATTGTAGAGTTTCCCTGGGTCATTGGGGAGTTCATGGATGTTTTCTCCAAGGAGGTTATGATGCAACCTCCTCAACATAATGTTGAGTTCGGGATAAACTTGCATCCCGATCCTTCTCGGATTTCGATGGATCTTTATCGGATAACACCTTCTACATTGTAGGAGTTGAGGATTGAGATAAATGATTTGATTCAAAGGGGTTTTATCTGGAATGGTGTTTCATGGTGGGGTGATCTAGTGTTGTTCACGAAGAAGGAGAACGGTGATCTGAGATTGTGCATAGAAAACCAGAGGTTGAATCAGCTGATGGTCAAGAACCACTACCCTCTTCCAAAGATATATGATCTTTTCGACCACTTTATATGGGAAATTTGGTTTTCCAAGATCGATATTCTATCTGGATATCACTATTTGAGAGTGAAGGAGGGTGATATCTTGAAGATTGAATTTAGATGCAGGTATGGGAACTTTGAGTTTTAGTCAGGCCATTCGATGTTGTGAACATACCAGATGTGTTTAGACTTAAGAAATATATGCTCTGTGAGTTACTAGATTTGTTCATTTTCATATTCATTGATTATATCTTAATCTACTTGTTGTTATAGGAGGATCATACCAAGAACCTAAGAACCATCTTTCATGCTCTTTGACACCATCATCTCTTTGGAATGTTGTCCAAGTGTGTGTTTTGGATGTAGGAGGTACCTTTCCCTGGTAATTTTGTGACTTGTTAGGGTGTATTAATAGACCCATCGAAGGTTTAAGTAGTTTTTTCTAGGGAAGCACCCAAGAACATGGTAGAGGATCACAATTTCATTGGTCTCACTAGCTATTATCGGAGGTTTGTACCTCATTTATCTCAAGTTGCAGCCCCATTGATAGCTTTGACTAGAAAAGACCAAGCTTTTGTGTGGAGTGATTAGTTACAGGAAATATTTTTTATCTAAATGGGAAGTTGGTTAGTGATTCAGTGCTTTGGTCTCTTAAGAAATGGGTGATTCTTGAGGTGTTCTTTGATGCTTTCTATCTGGGCATGGGATGCATCTTGATGCAGCAGCAGGTAGTGATCTCTTATAGATCAAATAAGTTACGTCCCCTTGAGCATAACTATGCCACCCATGATCTGGAGCTACATGTGGCCATGTTTGTGCTGAATTTTTGGTAATATTACCTTATTTGGGAGCGATTTTTGGTCTTCATAGATAATAGTAGTTTAAGTTAAATATTTTTTCAGTGATATCTAAACATCTGGTAGTGGAGGTGGACGAAGTTTCTTTAGGACTATGATTTTGATATCTCCTACACCTCAGGAAAGGGGAAGGTCATGGTCAATACTTTGAGAAAAAATTCCCAAAATGATTACGTTCAGGTGTTTTTGGATGCTTGGAGAGCGATGGAGGAGTTGAAATCATTTCACTTTGATGCATAAGTGGATAGTGGTATAGGATGTTTTTTTCAAATGATAGTGCAATATTCTATGATTCTGTAGGTGGAAGAGTCTTAGTGGGAAGACTCAGAGTCATAGGTGTTGCTCGATTATGTTGGCCATGGTGATGCTCTAAAGGGATGGTCAGAGGATGGTTATAATCAGATATTATTTCCTAGAAGGTTGTTCATTTCAGTAGTGATGCATGAGGGAGTCCTTTGTAAGTTTCATAACCCAACTTTAGCGGTACACCAAAAAATTTATAATACGTACCATGGCTTGAGGATACACTTTTGGTGGCTCAGGATAAAGTGGGTAGTAGTGGAGTTTGTGGCAAGATTCTTGGTCTTACAGTAGGTAAAGGTCGAGCGCTATGTTCCCGGTGGTTTTTTGTAGACCTCGGATGTTTCTGAGTGGAAGTGGGATGGCATCTTGATAGATTTCATAATTGGGTTACTGAGAGCTTAGGAAGGCTACGATGCTATCTGGGAAATAGTGGATCCGATGATGAAATCGACTTACTTCTTAGTGATCAAAGAGTTAGTCATAGTGGACTCCTTGGAAAAGAATTATGTGGATGAGGTGGTGTGGATTTATGGAGTCTTGAGGACCATTGTCTGGGATCAAGACACATGATTTACCTCGCAAGTCTCGAGGGGATTGCATCATGATTTTGAAACCCAATTATGTTTCATCGTTACCTTCCACCCTCATACGGATGGTCAGACTGAATGAACTATCTAGATCTTAGAGGACATATTGCGAGCATGAATCTTAGACTTTGGTGGATCTTGGGTGTGACACCTTACCTTGGTAGGGTTTTCTTATAATAATATTTATCGCTCTTCTATTAGCATGGCTCCATTTGAATATTTTCATGAAAGGCTGTGTCATTCACTATTATACTATATTGAGGTTGGGTAGAAAACTTTTCTTTGTCCCGAGGTAGTGAAGAGAATTAAAGAGAAGATTTGGGTTTTTTATGAGAAGTTGAAAGTAGTGTTGGACTGCCAGAAGTCTTATGTTGATCACAGGAGGAGGCCCTTGGAGTTCTAGGTTAGGGACCATGTGTTCTAAAAGGTTTACCCTCGATGTGGGAAGTTGATGTTTGGAATAGAGAGTCAGATTTCTCCCAGGATATTGGACCCTTGGAGGTGTTGGGGAGATTTAGCAATGTGGCATACTAGTTGGCGTTACCACCATGGTTGGAAAGAATCCATTGTGTTTTCCATATCTCTCAGATCCGTCGGTAACTTCATGATGGTTGAAATGTCCATGACTGTGGAGAGTCAGATTTTGAGGACTACGCGACATTCGTAGAGTGGCTAGTAGAGATATAGGATCATCAAGAGAAGTTGTTGCATAGATGAAACATTCCTTTGGTTTGTCTGTAGTGGAGGCATGGTGGCTAGGAGGATATTACTTGGGAGTAAGAAACGTAGATGTGGTCCCAGTAACCAAAGTTGTTTTGAATTTTGTTTTACCCTATTTTTCTTTGAAATGTGATGTTTGAACCTTGTTTTTTTATAATATGAGTTGACTTCTCCTAGTTTATGATTGTGTGTGTTGTAATATGTGAGAAATTTATGATGTGTGGAAAGGGGAGGACCTAATTACTAATTGATACACATTAATTACAATGTGATTAAACCTGTGTGGGCGAGTCATTAACACCTAGAGAGGATATTACCTTGACATGGAAGATGGAATTACCTGATTCATGTGTTCGGGAAAGTGCAGTTTGTTGGTTGTAGTGGTTTTTTGTTTGGGCTATATATAGGTTGAGACAACTACGCTATGGTTGTGTGGGGGTGTGGTTGTGTGAGAGGAGACAAATTGTGGTTATGGTGGTGAGGTTGTGTAGTATATTTTTGGTCATTTGGGTAGGCATGTTTGGCTGGTGGTAGTGCTTTAGTAGTTGTGAGACTCTTGATAGGTGTCTCACATGGTGGTTGTTCAGACCCCTTTTTTCCTTTCAGGTTTGGTTTTGGATTCGTGAGCATGAGAATCACTAGAGAAGTATATGATGTAATGGTCAGTGTCCTCCTAGTCCGTTACTTTTCTATTTTTTGGTTTTTAGAGATGTTCATAGGAGGTTCCGAGAGTTATCACAAGATTTGGGGGGGGGGGAATAAAATCATTTTTAGGGGTTACATGCCATGTAAGTATATTACACGACATGAAGCTTTTCTTGTTTTGGGTGGTCCAAAACATTTAATGAATTGGGGTTTCAAAAATAAAATAAACCAAAAGGCAGTGTGTTTTTATAATGTAAAACAACCTCAAGGCATTACATGGAATGAAAGGGGATTACACGCCATGGAATACCCCACTACTATAATGTTTTATGTTTCTCCCAGCTACTTGAGTTGTCAAACCCTATAGTTTCTATGAATCTCCCTCGACCCTAGGTGACCTGGTAACCCCTATTTGGTGTTTGAGGAATCCTTAATCAAGGATTGATCCCTAGATTCTCTCCTTCGATCTATAGCTATATTTCTTCAATCTAAGTTGCTTTCTTCTCCCACCATTGCGGTTTCTTATGGTTTTATCTCATTTTTTCTAATATTCTTCTTGCGATGTGATGGAAGATGATCTCTCTCGGTTCTAATGGGATTCTCTTTGGTTTTTTTTGATGTAGTGGTTTTGTGGAATCCTTGTGTGGGTGATGATCTTATGGGTCAGGTGATCATAGATCATTTTCATTGTTTTTTATCACGATAAGAACATTGAAACCCTTTTGAGGTAGGATTTACTACATTTCTATTCAATTGTGCATCATGTGGGGGGGGGGGTTCTTTTGTCTACCTATAGATTTTGGTTATTCCAAATTATCCAATGATAATAATTGGATATATGAAATTGAAAAGGGTATATGGGATTGATTTTCATGCCTTTATATCCTTTTTTACTTGTGATATTGTGATTATACATGCTAAATGCCTCACAGAAAATTTTATCCATTGGTGAAATTGCTTTTACTAGATATGCATGTTGTGGTTGTTTCTTGATCAATATTTTTTGGTATCACCTAAAAAAGGAAATAGGATAACCATTTATATCCATATAATGAATGGATTCCCTAGGATCATACGGTTTCTGTGATAACCCCCAAATTAACAAGTGGAATTAAATAAGGGATATCTTACTAAATCTAGAATTGTGTTTGCCTTGGTTTGTGTGGTGATGTTATGTGTGTGGGATTTTTATGGGTTGTATTATAGTATGGATGTGAGAATGGTTTTGTTTTGTCGAATGTATTGGGAAGTGTAATGGAATCTTAGGTTGATAGATAGATTTATTTTGGGGTGGATGAGAAGTGTTGTGTAGTAGGGCTACAAATTGGTTGTGCGGTAATGTGTTTCTAGATAAGGTTGTGAGCTGGGGGTTAATTCTATTGGCATGTGACCTGAGTGGGATGACTTTGAAGAAGGATGGAAGTGATTAGTATGGGTGTTTCACCATTTTTAACATGCATAAAGCTTCACCCTATATCGATATATCAATATACGATATGTCTTGAAAGGGTGTTAAATGGGGAGGAAATGTGAAGCTATATTAATCTGTTAGGTCTCATCACCTTTTGAAAAATATGTTTCATGTTTTGTGTTTTCCATAGTTTTTTCCTAGGAAGTAATGGAATGGATGATGAATTATCTTATAAATAATGAATCTAGATAAATAAATTGGTTGGGAATGTGAATAATTTTTTTGGCTTGTTGTGTGGTGTTGTGAATTTAGATGTAGAAGAAAAGGTGATAGTATTGTGACTTGGTAGTTTGTTTGAGAACCCATAGGTTGGGATATAGAGTTTAGTATCATATATGTATCTACGTGTATTTTTCATTGTGATTTCTATATACACCCCACCCTATTTGGGCACTATGTTTCGAACACCCCCATCATCACAGGAGAAGGTGTTTTTTCCAACACCCGACGAAGGATATAGATGGATAGGTTCCTTCACTCTTTTACTCTCTCTTCTGGGTGAGGTAGGAATGGAACATGATATGATGTATGGATGTATGTTAGTGTCTTAGATGGTGGTTGTGATGGACCAGGTATCTTCAGGTGGGATATGGTGGGCCAGGTGTTTTCGAGCGAGGTGGTTGGTTCTTTACAAGGTGTCCTTGGGATTAGAGGTGACTTGCTTTCCCATGTATATTCGGGATGAGATGTGATGTGGTTTATGGCCTAGGTGTGTAAAGGTGGGATGTGATGTGAGGAACATGTGTGGGTGGGTGAGTTGTGATATCCAGGTGTGTGTGGGTGAGTTGTGATGTGGTTTGTGGACCAGGTGTATGCGGGCAGGATATGTTGTGGTATATAAAAGGGATGGAAGCTCCAGGACGTACGAAATTAGGAAAGAGTGGCATAGTAGTGGGAAAGTGGTTTGGGGTACCCTATCATCAATGTGAATTATATTACATTGCATGACTTACATTATTTTGTGAGTGCACCTTGGTGATATTGGGATGGTTAGTATACACATGAGTTGCTGTTTGGTTCTATTGTTTTCTCATAGGGGCATTAGTATGCTTCCTTCACATGTGTATGAGAGACCTTTCTTTTCCTACTGAGTATAATTTTATTTTCACCCAATTTATATAAAAATATTTTTATGTTTTTAGGAGGATTTAACATATCGTGCTAGACCCTACAATCAAGGATCTTGATAGTTTCTATATCGCTGATTATCTTTACATTTGGGTGTTTCTTTAACATTGGAGTTTTCATTTTATTTGTTACAGTTCGAATCTATGCATGCATGTGGGATGGTATTTGTCTTCCTTATATATATATATATATTGAAGTTTTTTTGGGGATGAACCATCTTATCTTCCGATCTTATATTCTATAAAGGGTAATGCCACACATTTTGTGAGATTTGTATACCCTTGGTTCTAGTCGCCAACCTGGGGCATACTGAAGGAAATACTCAGGGGTCATTATCTCCCTTCCTTTATTTCAATCTTAGGAGGAGAATATTTGGAGAGAGGGGGTCGTGACATTTTTTGTACCGGAGAAATAATAACTTTGATTTAATTTTTCTTTCTCATTTAATTTTAAAAGTACTATATATTTTATCCTAATAAATTAAATTAACCAATTATAAATGATAATATTTAATGTTTCAATAAATGAATTAATATATTATAATTCTATAAAAATTAAATTAATTTAAAATAATTATAAGGAAACCTAACATTTAAAAATGGTATTTTTTAATAAAAATAGTTTATTTTTATATTTTTTATTTTAATTTATAAGAGAAATTTATTATTTTTATAATTAAAATTAGATAAAATTAACAAAAAAATAATTAAAATTTTAAATTTATCTTAGTGATAGTTTTTTGGATTTTTCTAAGATAATTGATTCTTAGATGAATATTGAAAAATACAGTTTTTATGAAAACTACAATTTTATAAAATTTCCACCAAAACAATATTCAATTATAAATTAATAAAAAAATTATGAATAAGATTTTAATTTATGTTATAATAAAATATTCATTTTAAAAAAATTAGTTGACCTTAGAAAACATATTCCTAGCATTTTGGATCGTAAGTAATATTTTTCTCCAAAAAAATCTTTTTTTGGGTATTAATTTAATTAAACATTATTTGGTTAAAATTCACATTTAGATTTCTTTTAAATCCTAAGCCTATGGGCCATGTAATCTCTGAGCCTACGGTCCTTGTAAGGGTTCCCCCTCATCCCTTGAAAGTGGGGTAATTAAAAATCAATAAAAAAAATGAAGGCCTTCGGGCCATTCAGGCAGGATAAATAACCCTCACATAAAATCCTTTTTTTCATTTTGGATCCTTTTACCTTATAATAATAACTTTACATTATTGAAAATGTAAAGGGTGCTTCAAAAATTTCCCTCCTCTTCTCTTATGGAAGGGGATCATTCCACCACTTCTTGTTAGACCTTTTATTTCAAATTTATTATTTAAATTATTCCATTTTTTTCATCCTAGAACCTTATCCAACTTACTTATGCCTTTTCCACCATTAGTTATCTTAAGTCCTCTATTTGTAGGGGGATTTCTAAGAGAAAACTAAATCTATAAACATAATTATTATCTTTTTATTAATTTTTTTTCTTAGTATTACTCTTCTAAACCTTTTATAACCACATTAATATAGTAAAATAAGTATAATTAATATACCAATATTTTATTATTTTAAAGGATCAACCCCAGTTTATTCATTTCCATCAACTATGAAAAATAAAAGAGCTTTGATAGAGGGTACACCTGAACTACTGCCTCCATGAATCGTCATCTTTTGTTTTTTATAACC
Source organism: Viscum album (assembly GCA_963277665.1). Lineage (NCBI taxonomy): Eukaryota > Viridiplantae > Streptophyta > Magnoliopsida > Santalales > Viscaceae > Viscum > Viscum album. The sequence continues at coordinate 1,138,626,550 of OY728155.1, read as the reverse complement.
ACCAATCATGATTAGTTATAATGATATAATTGATGAATAAATATGTTATATAAAATATATTTATAATTCTTAAAATTATAATTAATATTTATCTTTAATCACTCTAATTTGTTAATGAAATTAAAACATCATTATTCGTACATGCAGACCACCACCTCAATGAATAAAATATCTTGTTTTTATTAACCACATAACATGGATTGTAAAAGAAAGTTATTAATTAAATAATATGATATTTATGAAAATTTTATTGTTATTAAATTTTTATCCATTCAATACCTTCCTCTTATTATATGAAAAAAGCAAAATATTTTACATGCATACGTACGGACCACCACCTCCACAAAAGTGTTGTATTTATTTTTTCATATTTTATTTTATTATTTGTAAAACCCATTTTAAATATGATTAATCACTTTAATGATACTTGAATAATTTCATTGTAAATATATAATGATCATATTATAACTAAATCACCCCAAAATAATATTTTCCCATTAATCACAACATGATTATATTTTGGTATTTTTAACAGCATATAAAAGATGATATAAATTTATATCATAGATAAGAAAAAAAATAAATGGTGATATTTTATAATAATATCTAATTAAGTATTTTTTGTGTCATCAGAAATATAATATTAGATATTCTATATGTGAAACTAACAATAACAAATTTAATTTCCCAAAATGAACAATTCAAGTTTCTTTTCATACACATAGTCCATCTTGGAAGCCTATAAAAATATAAGATTTCTGTAATATAGGATACAAAACTCTATAAATATAGAGATTATGTATCAATTGTACAACGCATTTGACCATTTTCAATACACAAAATGAGTTACTAAAAAATTGGTTGGACAAACCCAGGTAACTAACATAAATAATATAACAAATAACTAACATATAATAATAGGTAAACATTATAATATTAAATGATGATGAATAAGTTTCTTAATTTCTTTTAAAAAACATATTTTGATTATCCAATAAGTTAAAAGAATGTTCAAAACATATCAGGATAAGGTAAAGAGTTCTTGTCTCAAATTTATTTTCTAAAGACATATTTTTATTATACACCATGACATATTTAATAGGATGTGATTATTGAGTAATGAATATATTTTATAATATTCTGGTAATTATTATGTTTAAAGATCCATATCGTGGTATTTATTTAAATTAATTTCTATTGAAATGATACAAATTTTGTAGTAGCTTTTTGTCTATATTTTAAATTCCATTACACATGATTGATGTTTCATATCATTTTTTATTTCATTTTGTGTAGTCTATTGGTGATAAGTATGTTGATCCATAAATTTCATTAATTTATCATTTATTTTTATGATCACAAACACACACATTTATTTTACTAATGATGTTACAATTAGTTGATTTTAGGACTATATTTATTGAAATATTTATTTTAATTTCCCTTGAAATCTTGAAGTTCTTTACTCTTAATTTTTCTGAAAGATTATTTCATGAAGCATTCTCGCTGTTCAATTTAGCATGGAATCACTATTGAAAAGTGATGTTGAAAACCTATGTTTAATCAATACACTAGGTTTGGGAACCAAACTTTTGATAAGGATCGTCACGTTTGATTTTGAATGTACTTTTGGAATCTTATGTTTAAAGTTAATATTAGGTTTTGGAACCTAACTTTTATGAAGAACCCTTATTTTGAGTATCAAATGATTAGTGTGATAACCTAAAGTATAGATTCAACCATAAACTATGAACCAGAATTATGGATTTATCATTTAATAGATTAACCCTACATTTAATCTTTCATCAATGAGGTTTAAATTTCAGATATTTATGAGATTTCTACTAGAGGATTTATCATATTAAATATCTCATTAAAATACATTCAAAGAAAATTTCAAAGGTTTTTCATCAAGAAGCTAAATAATTATTATTCTTAAGGGAAGTTATGATTTTAATAGGCTGGTTAAATTTAATTTCAAACAAACTAATCATTTTGAAAATCATGATTTATCTGCTGATATGTTCAGATCTTCTTGACTATGGTCAAATTGTATTTTTTTATTTTTTATTAATCTATTTATCTACTCATTGGAGAGTCAAATATTTTCAAAGAGCTATATATCACTTTGATTCTCTAAAAGATGAATCTATTTTTAAAATTCATCTAGATTTTTTGAGTTTATTTTGTCTACTACTCCTATACCTACCTATTATAGCCTTCTACAGTTCTTCAATGTTATTTTTCAGGAAAGGACTTTAGAAATTCATAGTTTAATTGACTATTTTACATCCTATTACTGAGTAGTTTTAGTTTTTATTGTTGTTTCATCTATTAAATTTTCTACAAAAATTGAAAGTTTCTTCAGAAGGTCTATATTGTGGATTATTTTTTATATTTATTTGAAGATATTGTCTTAAATTAGTTTTGGAGGAAATTTTGAATTGAATGAGTATTCAACAATCCATATTTTTTCTTTGTTCTGGTGAAGTGTCAAATTTCTTTTCTAAGCTGTGATTGTCTAGGTTCCCTATAAAAGAACTGTATGACCCTATAAAAGCCTCATTGTATGGTGTTAAATTCATTAAATCAATTTTCTAGGTTCCTGGATAAAAATACCTATTTATCATAGAGAGAGTGTTTGTGGAGAGAACCATGAGACTTTTATTCCCCAAACCACTAAAAAATTACTCTGTTCTTTTCATTATTATTATATTGTATAATATTTTTCAAGAAATATAAATAGTATATCTTCCAAAATCACAGAGGAATTGAATTTAAATTATCTAAGTGTTTCTAAAAGGAAACAATTCACCCCCCTCTAGTGTCTATATGTATATTATGACCTAAACATTGGCATAAAATGAGTGGCCTTTGAAGAATCTACTTAATCTATAATAAGCATGAGATAAAGGTATATACCCGGATATATTTCTATGGTTTACATTATATAAGGCATGTTAATGATTAAAGATCCATATTTAAATAGATAAAATTATTGATTTTGGAAATCATTTAGAGTTATCTATTGAAATAATCTCAATTTAAAAAATTTATATAAAGTCTTTTAAGCCTTATAAAATCCCCTAGATGATCTATAAAAATGGGATGCTACTAAAAATGTTGAGGGTGATATTATTTCAAGATCCATGAATTCAATAATTTAAAGAATTAGTTTTGATGAATTTAATCATTTCTCATATTTCCCTACTTCTTATGATATTGGGAAGATAATTATCGTTACTTGTGAATAAATTGACAATGTTAAAGAGATTAGGTATTACACTTATAAATTTAAGTTTGATACTTTTAAAATATATTAAGGTGAAATAAATAATCAAATGAGTGGAACATTGATTGAAATATTCAATAGTGTTTCTCCCTTGAAAATTCCATTTCTAGAACCAAATCATACATTAAAGGTACTTAGAGTTTTACCCTCTATGTGGAATGGAATATCTATAGAAATCAGAAAATCATCTCCTATAAAAACTCAAATGATGAAGCAATTGACCGGTACAATAATAATGTATGAAGATAAAATGAAATATGAGTCTAATGATCATAATATGACCAAAAAATAGAGAACTTCCTTCAAATATTATATTCCAAAAGGTAAAAAGAAGTTAAAGGAGGATGTTAAATCCTCAAATGATTCATGTTGTTCAAACTCTATAGAGGAACTTCCTCACTAAGAAAAAAGATTCAATAAGTTATATATAAGGAAAAAAGTATTCAAGAAGTATTTAAATAATTCCTGTAATAATGTTTATGGACTGAAAAATGTCATATGTTTTGAAGGAAAATATATGGGGCATAACATAACTGATTTACCATAGTTGAAGGAGATAATGAAAATAGATAAGAAGGGGAAAACCATCATATGAAATCAAATTATTAGTGAAATGGAAATATGACTATGAAGTATATGGGGGGAATTTTTAAGAATCTAATAGTTCTTCACATTCTGACTCATAATAGGTGAAATCAAACCAGAATGAAAACATGTTCTTTATGGATAAGGAAGATGAGATATAATAAAACAATTATTATGCTTCTGATTTTGAGAGCTCCCCAAATAGTAAATTAGATGATTATTATTCTATTCATGAAGAAAAATATAAATTCATGATGGGAAAGAATAAATTTTTAAATAATATGCATAATTTTTCCTTAATTGAAAAATATTCCATGTTTAAAAAACATTTTAAATTAAAAGAAACCTATTACGAATATGCTTCAAGAAATATTGTGCATGAAAATAAAATTAAATACTTATAAGCTGAAATAGAATATTTTAAAGCTTTTTCTAGATAGTATAAAATTGAAGAATAATATTTAAATAATATTTTTAGAAATTTTGTTTATATAAATTAAATATATGGTATAATTATTAATTGTGAAAAACCCAAGTTATATATAAATTATTGTTTACCAAGTTCAAAGAACCAAAACATTCCTAGAGTTTCCTATTTTTACTGTAGAGTTAAAGGACATTATAATATAAAATGTTTTTTAAAATCCTTGGATTAGTAGTATTAAAATGTTTTATGTTTATATAGATTTATCTAAATATTATTCCTTCAAGGTTAAATAGATTGGGTTTCCTGTTTCTTTTCCCTCTAACACTCCTAGACCCAAGAGCATTTGGGTACCAAAACAATATTTTGTTTGATGTTTTTTTTAAATATATAGGGATATAAATGAAATATTGAATATGGATACTAGATAATCTAGGAACATGTTTGGAGACTTTTTTAATTTCCATTTACTATCAAATTTAGATGTAGGATGGGTTACCTTTGGTGATAATGTTAAAGGGAAGTTCATTTGAGTTGGATGAGTTGGAGATTAAAAAATAACCTGAATGAACAAAGTTATCTATATTAATGTTTTAAATCATAATTTAATTAGAATCTCTAAAATCTGTGATGGTGGATTTTTTATTTATTTCTATAATAATGAATGTTCTATATTTAAAGATAAACTGCTTAAGTTTAGAGCACCTAGAACTAAAGAAATATACTTTGGATATTAGTTTCTTTTGTGAATAGAAAATGAACTATTTAAGTGCTGAAATAAGTGAATATTAGATATTTCATGGGATATTTAGTAATTATAATAATTTTCCCTATCTATGTTATCTTAGAATAATTTAGTTTCATATCTTCCTGGTCTTTAGTTTAATGAGAATATATTTGGTGAAGTATGCCAAATAGGCAAGTAGAATAAGTTATCCTCCAAATCAAGTATTATTGTTGTTTCATTTAAAATTTTAGAACTTATCAACATGGATTTTTTTAACCCTATATATTAGAAGTACTGAATAGAAGATTATTTTTCTTTTTTTAGATGATTATTTTTCTAGATTTAACTGGGTTTACTTTTTAATGTTTAAAAGTTAATATTTTTCAATTTTTTGTTATTTTTTATCTATTTTCTCAAAATAAAAAATATTTAAAAATAAATTTCATTCAGAAGTGATCATAGATTGAGTTTTATAATCAAGAATTTAATTTTTTTTCTCAATTCAAATTACTAATCATAATTTTTCTACTCCAAGAACACCTCAACATAACGAAATTATAGAAAATATAAAAAACAACTGTTTTGAAAATAAAAAGATTTACATTGAATGAATATAATTTATACATATATTTTTGGTAATAATATGTTAATAAATATTTCCATTTCATTTATAGATTTATAATTTAACATTTTCTTAAAAAACACACCTTATGAGTTATGGAATAACAGAAAAAATATAATGTTGGATACTGTAATATTTTTGGATGCAAGGAATATATCTTGAATATTAATAAAACCATTTTAATTTTGATCCAAATACTAATGAAGGAATATTTATTGGTATTATACTACTTATAAATCTTATATAGTGTTTAATAAAAATTCAATGATAGTTGAATAATAAGTTCATGTGACATTTGATGAAAGTGATCCATTAGATCACAACATAATTAAAAAAGATGAAGTTTATGGTAAATTGAATCACTTGAGGATTTATTCTTCTAAATATATTTTTAAAAAGAAATTATAATATAATGAAAATAAATCTATGTATAAAGAACATAATACTACAGAACCTAAAATTATCCTACTTAGACAACCTAAAACCTTAAAGTACCACCCTTTAGAGATTTTTATAGGATACCTATATGAAGGTGTTATGACTAAAAAAATATAGGAAACCAAGATGGGGTCTCTACAATCATATCCTAGTTTGAAACTATGTATGTATAATAAGTACTGGATAATGATAGTTTGATGTTATATATGCAGGAATAACTAAACCAATTTATGAGGAATTGTTTTTTGGATTTATTTGATAGGCCAAGTTATCTAGTGATAGGAAATAAAGGGGTCATTAATAATGAATAAGATGATCAAGTTATAATTTTTAAGAATATGGATATGATGGTTTATAATGGTGAAAACTAGGAGGAAGGAATATATTACAAGTATATTTTTCTTAGGTTTACTAGGTTTTAAGACGGTATGATCCTTTTGGCCTATTCATCTCATATGAATTTAAAATTATTCCAAATGGTTTTCAAATATGTATTTTGAAATAGTTGTTCAGTAGAATAATTTAATGTTCAACAACCTCTTAGTTTTAAAAACCATAATCTACCAAATTATTTTTAAAAACATACTAAATCTCTTTAATACCTCAAATAAACACCAACGGTTTGGTATAGAAGATTTAGTTCTTTTATTTAAAAAATGGTAGGATTAGATGATCTTAATATTATTAAGAAACTTTCTTCTTATGATATTTTATTAGTTCCAATTTATATCTATAATTTTTTTTGGGTAAACTAATCAAAATCATTTAAATTATTTTTCAAAATGTACACACACAAAATTTGAAATGGGTGTGATGGGAGAATTGTATTTATTTCATAGATTTCAAATTTATCAAAAGGATTTTGGAAATTTTTTGAATCAAATAAAATATATTAATAGTCTATTAGAAAAGTTTTGACTTAAGAAATGTAAATCATATGCAACTCCCATGTGTACTTTTTAAAACTTGATTTGGATAAATCTATAAAACTAGTTGATAATAAATTATACATAGGTATAATTGGTAGTTTTATATAAATTAATACAAGTAGACTATATATCATGTTGTTTGTATCCTTTCTTCAATATTTCAATAAAACTTTAAAGAATACTAGCTATCTTCTATTAAAATTGTTTTTAGACATTTAAAAGGAACTATTTTTATATCTCTTCTTTATCCAAAAAACTTATGGCCTTGATTTCATTTCATATTAAGGTGCTAATTTTGGAGAGTGAAGATTATATAGAAAAATAACCTCTAGAACTAGTAACTTTTTAATGTATTCCCTAGTTTCATGTTCTACTAAAATGTATCATTCAGTTTCATTATTAACCACTGAAGCTGAATATATTTTTCTTGGTGGTCTCTATTTGAAAGTGTCATGGATGAAACATACACATTTGGACATTGGAATTAATTTTAATAATATTATTATTTTATTTTATATTAATAGATCTATTAATAATTTAAAAAATATTTTGTGTTTTTCTAGGACTAATAACATTTATATAAGTCATTATTTTCTAAGATATCATCCCTATAGAGGGGATATATCATCATAAGTTTTCAAAACCAAGTATCAACTTGTTGATATTTTCACTAAACCACTTCCAATTACCAATTTTTATTTTATTAAGGTGGAGTTAGGTTTAATTAATTTTATTTTTAATTTAGACTTAGTTTAATAATTTTTAATTACATTTTTTTATGTTTTATATATCGTTGTTTTATTCAGTTTATAAATCTTTTACATATAAATTTTCATTTACACAATTTATTTTTGTGAATTTGTCCTTTAATTTAAAAAAATCATAATTATTACACTATAAAAATGGATTTAGAGAGTGAACCATCACTTACATCCATCATTATTAACCCTTCTCTCTCACTTACCTTTGAACATTTTCCCTTTTGAACTCCGGATCTCTCAATCTCTCAAACACTAGTTTTCTAGAATCATAAACCTTATAACTCTCATGAAAGAAATGAATAGGAGGATATATGAGGCTGTTCAGAGTGATATGAAAAGGTATAGGCCCTCTAGTTTAGAGGATAAGTTGATGCAAGTAAAAGTCAATGATTTTTAATGGTGGTTTAAAATAAATTTTTTTCTGAAGAAGGTGATAATATTATAAGGATTGGAATACTTGTTTCATGGTGGTAATTTTGAGTATGTCTACGAAAAGGAGGTAAAATAATTTTATTATAATGATCAGTACAATATTTTTAATATAAAATATTTATTTTCCTTGATAGCGAACAATAAATAGTTTTCTTTTTGAATGATAGATATAGCTCAGATCTTTAAGTATCCTCATTAATGAGTTTTTTATATTATTATTCAATCTATTGGGGATAGTGTTGAGAAATATATGGATGTAATATCCTTCCTTTTTGGAACTACCAAAATATAGAATATAATGGTTAAATATCTAGATGATGATTAGAATGTTCTGGTAAAATTTATTTAGACTTCAATTGTGTCGATGATTGTTGAATTAGATAATATTCTCTTTACGAACATGTAAATTATATTTTTTTATGTTGAGTGATATGAAGATCAATCTAAATAGTTAAATGTTAAAATATATATAATTCATTGTTGTCATAAGTGTTCTAGTATGGCATTATATACCTATGGTAAGTTGGTGTCACTTGTTATTTAAAAGATAGTAATGATTGGGGGCATCCAGAAAAGGTTGAGATGTCATCACAATAATATATTTTCCACGGAAACTCTAAGGAAATTTGGTTTCTTTTGTAATGAGAAGAGGCAAGATGATTATTTTTGGAGTTTTAGAGGAAGAAAAAAACTAGGTCCTCATACTGAGGTGGGTATATAATCATAAAATTATCTAATTCTTCAAGGCCTCGTGCCTAAGAAATTGGTGAATCTAGAGTTAAAGGGGGAGCTATTTTACCTCAATTTGTTGGAGTTTTGATCATCTTTTGGTGGTGAAAACATTATTGTAGCACTATAATAAGGTAAATGTTGAATAAGAACATCCCTGTAAGGATTGGGGGAATTCTTCTATTTCACATATATTTTCATGAACCATCTCCCTAAATATACAGTGGTGTGTTGATTTTTTACAGTCCATTAAGAAGAGAGGATCCAATACCTAATGAACAGGGTGTTGAGTGGGTTGGTGAAGTTGATCAACAATTTTATATTTCTAAATAATTTCTTGAGGATGTTTTTGATTTATCAGATGATGAAATTGATATTCAATATTCTCAATTTAAGGAAATATTTGGGTAGTTTTTTCAAGGTGGAAAAAAACCTGTATAAGAAAATGATCATTTTTAAGGTTCTCAAAGAACTAAAGAATTTCATGTTGAGGAAGCTCATTCTAGATAGAATTTAAGTACCCCAATGGATACTACAACGTATTTGATCAAGGATCAATAATTTTATTTTATTGAAATAACTTTAAATAGGACTGATGAAGATGAAGTTGAAGCTACAAAGATGCAGGGATAATTATTTTCTAAAACTAAAGAAAAGTTGGAAGTTCAATCTATTCAACTAGTTTATGTTAGAGAACCTTATAGAAAACTAGAGAAATTTTTATCAATTTATAATGATGAATTTTTTTCAAGAACAAGATCATTATTTTTCCTTCAGTACGGATCTTAAAATTTAATTAGTTAAAGGATGAAGTGGTGAGGTTTCAATAAGAACTTGAGAGTTCTCAAAAATATTTTCAGGAACTAAAAATTTCATATATTTCTAGAACTAAGTCTTAGTCTCTCTGGATTCAATATAATAATTTGAAGGAAATCTCAATGTAAAGAATTTTTTTAAGATTTTATGTTATATGTATCTGGCTAGGTTGGAAGGATCCGTGGTGAACTTGTTCTTATTTTTTATTTTAGTGATATGAAAAAGTTTTTATCAAATTAGTTTGAGTCTATAAGAGATAGTTCAGGTCGAGGAAGTGATGCAACATCTAGTAGGGCATGATCTGCTTATGTGTCGTGAAGAACATAATTTATTTTAGACGATGTATCAACCATGGATGAAATAAATAAATTTTTATAGTTTGATATTGTTCCCCTACACACATTGATCGAGAAATGAAAATAATTAGTGGAGAATTTAACTTATGTAGAGCTAGGAGTAGGATTTTGGTCAATCAATTGGGAACTATGGTGGAAAACATGTTGTTCTTCTACAATTTTTTATTATTTTATAAAATTAAATATGGTTAAAGTGTTGAAGATGTGTCAGTTTTTTTAGGTTTATGCTGAATGAATGGACTAGTTCGATGAACCATAATTTCAAGGAGTTGATGGAGGAACTAAAGGTTTTGTATCAGCCTTTAAAATATTCCCTAACCATATAATCATCATCATTTGATGATCTTAAACGTAAAACTTACTATTTCCTTAAACCTTGTCCTATTGAACCTTGTTTTATATTTTCTTGTTTTCTATTCTAATTTATAAATGAATTAATTTTATTATTTGATGTTATTTTTATTTTTTTTGGTTGTTATTTTTTTATACTTCTAAGACTATCCATTTTCCATGATGCATTTTTTTGAATTAACTAACATTAATTCATAGTTATATGTTACATTAAATATAGTTTAATCCATATCTATTCTTTCATTTGGATTTCACAAAAAGACAGATAAATTTTCATAAATAAAACATTCTAACATTTGATTTAATTCATCTCTATTCGCGAGATTAATAAATAAAACCTTCACATTTATGTTTATGTTTATATGGGTTTTATGATCATAAAAAAGGACGAAATTTTTGGGCATATAGATTGTGATACAATTATTCCACTAATTTCTCATATATTTTGATGATAAAATCCCCTCATTTGTTTTATAAATGAAGTTACTTTAATATATTGTAGGATTATATTTATTGAAATATTGATTTTATTTTTCCTGAATTTATTGAAGTTTGTTACTCTTAATAAAGGTAAAAAATTATTTTACAAAGTATTATCAAAGATTAAATTATATGGAATCACTCTTGAAAAGTGATGCTGCAACCCTATATTTAAGCTTAATGTTAGGATTGGGAACCTAAAATTTTATAAGTATCATCAAGTGTGCATTCATAACATTACTTTTGGAATTTTATGTTTGAAGTGAACATTAGTTTTGGGAACCTAAATTTTGTAAAGAACCCTATGTTTGATTCTCTAATTTCTGGTATGATAACATAAATTCTGGAATCAACCATACGTTTTTAACTGTACTTTTGAATTCATCCTTACTAGAGAAACCCTACATTGAATCTTTCATCTGCATGATTTGAATTTTGAATATTTTGAATATTTCTCCTAACTATTTCACTAGATTAAACATCTCAATAAAATCCATTCAAATAACATTTAAAAGGATATTCAAAAAAGAACTTCACAATTCCAATTTCTAAGAGAAGTTATGATTTTTAGATACTGAAAGAAATTTAAAATTTTAAACACAAAAATAATTTTCAAAATCACTATTTATCTTGAAACATTTTCAGATCTTCTTGACCATGATCAAATCATAATTCTTATTTATTCTTTATAATGACCTAGAATTTTATCAATAAAATATTCTTTATTATAATTATCTAATATTGTATAAATGTCATACATCACATATAAAACCCAATAAAAATATTATACATTTGTTAAAAAATAAACCAATAAGAATAATAAATACTATAATAGCACAACATATATAAAATAATATAATGAGAATGGAAAATTTTGGATATTCTCAATTCACTTGAATGATCAAAGTCAAGTAAAATTCTATAGAAATAAAACATAGTGTTAATAATATAATATTTATTTTTAAAATGGAAATAAATAACCTTGATAGAAAATAGAAGTGAATGATTTATGAATGAAATAAAAGGTATTTATAGAAATTAAGGAACCTATACTGATAGAATAGTAACCTGACTATTGAAATATTAATCTAACCATTAGGAATAGTAATATATTCAATAGAATAATAACCTAATCTATGAAAGTATAAAAAAATTAGGTATCTTATAAATAAAAATATGATATATTTATATCATGGTATAAGTAAATAAATTTTTTATGAGTGATAAATTAAGTGTTTATATTTTTGTAAAACACAAAATGTTTATTTACAATTTCATAACTAAAATAATTATTTAAAAGAAAAATTAATTTCCAAAAAAAATCATATATTATTATTATTATTTATTATAATTATAAGATAATTTAATGTGGCCTAAATTAATTTTTCAAAGGGTCAAAAAAATGATTATAATATTTAAATCATTATTTTTCATAAAAATGATGTTTTATTTAAAAATGAAATTTATCATATTTAGAAAATTATATTCATAAAATGGATTCCATTTTTCAAATCTTCATGTTTAAAATAGTAAGGGTGTATTTTTGGGATTTTTCTAAAATAGTTGAATTTTTTGTGAATAGTGAAATGTAGTAATTTTTGTATTTTACATTATAAGCGAAATACATGAGTTTTTGAGTCATGGATAATATAAGAACCCATTAGTTTGAACAATAATGAACCATTTACTATATTTAGTCATATTAATTGACACTATTTATATTCTTGAGACAAAATAATAAACCGATGAGTGTAATAATAAAAAACACCCCTCATAACGTCGCCGACCCGAAAGCCACTGAACCAGTGCTCCAAGCCGGGTTATCACATGACCTCAAGCACACCTCCTCGAATGTCAGAGGTTTCGGAATAGCATTGAGGGTATAATAAGTCAAGTGGGGAGACTATACCCTCTTTACCAGTGTAAGTAACAGTAGAACACAATGAGAATAATGGAAGCAATATAATACAACCAATAAACATGCATTACAAAATGCTTCCCAAACTGGGTACAACCACAAATCAAATAAAACTATGTCATTCCATACTAGTAGTGCAAGTGAAAGAAAGCCAAAATAAAACAACTTCGAAAAACTTCAAACGGGTCCCGACTCCAAGTCCGGATCCTTCTCCATGCACATCCCCAAGACCAACTCAACCTCTTTGTCTAGGGCCTCCGCCCTTGTCCAGACCTAACACCAAGAGATCTGCTCGGGTACCCAATGGTGGCCCGAGTAGGGTGTGAGTACAAAAATTAGTAGGCCACCACCAAAACTGTCTAAAAAATATCCAGTTTATAGATATTTTACAAAATTACAATACAAATGGTAAGTAAGCAAGGACAGTTCGGGTGCCATTAATTAAAAAAGTGAACATGTTTCATAACTGGAATTTATCTGAGTTCCATTTCATAACCCATATTCATTACATAATGCATTTTTATCACATGTTCCATGTATAGGAATAAACATCACTTACACAAGGGTCTAAGGAAATCAATCAATAAGAATAGGGTAAATAAATCAAGTCCCTATCTCACTAGGGATACACATATCACATCAATACAATATCCACACCCCAAGCATCAGTCTGAGTGGAATTATCAACACATTATCCTCACCTCGATGCATCAATATGGGTGGATTGATCAACACATTATCCTCACCCCAGAGCATCAGCCTGGGTTGAATTATCAATACATTATCCTCACCTCGGAGCATCAGTCCGAGTGGATTGATCAATACATTATCCTCCCCTCGAAGCATCCGTCTGGGTGGATTTATCAACACATTATCCTCACCTCGAAGAATTAGTCAGGGTGGAATGCAACCAATAAGGAAATAGAGAGTCAGTCCTCTTCCCTACACCATGTATTAGCGGTGGAATTTAGAGCCTCAATCCAACTTGACTCGTGGGCATAGAACCTCAGTCAATATTACACACTACCAAGACATGTGCACATGCTCTACATATATGTATCCATTAACCATTCACAGAACATCACAACTATTTCCCAAAGAAACATAAACCATAACAATAACATGAGTGTTAACACCATGCCTTAACCCGTTAACACATTTACCACATTTCACATCTTTTATCCATTTATCCCAATTACATTTTCTTACGTTTATCTCACTAAGAATTAATTAATTGTGCATATCTCACTAGTCTTTGTTCATTGTGCCTAACTCACTGGGCTTCATTACCATGTTCATAGTCCACTCCATTATGGTCTTCAATCATTTCCACATATTAACCCATTTATCCATTCATCATTTCACAACCATTCACCCAAATATGCATTTCAAGTACAATTCTCATATCACACAACACAACCCCTGTATTACATTAAATAATTAAGGTGTACTACCTAACTCTCATGAATTAACCCATTCCAAAAATTCATCCTCAATTCCCATTTCCATTTATCTCACTTAACCCCTTTTTAATCCAACCAACACCCACATATGTCACCACCCAACCAAGGGGTATTTATAGGACTCCCATTTTCATCCTTCAAGATTAATATCATATTCACCCTGGCCTCTATGTTCTCGCACAATGGCCCTACATTTACATAGCTAAATTATATGTTCGAGAATGTAGGAACACCCCATGGGTAGCCCTGACCTAGGTCACATCATCTTCCATGCATCCCATGGGGATCAGGAGGGTTCCATTAGGTTGTTTAGACACCCTAAATGACACATCACAATAATGGCACGATGAACTCTTCACAAGAGGGTAAGAATCAAAACACTACTTGAACAAATATCTATCAAACACAAGGGACATAACTTGTAGACCACCTACCTTGAATCCATTGATGAACGATCTCTTAATTGTGGCCTTTGATCATTATTCAAAAACCTCTTGGTGCCCCAACCTCGATCTCACCTTACAAATATGGTTTTAGAGCTTTAGAAGGAGATATAATAAACCACAAACCCTAATCCGCAAAAGAGAAGGAAGGAGAGGATTAGAATTACCTGGAGCTTGGATCTACAACCGACGGTGCTCTAAACAACCAAGAAAATAGGGAGACTGATCCATGAGAGATCTTGAGGTTCTTGGGGAATCACTAGGGCTGTAGGAGGTGGAATAGTAGAGAAAACTGAATTGGGTCTTAAAATCACAGGGTGTCATTTTTTTAATTTTTCTCAACTTTTCTAGGCTGTACGGTTTACCCGCACGGTTTTCCAAACCGTGTGACAGCTACTATCTACAAGAGGCCAACCCGCACGATTTCTTGGGGATTCCGCACAGTTTTCCCTAACCGTGCATAGACCGTGTGAAGGTTAATCTCCAAGGATGTCTGGTCCATATGTTTTACTCGTATGGTTTCTCCTAACCGTGCATAGACCATGCTCATTGCGCTGCTTGGCCTGATTACTCTTCACTTCGCGCCCCGAGCCCCCTGGGCACCCCAAAGCCCCCACCTGGACCTGGGAAAACACTTATCTTTCCACAAATGAGAGACCCAAGCCATCATTTAAACAAAAACATTCTTTATTAAAACATGGGACCTTACAACCTCCCCACCTTATAATGGCTCGTCCCCAAGATGCCCTTCCAAGAATAACTAAGCTTCTGTAACCAAATTTCCTTCCATTAGGCCTGACTATCCACACACATTCCAAGATTCTAGTTGCACAACACAAGGCCACTAGACACGGTTCAAGGGAACATACATTCCCCTCAAGAATTCCTCTTGAAAACCACAACACAATATAAAAACCCCTCAATGATTCACCAACATCAATTATTCTCACCACGAGAACTTTAGGGGAAAACATAAGTGACAATACTTAACTCTCAACACATGGAAACTTAACACACATCATTAAATTATCAAGGAGAAACCAATCTTCACCTCATTTCCCTGATCCTGTGCACAACTAATGACCCAAATCACTTGGCTTTAGTTTCCTGTTCACCAAAATCTAATAGTGACTGAACCCGGTAACACCCGAAGGAAAACACATGACCCTTCCAACCACATTTCCCAAAGATTCCATTCAACAACTACACAACCAAACAGAACTCAAAACTCTTAGCTACTCGACCAACCAAACTGTGCCAAATATCTCTACCAGGGCCAACTCACCCGAATAGTGACTAATCGAGTCCTTCCAACCCAAAACTCTGATCACATCACCAACCAATCATTTATCTGTTATGGTTCCATCAACCATCTTCGGTTACTTGGAACCTCCACTTTCGATGAATGACCACCTGAACTCAACTAAACTTCCCCATCACCTAACATGTTCCATCTCACTGCACCCAAGCATCCATAGATAATTACCCCACATTTACATATAGTTGAACCATCAAGACATTTCGGAAGGACATTCCAACACTATCCATTCAAGGACTAAGACCATCCTTACCTCACTTAGGTACAACTTTGTTTTGAAAGGCACTTTCTGTAACAACCCGATATTTTATGATATGTATTCTTTTTAATTTATTTGATGTCATTTGTTTTATGCTACAACAAGATTATCTTGTGCTATATGCCACACTGTATTAGCATGAAGTATACGCAATACTATTCTTAGATTGTGTTACACACAATTTCAAGTTCATTTTATAATAGTCATTCTATGCAACATTGTGTGTGTTTATATATATATATATATATTCAATGTAAAAATGAAATATGTTTGGATTCTATTATAAAAAATGAAGGATTCTTTCCCAACACAAAACCCTGACTTGGCTTGCATTACATACAATCACGACTTTCCTCGATAGCGTGTGTTGTACGCAATATCAGGTTTCACTAAACAATGATATATGGTTATAATATTATTACGAACTAGCCATTATCAATATAATTAACTACATTTTGAATTTTATAACATTATTATTTCATCTTACACATTTCCTAGAACATGGTATATGAAAAAAACTATTTTTTCGGGTAAAATAAGTATTTTTCAAAAAATGCAGTTTTGCCGTCTTTTAATGGCGCACCCACATTAAATCAAGTTTTTGACATGTTTATGAGTTAAATTTTACAAAATAAACTTCTTATTTTGAATCAGGAAATAAAAATTTACATTGGATAATGTCTTGAAATTTTTCTGATAACTTTCATATTTTAATTAATAGTAAAAACATGCTATATTTTAATTAAAAACAACTTTTTTCATCATAATAATTTATATGGTTTAATTATAATATTTAATGGTTTTAAATTATAAATATAATATATTTTTACAATTTAATATAATTTATGTCATTAGAATTGATTTTACCTTGAATTCGTAGGTTAAATCAATTTAATCTTTTGCAATGTTTTAAACAAAAACCCGTTTTCTTTCGACAACGAGATTAATTTTAATTTAATTTCTGCAACATTTGTGTATTGAATTTGGGAAAATGGATTTCATATTTTTAATCATTGGTTCCAAATTATGTTAATAAGCTACTTTTTATTTTTTGGGCATTATGAATAATAACTACGGTAAATTTTATTTACCATTGTTAAAGGTAAATCGGGTAATTAATGGTAAATATAAGATTATAAAATTACCCTAACACCTGCCAAAATCCTATTGTATGACTAAAAGTCAACCAATATCGCCTAAGGGTGTAATTAGATTCATTTAATGGACTTTTTTCCATGAAAATAATTTAATTATTATTAAAACCAAAGAAAGTGACAACATGTCACTTTCTTAAATATTATAAGTATAATAATTTTAGTTCAATGATAAAATTTATGAAACTTCGGATATAAATAATCTATAGAAAGATATTAAATTATCTACATCATATGAATTTATTCATAATTTTTAGGGATTAAATAATTATCATTAAAGGTTACATAATAGTGATATTGAAATTATTTTATTAAGAGAAATATTAAATAAATGGTTTTAAAAATATTAAAATAAATATTATATAAACTATTTAATGTGATCCACTAATTTTCTAGATAAATATGACATGTTATGAATCTATTAAATCTTTTAGTTCAAACATATCTTCTGTATATTGTTTATTTAAATTCAAATAAATGAATAGTGTCAAAATTGACACTATTGTTATTTTATAAAAATAACATATTATTAAATTGTTTAAAAATAACAAAAATATTTAAAAATTATAAATTTGAATTCATATGGTCGAAACTGTCATAAAGTGTCAAATTATGTAAAATTCACAACACATATGTAATTATTTATAATAATTTAAAATTTAGAATGTTATTACCACAAATAAAGTTAAATTGATAAATAAGGATAAATAAAGTTGATAATGTTTAAAATAGATTCCTAACATGTCTAAATTTTGTTGCTTTAATATATTACAACCATATATCATCTAATAATTGTATATGATTCATTTTGTATGTTTTTAATTGGGGTTGGGATTTAATATAAACTAATATTTCTTATATTTCCAAAGGTGCCCCTCAACTCCCTTATAAAAGGGCATCTCCTCCCTCTCTTACTTACACCATTTTGAGCATTCAAGCTCAGCCAACCCCTGCCAATTTCTCTTCTCCACTTCCCTAGAAACATCCTAGAGGTTCTAGTCTTCTTAAAAGACCATATTTAGTGCCCAAAGAGGAGGTTAAGAAGAGGCGCTTCAAAGAAGAGGTAATGTCCGTTACCGATTCTTTCATCTTTATTTCTTCTTCTACATATTCTTATTTAGTTGTTTCATTATTAAGTAATAACATCAGTATCACTCATAAAATTATATGTTATTATAAATATGAAACAACTCAATTTTATCTTCTATCCATCCTACGGAAAATGAAATCACCGCGCGTGCATACGTACCAAATACCGTCTCCACGCCGTGGTGTAATCTGTTTTTCCAACACCACCTTACTTGGATGGGTATAATGGTGAAAAGAATAACTATACATAGTTATTATAAAATCATATTTATTCTGATATAATGTATCATCCACTCCAATTCAATTCAATAATTATGGAATTGATATCATCGCACGTGCGTACGTACGGACTACCGTCTCCACGACGCGATGAGATTCATTCTCCATGTTAACCATTCATCAATGATTATAAAGTATATATAATTAATAATTATGAAATATATGACATAATAATGATACTGTATTTATGTATATATATATATATGTATGTCATCTACTTAGTTCCATTCAATTCAATAAGGAAACGAAAACATCGTTCATGTGTACGTACGACCTACTGTCTCTATGAACGGTGTATTTCATTCCATTTATCGATCTATCATATATATATGTATACGATGAATATATATTATATATAAATCATGTTTTATATTCTGAAATTATTTAATCATGATCGGAGTAATCATATGAATAATTACAAGTCAAAACACGGACGTCACATGAAATGATTATACCCAAAACGCTCTTTAACATGGAATTTACAAAAGAACGGGTAATATAAAGTCATAAGTGAACCATATGTGATATCATAACAATGAATATGATTCTGTAATAAGTCAATGACATTATTTAAATCATTATACAGGAGGTTCGGATACATACGAAGAATATCAGACATAAGTTAAGGGATAACCTTTCCAATCTCGTTCTTATCCGAGATTGTTTATCCATAAGTATTTGCTGGGGTTATTATTATCATCCAAGTCTATGTTTTCTAAAAGTGTTTTTATGTATGTTTAATTTCCTTTTTACCCATTTTTTCTTTTACTACATGGTATGTAAGGAATCTTTTTTTTATGTTACAAGGTACTTTTTGACTTTTTCGACAAAAGTATGAGGAGATTGTTATTTTTAACTTATATGGAGTCAACAGATTTTTATGGTTTTATAAAGCCTTATTTTCATAAAGCTTCCTCCAAAATATTTCATGACTATTTTCAACAAAATCCTTTTCTTTTAAAATTGCATGACATTTTTTGAAAAGAAAATGATTTTGAAGAAGAAAGGATATTTTCCTCAATAATTCATTTCAAGTGTTTTATCAAAACCATTTTCCATCTAAGATGACATTATTTCATATTTGTATGTTTCAAGTATAATGTAGCTATGATTAAATGGATTCACTTTTCTTATTATGAAATGATATCCATTTCTTTTATATGGATTATTTGATGATTGTATTTTGTTTATGAAACCCATTTTATTCATTGGGTTATTATGAATGATGTATGTTTATTTTGTGGCACAAGTAAGAATGATTT
The DNA here is from genome assembly GCA_963277665.1 of Viscum album. NCBI lineage: Eukaryota > Viridiplantae > Streptophyta > Magnoliopsida > Santalales > Viscaceae > Viscum > Viscum album. The sequence continues at coordinate 1,138,606,423 of OY728155.1, read as the reverse complement.
CATTATGAGATAGTTGGTACCTATATCTCCCTCCAATGCATTGGGTATAGATTTATATCTCATGAGATAGACATGGTTGGAATGGTAAGTTAATCTGGTTCAGTGATATAGGACTGGAACGAGTAGTGAACTCGATTCAAAAAGGGACTTTGTCCACTAAGATGGTCTTGGAAGCAATGCCTTGACTAATATGGAAATCATAACAAGTGTTGAATGGTTTCCACAATTACATGATTTATTCCCATGCTATTTTATAAAGATTGAGGTTCCATTATGATACATTCCTTACGTACTTCCAAGATTTATCTCTTTTCTCAATATTTTGATGTTTAAACATTATGTTCATGTTTTTAAGTTCAAATGTACATGGTTTGTTTTATTTTCTCCCTGCTTACCCTTACTGAGCATTTAAGCTCACCCTTTATATGTTTTCTTTTCCTAGGATTTCAAAAATGTTTTAGGTAAGAAAAACAAAATGGGAAGATCTTTATGGGAGACGTTGAAGTTCTTTCTCCATGATTAGAAGATTACGTTCCAAGTTTCCAAAGACACTAAACTATTACGGTCTTTTGGTGTCTGTTTTTGTTATGTATTAATTATTCCACAAAAGTAATGTTATGTCCATGTACGTCAAGCTTCGGGTCTCTACAGTGGGTATTAGAGGAAAGGTTTAGTTAACCTTTGTAAACTAGGATGCGAAAACTTTAGTGATATCCCTAGAGATATTTATAAGGTATGTCTAGGGATGTCCCTAAGGATAAGTATACGTATAGGTTATAGTCCTATAACTATGGTAACGATCTTAGAATTTAACCTAAGATGTTAGATATTGACGGTACTCCCCCTTTATTATGTTATTTTCCCTAGTATGATTTTTTCCTCTCACAGTATTCTTTTTGGGTTTTCGAAAATGGCTGGAAACAGGAAGATTCATGATAATGGAGGATATGATGGACAATGAAATGATATTATTCATGAGAAACCAAATGAAAATGGATTTGGAAGTCCAAAAATAATTATTATTCCTAATCAGCAATCTCATAATATGATCAATAATCTCAACTTGGTAAGTTTCCTGACTCAGATAATAAGAGAAAGATGGAGTTTCATGATGATCATAGAGGAAAGAAAGTTCAATTTCCATCATGTAAAACATGTGGGAAGAGGCATCAGGGAGATTGTTTCAAAGGAATTGGAAGATGCTTTGGGTGTGGAAAAGAAGGACACAAATCCAGTCAGTTCAAAGGAAAAGGTTCAGTTAACAGCATGGACAAGGATAATGGTATTGCTACGACATCAATAATGATTAGATGTTTTAAATATGGAATGTATGGGAATTATTCAAACCAATTCCCTAAGGTAAAATCTCATGAAGAGAATCAGCATGGTCATATGGGTAGTATTTATGTCGATGATGATGAAGAGAATACAAATGAAATATGAGATGAAAGAAATGATGAAGCTCAGCTAGTGGTTTAAGAAGTTAGTGGAATGATTGTATGTTTATCAAGAATAATGTATGGTACTGTGGAATAAAGAATCATCTAAGGATTGTTACATTATTGTTTTTCCTAAAGTATTTGAAATTATATGATGAATGGTACTGGTAACCATGAAAGGTTATTCAGATATTTTTGAAAAGAAGATGATATGCGCATAATGAAGGGATAAGGAGAAAATAATATGTTTGATAGTATTCATGAGATCATGGCTGATAAAAGGACAAACTGATATCATGATTTGAGTATATAGATTTTATTTGGGATTTTTGTATGTGGAAAGAGTTAACTTTTGATAGAATTCATGTTTTCGCTAAGGTTCTATGGTAATTCATGTTTCAAAAGATTACATGATTATTGTATTCACATGTTTGGAATGTGACCAAAAAGATATATCTTATGATATATGGGGGACAAATGAAGGAATTCACATGCTCGGTAGATGGAATTTCTAATAATCAGACAGAAGTATTTTCGATAATCCTAATGTTTGGAATGCACATCATATAGTATTGGTTAAGGATATAACTTTTTATTTCTGAAATTTTATGATAGTATAGTTTTAGAAAAAGGATAACCTGCAGGACGGACGACAACCTGTCGCGTCGGACAAGGCTATGGAAATTGAACCCACAAACGAAGTGCGACTGGCCTTTATCTCCTACCAATGGCCTACAGGATGTCCCTATTTAGTATAAACTAGTTTTATTTTATTAAGCGGTATGATATATGAAGTATAAGTTCATTTTTGGAATCGTATATGATTAACCTCACCATAGATGGACTTATGTATATTTGATAACTTTTTCTATCCTTTTGTTTGAAACAGATGGAATGAACCATCATTCTATCACATGACCGGTTAACACTTCACAAATAACTAATTAAGCTTCATTTCATTAAGAGATGAAGTGGAAATTGTTCAAAGCACGAACAACAGTGACATTGTACCAAAATCAAGCAACTATTTCGTCTAATTCAAAATTTTCAACTTTAGGGAAATGATATTGAAAACCAAAAATGTTGTCCTAGTGCTCTTATATCCTATTATTCAGATGTTACCTTAGATCATCACAAATTTAAGGCTTTGTGATTGTTGGATTTTTCATAGTCATGTCCTCTACCACTCTCCATCAGAACTTGATGGTTAGATTTTTCTTCCATATCTATATTTTCACCTATGTTCTCATATGTGGAAACCCAGTGATTAGTTAATTTGGGTAACTATTACGTTTCATACTTTAGTTTTTAAAGTTAAGTTTTTGTATTTCATTTTACGATGTGTGTTGCAATTAAAGAAACTTTCAAGTAGAAAACCATGTATAACCCCGACAAATTTCGAGGGGGAAATTCATTTTAAGGGGGGTAGAATGTAACAACCCGATATTTTATGATAAGTTTTCTTTTTATTTTATTTGATGTAATGTGTTTTATGCTACAACAAGATTATATTGTGCTATATGCCACACTGTATTAGCTTGAATTATACGCAACACTATTCTTAGATTGTGTTACACACAATTTCAAGTTCATTTTATAATAGTCATTCAACGAAAAATTGAGTGTATATATATATATATTGAATGTATAAATGAAATATGTTTGGATTCGGTTATACGAAACAATGAAGGATTCTTGAACAACATGAAACCCTAACTTGGCTTGCAATACATGCAATCGCGACTTTCCTCGATAGCGTGTGTTGTACGCAATATCAGGTTTCACTAAACAATGATATATGGTTATAATATTACTACAAACTAGCCATTATGAATAGTATTAACTATATTTTGAATTTTATAACATTATTATTTCATCTTACACATTTTATAGAACATGGTATGTGAACAAAATAAATTTTTCGGGTAAAATAAGTATTTTTCAAAAAATGCAGTTTTCCGCATTTTAATGGCGCACCCACATTAAATCTAGTTTTTGACATGTTTATAAGTTTAATTTTACAAAATAAACTTCTTATTTTGAATTAGGATATAAAAATTTACATTAGATAAAGTTTTGATATTTTTCTGAAACCTTTCATATTTTAATAAATAGTAAAAACCCGCTATATTTTAATTAAAAACAACTTTTTTCATCATAGTAATTTATATGGATAAATTATAATATTTAATGGTTTTAAAGTATAAATAGAATATATTTTTACCATTTAATGTAATGTATTTCATTATCATTGATTTTACCTTGATTTCGTAGGTTAAATCAATTCAATATTTTGTAATGTTTTAAACAAAAACCCGTTTTCTTTCGACAACGGGATTAATTTTAATTTAATTTCTGCAACTATTGTGTATTAAATTTAGAAAAATTAATTCCATATTTGGAATCAGTGGGTCCAAATTATGTTAATAAACTACTTTTTATTTTTTGGACATTATGAATAGTAACTACGGTAAATTTTATTTACCATAGTTAAAGGTAAATCGGGTAATTAAGGGTAAATATAATATTATAAAATTACCCTAACACCTTCCAAAATATTATTGGATGACTAAAAGTCGACCCATATCACCTAAGGGTCTGATTATATTCATTTAATGGACTTTGTTCCATGAAAATACTTTAATTATTTTTAAAACCAAAGAAAGTGACAACATGTCACTTTCTTAAATCTTATAAGTATAATAATTTAGTTTAGTGATAAAATTCATGAAACTTCGGATATAAATAGTCTTCAGAAGTCTAATAAAATTATCTCCATCATATGAATTTATTTATAATTTTTAGGGATTAAATAATTATCATTAATGGTGACATAATAGTAATGTTGAAATTATTTTATTAAGAGAAATATCAAATAAATGGTTTTAAAAATATTAAATTAAATATTATATGAACTATTTAATGTCCTCCACTAATTTTATAGATAAATATGACATGTTATTAATATATTAAATCTTTTATTTCGAACATATCTTCTGTATATTGTTTATTTAAATTCAAATAAATGAATAGTGTCAAAATTAACACTATTGTTATTTTATAAAAATAACATATTATAAAATTGTTTAAAAATCTCAAAAATATTTAAAAATTATAAATTTAAATTTTTATGTTCGAAAATGACATAAAGTGTCAAATTATGGAAAATTTACAACACATGTGTAATTATTTATAATAATTTAAAATTTAGAATATTATTACCACAAATAAAATTAAATTGATAAATAAGGATAAATCAAGTTGATAATGTTTAAAATAGATTCCTAACATGTATAAATTTTATTTTTTAATGCGATTACAACCCTATCTCATCTAATCTTCGGATATGAGTCATTTTGGATGTTTTTAAGTGGGGTTGGGATTTAATATAAACTAATATTTCTTATATTTCCAAAGGTGCCCCTCTCCTCCCTTATAAAAGGGCATCTCCTCCCTCTCATCCTCACACCATCTTGAGCCTTCAAGCTCAGCCAAACCCTGCCAGTTTCTCTTCTCCACTTCCCTAGAAACATCTTAGAGGTTCTGATCCTCTTAAAAGACCATATTTAGTGCCCAAAGAGGAGGTTAAGAAGAGGCGCTTCAAAGAAGAGGTAATGTCTGTTATCGATTCTTTCAACTTTATTTATTCTTCTACTTCTTCTTCATTAGTTTTTTCATTATGAAGTAATAACATCAGTATCACTCATATACTGATATGTTACTATAAATATTAAACAACTCTATTTCACCTTCTATCCATCCTACGGAAAACGAAATCACCGCGCGTGCGTACGTACGGAATACTGTCTCCACGCTGTGGTGTAATCTGTTTTTCCAACACCACCTTACTAGGATGAGTATAATGGTGTAAATAATAAATATACATAGTTATTATAACATAATACTGATTCTGATATATTGTATCATCCACTCCAATTCAATTCAATAATTATTGGATTGATATCATCGCTGGTGCGTACGTACGGACTACCATCTCCACGACGCGGTGAGATTCATTCTCCATGTTAACCATTCATGAATGATTATAAAGTATATATAATGAATAATTATGAAATATATGACATAATAATGATACTATATTTATGTATATATATATGTTTGTCATCTACTTAATTCCATTTAATTCAATAAGGAAACGAAAACAGCGTTCATGTGTACGTATGGCCTACCGTCTCCATGAATGGTGTATTTCATTCCTTTTATCGATCTATCATATATATATGTATATGATGAATATATATTATATATAAATCATGTTTTATATTCTGGAATTAATTAATCATGATCTAAGTAATCATATGAATAATTACAAGTCAAAACACGGACGACACATGAAATGATTTTACCCAAAATGCTATTTAACATGGAATTTACAAAAGAATGGGTAATATAAAGTCATAAGAGAACCATATGTGATATCATAACAATGAATATGATTCTTTAATAAGTCAATGACATTATATAAATCATTATACAAGAGGTTTGGATACATATGAAGAATATCGGACAAAAGGTAAGGGATAACCTTTCCAATCTCGTTCTTATCCGAGATTATTTATTCGTAAGTATTTGCTGGGGTTATTGTTATCATCCATGTCCATGTTTTCTAAAAGTTGTTTTATGTATGTTTAATTTCATTTTTACCCATTTTGTCTTTTACTACATGGTATGTAAGGAATCATTCTTTTTTTACATTACGAGGTACTTTTTGACTTTTACAACAAAAGTACGAGGAGATTGTTATTTTTAACTTATACAGCGTGAACGGATTTTTACGGTTTTATAAATCCTTATTTTCATGAAGCTTCCTCCAAAATATTTCATGAATATTTTCAAAAAAAATCCTTTTATTTTAAAATTTCATGAATTTTTTTGAAAATAAAATGATTTTGAAGAAGAAAAGGATATTTTCCTCAAGAATTCATCTCAAGTGTTTTATCAAAACCATTTTCCATCTAAGATGACAATATTTCATATGTGTATGTTTCAAGTATAATTTTACTATGATTTACATGGTTTCACTTTTCATATTATGAAATGATATCCATTTCTTTTATATGGATTATGTGATGATGGGATTATGTTTATGAAACCCATTTTATTCGTTGGGTTATTATGAATGATGTATGTTTATTTTGTGGAACAAGTCAGAATGACTTCATTATGAGATGGGTGGGACCTATATCTCCCTCTAATGTATTGGGTAAAGATTTATATCTCATGATATAGACATGGCTGGAATAATAAGTTAATTTGGTCTAGTGATACAGGACTGGAACGAGGAGTGAACTCGATTCAGAAAGGGACTTTGTCCACTAAGATGGTCTTGGCAACAATGCCTTGGCTACTATGGAAATCATAACAAGTGCTGAATGGTTGCCACAATTACATGATTTATTCCCATGATATTTTATAAATATTGATATTCCATTATGATACATGCCATTCGTACTTCCAATATTTATGTCTTTTCTCAAGATTTTGTTGTTTAAACAATATGTTCATGTTTTTAAGTTCAAATGTATATCGTTCGTTTTATTTTCTCCATGCTTACCCTTACTAAGCATTTGAGCTCACCCTTTATATGTTTTCTTTTCCGCAAGATTTCAAGAAAGGTTTTAGGTAAGAAAACAAAAATAGGAAGATCTTTATGGGAGATGTTGAAGATCGTTCACCATGATTAGAAGATTACGTTCCAAGTTTCCAAAGACACTAAACTATTACGGTCCTTTGGTGTCTGTTTTTGTTATGTATTAAGTATTCTGAAAAAGTAATGTAATGTCCATGTACGTCAATATTTGGGTCTCTACACTTTCTACTACAACATGATCCTGAAGGTGGGTCACTCTCACCTCACCCATTCATGTTTACCATCTCAGGTTGGACCACCTTCGACCATCATGCCCCAGAACACCCACCTTCCAATAATGGTTTGCTACTCCTTTCTCACCTTACCAAGGTGCTTACTGAATTGAAGTCTATCATTATCATTCCACGCACCCTCTAAGGTCATTTCCTGAATTTTCGTATAATTCCATCATCACGGAATTAAAACCTTTTAGACCATCATTGTCTTTAACCTGGGCATGAAATGACATCACATGTACATGGTTCACTCAGCATCATGACGTTCCAAAACCACATAAGGAAAATTACCCAATCCTAACCCCAACTTTGTTGGAGCTATAAGTGCCCAAATTCTCTCACCACCACCTATTGTGATATCCAACCACACCCTTCCATTCCTTCTACACAGACATACCAAGCATCACATGAAACCACCTTGTGCCCAATCCATAACTTGCCTCATTAGACACCACGTCCAAGGCCCACACACCTCTTCGAGGAACCTAACATGCGCCCTATAGGTTTCTCATTGGCACCCAGGTGTCACTACATCGACTTGATGTTCTCTTCTCCATGGCCAGAACAAAATTATCACTCCCCGCATTAGGAGTGTTGTTACCACTATTCTCAAGAGATATTCCAACCATCACATCTTATACCCAATCACAAACCAAACCCCAAACATAGATATGGTCATCAAACCTTTTCCCAAAAAAAGAAAATGAACGTCACCCAGTGCCCATTCCAGGCTTCTGTGAACGGCACCCATGACATTTGTCACCATTCGGTCCATCTTGAGGACCTCACCCCAAGCCATAGAGGGTGTACATATCCTCATTAGGCTCCACATATACCGTTTCGACGAGCGCAAACTCCATGATTTCCCTCATCCAGCCAAACACCTTCGGGTCTCTTGGCGTGAGCCCGAGCTTTTCAAAATACCTGAGATAATGTCAAGATATTGGGCATGCTCATCGCTAGTTGAGGTACGCTAAGTAGTCGTCAAAGAATGCCACCAACAACTTATCCATTTCTGATGTTGAACTATGGAACATCATGACATTCCAAGGATTTTAGTACTCTCTGTCGAACGCATCACATCAACCCTTAACCCCACCACTCAGGTGTGATTGCCAACCAAGTTTAACCATCAGTCCATGACCAAATCACCAAACAGTTGTAAACCAATGTTTCATGTGGGACTATTCCACCACACCGCACGAGTTCTTCCAATGCATCCCTGATGGCTAACAACCGAAGAAGAATAGTCTATCACACCAATCAACCAAATTATCTCTAAAAAACAACCTCATCTTCTATATATCCCATCACCTGCTTACTTACCTAACCATGTATCTTGGTTAGTCAGCCTCATTATCCCTAAGGGAGCCTCTACATGTCACCCAACTATCAGCCCATCCATACTAACAATTTCATCCATGTGACCACCCTCAACATGGGTTTCACCATCGATCGAAAGTATATAACCACACTTTAGTCACCCCTATCTTTTCTTCTAAAAAAACTTCTATACCTCCATTAATCCTCAACCAAATAGGTGAGTCAGGAATTTATGTGACACAACCATTCGAAACAGACCTTACCTCTTATCACAAACACTAGGGGTTCCCTCATGAAGTAACAGGCACAATTATACCATCAACCTACCCACATATCCCTTAAGGCCAATCCTGCATCATAGAACACTCTGAGTCCCACTATCAAGTCCAAACATCTAAACATGTATCACACACCCAAAAGCGTTGGAAACCCTATCTGACCTCTCTCATATGTCACCTTAGAGTTTGAATGATACCAACTCCCTAGACTGGAGTTACAACCAGGAGATGTCATTCCTTCTCTCTCCAAACCATATGTATCATGACATGAACAAAGAAATGCTCGTAGAATGGAACTCTCACTCCCATTCTGATGCAATCCATGGCTATCACACTAAACAACCATATACTATGGGTTCCACCCTAAGGGAATACACATTCATCAGTATTATGAGAAAACATCCTCTCTAGGATTCAAGACACAACTCCCATGGTCTCTACTAACAAAGTTACCAAGACCCAGGCACCATCCTTAGGGTCCAGCATGCGCTTTGTAATATCACGAACCATGAGAGTTTACTCACCAACATTAGTGAACAATGCCTCACAACCCCAAGGCCACAACCCCACCAAGGGTTACCTAAACACACCACCTAGGCCATATCACAACCGGAAAGGATTCACAATCCAAATCCAATGTCTCGAACAAGAGCACTTTTACTACCCTGACCCACACGTAAAAGGGTCCAACTGACAAAAAAATGGATACCCCCCCCCATAAAAATCAAACATTCTCATCTTAAACTTATCATTCACCCAACACATCGAAGAAAAACTAATAGGATTCAACCGTAGATGGAAAAGATGTCATGCTACCTACCTTAAACAACCATTCTGTATAAATTATCCTGACGGTCTCCATCACACATGAAACACTACCCTCTACCACACCTACCACATGTCATGGTCAACATGGGTAACCCATTTATTTAATCACAAGACTATAATCAACAAAACTTCAACCAACTCTTCTTTTATAACACAATACGTTCCTATTAGGAACATTTCCCATTTCACATCTTGTTAAAATCATCATTTTAAATCATTTACAACATTTATTTATACATGAGGTTCCTTAACTATTCATTTTCATTCTTTTCAGACACCCACTTCCATTACCATTATTAAGAATCATTTTCTTCATATTTATCAAGGAAGTAAAATTAATTTTACTATTTATATTCCTCGCACACCCATCCCGTGTGTATGCCTATAATGATGCATGCGACCTATATCCTTAGGTGACTAAAATGATGCATGAATGTACAACCTCATTCCATTCTATCCATGAGAAAAATATTATAAATCAGTAAAATCACACCACATGTGCATCACCCAATGGTGAAATATCATTAAACTATAACAACACACATCAAGAAAAACAATTCCTACCTAGAGTGACTTGGTTTTCCCTCATACATGGTTTATCTACTCCCAATCACGAGCTCATTACCAAGACCTGACAAATACTAATGTCCTATCGACCATCCACAACTAGTAAGAAGAGAAAATAACTCATCTGATACCACTTTGTAATGTCACCAAACTAGAATCCACTGAACTGGTGCTCTGATCGGGGTTGTCAAATAACCTCAAGAGCTCCTCCCCGAACACCAAAGGTCTCTCACTAGCAGCGACGGTCTAATAAGTCACATAGGGAGACTATAACCTCTTTACCGGAGCAAGTCATAAAATAAAATAGTGAGATTAATAGAAGAAATATAACACAACCAATAAACATGAATAACCAAATGCTTCCCAAATAGGGTAAAACCACAAATCAAATACAACTATGTCATGCCATACTTGTAGTGAAAGTGAAAGAAACCACAAATAAAACAACTACCAAAAACTCAAAATGGGTCCCGAACCCAAGAATGGATCCTTCTCCATGAACATACCTGATCCTAACTCAACATCTTCATATGGGGCCTCTTCCCTTGTCCTGAACTGCAACCAAGATATCTTCTCGGGTACCCAATGGCGGCCCGAGCATCATGTGAGTACAAAACATAGTAGGCCACCACCAACGGTGTCCACAAAATATCCAATCTACAAATAGTGCATGCAAGTACAATATAAATGGTAATTTTGGAAGTACAGTTTAGGTTCCAGTAATTAACAAAGTTCACATGTTTCATAACTATCATTTATCCCATGTCCATTTCATAACCCATATTCATTATATAATCAATTTTGATCACATGTTCCATGGTTAGGTATAAACATCACCTACACAAGGGTCTAAGGAAATCAATCACTACAAATAAAGGAAATAAATCAAGTCCCTATCTCACTAGGGATACACATATCACATTAATAAAATATCCACACCCCAAGCATTAGTCCGGGTGGAATGATCAACACATCATCCTCACCTTAGAGCATATGTCCAGGTGGATTGATCAACACATTATCCTCACCTCGGAGCATCAGTTTGGGTGGAATGATCAACACATCATCCTCACCTCGAAGCATTGGTCTGGGTGGATTGATCAACACATTATCCCTACCTTGGAGCATCTGTCTGGTTGGATTTATCTACACATCATCCTCACCTTTAAGCAATAGTCCGGGTGGAATTCAATCGATAGGGAAATAGAGCATCAGTCCTCTTCCCTACCCCATGCATTAGGGGTGGAGTTTAAAGCCTCGGTCCAACTCGACCCGTTGGAATAGAACCTCATTCAATACCCCACACTACCATGCTATGTGCACATTCTATACATATATGTATCCATTAACCATTAACACAACATCACATCCATTTCCCAAGGAAACATAAACCATTGAAATAACATGAGAGTTAACACCATGTCTTAACCCATTAACACATTTACCACATTTCACATCATTTATCCATTTATCCCAATTCCATTTTATTACATTTATCCTCCTAAGCATTCATTCATGGTGTCTATCTCACTAGGCTTTTATCATTGTGCCTAAATCACTGGGCTTCATTACCATGCTGATATTCCACTCCATTATGGTTTTTAATCATTTCCACATACTAACCCATTTATCCATTCATCATTTCACAAGCATTCACCCATATATGAATTACATGTACAATTATCATATCATGTAACCCAACCCTTCCATTATGTTCAATTGTTTAGGTGTACCACCTAACTCTCATGTATTAACCCATTCTAGAAATTCATCCCCAATTCCCATTTCCATTTATCTCACTTAACCCCTTATTAAGCCAACCAACACCCACATAGGTCACCACCCAACCAAGGTGTATTTCTAGGACTCCCATTTTCATCCTTCAATATTAATATCATATTCAGCCTAGGATCTATGTTCTCGCACAATGGCCCCACAACTACTTAGCAAAGTTCTAAGTCCAGGAACTTGGGAAAACCCCACAGATATCCCTGACATAGGCCGCATCATCCTCCATGAATCCCGCGAGGATCATGAGGGTTATATTAGGTTGTTTAGGCAACCTAAACATCACATCACAATAATGGCATGGTGAACTCTTTACAAGAGGGTAAGAATCAAAACACTACATGCAAAATTCTCTATCAAACTCAAGGGATAAAACATGTAGACCACCTACCTCAAATCCATTAATGAACGCTCTCTTAATCATGGGATTCGATCCAGATTCAAACACCTCTTGGAGCCCCAACCTAGATCTCACCCGAAAAATAGGGTTTTCGAGCTTCGGAAGGATGTGGAAGGAACCAAAAACCCTAATCTGCAAAAGAGAAGGAAGGAGAGGATTAGACTTACCCAGAGCTTCGATCCGTAACCGACGACACTCCAAATGACTAACAAAAGAGGGAGATTCATCCATGAGAGCTCTTGAGGTTCTTAGGGCGTCACTAGGGCTGGAGGAGGTGGAATGGTGAAGAAACCCGAATTGGGTCTTAAAATCATGTGGTGGCATTTTTGTAAATTTTCCCAACTTTTCTGGGCCGCATGATTTACCCATAAAGTTTTCCAAACAGTGAAAAAACCATGCGATAGCTACGGTCCCTAAGAGGCCAGATTATACGGTTTCTTGGGTATCCCACATAGTTTTCTCTAACTGTGTGAAGGCTACTGTTTGAGGATGGCTGGTCCACACGGTTTACCCATACAGTTTCCCCTAACCGTGCGTAGACTGTGTTCATTGCATTGTTTGACCTGATTGCTCTTCTCTTCACGTCTCGAGCCCCCTGGGCACCCCCAATCCCCCACCTAGACCTAGGAAAACACTTATCTATCTACAAAAGAGATACCCAAGCCAACATTTAAACTAAAACATTATTTATGAAAATCTAGGACCTCACACCTCTTCTCCCCCTATAAGTACCACCCCTCACCACCCCTTATCCTAAAACCTTATAGGCATTGTATCTTTTCAATATTATTCCTAATTACCTTCCCAAGACTCTTCCCCATTTCCTAGATCTATTGGTATTAAAAAAATACCAAACCCAAGTTCTATAAGGTGGTTCTCAAGAGACAACATTCAAGACATAAAATCCCCAATCCTTCTATTTTAATTTATTTCCTTTTATTATCCTCTATTAACCTATCCTATCCAAAGAAGAATGGAAACACCAATATCATATATATATATATACTATAATTTTATTATGGTAATGGAATATCCATCATCAAATCTATTCTCTTCTACTTTTATTCTAAAAATGAAAACATCATCCGTGATATGTCGATTCACCACCTTCATGGATGATGAGTTTTATTTTTTACATTACCACCTTCATGACCAGTCATAAAACCATTAATATTATTAATTTTTTTAATACATACATTATAAATCATTTCAAGATCTAGAACTAATATATAAACATAATAATAAATAAAGTGAAACTAGTTTGTGATGATTGAAAGTTTTCTAAAATAAACTAAACATTGATCATTAATGTTTTATCAAATGATTCATCCACATACCAGAAAAAAAATTATTAAATGATTTAAAATTATATAATCAAATTAATAAAATATAAGTTAACTTTTGTAGAATTTTTCCAATTTTAAAATAACTCCCATTATTATACTCAAGTAAAACCGACCATGAAACCATGAAATGAACACTCCCAGAATGATGAAATTAAATATTATAATTCATAGGAATTAAAATAAATGAACTTAATAAAATTATAATAAATAAAATAAATCTATAATATATTCTTAATTAATTATTTTATTTTATTTTATTTTATAGGTTTTTAAGTACAATTGAAGAACACTTTCAGACATATGGTAAGGGATCTCTTCAAAAATCCATTTTTCCTTCTGGTTATGCTTTCTCTTTCTTTACCCCAATTTAAATCTTCATTATTATTATATAATTATCTTAAATTACTGTTAAATGTTCCATATATATTTATCAATCTCAATTCATCTTTATTTGATGGGGTTATACATATTTTAAAAGTTTTCCTTCACAATTCTTTCCGATATGCAAGTCCGAAAAAAGTGAACTTCTCTATTTCTTACCCATTTTCACGCACACTATATATATCGTTTTAAGCCACCAATGTTTTTATAAAATCAATATTTTTATATTTAAAATATATCTTATTCAATTTCTAGTTTTATTAAAACAATTATTCTTTTATTTTATTTAAATAATCTTTGTTCTTTTCCCCAAAACCACACTTAAGTGGCACATTTCAAATGTTACCTAAGAACTATTATTCATGATTGTAATTAAGTTGGAAATAATTATTCATGATCTATTATTAATTTCTATTTATTAATTTCCTAGAATTATTTCACCCCTTTTTCCATGGATATCATTTTGATACACCTTTTGGTTAGGCGTTGTGACATGATTACAATACCCATTTCTTTACATGGGTGACCATTGTGTTTATTACATATATTTGATTATTTATGTGGAACACTTATGTATGAATATGTTATGATGGGTTTTCCCAGATTGTAATCCAATTAATTTGATATTTTTTAGTCTCATGAGACATTATATATGGGATTAGGGTACAACCCTACTCCATTATGGGACTTTATCCACAATGTGATATAGTTTTGGAAGTTAGCATTGAATCATGTTTATTTCATGTTATATTTTGTTTCCACATTACAATGTTTCCATAATAATAAGATTCAATGTTCTATATATTATTATTCTATATGTTTATTCATGATTCATGCCTTATATTTGTTCATGTTATTCCCCTAACTCAAGCTCTATACTTATTTGCAATGGTTATTCTCTTACTGGGATTTTCATCTCATCCATTTTTTCTTTTTATTCCCCATGTTATCCTAAATAGATGTAGAATATCAAAATAATTTAGGATCTCATTGTGTGAGATTAATAAAATGATGTTTTATTTTGGTTTTATCTATTATAATTATGTAAATATTCTTCCAATGACTCTATAATATTCGATCCTCAATTTATATTTCATATATAATTATGCCAAAATCATGTAATAATATTTATAAAAGGATAGGGTAGTTATAGTCAGTATTAGAGCATGTTCTATTTCATTAGATATTATGACTAAAAAAATATTAATAAGAACCCTAGGGAAAATTCTATCACCATAGATAACCTATATTCAAACTTAGGGAATAAAAAGCTAGGATATACTTTCCATCTATAATTCCATCCTTCTATGTTCATAGTTTACTTTTTATTTTCTCATTAGCTAAGTATTCAAGCCCCCTAATTGTATTTTATTTATTTAAATTAGTTAGTAGTAGGAAATAGTATAATCCATTTCAACAATCAATGTGATAGGGAATGTGGTGATTTCTCTAAATAAATTCCAAATATGATGGTAATGGGAGCTCATAACATCATGATAGTACTAGATCAATTGGACCAAGTTATTAATATTAACTCAAATCACATAGAATGAAATTATTCTCCTAAGAAAGATAATGCTACAGTCAAATACTTTATGTTAAAAAGGCCTCCTATATTTAGTGGATATTTTGATCCCCCCATCACAGAATAATGGATTAACTCCATTGGGAAGATATTATATGTTCTGTAATGTTTAGAAGAAGAGAAAGTCAAATTGGTAGACTATCATTTTTATGGGGAAGCATATTAGTGGGGTACACTGATCAAGAATTAAAATTACAAGGATAAAATTTATTCTTTGAAATGGGAAGAATTCAAGAAAATATTTTTCAATAAATCTTTTCCATGAACTCTCTATTTGAAGATGGAGAGGGAGTTGTTAGGGTTAAAGAAAAATAGAGATGAATATATATGGGTGTACAAGGTAAAATTTACAAGACTTTCATGATATGATTCTTGCTTTTTCATGAAATTTGAAATTAATGTGGATAACTTATTCAATGGAATAATTTTGATTCTATAAAAAGACATGGAAATTTATGGGTTTTGTAGCTATGAGGAGATTGTCCAATATTCCCTTAAAGTTGAGATGATGATTTGTGAATCTCATTGTCCCATGGTCCTATAGATAAAATTTTTAAAAAGGACTTTAATATGGTTGGATCAACAGATTAATCCTTTGAAGGAAAGAAAACTTAACATCCCACATGTCAAAATTGTGGGAATAAGAATCCCAAGACTTGTATAAAGAGAACTAATAGATTCTTCAAATGTGGAAGAGAGAAAAATCAAGAAAATTATTACTAAAGGGATATGAATAATTCCAATAATGTCAAAGAAGAAAGGAAGGATCATATCTTTACTCAGCATATAGTGTAGTGTTCCAACAATAAGGAACATGATCATTATGTTATTCAATTCTCTAATCCAAGTGTTATAGGGGGAAATCAACAACAACAACCTCTAAGGAAGCAAGGAAGGGCATATGCAATAACTACTACTAAGGTGGAGCCCGAGAATGATGCGGTGACAGGTACACTAGTTATTAATTAAAGAATAAAAAACATAGTATTTGATTCTTGTTCTATGAATTCTTTCATATCTTATAAGTTTTTCTGAACTATTAAAACACCACATCAATATATGAATGTTAAGTTATCTATGATAACAACAAATGGGGAAATTATTTTATCAAAAGTATATAACTCCTCCTCGGTTAATCTTTTGTGGACTAAACCTCCTAGAAAATCTAGTATTACGTCCTTTAGTATATTTTCATTGTATATTGGGCATGGATTGGCTATCTTTATATAAGTCCAACATCAACTCTCTAGAAAGGGAGATAAATCTTAATATCCCAGGGCATACTCTATTTTTGTACAAGTGTAAGCAAAAGGATTAATCACATTCAGAATCGTTATCTCAATTATGGATATTATTACATTATAAGAAATCATATCTAGATCAAATCATTGAGACAAAGGATTGGAGCATGCTCAAAGACATTCCCATTATGTGGGATTGTATTGATGAGTTCCCTGAATAATTACTTGGTCTTCCTTCAAACCGAGAGGTTGACTTATTAAGTGATCTTATACCTATATATCTACATTTATCATAGACTCCTAATAAGATGGCTACTATTAAGTTAGAAGAACTAAAGAAGCAGTTACAATAAAATTTGGACAAGGGTTTTATATGCCCGAGTGATTCACCATGGGATGTGTCGATCATATGCATCATGAATGAGGATATATCAGTGCAACTCTATATTGATTATCATGAAATTATCAAAATCCCAGTAAAGAACAAGTATATCCTACCATAAAAAGTTGATATTTTTTATCATCTAAATGGGGAAAGTATTTCTCTAAGGTGGATATTTGGTTGAGATTTCACCAATTAAATGTGAAGAAGGCATATATTCCCATGATTTCCTTTCAAATAAGGCATAGACATTTTGATTTTATAGTAATTCCCTTCATAATCACTAATTCTCCATAAATTATAATTAACTTAATTAAAAGATTATTTTGTTATTACCTTAACAAACATATGTTAGACTATATAGATGATATTTTATTATACTTCATGATAAAGGGGGGCCATGAGGAGCATTTAAATATTGTTCAAAAGTCTTTTTGAAGGGTGAAACTATATGAAAAGTATAGTAAATGTGAGTTCTGGATGGAGGAAGTATCATTCCTAGGACATTTTATCACCAGTAAAGGTATATCTATAGATCATTCTAAAATAAAGGCAAATGAGTAGTATCCTAGGCCAACATATGTAATAGAGATCCATAGTTTACTCAATCTATCTGGGTATTATTGATGATTTTTGAGGAACTTCTCATGATTTTCAAAACCATTAACCAAGATAAATAAGAAGAGATTAATGTTTTTCTAGACCATTGAATGTGAAGAATTCTTCAAAGAGTTAAAAAAAGAGTTTTATTACTACACCAGTAATTACACTACACAGAATTGGGGAACTATTTATGGTATATAGTGATTATTCGAAGAAGGTATTATGTTGTTTTCTAATGAAAAATTTTCAATTAATATCCTATGCCTTCAGGAAACTAAAATTTCATGATAAAAACTATCCCACACATGATCAAGATTTGGAAATTGTTCTCTTTGAATTGAAAATTTTGATGCATTATCTCTATGCGGAGAATTTTGAGATATATACTAATCACAAGATCCTCAAATTTATATTCACATATAAGGATCTTAATATGTACCAACAAATATGGTTAGATCTTGAAAGAACCCAGTTCTTATTTTTAAGGTATGGGTTCTTATTTTCTCTTTTCTTTAAGTGTTTTCTAGAAAATAAGGAAAATGGGGAAAATCCTAAATTTTGGGACTATACGCCATGTACTATTCCACACGCTGTTTACTTTGGCTGTGTGGGATGAGTACACAGGGTGTGTAGCCATGTCGGCGATGAAGGGTGTAAAAACCGACCACACGTCGTGTAGTGGTCCTTTACACGTCGTGTAGTCAGTCGGCAGGTGAAACAGTAAGGCGGTGGAAGCAGCCACCGGCTGGGAGACAGTACACCCCGTGTAGTTGGGAATACACGCCATGTACTCATGTTGATGGGTGAACAGTAAGGCGGTGCCGCCAGAGGAACAGTTAAATGAGGGAAGTACATGCCGTGTAGTCAAATATACACGCCGTGTACTTTGTTTTTTCGCTTAAAATGGGTAGTAGCCAACCCTGTTCACAGGTTTGGCTTAGAACCGGATGAGAGCTCGGAAGGGGATGGCCAAATCATCGAGGATCAACTGATCGAGAACTGGGAATCTGTTTCCGCTTTCGTCAATCACGTTGGAACCGCGCGGGTAAGCCCTCCCTTCTCCTTGCGTAGTTCTTGCCAATTCTTCCTCTAATGGATGTTATTTGAGTTTGAATGGTTTTTCTTCAACATCATATCTACGTAGTTCTTGGACATTTCAGAAGGCGTCGTTCGGGTATACCGTTCTTCGTTGTTTAAGGTAGGTGGCTTGGTGTTTAATTTCCAACTCTTGTGCGTTTGTGTGTATTTTTGTGCTATGAACCCATGTTGGGGTATCGTGTGGATGAGGCCTTGGCTATTTAAATACATATAATTGTATAGGTGATTAAATGTGATAATAAATTGTTGTTTGGGATCACTTCTTGGATCCAGAACCACCTAGAGGGTGTGTTCCTCTGTTTAACTATTTGGCCAGGTTACCTGAGGGTATGCCATGTTCATTATAGTATTACTTTTTCCTTGAGAGGAATTGTATGTGAATTGCTTGTTATATGTTGGTAAAGTCCCAATTATTGTTTATCCCAAGGGAAGTGTTTCTTTTAGCCTGAGGGCAGTAGTTATTTCGGCCCGAGGGAAACTTCTTCTGTGCTTGTGGGGAATAGACTCTGTGCCTGAGGGAGACACTTTTTACGGTTGAGGGAAATATATGTATGCCTGTGGGAAAATACCTGTGGGTTACGTTTCTGATTACCTGAGGGTAAGGGTTTGCGTGTCTGAGGACACTGACTGTTTATATAGAAATTCACTGTGGTGGATTCCTTATAATTAACGATTAAATGAATATTAAAATTTCAATATTTCTGGTAAAGTTAGTTACTTTTGAGTAATGCTTAGTTTATTTCATTTTACTACTGCACATTGTTGTTGCATATTTTCACATAGTTGGGAATGAGCCTTGGGTGGGTGCCTACTGAGATTATTTCTCACACCTTGTTTGGGTCTTGCTTTTCGGCCCAAACAGATTACATTTCTGCAGGTGTGGATAAGGGAAAGGGTCCCTATATAGGTACTTGATTGCTGCTGAGAAGTAGGGGAGCATGGGACCGGGCTTAGGCTCGCGATGCTACTAGTTCTTTTGTTCTGTTTTGTTGTACTCTGTATTGTATTGTACTGCTATGTAACATGTTCTGGCTATTTTCTTAGAACTTGAGACAAGTTGCATCATATCTATATATCTGGTTGGTTGTCTTTTACAGCAGTTGTTATATTAAATGTGTATGGTTTATTACTTCCGCTATTGTTGTATGATTTTTATTTTATTCCTCTATGCTACACTTTGACAAATGAGGGCATTGTTTCCCCACTATCAGACCTGGGCCCTCACTGCTAGTCGGCAGCCTCTGGCATTTGGGGAAATGCACTTGAGGTCATGTGGCGAACCAGGTTCGGGGAACATGTTGAGTAGCACCCGGAACTAGGATGTTACATATATCATCAAGGATTATGACCGCTCAATTCACTGTCATCTTTGTTAAGTGAATAAAGTGGCAGATTCTATAAGTATAAAGGATCATGTATCATTAACATTGATGAAAATGGAGAAGGATCCAATCTTCTTAGTCTAACAAAGGATGGATATGGGAATCATAAAGGAAGTTACATCATCATTCCTTTCACAAATGATTTCTCAGCCATCCCTATTTGAAATGATAAAGGATGATCAAAGAGATGATATAGAAATTTAGAAGAATGTGGAAGCTATAAAAAAATAGGAAATCCTCATAATTCAAAATTGATGAAGAAGTATTCATAATATTTGGTTCTTGACTATGTGTACCATAAAATCAAAAGATAAATAATGAACTTTTAAATGATGCATATAGATTTTCCTTCCTTATTCATTCATGGACATCAAATACGTATCAAGATATCTGAGAGCACTATTGCGTGGGAAAATATGAAAAAGGAGATCGATGAGAATACATTAAAGTTCCTAGTATGTTAGAATGTCAAAGCTGAATAGAAAAGTTCTAAGGGAATGATACCAGAATTACCAGTACCAATATGTAAATGAGAAAGAATCACCATTGAGTTTGTCTTTGGGCTTCTAAATAAATCTACTGGAAATAATTCTATATAGGTAATTGTGGATCGTCTTATAAAGACTGGTCACTTTATTGATATTTGAGAGGACTTTTCCCTCAACCAAGTTGGATATATATACATTAGGGAAGTGGTGAGGTTGAATGGAGTACCATTATCACTCATATATAATCATGATCTGAGATTTTCTTCCATGTTCTATAAAATTATCAAAAAATTCTCTAAACATTGATTTGAACATCATTATAGATTATAACCCTCAAACTGATGGCCAATTTGAGAGGACTATTTAAACCCTAGAAGACATGTTGAGAGAATTCTCAATGGACTTAAAAGGAAGATAGGATCATCATCTTCCATTATTGGTGTTCTATTACAACAATAAATTCCACACATGCATCCAAAATTCCCCATATGAATCCCTTTATGGTAAAATATGTAGAACACATGCATGTTGTGATGATGCTAGTCAACATAATCTACTGGGATATGAAATAGTCAAGGAAATGGTATAAAATGTGATGACCATATATTATCATATTCAGGCTACCCAAATTTGATTGAAGAGATATGTAGACAATTGTTGATGAGACTTCAACTTTGAGGTTAGAGTCATAGTATTCCTCCGCATATATCCATGGAAGTGAGTCATGATATTTGAGAATAAGGGAAAGCTAAGTCCTAGGTACATTGACCCCTTCAATATTATTGATTGTTTCAGAGTTATAGCCTATCTACTATCACTTACACTAATCATGTATCATGTAAATGATGTATTCCATGTATCCCTATTAAGGAAGTAAATACTAGATCCCTCATAAGTACTGAATTAATAGGTGGTATAACTATAAAATGATCTCTCTTATGAGAAGTGAGTAAAGATATTATACCATAGAGATAAAGGTTTATTCAATATGACTACTCACCTGGTCAAATCACTATAGACAAACCATAAGTACAAAGAGAAAACATGGAAATTAGAGGAAGTGATCAATGAGGAGTATCCTCACTTGTTTTCAACTTAGAATGTAAAATGAAATATCAAGGGTGAAATTTCATAGGGGGGAGAATGTAACAACATATAATTTTAACAATAAAATTTACCTTCTTATAATTATGTAATATCTTATAAATCACATAGATTAAAAATATATCCATATAAAAAAATTATACAATATTCAGAAAATAAATAAAGAAAAATTCCAAATATTACGGTGGCATAATAAATAAAAAATAAGATAATAAGAATAAAAAAATTAGATCCACTCAATTCAATAGAATGACCACACTCATGAACCAAGCTATATAAATAAAACATAATATTTATAATATAATATTCATTTTGAAAATGGAAACAAATAACCTTGAGATAAAATAGAAGTAAATGAATTATTAATTAAATAAGAGGTATTTTTAGAAATTAAGGAACCTATACTGATGGAATTGTAACAAGGTTGTTGGAAAAGTAATCTGGCCATTAGGAATAGTAATCTGGTCATTAGAATAATAAAATGATCCTTAAAAGTATTAATAAAATTAAGGTATCTTATAAATAAAAAATATGATATATTTATATCATTGTATATGTAAATAACCGTTTTTAAAATGATAAATTAAGTGTTGGAATTTTTATAAAATGTAAATTTTTATTTACACTTTTATAATTAATATAATAATTTAAAATAAAATTAATTTTCCTAAAATAATATTCATAAATTAATATTATGTTTTATTATAATTATAAGATAATTTTATGTGACCTTAATCAGTTTTTCAAAGGGTCAAAATTTGATTATAATATTAAAATCGATATTTTTTGAATAAATGATGATTTTATTTATAAAATAAATATATCATATACAGAAAATAATTTTCATAAACTGGATTACATTTTTAAAATATAATAATCAATAAAATTGTTATAGTAAATTTTTGTTATTTTTCTAAAACAATGAATTATGCGTGAATAGTGAAATGTGGTAACTTTCAGTATTGAACATTATAAGCCAAATACATGAATTTTTGAGTCCTGGATAATTTAAGAACCCATTGGTTAAAACTATCCTAAATATTTTACTATATTTAGTTATAGTAATCAACACTCTTGATATTATTGATCCAAAATTATAAACTAATGAATATAATAATCAAAAACACTAGTCTCATCCCCTTATAAATACCACCCCTCACCAACCCTTCTCCTCACACATTATAATATTTTTATCATTTCAATATTCTAGAAAATTACCTTAAAAACATCTTCCCCATGTCCCAGAGCTTATGTTATCAAAAAAATACAAAACCCAAGTTCTTTAAGGGGGTTCTCAAGGAGACAACATTTAAGAAGAAGAACCCTCAATCCCTCTCTTTTTTTATCCTCTCACCACTTACCATATCCAAATTGTAATGATAAAGAAATTATCATATATGTACCAAAATTTTATTGTGTTAATGTAATATCTATAATGAAATCTATTCTCTTCACCTTTTATCCTAAAAATGAAAACATCATTCGTGATATGTCGATTCACCGCCTTCGTGGATGATAAGTTTTATTTTTTTCGTTACTGCCTTCAGGGATGGTCATAAAACCATTAATAATAATAATTTCTTTAACAAGTATATTATAATATTTTTTATGTCTTTTAACTAATATATAGAAATAATATTAAATCAAACAAAACTAGATTGTAACGATCCAAAAACCGCTAAAATAAACTAAACATTTATCATTAATGTTTTATCAAATGAGTAATCCTCATACTAGAAAAAAATGATATATGGGACCATTTAAACATATATATGTGAATTAATACCATATAATTTCAATTTTATATAATTATATACATTTTAAAAGAAATACCATAATTATACACA
This sequence comes from Viscum album, assembly GCA_963277665.1. Lineage (NCBI taxonomy): Eukaryota > Viridiplantae > Streptophyta > Magnoliopsida > Santalales > Viscaceae > Viscum > Viscum album. Next base: position 1,138,582,457 of record OY728155.1, on the reverse strand, counting down.
AGTAAAACCGGCCATGAAACCATGAAAAGAACACTCCCAGAAGGATGAAATTAAGCATTATAAATCACTGAAATGTCCATAAATGAACTTAATAAAATTATAATAAATAAAATACATGTATAATATGTTCTGAATTTAATTTTTAATGAATTTAATTTTATTATCCATGAAATTTTGTGCAAGTGCAGAATGATTTTGGACATAAGGTAAGATATCTCTCTGAACCTCCATTTTGTTCTTCAGGTTACGCTGTCTCTCTCACTAAACTATTTTAATTCTTAATTGTTCTTATATAATTCTCCTCCATTATATGAAAATTTTATACACATATTTATCTATCTCAAATCATCTTTATTTGATGGGGAACTATAAATGCTAAGAGGTTCCCTTCTCAAATCCTCATGATAAGCAGGTCCGAATAAAGGGAACTTATCCATTTCTTACCCATTTTCATGTACAATCCATAAATTGTTTTAAGACACCAATATTTTTATAAAATCAATCATTTTATCATGAAAATATTTCTTAGTTCATTTCTGGTTTTATGCAAACAATTATTCTTTTATTATTTTTAAAGACTATTTGTTATTTCCCCTGAAACCACAATTAAGTGGAAGATTTCAAATGTTATCTAACCACTTTTCTTCATGTTTTCAATTTAGTTAGACAAAATTATTCATGATATATTATTAATTTTCATTTATTAATGTCCAAGAATGGTTTTATCCCTTATTTTAAAGATACCATTATGATATGCCTTTTGGTTAGGCTTTGTGACATGATTACGACACCCATTTCATTTCATGGGTGACCATTATGTTTATTCATTATGTTTTACTATTTATGTGACCAAAATATGCATGAACATGTTATAATGAGTGGGCATAGATGGATCTCCAATTCATTTGGTAATTTTTAGTCTCATGAGACAACATGATTGGGTTTAGGGAGTAAACCTAATCCATTATGGGACTTTTTCCACCATGTGATACAGTCTTGGAAGTTAGATTTGACTCATGTTAAGGTCATGTTATATGTTTCTACCACCTTCCAATTTTTATATAATTTTGTGGCTCCATTTTCTATATATTATGCTTCCATATCTTTATTCATGAGGCATGACTTATAGGTTTTAATGTAATTCCCTCAACTCATGTGTTCTAATTCTTTTCCATGCTTATTCTCTTACTAGTATTTTTAGGCCATCCCTCTTGTATATGTATTCCTCATGTTATCCTATGTATATATAAGAGCTCATAGGATTTTAGGAGCTCATTACATAAGATTAATACACATATGTTTTATTTTGGTTTCATGGGTTGTAAGTATGTACGTAGTCCTCCAAAGATGCTAGACATTTCGATCCTTGGTTTGTATTTCTTGGATAATAATGATTAAAATCATGTAATAATATTTGTGAAATGATAGGGTTGTTATATTCTTAAGGAATTTATATACTTGTGAGCTAAGATTAAAATATTTTGGAGCAACTATCTATCTCTCTCATGTTTAGAAACCTGAATCTATTTTTAGATATTTTCAAGACCTTTTGAGAATATTTATATTTCAACTATTGTATTTACTTTTTATTATATTATATTTTTCATAAAAAATATTTTCCAATAAATTCCTTTGAAAATTCATGTTTTAATCTCATTTTGGACTTATGGTGAGAAGTTTGATTTTTTGTTTTTGTGTCACTTGGATATTTTCAACATCAACCCTAGAGTTTCTTCAGAAGGATTGTGTTTCAAAGTATTTTGTATATTACTTTGAATATATCTTCATTTATTAGTTTAAGAACTCAGTTTTTCACTAAGGTATGTTTCCTTTAAATTTTGGTATAATTATTTTTTATGGACATAATATGGATTCCTAATGAGTTAGTGAATGTATCGGGGGGTTTGTGACTTTTTTGAAGCCTGGAACCCAGCTTTTTGGGAGAAAAAGGCATGTCTTCTTGTTAGTTTAAACCATGATAGGCAGGCCAAACAATTTTTTTAAACCGTGATAGGCGGGATGGTGGGATGGAATAGGGTGCATGGTTTAATCTAACAATGAAAGTTGGATTGTAAAACCATGAAATATGGACTAAAATTTTAACAGAAATGTTTCACACGATTGGTGCATGGATTCCCTAACTATGCAGCCTAACTGTGTGGTTTTCCCCATACAAAAGCTTCTTGAACATTATTTGTGCACGGTTTGGTGAAATAATGCGGACAAACTGTGTGAAGGGTAAAAATGGGTGAATTTATGGTTTTTCCCATAAGTTCTTAAAAAACATATAAAATAATTTTTCACTTTTATTCCTGTAGATAACCTCATCCAGTTGTCCTATTTTGAGGATTTTTTAAAACTATTCTAGGAATTGAGATCAATCATCCATTCAGAGTATGAATCGACCACTGTTTGTCTCATTAGATACTCAAAGGTATGTTCTCTATTTATTTGCAATATTAATTCTTTATTCTTAATATCTATAATGTTATTTAGATGTAGACTCATGTACCCCAATTTTAGGGAATTGATCTATTATTAATATCTAATCCAATCTAGGTCAAACAAAAGGTTTATACTAGAAGAGGAGAGTCATATGAGACGAAGGTAGGTGGTCTTTAACCCATCCCTCAATTTCCTTATTTTTATAAATTGTCTTATCATAGTGTTAATTTCATATAGTTTCATCTATTGAATTTATATTTCATGCTTCTGGTCATTAGGACGATGTTCTTAGACCCATTCCCTATATGTTATTCTTTTTTGGTGGTTGCGTCCACAACTTCAAGCACCCCTTATAAGGCGAGGTACTATAATTGAGTTTTTAGTGTTTTGAAAACTTTGGGACACCGTTTGAGTGTGCTTGAGCTTGACCAGTCTAATGTAAAGCCTCCTTATATTAAATAGATTTTTTATTTTTATTTGACCATGGAAAATACCATGGGTGATACACACTTGACCCACCTAAGGTAAGTTCATGAACCTATTTAATAAATGTTAAATGGTAGTTGGGAAGTTTATGGTATAAATATGAATTTATTTAGTTTATATGAATGTATTTCTAGTGGTTTCCAATTCCTAGAACAAACTTGTCATGTCATGAAAGGTAAATGATAGAACTGAGTAATTAAATGTTAAATGATTTAAATGTTTTCATGTCTCTTGGCCTTGTCATACTATTGAAAGGAAAGGATTGAACCTATTCACATTATTAAATGGAATGGCCATAACATGGCTTAATTAATTAAATAAATCTAATGTAATGTGCCAAATTATTTATATGGACCTTGAAATACTTATAGGGATGGTCAAAATTAAGATAGTTCTTAGATTCTATAGGGAATGCCTTGGGAACTCATGGATGCCATTCCAATTCAAGGATGTTGGTTGCCTTGGTTGAGACCCACCTTGGAACCTGAAACTAGTCTATCAGTGGATTCTCGATGTGAAACCATATGATCCCTTATTTACTATTACAAGATTTCTTTGATCCACTTCTTGGATCCATCATGGATTATATATAAATGAGGAACCTTGGTTATATCATTGGGTATAACCATTGATTAATTCATTTTACCTTAAATGTATTTCCTAGACTTGGTTAAATCATATTATTGTGGAATTCCTCATAAGATAATCCTTATATTACACTCTTACCCCTTAGATAGGTTTTAGTTACTACTGAGTTGGATACCCTTGATGTCTTGGTTGCCCTGGTTGATACCTTGGAACCCTTTTGTCAATAATTACATTACAGGTTTCCTTGTTACATCTTAAAACCTTTACTAGTACTATCATGAGGTGATGTTAGTGTTTGATATGCCCCACATGACATAATTACATAAATTGAAACTTAATTAATTAATGAACATGTTTCTTTTTTAGACACTAGCTGAGGGATAAAGCAGGTACTTGGGTATTTACATTACTATATAATTTACATTAATATATTCAAGCTTGAACACCATTCTGTTTATATTACACAAATAGGATGTTATAGACACCATTGGTGGTGGCCTAATGAGATTTATCTCAAACTCTATTTGGGCCACCATTTGGTACTTGGGAAGACTATATGTATGCAGGTGTTGACATAGGGAAGCAAGTTGCTTTGGACACTTGATAGCTTACTATTTTAGGATAGAGCTAGTAGTATATGACTGAGCTAGATCTTGTGATGATTGGGATAGTTTTTTATTACTTTTCTATACTTTTTTATATCATACTAGTATGATTATTTGTATCCATGTTTTCCATATTTATAGTGACTCGACATATCATTATAAGTTTTGTATATTGTTATTATTTATTCTAGTTATTATTTTTATTATCTATTTTTAAAATGTCATTTGTTTATTCATATTTCTTATTCTAATCATTTACCTATTATATTATTTTCATCTGATTTGCTACTATCTAGTAATGAGTGTATAGTATCTCCATGGACACACACTAGGACCTCACTTCTAGTCAGCAACCTCTGGTGTTTTTGGATATATGCTAGAGGCCATGTAGCCCACTAGGATCAGGACACCTTCAGTGGAATCTGGGTCTAGGGTGTCACAAAGTGGTATCATATTATTTTATTTCTTTCATTAAAATTTTTAGACAATCGATTGGATATTTGTAATGATTGGTACTTGGTCATAACCCATTTTTGGGTGTCATGAACCCATGTTTAGTGTAAATTACGAGTTTCCTAAATTATAATTGATGTTCTATTTTTTCTATTATAGTTGATATCATTTCACCATCCGATGATGCACATTCTATAAGGTGTTGTTGATTATTATTATGATTAATATTTTATTTAGTCATTGGACTGATGATATGAGGGAAATGGGAATTGTTATATGCATCATCATATGCATATATAATTCACATGTCATGAATATTTCCATGCCATATATGTGAATTTCACTACTTTTAATTTCCTGATATGCCTGGGATTGTTGAGTGAGCCTTTCTTTGTATATATGTGTGTACTATTTTTGGACTGTGATTGAGTGATTGTTGGTTTCAATTCATGAGGACTTATGGGCCCTAGTGGGTTCGAATTGGAAATTTACTAAGTCGATCCATTCAATTAAAATAAAATGGGAGTCAATATCAGTGATAAGAAGTATGTTCCCTAATTCACTAGGACATACAACTCATTTTAAATTTATCTTGGTATAAAAACATGATCAAATTCAATTTGAAAATTTAAATTTTTCTTTTAAATTGAAAAAGGTTACTAATTATTATCTTGTATATTCATGATTATGAATGGTAAAGGATTGAAACTACTAATTAAGTTAAAAATGAATATAATGTTTTCCAGTAATTGATGAGGCAATTTATAGTTGATGCTTTATCAACTGAAACCCTAGAAACTTATACTTGATCACTTATCGATACATAGCCTTCTAAGATGGGAGTTGGGGTAGAATTATTTGGGTAGTGATTCTTTCTTACATTAATCTTTCACTACTGTGGCTATCTATATACTAAAATTTTGTTCTAAGGTGTGTGATTTTATTTTTTATTCAAATTCCCCCACAACGTCCTTGTGTCATGTGCCAAGAGGGAGGAACTACTATGATCTAGACGTGGTAAGCCCTAACCTACCAGTCTTACCTCTAAGAGTTACACTTGAGGAACCACATGTTGTACCAGATCTAGGCACTGATGTTAAGCTACATGATAGTTTCTTACATCTGATGCAGTCCATGAATAGTTCTCCATGAGCTTCACTAATGATGGCTGATCTGACATGTGAGTACCAGCAGTAGAATCCTATTACCTTCTTAGGGTATGGTGGTCCACAGGATACTGGGTCTTATCTAGAGGCCACCTTGTCTATCTTTGAGCATCTAGATATGACTCCAAAGTGGAGGGCCAATCTTGGTAGGTACATGTTTTGTGATTCGGCCAAGCATTGGTGGGATTTAATTACCTAATATGGTCTCTATCAGGGTATGGTATTGTCTGACTTCTGAACTACCTTTTATGAGAAGTTGTTTCCATAGACACTGAGAGCTGACAGTGCTAGAGAGTTCATGAATCTCGAGTAGGTTAATTTTTCAGTTATAGAATATTAAGCATGTTTCACTGAGTTACAGTTCTTTTCAATACTTCTAGATGGTGATGAGATTTTGTGTTCTAGACACTTTGAGGATGGGATTGTGTATTCCATATAGAATTTGGTGAATATTTTTTTCTTACTGAACTTTTTGGAAATAGTCAATCAAGCTATTATCACTGAGAACAACCTAGGGGATGATGATAGTTTTGGGAAAAGAGGATTATTGTCATGGAAGGAGAGTAGTTATTCTTATAGAAGAAAGTGATCCTTTGTGGTTTTTCATTAGGGTAGTGGAATCTAAAATGATAGTACGGGTACCTCTATGGTGTGTCACCGGTGTGGATGATACGGGAATCTGAATCCTCAGTGTGATGAGAACCTCTGGAGTGTCAGTCTTGTGTCCGTATGGGGCACTTATAGAGATTATGTTGGACCTTTCATCAGTGTCTAGTGGAAGAGGATCTGCACCAACTATACCTTTAGGATTAGGTTCTTTTATGCTATGTTAGGTAGGGAATTTGAGTAGCAATGGCAATACTGGATGAGGAGGAGGTCATAGTCATGATTGTCAGAATCCTAATCACCAGCAGCACCAACAGAGCAGCTTTTATCGTGGTATTCCAACTGTTTCATAGGGCCATGGATCAGGTTAGTTGCATGCACTAAAACTGATATAAAAGGATCAGGCTATAGGATCATCTACAGTATGAGGTACTATTATAGTGGCCTCTACTATAGTATCTTTTTTATTTTATATAGGTGTTTCACACTACTTCATTTTCTTATCTATCATGGAAAGTATCAGACTTTAAATATAGTATTATTGTGGTTTAATGACCCTAGATACACCATTTTGATTATGGGAAGAGGGCATACCCTGGAGTAGGGACTTCCCCATTAAGGTATGAAGTTATCTCTTCTTGTGGGACCTCTTTATTCTTGAGATTAGATGATTTTATATCATCATAAAGATGGATTGGTTGGTTCTGTATCATGACTTTGTAGACTGTTATCATTGTAGGGTGTTGTTTACATCACCATAGGGTAGTAGTTATCTGCACAAGGGTTAGTGGGATGTCCCAGATAGTAGAGCTATACCATGGCATCATGGAATAGGTGTAGTGACTACACATATTTCATATCTCTTCATGGAGTATTAGAGTTTAAACCAGGATGAATTCCTTCCATTAGTAGATTGTTTAAGGGACATCTTTCCTGATAATTTTTCCAGATTACCTCATGAGAGATAGGTAGATTTTACGATCAAGGTTATTTTAGGAGAATCTCTAGTATCCATTCCTCTATACAAGATGGAACTTATAGAGATATATGATCTCAAGTGGAAGATAGAGATACAAGAGTCAAAAGGTTTCATTCAACCTGATACTTCGTCTTGGGATTTTCTCATTCTTTTCTCCAAGAAGGTGGATGGTACCCTTCATCTATGTGTGGATTACATATTATTGAACAAGATTACATTCAAGAATTGGTATCCACTACCTCAAATATATGATATATTTCACCAGATCCAAGGATCTAGGGTCTTCTCAAATATCGACCTGAGATCGGGGTATCATCATCTACAAGTAAAACAATGAGCCATACCTCGTACACCTTTCTGTAGCAGGTACAGTATGTATGGGTACATTATTATGTCATTCGATCTTATGAATATGCCCTCCATTTTCATGGATCTATTGAATAGGGTCTTTTATCCCTATATAGATTCTTTTTTGATGGTCTTTGTGCATGACATTTTGGTGTATTATCACACTTTTAGAAACTATGCTAAGAACCTTGAGATCATTTTGAGTACACTAAGAGAGAATCAAATTTATTCCAAGATTACAAAGCTCCTGTTATGGATTGACAAATTTCTCTTCTTGGGTCAAATAATCTTAGAATTAGGAGTCTCCATTGACCCAACGAAGGTTAGTGTTGTGGTTTCCAAGGAGCATCCAAATAATGTGTTTGATATACAGAGTTTATTAGGGATGTCTGGTTGTTATAGGAATTTTATATAGGACTTATAAATCCTTTATTCATCTCTTAATGGACTTAAAAAGGATGGAGTCAAGTTCTTATAGTTATAATAATGTGAGAAATACTTTTAGAAGATGAAAGTGAGTCTTGTATCGGCATCCATTCTGATACTACTAGATCTAGGAAAAGTCTATATAGTTTTATATGATGAAATAGGCATTGTACTAGGAGCGATGCTGATGCAGGAGGATAGATTCCTTGTGTATGGATATCGATAGTTGAGGCCTCATGAGAGAAATTATCCGACACAACCTTGAGTTATCATAAGTTGTCCATGCCTTATGTTGTTGGAGACACTATTTATTGGGTGAGTGATTTATGGTGTATGTGGACCACAAGAGCCAAAAATATATCATTACACATCATGAAATGAATTTTAAATAGATAATATGGGTCTAATATCTTCAATACATTGATTTTGAACTTTCTAATATGCCTAGAATGGGAAATGTAGTTGTTGACATGCTGAGATCTAAAACTCAATAATAATCTGTATGGGGATCCAGTGATGAATGGAAATTAATGGCCCTCTTCACTAAGTTTCATATGAAGTTTCATGATACTCACAAGTATTCTTATCTCTCAGACATGTAAATTACCTCTTCCCTCCATTGGGAAGGTAAAGAGTATTAAATTTTTAGATCCTAGGGGATTGCTTCTCCATGAGAGTATTTCAGGAGATGACCAACCTTTGGATTCGTCTGTGGATAGAGATGACCTCCTATATATACATGAAAATGTTTGGGTTTTTATAGATATGATAAAGGAGTTGATGAAAGATTCTAATTCTTATTAGTGGTAAGTTCATCAAGGAATTTACAAGATTTATCGAGACATACGACACCAATATCGTTGGCCTATGATGAAATGTTAGATAACAAGATTTATCACTAGGTGTTCCACCAGTCATCAGGTGATGGTGGATCACTTGTGACCTGTAGTCTTGTTAAAGATTTTTATAGTACCAAAATGGAAATGGGAATATGTTTCCATGGATTTCTTAGTTGTCTTACCAAGGTCACCTAGAGGTAGTGATGCTGTGTGGGTAGTTATTTACCAGATAAAGAAGGCATCCCACTTTATTCCTATATGAGAGACTTCCTTAGTTGATGATTTGGGAAGGCTGTATATTCATGAGATCATCCAACTACGTGGGGTCCCTTATACTATCATTTCAGATAAGGATTATCGATTGAATTCATGGTTTTGGAAGGGGTTTTAGAAATATATGGGTACATAGATGCTTCAAAGAACAACTTTTCACCCTCAGACCAATAAACAGTTGGAACGTATGATGTAGGTGTTAGAGGACAAGCTTCGAGCATGAATCCTTGATTTTGTGGTTCCTGGGAGAAGAATATCCCCCTAGTTGAGTTCTCATACAATAACAATTTTTTGGAGAAAATTCAGATGGATCCTTTTGACGCTTTGTACGGAAAGTCATGCTATTCAAATATATTGTAAAGACCCGTAAAATTCAAGGAAATTTTTTTCTTAATTTTCTTTGGGATTTTACATGAACGCAGTTTCTGACGGCACTTGATTCTGAGGCCTGGTGTGCCCGGAATTTCTATCCGAAGTTTAGCTCGGGTATGTTCAGTGAACGAACGAGCGGGAATTTCTAACTTTTGAACTGATGCTCGGAATCGAATTCTGAGGGCACCGATGGAACTGCAGCACCGGTAATTTCTTAGGAACGCCATTTCCGGAGTTGCGTTTACAGGAGAGAAGTTGTTAATTTATGGGGAAGGTAAAATAAAATTTATGAAACAATTTTATTTTTACTTTAAGTGGTTTAAGCTTTGGGTGGAATTTGGGTAACTACCCAACTTCCCAAGGGAGGTTATGAGGGTGGTGGGGCCCACACGAACCCCACCCCTTCACATTCTTAAACCCCATCAACTCACCATTATGGATGACAACTTGTCATGAATTAATTAAGTGGAATTAATTCAAACTCTTGAAATTCAAAAGTTTATGTTATGTTAATAAGATAAGAGATGAACTTATTTTATTTGTGGTTGGAACCTTGTTGTGTGAACTTTGGGAGAAAAGCCAAGGAACTTGAGGAACTTCTTCATCTTCGACGAAGAACGCGAAGAACACATCGGTCTCCGATGAAGAACGCCGAGTTCTCGGAAACAGATTACGCGACGCCGTGAACCGCGACGCCGTCAAGGTCTTCTTTCACGGCGTCTCTTCCCATGATGAATCCTCGTTCGACGAACCTCCGTTCAAGCTCGCACGAGGTAGGGGTTATTTTATTTTCTTCATGAATTCGACCTTGTCGTTCTTCGTGGAAATACGACCAATTTCTATCGATTAACGAGAGGGGGCCGTACCACACAAACACGGATGACCCTCCTCCCTTTTTCCATGTTATTGTATCTAATGTGGATTGGAACGGGAGTGACGTGGTGCCATCACATCGCGTGGCATCATGCGGCAAAGAATGCGTGGTGCCGTCGCACCACGCCGTGAAATCAAACAGGGTCGCGACGCCGTCATGCCCCATCGGAGAAACCCAAAGACACCGCGGCCGGAGCGGGGTCGTGGCGGAGGGTCACGGTGCCATCGCGCCGCGCCGGACGAACCAAGGCCGCAGCCTGTTCCGGGCCGTGGTGGAGCAGGGATACCAGAGGCCGATTCTGGGCCGTCGGCGTCAGAGCAAGGGAGGACCGGCCGTCGCCGGTCTGTGGCGGCAGAAGCCGGCCGGCCAGAGCGGGTCGGCCGGTCATGGAGAAGCCGGGGGTTACGAACCCCCGGCGGCCAGCTCAAGCAGCCCCCAAAATGGGGGGCCGCGGTTACAAAGACAGGGGGCAGGCGCCCCCCCCCCCCCCCCACCCCTCAACGGCTCGGCCGTTTGGCCGAGCAGCTGGCCAGCGCGCCGCGCCCAGGCTGGGCCGGTTGCCTGGCCGGTCCGCCAGGCCGGGCCGCGTCCATGACGGAATGGGCCACGCCGGCCGTGTCGCGCCCAAGCGGGCCGGACCCGTACCCGGTTCGGGCCGACCCTGGGGGTATCGGGCCGGGTCGGACCGGGCCCGAACCCCTTAGTACCGAACCTCTTCCGGTCGGTCGCCCATAACTTGAGTTTCAGGCCTCCGATCGACACACTGTTAGTTGTGATGCAATCCTTGGATCGAGACGGTCGTTTAGGTATATCGCACTCAAGGTTTCGGAATACTTTGGGTTCGTCCGAGTTGGTTCGTACATGAAACCAATCGGGCCCTCGGAGCGGAAACACTCATAACATGGGCTCCGGATGTCCGATTTACGTGTCGTCGACTTTGATGGATTCCTATTAGTGAGACGGATCTTTTGGCTTACTCCGCACGATGTTTGAACGCAGGTGGAGTATGGTCGGGTTGGTTTTGACTTAAAAACCAACCGGGCCCCTGGGACAAAAAAGCCAATAACTTCCAGACCGGGCGTCCGATTGATGCACCGTCAGTGACGCTGAGTTCCTGTTGGTGATACGGAACTTTTGGATACATCAACTCCGGACTTTGTGTCATTTGATGTATCAGCCTCTCAGCTCGTGGAGCGGACCCTCCCGGACAAGCTTGCTGTGTGTGGGAACCCTAGAGCTGGTTGCGTTTGCGACTGTGACGATGACGACGACGACTATACAGAGATCCTCAGTGGATTCGACGGCGACGACTACAGCACTCAGTGATCCTACGTGGATCAGTGCTACTGATCCTGTGTGGGTCCGCTCCTGTGTGGGTTAGTGCTCAACGGTTCTGTGTGAGCCAGCGCCTACAGATCTTGTGTGGGTCCGATCCCGTGTGGGTATTTGCGGGGGTTAGTTACCTATCGATCCTTTTTTGGTCAGATCCTATGTGGGTCATTGCGGGGGTTAGTTACCTATCAATCCTATGTGGGTTAGATCCTTTGTGGGTCATTGCAGGGGTTAGTACCTATCGATCGTTTTTGGGTCCGACGGCTTAGATGAATCAGTGGAAATATCTGATCATCTCCATCGTCATACGAAGAAGTATACCTGTGTGAGCTGAAATCATGTTTTGCTTCCCTATGTGGATTGTGTTGTGCTATCCTGTATGGATTACGTTTTGCTTTTCTGTGTGGACTGGGTTGTACTTGGGCTCGAATCTTGGAGCGTACTGGAATTTATGACTTAGGTATATGTATGGGCATATACCTAAGCAGTGTTGAATGTTACTTCGTGATTGTATATTTCCTTTTTGGATTATCATTTGTGGATTCTAGGAGACCTTCGGGGGTCTCGGGGTCCCTACTGAGTAGCTTATACTCACCCCTGCACGGGCTATGCCCACACTACGTTGTGTTGGTTGTAGACGACAGACAGCGTTGATCGTGGTTGCGGCTTGCGGAGCAGGACGGTACCTGGAGGTGGACCACTGGGTGGGACGTACTCGAAGCGGAAGGCTGGACCTGAGGAGCAGAAAAGGCTATCTGTACACACCCTTCAGGTGGGATTTCCAGTGGACAGCTCGTCGTTGCGGCTTTACTTTTCAGTTGTTGTTTTTCCCTTCCAGTTGTACATTACTTTCAGTTTGGGTTTGTATACTGGCCCACTTACTTTTCCGCACTAACTCTTGTACCAGCTTTTCCTTAGTGTTTACTTCTACTACTTGCTTGCTCTGTGGTGTTTGTTTACTTTACAAAGGCAATGCCTTCCCTTTTTATCGAGAATTTACGCCTTGGTGCTAGTCACCAGCCCCTGGCCTATGGAAGCCAGGCTTGGTGTAGTCACGACACGGGCCCCGAGGACAGGTTGTGACAAATTGGTATCAGAGGAGTTCGGTTCTGCCATAGAACTAGGGAGTCTGATCTTTTTCTATGTGAAGCAATAGTGTTAAGCGTATTGGGTGTGGTTATCAGTCCAGGGAGTACAGTGTTGGTGCGGCGACCGACGTATCCGTACACCAGGACCCTGACTTCTTATTTCCGACTTAATGAACGAAAACATTGATTGCATGTGTGTTTCAAGTTTTCTTTGTGATTACTTTGTGTCATCTCACCAGGTATACTGTTCTGACCATGACGCACATGTTTCCTTTTCAGGATGGCCCCATGATGGCAGCCAGCTAGGGTTCCGAGAGTTGAGCATGACGATAGCCCACCGAGTGATGAGGCCTCGGTACAAGGCCCTTTGACAGCTGAGGCACCGGCGGTACCTCTACCCACCGAGCCACTGATGCTTCCTGCCCCAGCCGCTGACGATGCACGTCGCCTTAGTGCACTGCATGAGTTTCAGCGCCAGCGACCGCCCAGGTTCCGCGGGGAGATGGACCCTCAGGCCACCGTGGACTGGCTGGAGGCAGTTATACGAGTTTTCAGGTTAGTGAGGACACCAGTAGACATCATGGTGATCCTAGAAGCGAGCCTACTGCATTGTAGAGACCCGTATCCTGACGTACATTGACATTACATTACTTTTGCGGAATACTTAGTACAAAACAAAAACACACACACAAGGATCGTAATAGTTTAGTGTCTTTGGAAACTCGGAACATAATCTTCTAATCCTGGTGAAAGATCTTCAATATCTCCCATAAAGATCTTCCATTTTTTTTTACCTATAACCTTTCTTTATATCCTGGGGAAAAGAAAACATAAAAGGGTGAGCTCAAATGCTCAGTAAGGGTATACAAAAGAAATAAAAATCATATCATATCTTTTTGAAAATCATAACCTGCAAAAGAGATCATAATATCTTAACATGGAACAAATCATAGAAGTGAAAATGAGATCACCATAATCATAACATGAAACTTGAAACTTTGTGGCATGCACACATAATCATGGAAAATCATTTCTTGTTAGTCATGACTCATTGCCAAGACTATCTTAGTGGACAAAGTCCCTTTTCTGAATCGAGTAACCCTCGTTTCAGTCCTGTTTCACTGAACCGGTATAACCTACCGTTCCAGCCCTGTCTATCTCATGAGATATAAAATCATTACCCAATGCATTGGAGGGAGATATAGGTCCCACCCATCTTATAATGAATCCTTTCTTATGTGTGCCACATAATCATAAAACATACATCATCGCATAACACATGTAACAAAAATGGGATTCTTGAAACATCATGACATCATAAATCAATTCATATAAGATAAAGGAATTCATAAACATAATTCCATCACAACATAGTCAAAACCAATGTAAAAATATGGATCGAAACAGAACCCTTTATTATCTTAGATGGAAAATAATTTTTATAAAACACTTGAATTGAATTCTTGAGGAAAATATCCTTTCTTCTTCAAAATCAATTTCTTTTCACAAAACATCATGAAATTTTAAAAGAAAGAGATTTTATTGAAAATAGTCATGAAATCTTTTAGAGGAAGCTTCATGAAAATAAGGCTTTATAAAACAGTAGAAATACGTTCGTGCCGTATAAGTTAAAAAAAACATTCTTCGTACTTTTTTTGGAAAAGTCAAAAAAGTACCTCGTATGAAAAACAACAAAAGATTCCTTTCATATCTTTTACTAAAAACTCACCGAAGGGTAAAAATGGATTTAAACAATTGTAGGTGGATGGAAATAATATTACATATTGATGAAACATGGATGTGAATGATAAAATACACCCTAGTAAATACTTACGAATAAACAATCTCGGATAAAAAAAATGAGATTGTGATATTTCCCTTACCTTAGGTCCGACTTGCTTTGTAAGTGTCCGAACATCCTGTATAATGATTTAAATCATGTTATTGACTTATTACAGAATCATACTCATTGTTATGATATCATATGTGGTTCACTTATGACATTATATTACCCGTTCTTTTGTAAATTCCATGTTAAAGAAGCGTTTTGGGTAAAATCGTTTCATTTATCGTAGGTGTTTTGACTTGTTGTTCTTGACATCATTATTACTTATATCATGATTTACTTACTTATAAAATATGATTTATATATCATATATATTCAGTATATATATATATATAATAGGTAGATAAATAAAATGAAAAATACCGTTCATGGAGACGGTAGTCCGTACGTACGCATGAACGCTGTTTTCCTTTTCTTATTGTCTTGAAATGGAAGTAAGTAGATGACATACATATGTATATATATACATAAATCCAGTAGCTTTATAATGTCATATATTTCATTATTATTTCTTATATATACATTATAATCATTCTTAAATGGTTAACATGGATAATGAATCTCATCGCGTCGTGGAGACGGTAGTCCGTACGTACGCACGAGCGATGATATCATTTCTATAAATATTGAATTGAATTGGAGTGGATTATACAATATATCAGAATAAATATGATGTTGTAATAACTATGTATAGTTATTATTTACACCATTATACCCATCCATGTAAGGTGGTGGTGGAAAATAGATTACACCACGGCGTGGAGATGGTATTCCATACGTACGCACGCGCGGTGATTTCTTTTTCCGAAGGATGGATAGATGGTGAAATAGGGTTGTTTCATACTTATAATAACATATCAGTATATTAGTGATACTGATGTTATTACTTCATAATGAAACAACCTAAGAAGAAGAAGTGGAAGAAGAAATAAAGATGAAAGAATTGGTAACGGTAATTACCTCTTCTTTGAAGTGCCTCTTTGAGACCTCCTCTTAGGGCACTAAAATTGGTCTTTGAGGAAGACCAGAACCTCTAGGATGTTTCTAGGGAAGTGGAGAAGAGATTTTGGCAGGGTTTGGCCGAGCTTTAGTGCTCAAATTGGTGTGAGGAGGAGGGGGAGGAGGTGTCCTTTTATAAGGGAGGAGAGGGGCACCTTAGGAATATCTCAAAATATTATTTTATATTAAAGTCAAAATCGGTTTATAATGGTTCCAAAGGGTCTTATTTCGAAGATAAGGTGGGGTGGGGTCGAAATCCTATCAACCAATAGAATTTAGACAAGTTTAAGATATTATTTTAACCTTATCAATTAGATTTAACTCTAAGTTAATTAATTTAACTTTTACCGTGTCTTTTTGTTTTCTTTCACTATATGGTTAATACACTTACTATAACATGCCAAACGAACCCCAAATTGTTTATTATTAATATATATATCCTTATCTAAGTCATTTGGCCGAACGTTAGATTTTTAGGAATAAAATAACAATTAATAATATAATATTTGATTTAAAAACTATTTTGTGTCAATTTTGACACTATTTGATATATGATTTTTGTGAAAGTCATAACAGAATTAAATGTTCGAATAAAGTTACTTAAATCAACATTAATATATCATAGTAACCTAGAAAATTAGTGGAATTCATAAAAAGTCTCAAAGTACATTTATTTTTGTGTTTATAACATCAATTATGTCAATATTTCATTAATAAGATAATTACTGCATCATCATTGTGTCATAAATAAATTAAATTATATAAAGTCTAAAAATTACAAATAAAATACCATTATTTAGGAAATCTTTTTATCTTTCTAATGAATATTTATAATCTAAAATCCAACATATATAACCCTATGTAACAATTGTTTTTCTAAAAGATATATGCTTGTGTCAATTTTGTATTCATTTTAACTTAATAAAGTGTCATTATCACTTACAAGTGGATCAATGGGGTCACAAAATCGACCCAAAGATGCCCATGGTCGACCATGTATCAACCAATAGGGTTAAGACACGTTTTAGGGTAATTTAATATTATTATAATATTATTTTTTAACCCTTATTTACCGGATTTACCCTTAACCATGGTAAATAAAATATTTACCGCAGTAATTATTCAAAATGTCTAAAAATAACAGTTATCTATTTACACAATTTGAACATCCTGATTCCAAATATGGAATCCATTTTTCTAAATTCAAAACACAGAAGTGGCAGAAATTAATTTAAAATTAATTCCCGCTGTCAAAACAAAAAGCGTGTTTTTAAGAGATAATAACTATCAAAAGATTGACACTTGTTTATGTTCGGTTTAATTGTCAAATTGTGTCCAATGACCAACATTATATTAAGTGGTAAAAATATATTCTAAATATACTTTAAAACCATTCAATATTATAATTTAACCACATAATATATTACGATGAAAAAAGTTGTTTTTAATTAAAATATAGCGTGTTTTTACTATTCATTAAAATATGAAAGTTGTCGGAAAAATATCAAAACTTTATCTAATGTAAATTTTTACATCCTGATTCAAAATAAGAATATTATTTTGTCAAATTGAACATATAAACATGTCAAAAACTATATTTAAAGATGGTGCGCCATCAAAAGGCGGTAAAACTGCATTTTTTGAAAAATACTTATTTTACCCGAAAAATTTATTTTGTTCTTATACCATGTTCTAGAAATGTGTAAGATGAATAATAATGTTATAAAATTCAAAATTTAGTTAATACTATTCATAATAGCTAGTTTATGACAATATTATAATAATATAACATTGTTTATTAAAACCCGGTATTGCGTACAACACACGCTATCGAGGAAGGTCGCGATTGCGTGTAATGCAAGCCAAGTCAGGGTTGCGTGTTGTGAAAGAATCCTTCATTGTTTCGTATAACAGAATCCAACCATATTTCATTTATACATTTAATATATATATATATATACTCAATGTTGCGTAGAATAACTATTATCAAAATTTTGTGTAACACGATCCAAGAATAGTGTTGCGTATACTGCAAGCTAATACGGTGTTGCGTATAGCGCAAGGTAATCTTGGTGTAGAATACAACACAAGACATTAATGAAATTAATAAAATCTCGGGCTGTTACATTCTACCCCCCTTAAAATGAATTTCGCCCTCGAAATTCGTCGGGGTTATAAATGGTTTACTATTCGAAAGTTTCTTTAATAGAAACCCACATCGTAAAAAGGAATACCAAAACTTGTCTTTAAAAACTAAAGTATGAAATGTAACGATTACCCAAATAAACTAATCACTGGGTTTCCACATAGGTGAAAATATGGATATGGAAGAGAAATCTAACCATCATGTTCTGATGGAGAGTGGTAGAGAACATGGCTATGAAAAATCCAGTAATCACAAATCCATAAATTTGTGACGATCTATGGTACCATCTGATTCATCAGGTATAAGATCACTAGGACAACATTTTTGGTTTTCAAGATCATTTCCCTAAAGTTGAAAATTTGAATTAGAATAAATACTTACTTTATTTTGGTACAATCTCACTATTGTTCGTGCCTTGAACAATTTCCACTTCATCTCTTAAATAAATGAAGTTGAATTTGTTATTCGTGAAGTGTTAGCAGATCATGTGATAGAATGACGAGTCATTCCATCTGTCTCAAACAAAAGGTTAGTAAAAATTATATGCATAAGTCGATCTATAGTGAGATTAATCATATATGGTTCCTAAAATGGACTTATACTTCATATATCATACTGCTTAATATAATAAAACTAGTTTCTACTAAACAGGGACTTCCTGTAGGCCAGTGGTAGGCGATAAAGGCCAGTCGCACTTCGGTTGTGGGTTCGATTCCTACAGCCTTGTCCGAAGCGATGGGTTGTCGCCCGTCCTGCAGGTTGTCCTTTTTCCAAAACTATATTACTATAACATCCCATCAATAATATCGAAAAAAATTTCTATCCTTAAACAATACTAACTTACGTCCAACACAATCAATTCCAATCTTTAGGCTTATCCATAATACTGCAGTCCACTCTCATAACATAGTGAAAACAATTACCAGAGATTTAATATCATCGTTGATCCCCATATATCATAAGATATGTTTTGTTGGTCACATTCCAAACATTCAAAGTCCTTAATCATGTATACTCTTGAATACCCATTGAACCTTAGTGAAAACATGAATGCAGTTAAAAGTTAACACTTTACACATACCAAAATCCTCAAAATTATTTATACTCAAACCATGATATCACTTAGTCCTTATATCAATCATGAGCTCATGAATACTGTCAAGCATTTCATTTTCTCTTTATCACTTCACTATGCGCATATCATCCACTTTCAAAAAAAATATCTGAATAACCTTTCATTGTTACTCATACCATTCATCATAAACTTTCAAAACTTAAGGAAAGATAACAGTGTAACAATCCATAGATGTCTTTTTATTCTATAGTACAACATTACACTTGATAAACATGTAATCATTCCACTACATTCTTAAACCATTAACCGAGCTTCAAAAATTCTTTCATCTCACATATCATTTGTAGTCTCTTCATCATCATCCACATAAATACTACCCATACGGCCATACTGATTCTCTTCATGAGTCTTTCCCTTAGGACATTGGTTTGCATAATGCCCATACATTCCACATTTAAAACACTTAACCATTTTTGATGTCGTAGCAATACCATTATCCTCATCCATGGTGTTAACTGATCCTTTTCCTTTGCACTTACTTGCTTTGTGTCCTTCTTTTCCACACCCAAAGCATCTTCCAGATCCTTTGAAACATTCTCCTTGATGCCTCTTCCCACATGAATTACATAGGGGAAATTGAACTTTCTTTCCTCTATGATCATCATGAAACTCCATCTTTCTCTTATTAGCCGAGTCAGGAAACTTACCAAATTTTACTTTATTGATCATATTATGAGATTGCTGATTCGGCATAATAATTATGTTTGGACTTCCAAATCCCATTTCATTATGAAGAGTATCATTCAATTGTCCATCATATCCTCTATTATCGTGAATCATCTTGTTTCCAGCCATTTTCTAAAACCCAAAAAGAATAGTGTGAGAGGAAAAAATCATGCTAGGGAAAACAACATAATAAAGGGGGAGTACCTTCAATATCTAACATCTTAGGTTTAATTCTATGATCGTTAGCGTAGTTCTAGTACTATAACTTATACGTCTACTTAACCTTAGGGACATCCCTAGACATACCGTAGAAATATCTCTAGGGATCTCACTAACGTTTTCGCATCCTAGTTTCCAAAGGTTGACTAAACCTTTCCTCTGATACCAACTGTAGAGACCCGTATCCTGACGTACATTGACATTACATTACTTTTGCGGAATACTTAGTACAAAACAAAAACACACACACAAGGATCGTAATAGTTTAGTGTCTTTGGAAACTCGGAACATAATCTTCTAATCCTGGTGAAAGATCTTCAATATCTCCCATAAAGATCTTCCATTTTTTTTACCTAAAACCTTTCTTTATATCCTGTGGAAAAGAAAACATAAAAGGGTGAGCTCAAATGCTCAGTAAGGGTATACAAAAGAAATAAAAATCATATCATATCTTTTTGAAAATCATAACCTGCAAAAGAGATCATAATATCTTAACATGGAACAAATCATAGAAGTGAAAATGAGATCACCATAATCATAACATGAAACTTGAAACCTTGTGGCATGCACACATAATCATGGAAAATCATTTCTTGTTAGTCATGACTCATTTCCAAGACTATCTTAGTGGACAAAGTCCCTTTTCTGAATCGAGTAACCCTCGTTTCAGTCCTGTTTCACTGAACCGGTATAACCTACCGTTCCAGCCCTGTCTATCTCATGAGATATAAAATCATTACCCAATGCATTGGAGGGAGATATAGGTCCCACCCATCTTATAATGAATCCTTTCTTATGTGTGCCACATAATCATAAAACATACATCATCGCATAACACATGTAACAAAAATGGGATTCTTGAAACATCATGACATCATAAATCAATTCATATAAGATAAAGGAATTCATAAACATAATTCCATAACAACATAGTCAAATCAATGTAAAAATATGGATAGAAACAGAACCCTTTATTATCTTAGATGGAAAATAATTTTGATAAAACACTTGAATTGAATTCTTGAGGAAAATATCCTTTCTTCTTCAAAATCAATTTCTTTTCACAAAACATCATGCAATTTTAAAAGAAAGATATTTTATTGAAAATAGTCATGAAATCTTTTAGAGGAAGCTTCATGAAAATAAGGCTTTATAAAACAGTAGAAATATGTTCGTGCCGTATAAGTTAAAAAAAACATTCTTCGTACTTTTGTCGGAAAAGTCAAAAAAGTACCTCGTATGAAAAACAACAAAAGATTCCTTTCATATCTTTTACTAAAAACTCACCGAAGGGTAAAAATGGATTTAAACAATTGTAGGTGGATGGAAATAATATTACATATTGATGAAACATGTATGTGAATGATAAAATACACCCCAGTAAATACTTACGAATAAACAATCTCGGATAAAAAAAATGAGATTGTGATATTTCCCTTACCTTAGGTCCGACTTGCTTTGTAAGTGTCCGAACCTCCTGTATAATGATTTAAATCATGTTATTGACTTATTACAGAATCATACTCATTGTTATGATATCATATATGGTTCACTTATGACATTATATTACCCGTTCTTTTGTAAATTCCATGTTAAAGAAGCGTTTTGGGTAAAATCGTTTCATTTATCGTAGGTGTTTTGACTTGTTGTTCTTGACATCATTATTACTTATATCATGATTTACTTACTTATAAAATATGATTTATATATCATATATATTCAGTATATATATATATATAATAGGTAGATAAATAAAATGAAAAACACCGTTCATGGAGATGGTAGTCCGTACGTACGCATGAACGTTGTTTTCCTTTCCTTATTGTCTTGAAATGGAAGTAAGTAGATGACATACATATGTATATATATACATAAATCCAGTAGATTTATAATGTCATATATTTCATTATTATTTCTTATATATACATTATAATCATTCTTAAATGGTTAACATGGAGAATGAATCTCATCGCGTCGTGGAGACGGTAGTCCGTACGTACGCACGAGCGATGATATCATTTCTATAAATATTGAATTGAATTGGAGTGGATTATACAATATATCAGAATCAATATGATGTTGTAATAACTATGTATAGTTATTCTTTACACCATTATACCCATCCATGTAAGGTGGTGGTGGAAAATAGATTACACCACGGCGTGGAGATGGTATTCCGTACATACGCACGCGCGGTGATTTCTTTTTCCGAAGGATGGATAGATGGTTAAATAGGGTTGTTTCATACTTATAATAACATATCAGTATATGAGTGATACTGATGTTATTACTTCATAATGAAACAACCTAAGAAGAAGAAGTGGAAGAAGAAATAAAGATGAAAGAATTGGTAACGGTAATTACCTCTTCTTTGAAGTGCCTCTTTGAGACCTCCTCTTAGGGCACTAAAATTGGTCTTTTAGGAAGACCAGAACCTCTAGGATGTTTCTAGGGAAGTGGAGAAGAGATTTTGGCAGGGGTTGGCCGAGCTTGAGTGCTCAAATTGGTGTGAGGAGGAGGGGGAGGAGGTGTCCTTTTATAAGGGAGGAGAGGGGCACCTTAGGAATATCTCAAAATATTATTTTATATTAAAGTCAAAATCGGTTTATAATGGTTCCAAAGGGTCTTATTTCGAAGATAAGGTGGGGAGGGGTCGAAATCCTATCAACCAATAGAATTTAGACAAGTTTAGGATATTATTTTAACCTTATCAATTAGATTTAACTCTAAGTTAATTAATTTAACTTTTACTGTGTCTTTTTGTTTTCTTTCACTATATGGTTAATACACTTACTATAACATGCCAAACGAACCCCAAATTGTTTATTATTAATATATATATCCTTATATAAGTCATTTGGCCGAACGTTAGATTTTTAGGAATAAAATAACAATTAATAATATAATATTTTATTTAAAAACTATTTTGTGTCAATTTTGACACTATTTGATATATGATTTTTGTGAAAGTCATAACAGAATTAAATGTTCGAATAAAGTTAATTAAATCAACATTAATATATCATAGTAACCTAGAAAATTATTGGAATTCATAAAAAGTCTCAAAGTACATTTATTTTGGTGTTTATAACATCAATTATGTCAATATTTCATTAATAAGATAATTACTGCATCATCATTGTGTCATAAATAAATTAAATTATATAAAGTCTAAAAATTACAAATAAAATACCATTATGTAGGAAATCTTTTTATCTTTCTAATGAATATTTATAATCTAAAATCCAACATATATAACCCTATGTAACAATTGTGTTGCTAAAAGATATATGCTTGTGTCAATTTTGTATTCATTTTAACTTAATAAAGTGTCATTATCACTTACAAGTGGATCAATGGGGTCCCAAAATCGACCCAAAGATGCCCATGGTCGACCATGTATCAACCAATGGGGTTAAGACACGTTTTAGGGTAATTTAATATTATTATAATATTATTTTTTAACCCTTATTTACCGGATTTACCCTTAACCATGGTAAATAAAATATTTACCGCAGTAATTATTCAAAATGTCTAAAAATAACAGTTATCTATTTACACAATTTGAACATCCTGATTCCAAATATGGAATCCATTTTTCTAAATTCAAAACACAGAAGTGGCAGAAATTAATTTAAAATTAATTCCCGTTGTCAAAACAAAAAGCGTGTTTTTAAGAGATAATAACTATCAAAAGATTGACACTTGTTTATGTTCGGTTTAATTGTAAAATTGTGTCCAATGACCAACATTATATTAAGTGGTAAAAATATATTCTAAATATACTTTAAAACCATTCAATATTATAATTTAACCACATAATATATTACGATGAAAAAAGTTGTTTTTAATTAAAATATAGCGTGTTTTTACTATTCATTAAAATATGAAAGTTGTCGGAAAAATATCAAAACTTTATCTAATGTAAATTTTTAAATCCTGATTCAAAAGAAGAATATTATTTTGTCAAATTGAACATATAAACATGTCAAAAACTATATTTAAAGTGGGTGCGCCATCAAAAGGCGGTAAAACTGCATTTTTTTAAAAATACTTATTTTACCCGAAAAATTTATTTTGTTCTTATACCATGTTCTAGAAATGTGTAAGATGAATAATAATGTTATAAAATTCAAAATTTAGTTAATACTATTCATAACGGCTAGTTTATGACAATATTATAATAATATAACATTGTTTATTAAAACCCGGTATTGCGTACAACACACGCTATCGAGGAAGGTCGCGATTGCGTGTAATGCAAGCCAAGTCAGGGTTGCGTGTTGTGAAAGAATCCTTCATTGTTTCGTATAACAGAATCCAACCATATTTCATTTATACATTTAATATATATATATATATATACTCAATGTTGCGTAGAATAACTATTATCAAAATTGTGTGTAACACGATCCAAGAATAGTGTTGCGTATACTGCAAGCTAATACGGTGTTGCGTATAGCGCAAGGTAATCTTGGTGTAGAATACAACACAAGACATTAATTAAATTAATAAAATCTCGGGCTGTTACATGCACGCGGCAGCGGGCCAATGGTGGAGCTTGATGCTCCAGGTGCACGATGAGGCATCTCTTCTCTGGACGGACTTTGAGAGCCTCTTCCGCTCGGATTTCGTCCCGGCCACCATCCGTGTGGTGCGCATCCAGGAGCTTCTTCAGCTGCGGTAGGGTAGCATGGCGGTCGCCCAGTACTCGGCGAGATTTACCGATCTCTCGCGCTACTCGACAGACATGGTACGGGACCCATTCTTCCGGGCCCGGACCTTTGAGCAGGGATTGAGGAATGAGATCAGGGCATCGCTGATCTCCCTCAGCATTCCAACACAGATAAAAGTACTGGAGCAATCCATTTTGATCAAGAGCTTCCTTGCTGAGCCTTCTTCAGTATCGAGACCTACCGCAGGGCGGCAGGTAGCAGAGTCTTCTGCAGCAGGCAGTCGACGGATGACTCATGGGTCCAGGCAGACCGAACCCTCAGGAAGCTGACCTCAGGACACTGGATCAGTAGTGCAGGGCACACAGCATAGAGCCAGTCTTTCGAGAGGCAGGTAGTGCTACTCATGCGGTGGGAAGGGCCACATGGCTCGTGACTACCTGACCCGCCATGCAG
The DNA here is from genome assembly GCA_963277665.1 of Viscum album. Taxonomy (NCBI): domain Eukaryota; kingdom Viridiplantae; phylum Streptophyta; class Magnoliopsida; order Santalales; family Viscaceae; genus Viscum; species Viscum album. The sequence goes on along the minus strand of OY728155.1, from coordinate 1,138,557,437 downwards.
AGGAGTAGCAGACGGTTGAGGAACCACCTAGGAAGAGGCAGAGGTTCAACTGTGTCGGTCCGTAGGGAGCAGGCGGACGAGGAAGAGGAGTTTTCCGAGCAGTAGGTGGTGGACGACGTTTTGAGGCTCTACCACCACCACCACCAGGAGGTCCACCCCGAGCTCAGGGGAGAGCACAGCTTCAGGCAGCTGAAGCTTACGATCCTGGAGCTCCGGAAGTAGGTGGACTAGTGCAAGACTAGCTCCAGGCATAGAGGCCTTTTCCCATAATGCATCTAGCTTCGTAGTTTGTGTTTCCATGTGTCCTTGTACTTTGAGTTAAAGTAATAAAAGACACTTTCATTGGTGATGTTTGCTTTCTTGTATTTTTTTTGTTATTACTAAGAGGTGTCGGTTAAAAACTGTTGACTTGACCCTCACTTGCGAGATTCTTAGTGGAGGAGACCTAGTGACCACACACTGATGTCGACAGTGTGACTCAACCCTTGGAGGCGAGAGTAACGGTTGGATCTCTTGGTAGCATCGTCGAGGCCTTACGACGTCATCCATGCCATGAATTAACTAATCATGATGGGATTGACTATATTAGGCAAGGAACGTGGTTCATCCAGGGGATGAGAACAGATTTCCCTTTTCGGAAAAGGAGAAATCTTTGTAGCTTTGCAGAACGTTAAGGAGGAAGGGTAAACCCTTCGTGTGGTCAGACAGATGTCAGCAGAGCCTCCAGGAGCTGAGACAGAGATTGACCAGCGCACCTATCTTGAGGTTTCCAGAGGAGGGAGTAGGGTACGTAGTCTACTGTGATGCATCAGGGACCAGACTCGGATGTGTCCTGATGCAGGAGCGGGTAGTGATCACATATGGATCACGTCAGTTGAGGTAGCATGAGTAGAACTATGCTACCCATGACCTGGAGTTAGCGGCAGTGGTCTTCGCTCTGAAGATGTGGCGACACTATCTGATGGGCGAACACTTTCTAGTCTATTCTGACCATTAGAGTCTCAGGTACATCTTATCTCAGAAGGACCTGAACCTGAGACAGCGGCGATGGCTCGAGTTCCTCCAGGACTATGACTTTGAGATAGTCTATACTCCTGGGAAGGGGAACGTGGTAGCCGATGCTCTCAGCAGGAGGACGGGTATTCTCCTACTTGAGGAGGTGATAGAGTAGCTAGCCTCTTTGTAGATATCCTTCATGGATAGAGATAGATCAGCCTTCCTTTAGTCTCTCACAGTCTCCCCTCCACTACTGCAGCGGGTCAGAGAGGCACAGCATGGGGACGCTGACTGTGAGACGCGACATGCACAGATATCCTCAGGATAGGCACCTGATGGTTTCTCCTTTGGAGCAGAGCATGACATCCTTTTCAGAGGATGTACCTTGGTACCAGTTGCTTTACGGGGGGAGGTGCAGAGAGAGTTTCAAACTTCTCCTTTGGCGGTACATCCTAGAGTGGCGAAGATGTACCAGGACCTCAGACGACTGCATTGGTGGTCGGGCATGAAGAAAGTTGTGGCAGAGTTCGTTTCTCTATGCCTCACCTTCCAGTAGGAGAAGGCAGAGCATCAGGTACCAGCAGGCTTGGTACAGCCCTTAGAGGTCCTGGAGTGAAAGTGGGACGAGATATCTATAGACTTTGTGACCAGACTTCCACGCAGTTCCAGAGGTCACGACTCCATTTGGGTGATTGTCGACTGACTCACCAAGTCGGCTCACTTATTACCCATCAGAGAGAAGGGCTTATTGGAGAGCTTGTGATGTATCTATGTTCAGGAGATTGTACGGCTTCATGGTGTGCCATCATCTATCATCTCCAATCGAGATGCTCGCTTTACTTCCCGGCTTTGGAAGGGGTTGCAGGAGGCATTTGGGACGCAGCTACATCTGAGCACTGCCTTTCACCCTCAGACGGATGGTCAGATGGAGAGGACCATTCAGAATCTCGAGGACATGCTTTGCGCATGTGTCTTCGACTTTGGTCGCAACTGGGAGGACCACCTACCCTTGCTGAAGATTTCATACAACAACAGTTACCACTCCACCACTGAGATGGCACCATACGAGGCATTGTACGGCCGACCTTGCTGATCTTTTTTGTGCTGGAAAGACCCTGGAGAGTCAGCACTTGTGGGACTGGAGATGGTACAGGCCACGATAGAGAAGGTCCAGATCATCCAGGAGCGGATTAGGACTGCTCAGATCCGGCAGAAGTCTTATGCTGACAGGAGGCGGAGGCCACTAGAGTTTGAGGATGGTGACCACGTCTTCTTGCATATCTCACCTCGACGTGGATTACGGAGATTTGGCCGAGGCGGCAATTTGTCTCCACGCTTCATCGGACCGTTCCAGGTCCTCAACAGGATTGGCGAGGTGGCTTATCGCCTGGCTCTACCACCTCAGTTGCACCGGGTGCACGACGTCTTCCATGTATCTCAGCTGAGGAGATACATGCATGACCCGACACATATATTTGACCATGGGGAACTATACGTTGATGAATGGACGACTTTTAAGGAGGTCCTAGTGGACATCGTGGACCGACAGAAGTGGGTCCTACGTGGACGGTCGATTCCTCTAGTGTGCATCAGATGGCAGCACGGGAATCTCCAGGAGAGCACTTAGGAGCGGGAGGCTCAGATGCGTGCTCAGTACCCACATTTGTTTCCCTAGCTTATGATGTATCTTTACGGGGACGTAAAGCCCTGAGGTGGGAGTAATGTAAAGACCTGTAAAATTCAAGGAAATTTTTTTCATAATTTTCTTTGGGATTTTAAATGAACGCAGTTTCTGACGGCACTTGATTCTGAGGCCTGGTGTGCCCGGAATTTCTATCCAAAGTTTAGCACGGGTATGTTCAGTGAACGAATGAACATGAATTTCTAACTTTCGAACCAGTGCTCGGAATCGAATTCTGAGGGCACCGATGGAACCGCAACGTCGGTAATTTCTTAGGAACGCCATTTCCGGAGTTGCGTTTACACGAGAGAAATTGTTAATTTATGGGGAAGGTAAAATAAAATTTATGAAACAATTTTATTTTTACTTTAAGTGGTTTAAGCTTTGGGTGGAAGTTGGGTAACTAACCAACTTCCCAAGGGAGGTTGTGAGGGTGGTGGGTCCCACACAAACCGCACCCCTTCACATTCTTACACCCCCTCAACTCACCATTATGGATGACAACTTGTCATGAATTAATTAAGTCGAATTAATTCAAACTCTTGAAATTCAAAAAGTTTATGTTATGTTAATAAAATAAGATATGAACTTATTTTATTTGTGGTTGGAACCTTGTTGTGTGAACTTTGGGAGAAAATCCAAGGAACTTGAGGAAATTCTTCGTCTTCACCAAAGAACGCAAAGAACACATCGGTCTCCGACGAAGAACGCCGAGTTCTCGGAAACTGATTACGCGACGCCATGAACCGCAACACCGTCAACGTCTTCTTTCACGACGTATCTTCCCGCGACAAATCCTTGTTCGACGAACCTCAATTCAAGCTCGCACGAGGTAGTGGTTATTTTATTTTGTTCGTGAATTCTACCTTGTCGTTTTTCGTGGAAGTATGACCAATTGCTATTGATTGACGAGAGGGGGCCAGACCGCACAAACACGGCCAACCCTCCTCCCTTTTTCCATGTTATTGTTTCTAATGTGGATTGAAATGGGAGTGGCGTGGTGCTGTCGCACCGCGCGGGATCATGCGGCAAGGAATGCATGGCGTCGTCGCGCCGCGCCGTGAAATCAAACAGGGTCACGATGTCGTTGCCCCGCATCGGAGAAACCCAAAGACACCGCGTCTGGAGGGGGGCCGCAGCGGAGGGGCGCGGCGCCGTCGCGCCGTGTCGGAAAAACCAATGCCACGGCTGGATTCGGGCCGCGGCGGAGCAGGGAGACCGGCGGTCGATTTCGGGCTGCCGGCGTCGGAGCAAGGGAGGACCGGCCGTCGCCGGTCCGTGGCGGCAGACGTCGGCTGGCCAGAGCGGGCTGGCCGATCAGGGAGAAGCCAGGGGTTATGAACCCACGACGGCCAGCTCAAGCGGCCCCCATAATGGGGGGCCGTAGTTACAATGACAGGGGCAGGCGCCCCCCCACCCCCCCCCCCCCAACGGCTCGGCCGTTTGGCCGAGCAGCTGGCCAGCGCGCCCAGCGCGCCGGGCTGGCTGCCTTGCTGGTCCGCCAGGCCGGGCCGCGCCAGCAGGGCTGGACCCGGACCCGGTTCGGGCCAACCCTGGGGGTATCGGGTCGGGTCGGACCGGGCCCGAACCCCTTAGTACCGAACCTCTTCCGGTCGATCACCCATAACTTGAGCTACGGGCCTCCGATCAATTCACCATTAGTTGCGATGCGATCCTTGGATCAATACGATTGTTTTGGAATATCGCACTCAAGGTTTCGGAATACTTTGGGTTCGGCAGAGTTGGTTCGTACAAAAAAACAACCGGGCCCTCGGAGCGGAAACACTCATAACTTGAGCTCTGGACGTCCGATTGACGTGTCGTTGACATTGATGGATTCCTCTTAGTGAGATAGGTCTTTTGGCTTACTCCGCCCGAGGTTTTGACACAGGTGGAGTATGGTTGGGTTGGTTTTGACTTAAAAAACAACCGGGCCCCTGGGACGAAAAATCCAATAACATCCAGACCGGGCGTCCGATTGACGCGCCGTCAGTGACACTGAGTTCCTGTTGACGATACAGAACTTTTGGATACATTAACTCCTGACTTTGTGTCAGTTGATGTCTCAGTCTCTCGGCTCGTGGAGCGGACCCTCCCGAACGAGCTTGCAGTGTGCGGGAACCCTAGAGCTGGCTGCGTTTGCGACTGTGATGACGACGACGACTATACAGAGATCCTCAGAGGATTCAACAGTGATGACTACAACACTCAGCGATCCTACGTGGATCAGCGCTACTGATCCTGTGTGGGTCCGATCCTGTGTGGGTCAGTGCTCAGCGGTTCTATGTGAGCCAGCGCCTATAGATCCTGTGTGGGTCTTTGCGGGGGTCAGTTACCTATCGATCCTTTGTGGGTCAGATCCTATGTGGGTCATTGCAGGAGTTAGTTACCTATCGATCCTGTGTGGGTCAGATCCATTGTGATACATTTCAAGGGTTAGTACCTATCGATCCTTTTTGGGTCCGAAGAATTAGATGAATCAGTGGCAATATCTGATCATCTCCATCGTCATACGAAGAAGTATACCTATGTGAGATGAAATCCTGTTTTGCTTTCCTATATGGATTGTGTTGTGCTATCCTGTGTGGATTGCATTTTGCTTTTCTGTGTGGACTGGGTTGTACTTGGGCTCGGATGTTGGAGCATACTGGGATTGATGACATAGGTATATGTATGGGCATATACCAAAGCAGTGTCAAATGTTACTTCGTGATTGTATCCTTCCTTTGTGGATTATCCTTTGTGGATTCGGGGAGTCCTTCGGGGGTCTCGGGGTCCCTACTGAGTAGCTTATACTCACCCCTACACGGGCTATGCCCGCACTACGTTGTGTTGGTTGCAGACGACGGATAATGTTGATCGTGGTTGAGGCTTGCGGAGCAGGATGATACCTGGAGGTGGACCAATGGGCGGGACGTACATGGAGCGGACGGCTAGACCCGAGGAGCAGAGGAGGCTATTTGTACTCACCATTCAGGTGGGATTTCCAGTGGACAGCTCGGCGTTGCGTCTTTACTTTTCAGTTGTTGTTTTTCCCTTCCAGTTGTACTTTACTTTCAGTTTGGGTTTGTATACTGGACCACTTACTTTTCTGTACTTACTGTTGTACTAGCTTTTCCTTAGTTTTTACTTCTACTGCTTGCTTTCTTTGTGGTGTTTGTTTACTTTACAAAGGCAATGCCTTCCCTTTTTATTGGGAATTTACACCTTGGTGCTAGTCTCCAGCCCCTGGCCTATGGAAGGTGGGCTTGGGGTAGTCACGGCACGGGCCTCGAGGACGGGTCGTGACATATATGCTAGATAATTGTAGGTGAGGCAGCCCTTCTAGGTCCTCATCTCATGTAAGAGACTTCAGTGTAGGTCTAGATGATCATGAAGCATATTTCTACTACTCAGTCTAGATAGAAATCATATGTCAATAGTTTACTATGACCCGTGGAGTTTGAGGTTGGGGATCGTGTTTTCCTGTGGGTATCACCCAGGCTATTTAATAGATGGATATATGGGAAAGGGAAGATTTTACTTTTTTATGTAGGTCCTTTTGAGGTATTATATGGAGTCAACCCAAGAGCTTATCGGTTGCTACTACCTCAGAGGTATTGTTCCATGCAGTAAATCTTCCACGTTCCACAGCTTCACCAGTATCATTTTGACTCTTCTTGTAATTTTTATCCTAAGGAAGTTGAGAGATTAATGTCAATTCTACATTTGAGGAGTATCCTATACGAATCATTGACTAGAGCATGGAGGCTCTTAGAGGTCCATATATCCCCTAGTACGGGTTCTATGGATGAACGACTTTATACAAGATAAGACTTGGGGGTGGGAGGCCGACATACGTTCCCAGTGTCCAGAGTTGTTATCAAATAGTGTTTCTTCACCCTTGGAAGGTGAACTCAATGATGAGTTCCTTTAAAGGGGGGGAAGTATAATAATTGGTTTTCACACAAGTACGGATCCTTTAAATTTTGGTCTGATTCTATTTTATGGACCTATTATTGATGCCTAATGTGTTAGTGATGTTATATAGGATGTATGGGGCTAGTTTGGAGCCCAAAACCTGGATTTTTGGGAGAAAAATGCATGTCACAAGGCTAGTTTATACCATTTGAGGTTGTACAGTGGGATGGAATAGGGTGTGCAATTTGATCAAACCATGTGAGTTGGGCTGCATAGCCATGTGAGATTGTTTTAAATTTTAACAGATCTATTTTTGCATGGTTGGTGCATGGTTTCCATAAACATGTAGCTTAACCATGTGGTATGCCACTTTTTATACATGGTCATGTACAATTTGAGCACAGTTTGGCCAAATCATGTGACCAAATCATGTAAAGGGTAAAAATAGGTGAATTATGGTTTTTCCTCTAAATTCATAATAAACCTAAACCCTTCTTTTACCGTTTGATTATAGTAGATAACCCCTTCCATTCATCATATTTTGTGGTGTTTTCAATCATATTCTGGGAATTGATATGGAACTTCCATTCAGATTCCAAATTGACTATCATTTATCTTATTAGATCCACACCTGTACATTCTCAGTTCCTTTTTAATATTATGTCATTCTTATTCATATCAATGACACTATTTAGATGCACGATCATATGACAGAATTTTATGGAATTGATTTATTCTTTAGATCTAGTCCAATCTAAGATGAACTAAAGGCTAATATTGGAAGAGGAGAGTCGTGCGAGCCTAAGGTAGGAAATCTATAACTCATCCCTCAATTTCTATCATTTTATAAATTGTTGTATTATCACGCTGATTTCATCAGGTGTTGTCTATTGAATTTATATGTAATTAATGTAGTTTTTAGGACTATGTTCTATGACCCATACCATAAATGTTATTCTTTTTTGGTGGTTGAATCCACAAATTCATCCACCCCTTCTATGGTGAGGTACCATAATTGGGTTTTTAGTGTTTTGATAACTTTGGGAAACTATTTGGGTGTGCTTGAGATTGACCAATATAATGGTAGGCCTCTTTATATTAAATGGATATTTAATTTTGAAATGAACATGGAAAGTACCATGTGTGTTTCACACTTGACCCACCTAAGGTAAGTTCATGAACTTGTATAATAAATGTTAAATGGAAGTTGCCAAGTATATGGTATAAATATGACTTGTCCCAGTTATATTAATGTATTAGCAGTGGTTTACCACCCATATCACAACCTTGTCATGTCATGAAAGTTAAATGAGAGAACCAAGTAATTAAATGTGAAATGACTTAAAAGGTTTTATGTCCCTTGGCCTTCTCACACTAATGAAAGGTAAGGCTTGAACCTCTTCACTTTATTAAATGGAATGAGCATAACTTGGCTTAATAAATTTAATGAATCTTATGTAAGGAGGCTAATTATATATATGGACCTTGAAATACTTATTGGGGGTTCATACTCGAGAAGTTTTTGGATTCCCGAGGGAATTCCTTAGGTGCTCATGGACACTATTCTGATTCAAGGATTCTAGTTTCTTTTTGTTGAGACCCACATTGGAACCCGATCTTCATATATTAGTGGATACCCAGTATGACACCATAGGATACCTTCTCTACTATTATAGGATTCCTTATATACAATACTTGGATCTAGCATTGCTTCTATAGACATGAGGTCCCATGGTTATATCCTTGGGCCTAGACATTTCTTATCTCATTTTACCTTAGATGTATTACTTGGACTCAGTTAGATTATATTATTTTGGAATGCCTATAAGGATTCTCCATGGATTACACTCTTACTCCTTATCCAGGTTGCAATTGCTACTGAGTTGGCGATCCTTGAGGTATTGGTTTCCTTGGCTGATACCTTGGAACCCTTTCATTAATAATTACATTACATGTTTCTTTGTTACAGCTTGGAACCTTTACTAGTACTATAATGAGGTGATGCTAGAGTTGGATATGCCTCATGTGACTTAATTACATAAACTGAAACATAATTAATTAATGAACTGGTTTCTTATTCATACACCATCTGAGGGATGAAGATGGTACTTGGGTATTTACATTTATGTACATATTTACTTTTATATATTCATGCTTTCACACCATTCATATTATATTACACGGACAAGATTTTATAGACACCATTGGTGGTGGCCTATTGTGATTTATCTCACACTATATTCAGGCTATTGTTTGGTACCCGGGTAGAATATATGTATACAGGTGTTGAAAAAAGGAAGTGACTTTCTTTAGAAACTTGATTGCTTACTGTTTTAGGATAGAGCTAGTAATAGATGACCGAGTTGGAGCTCAGGATTCTTTGCATAGTTTTTTATTCCTTTCTTCTACTTTTTTATAGCATGCTTGTTTTTTTTCATTGTATCTAAGTTATCTATATTTATAGTGACTTGACATATCGTTTTCCTTTTTTATGTTGTTATCAATTATTCCAGTTATTATTTATATTGTCCCTTTCCTCTATGACATTTGTTTAATTATCGTTCTTATGCTACTTATATATTATATTATAATCATTTATTGTGCAAAAATCTAGTGATGATGGAACAGTCTCCCCATAGACACACCCTTGGCCCCCACTACTAGTCGGTAACCTCTAGTGTTCAGGTAGAATCACTTGAGGCAATGCGGCCCACCATCCTTGGGGAAGCTTTAGTGGAATCTAGGTTTGGGACATCATAGTTAGTTGTAGAGGAAACTGTGTGTTGTACTATTATTCAATAATCCAAATCTCTTTTTTACTATGGTATTGTGAGTTTCTCATACTAAGTTAGAATTTTTGAAGTTCCCTTTAAAATAACCTTAAGTATTTATAAAAACCTTTTACAAGGTTTTAGCATCCTTCACTCTGTTGTCAAGGTCCCCAGATAAAAGGACATGTTTAGTGACAATCACCAAGTTGGCATACATAGCATTAGTGGAGTGGACATGGGAACCTTTGTGCGATGAACTACTATAAAAATTATTGGATTATTTTCTTTATTATTTTAATTTATAATATTTTTTTTACAAAATTAAACATTTTCTCATTCAAAATCACAAATAGGGATTGGTCTTAAATTATCCAAGTGTTTTTAAAAGTATATAATTCACCCCCTCTTATTTATTCATGTTTCTTCTGAATTAACATACTTAAAACCATATTGTTATATTATAACATTAATTGTATTTTATTAATCATATTTAATATTTAATTTCAATACCTCTATCCACCATGGGTTTTGATTTGAATGTCACTCAATCTATAAGGATTACATTCCCAACTTCATTGTAAAATCAAGATCTCTCAAATGTGAAAACCCATCAAGGAAATTTTTATAGTATTTTTTTATAAGACCATAATCATTTTATTATAATATAATTGTACTTTGTGATATTTTTCTTATCTTTACCATATTTTAAAATTGATTTTTATATTATTTTAATGATATTTGGTTTTTAATAAATGTTTTTTATAAAATATAAAAAGTTGATTTCTTTTATGATCAACTCAACATTTTATATACAAACCAATATTTATTTCAAAAATTATAAAAGTTCATTTCCAACTTCTTTGACCTTCATTGAAATATTTTAAAATAAATTTATTTTAATGTCTTCCATATATATATTTTTTTACAATAAGAATCTCTTTTCACCTTTCCTTTTGAATGTATCTTTCTTCCACCTTTTTGTTTTATATGAAAAATTTTCTTTATGTTTTCATGATTTCCAAAATAAATGATTATTTAAATAGTTTTAAAAAATATATATTTTATTTTATTTCTAAAACCATAAAAATGTTTTTTAAATCAATGTCCCTTTCTATATCTTGGACTTCATCAAAGATATTCTTAAAATGATATCATCCACATTCTTTCTATGGGTGGATTATGGAATGTTATTCTATCTCTTAGGGGAATTATCAATAACTTCCATGGTATTTAAAAATCCTAAAAGATAGATAAATATGAGGCTTATTCTAATTTCATTACTCTATGAACACTCAATATTTCCTTCTATTGATTGAAATGTGTTCACTCATATGCTACACATTAATTGATTTTTGAAATTATTAACTTAACCATATACCCTTAATCTATAAGGTGTGAATACCTTATGATCTATTATCTTGATTAAAGTGTATCTTCATAGAATGTTACTGAATATATTTGGATACCCATTTCATTTCTAAGTTTATCTTTTTCTAGTTATTAAATTAATTTTTAATGTGTTTTAAAAGGATACAAAACTCATTTTTATTCCATGGTTTCCCTATTATTTTTTGAATGAAAGTTAATATACTTCCATGGGTTCTTTATGATATAATGAATAATTGATTTCAAGTGGCACTAAAAAGTTTTTACTGATAATAGTTTTGTTCCTATATCATCATCCAATTCATTGTTTAAATGTTTAAATCTCATGAGATATGGTAACATGGGAATAATTTAGGTGTCTTCAATCATCGATACAATTTTGTGACTCATAAAACTAATATTTACCCATAATAATGTTTACACCATAGTCTAATTCTTAATATTATGATATATTATTCTTTCAAGGGTAATGTTTATTGGATAATGTTTTCAAACACTTTCGATTCATTCTAATATAATTACATTCTATAATCCATGAATCATATTTTATGATTTATGCTTTATTGGGGATGATTTTTATATGTGTATCAATTATATCCATATTATCATCTTATTATCACTTGTGATCATAAATTCTTATTTATTTTGTTTACCCTTAATGGGACATTGATCTCATCCCATCCTATGTTTCCATTTTTTGAAGGTTATTTAATGAAGTATTATGTATGATTTATCTATAAATATTATCTTGTGTAAATAATTTATGAGAGATGTTTAAGACTCATTTTTGGATTATCTAGTTTCTTATATAGTGGGAAAAATTTCTATTTGATGCAAATAAATTTGTTTCTATTGGTTAAATATTTTTCATAAATTCTGAAAACTCAAAACATAAAAAATGTTCCATAGAATATAAATTTTACATTATTTATGAAAGATCTTGAAATTAATGACATCTATCGATGAAAATATACAATTTATGATGTTATTAGTACTAGATCTTATATTTTGGGTCTTTGGGTGATTTGAATACCAATCTGAAACTACTACCCAAGACCAACTATGAGAATATAAAAATATTATCCAATATCTCCATGTGGAAAATGTCATCCCTAAAAAGAGACACAAAACCCAAAGGAAATAGATGCCGACTATGATCTCCACACTAGTTAGACTTCTTCTGGAATAGTGTATAAAAGGGAGACACTTACAAAAGTGATTATTACGAGGAAAAAAACACTTATACACATACCTAAAGGAAAGCATATTTCCTTTATCAAACATGACAACTATAAGTGAAGCTAAATAAGAACCTCACAACAACAAAAACCATCCAGAAAGAACACTACCAGGAACTCCTTAAAAATGTCCATCCAATAAACCACTATCAAAAAATAAGGAATAATCACCCCCAAAGAACACATCCATCAACAAATAATAACATAGATCTAACTTTGGTTTGGGTAATATAAAATATGGTAGCTTAAAACATCACTCATGGAATACCACCCATTATACATACAACATAATCTAAATAGATCTAACCAGAGCTCAAAATGAACCTCGCCCACTCTGAACCCCAAATATACAACCCAAGGTTCTCATGTTAAATCCATTAAAATGAAAATAGTTACAATCCAGCCTAGTTCACCCTTCATGTGGTCACACAAACCAACCTGTGGAAGGGTTTTAAGGTAATTCCAATCCCGATGGGTTGGAAACTAGTAAATAGGAATAAATAATTACTTGTATGAATGGTTTTACAAAAATGTCTAATAAAAAAATATAAATGAAACCTTAAAATAAATAATGGATTTTTAAATGAAAAATAAACATTCTATATGGAAATAGAGATCCAATATTCATATAGAAAATTTATGGGAAGGAAATCTACCAAAGTACTCAAAAGGAAGATAAAATATTCAAACCAAAATCAAAAAAAAATAAGATTACCACCCATCATCCTATGTAATGATGGTTAACCACCCACCATATTATGTCCATAGCCCAAACATTACTAAAATGAGTACCCACTACTTCTAAGTGATATCTTTCATTTACTTGTTCCCAAAAATATAAATTATACATTCACGTAATTTGTGTATATAGGTTGTGGGTACATCAATCCTAGTAGTATCCTTTTAATAACATGGTGGCACCTAACCATTGCACCACAACTAATTTCCACATGTTTAGTTTATGTTATAACATATTCTAAGGAAATAGAGGGTGTACCTTATATAGAGATACTTTTCTTATTCATCTCAATTAGGTACATAAGGTTACTATCTGCTATCCCCTTTCCATTCAATTTATTAAATAGATAAAACTTTCCACTTTACCCAATTCTATATCAAAACGAATGGAAAACATTTTTTAATCGACAAATGCCACAAAAATAGTTCTAAAAACACCATTTTATTATTTTAAGAAATTAATAACATTATTTATAAATTTAGGTTATCATATTTAGTTCATCAAACAAAAATATATCCTGAAACCCCCAACCATTAATCAACTTAACCATTCAAAACCGAATGGAATCCACGAGAAATAGGATATAGACCTTAAGAAATAAATATAAAACCTTAATCACATAGAAAAAAAACACCATTAAATTAAATTAACATAAACCTTATGAATTCATTACCATGAAGAAGACAAAAAATCAATGTAGGAAGAGAAAAGAGTTCCACATGAAAGTAGAGGGAGGCCTTACAAATTGATTTCTTAAAGTTCCAAGGAAGAACATGCACCAAAATGGAATCCAAGAAGTGGAGATGATATGATATAATTATTTATGGATATGAAAATTGAGTGGGGAGAGAGGATAGAGAAATAGGTATTGAAATGGGTAAGGGTAGTTTAGTCAAAAACAATTTTAAAAAACTTGGACGACTGCCATATAACAATCCATCATTTTGGATAAATGACTATTATATCACTATGAATATAAATAACATAATGGTAATAAATTTTAGGATCAAATGGTTGATATTTAAGGAAAATAGGGCTCATATATCACTTATACATAATAAAACATAAACATTACCTAAATATTTCTTATTTATCCTCTTAAAAGATCTCATATTCTCCTTAGTACATGTAATCACCAAAGGATATACATTAAAAAAATGCTTGATCTAAAATCTCAGTAATGGGAGGGCTAAAATAGAAGGAATAAGTGACATGAATCAATATTACATGGGTGAGAATAATCATCATCATATCATAATAATAGGACCATCATCATAAGCATGAATGGAATCATTTGAAAAATTCTTGGAATTTCTAATATGCATGATTATGAAAGATCATAACATAGTGTCCAAATATCAAAATCAGTTCTAAATAATTATAGAATCATGTTAACATATAACATATCTGTATAGATCATAACACCATAATTGTGAGAAATGAGAGAATATTTTTTATACTTAATACACATAATCTGATCATATATATCACATTACTGAATGAATTGGAGACCAATATAATTATGGGCACACCCATCACATTATAAAATAATCATTGTAACGCCCCAACCCTAGATACCTAGAGTCGGTGCCTTATTACATACCATTGGCATGATCACAAGAAAGATCAAGTCTCAAAAGACCGATAAGTTTAGTAGCATTGGAAACACTAGATATATTCATAAAGTTTACATTACATAAATAAGTGAAAAACTACAACAACATATTGTCTTCATATCCCATAATACTATCCCTACAGGTCATTCATAAAATAATTCTTCACGTCCTGGAAAAAATAAATCATTGAAAGGGGTGAGCTCAGATGCTCAGTAAGGATAACAATATAGCAGAAACTTTCATAAATAAACATAAAAATTTAAGGAAATTTATAACTAAAACAAAAGACTTTTAAACTTGAACTTTAGCATAATATGGTAAGGATAAAATGAAATAATTCCATTTACTTATTCATGTGGATAATATACTAGTCGAATAATCACATGAAAATATTAATAACCACTTTCATAATGACGTAATGCATAATGCCAGACTATCATAACCACGTAGCCAAGGCCTCGTGCCAAGACTACAAATAAGATTTTGTCAAGGCCTTGTGCCAAGACACTAGTTTGTCTCATGAGACCTACCGATGCATCGAGGAGCTATAGCGGGCTCCACCCGTCACTTACTAAGTCCAATGCATTCCTCATATGAAAAGTTTGAAATATGACATAAACATTCGTATTAAACTAGCATACAAAATGTCAATACTCAATCGACAAACCATGAATGGTATAAAAATAGCACATCCACAGTCAAACATAAATCATTCGATACAATATGGAAGATTTAATTGTATCAGATTAATCTCAATCAAGAATAATGAAGGATATTGGCACATATGAAAATAATCGTCAAAACTATTAGAGAGAAATATCCCCTTTTTCTTCAAATCATTTAAAAGTCACACTATTTGTCAAGAAGCCATTTAAAAATAGATTTTTGAATCAAAGTGTCCCATACCACTTTGAAACATTTAAAAGTAATTTAAATTTTAAAACTTTAATTTCCTTATAAATAAATTCTTAAAACCATTTTTAAAACATGGACATTAATGAGAAATATTTAGAAGAATAAATCTTTAAAACACTTGAAAATGTGTTTTAGTTAGAGTTTCTAACCAAAAGAGAGACACTTGAATACAAATAATTGAGGTAATCAAAACTTTATAATATCATGAGAATAAAGGGATTAATGATATAATATGTCAAATTACATTATACACACCATATAAAAGTGATTTGGTGTATAATAATAAAGAAGTCTCAATGGAATGTAAATTGAGATGAATTCTCTTATAAAGACCATATCCTTAGGTTAAGGATAAATCAATGACATAATTATGTGTGAAAAATATAAATACACTCAATATTATTGGATATTTAGTGTAAATCAATCATATGACATTCACACATATTCTTGTAAAAACAACACCAATGAATTGGATATTTAACTCAACAAATGGAGATTGAGTTAAAATTACTCTTATCAAGTTCATACTGATGACTTAGAATTTATCAAAGGATTGATTATTTGTATAAAAATTATATCCACAGAAAGGGGAGTGGAAATTATGACATAATCAAATGAATAGTGATTCCACACATAATCTTGGAGTAAAATAATAAATGAAGTATGCCTAAAGCCGAATGAGTGAAAATTGAAATTTCAAATTCTCTTATCGATTAGGTAACTTAAGAAACATACAAACATGAAAGAAGGATCGTACAATGATGATGTAAATACCCATAAATTAAATTATATTACACAATGAATATAATCATGGGAAATACACATACACCACATGAAATAAATAAGTGGTGAACAATGGAATTCTCACGAAATTAAGAGTGAGATAAGAAACCCCTTACTTTGTACTTTTTCCTTGGTCGACGGTAGGTTAACCTCCTTTATAATGGTGAAATAATTTTTATTGAATTATAAAATAATAATTTACATTAATATGATATCATATATGATCTTTTAACATTGATTTGTTAATAATATCTTAGTATTATCATCATTTCGGGTGCTAACTTACTCGTTTTCCTTTATATTATTTGTTACATAAGTCATGTTTGTTATGGATAGGTTGTATATTATTCATATCCAGATTATATAAAGTCCTTAAAACATTATTTATAATCATAAAATGAGAATTATACTTGAATGGATACGATGGAGAATGAATCCCATCGCGTTCATGGAGACGGTAGTATGAATGTACGCATAAGCAACAATATCATTCTTTTGATGTTAAAATAATATATAATTGGATGGTATATCATATATAAAGAATACTTATCCTGTTATATTTATTATTTACATGAATTACACATCATTATTATACCCATCCAAATAATAATTTATTGAATGACAATTACACCACGACGTGGAGAGGGTAAGCCGTACGTACGCACGTATGGTGACATGCCATTTAAAGGAAGGATAGAATACTGAATATGGTTGTACCATATTTATAATAACATCACATTATATAAAAGATACTGGATTTATTATTTTAAAATAGAAATAACAAAGAAACAATAAGTTGAAAAAGAAAGGAACTTGAAAGAGGGTGGTGAAAACATTACCTCTTTTTCAGGTTCTTCCTTTTGATTTAATCAAAAAGGCTCCTTAGGTTGGCTTTCTAATCAAACTAAGGCCTCTAGGTTGTATTGATGGAAGTTGAGATAGTATTTGGGCAGGGTTTTGTCGAGCCAAAAGGCTTTGAATGTGTGAATTAGTGATAAATAGGAGTTCCCTTTTATAAGAGGGGTGAGGTGCACCTTTGGAAAAGCTAAAAATATTATTTTATAATAAATTCATATTCGGTTTATAATGGCTCCAAAGTGGATTATTTAAAGGTTAAGGTGGGGATGGGTCGAAAACCACTCAAAAAATATAATTTAGACAGGTTTGGTTCATTATATTAACCTTATCTTTAAGTATTAACTCTTAGTTAATTAGTTTCAATTTTACAATGTATCTTTGTATTTTTATATTATATTGTTAATAAACATACTATATACATCCAAGATACCCCCAAGTGGTTCATTAATGATACACCTATAATTATTTAATTCTCTTTCCCAAACATTATATTTTTAGGAATTGAATATAAATTAATAATATAATATTTGTTTTAAAAACTCTTTTATGTCAATTTTGACAGTATTGGGTATTTTGTTTTTGATAAATTCATAACAACATTATTACTTCAAACACAATTTATATAATCAATCCTAATATGTCATATTAAACTATAAAATTATTTTAACTCATAAAAAGTGTCAAATTACATTTATTTTGATATTCATAATATCAATTATTTTAATATTTCATTAATTAGGTAATTACTGCACCACCATTGTGTCATACATAAATTAAATTATTTAATGTCTAAAAATTATAAATAAAATACCATTATGTAGGAAATCTTTTTATCTTCCTAATTAATATTTATAATCGAATTTATCTTATGTGTAACCTTATATTAAAAAATGTTTTATTAAATAAACTTTGATTTTAACTCTTTTAACTCTTATTTGAATTAAATAATAATAAATGTCCTAATCTAATACAAGTGGATCTAAATGATAATATTTTACTCCTAAGGTTGTTTTTGGTCGAGATACACTTGTCCAATAGAATTAGGACATGTCTTCGGGTAATATTAATATCATTTTTACCCTTAATTACAATATTTACTTTTAACCGTGGTAAATAAAAGTAAAAAGTTACTATTCACCAAAAATTATTTTTATCTCATTGAACCACATTTTACTCCTTTATATTAACTGTGTCTCTCGGATTTTCGAAATTCCACTCACAGAAGTGGTAAAATTAAGTTTTATGAAAAATTCAGTTTTTTAACTACCACTTAGTGGTTTCACTATTCATCAAAAAATGAAAGTTTCCAGAAAAATACCAAAAAATAGGCCTAATCTATATTTGATAATATGAATTCAAAAAAGTTGTCTATTTTGACAAATTAAAAACATATCAGTTGCATTAATTAATTTAAAAATTAATTCCCGTCGTCAAAACAAATAGCGTGTTTTTAAGAGATAATAACTATCAAAAGATTGACACTTGTTTATGTCTGGTTTAAATGTGAAATTACATCCAATGACCAACATTGTATTAAATAATAAAAATATATTATAAATATACTTTGAAACCACTCAAGTTAATAATTTATCACTATTAATTATTTCGATTAAAAAAGTTGTTTTTAATTAAAATTTAGTAATTTCACAATTCATCAAAATATGAAAGTTATCCGAAAAGTACCAAAATTTCACCCTAAGATAATTTCGATATTAAGAATCCAAAAATAAAGTCCATTTCGAAAAAAAAATTTATAAAATTTCAAAAAGTTGGTATTACTATTCATAATGGCTAGTTTGATTGGTTGTGGTGTGTTAGAATCTCGAAGTTGCGTACAATGTGCACCATTGCATTATTCAAAGGGAAACGTATTGTGGAAGCTTGGGGTGTTACATTCTCCCCTCTTTCAAGAAATTGTGTCCTCGCAATTTTTTTAAAAAAATTGGGCTTGAAAATATAATGGAAAGTCCCACATTGGAAAAAGAGTCAATAAAACTATCACGTTAAAATAAAGGAAGAGAGGTATAAAGGTCACCCAATATAACCCATACTAGGATTCCATGTAGGAAAACATGGATATGGACGATAAACTAAGTGTTAAGTTCTGATGGAGAGGGATAGAAAACATGATCAGGAGAAAGTTAACAATAAGAAAATCACAAACTTGTGTTGGGACAAACAGTCATTAGTCTCCCAGTAGGAAAAGTAAACGGATAACATTTTTTGTTTTATGTTACATTACATAAGGATGAGGAATTAATTTATGATATTGACTAAAAACATAAATAGATATACTTATTTTTTAAGTATAGTTTCATTCTTTAATAAATATTTACCAATAACTCATTTTTTTGAACAATGAGTATTCAAGAAGACTTGGTCACAATGGAAGAGCTATAATAAACTTCTATCGAAATACATTATCCACGTATGATAAACTATATATTTACCTTGTCTTTAGAGATTAATCAAAACCAAAATGGTTAATATAATATCTGATGATCTCCCAAATTGATATTTTATTAAAGAAAAAAACACTAATCTTAATTTCTAAAATTAAACCACCAATACACCAAAGTTAAATAAATACCATTCAATAATCAATTCTCCTTAAAATCCTTCAATATAATCCTAACTAATATTGAAACCCAAAACTTATAAGAATGTAGTCTTCCATGTTAAATTGTATCTACAAATTACATTAATTACTCTAAAGGTCACATACTTAAAAGTAATTAAGCTAATCATTTCCATAAATAACCCAAATCATTATAAATCCACAATAAAAACATTGATAAAAATCCACCATTACTCCCCAAATGAAATCCCATACTATTCTATTTTCCTTGAGAATATAGTGTTCACAACAAAGAGAACAACTTCCAAAATAACATTTATCACTTAATCACCAAATAATTTTCCTATACTAAGGGTATTCATTTGATACGACATAAGATCCCAAATAAAATTATTATTGATCAATAAAATCATTTAACTAAAAATAATAGTCACACTAACCAGGGACTTCACGTAGTCCAGTGGTAGGTGATAAATCCCAATCACACTTTGGTTGTGGGTTCGATTCTCACAGCTTTGTCTGATGCGACGGGTTGTCACACGGTCTGCGTGTTTTCATTTTTCAAAAACTATATTTTATAACATTACCAAAATGAGATAAATTACTTAAAATAACCATAACATAATTTAACCACAAATCTAATCTCATACCTTGCATTTTCATCCCAAATTATAATAACTTATAATTGCCTCAAACCCAATGATCATATAAAACCAAATGGTTATTTATAACTATATCCACAAGATAAAAGATAATTCTTCCTCAAATATCATTCTCACATGGAAAACTACAGGGTTAAAAATACAAGAGAAAATTATTCCAAAGTAAACCCATCAACAAGGAGCACTAATACTTTTTAAACATTTCTCTAACCATTTATTCCCACATAGCTTCTTCTTTGACCAATAAAATATCTTATAGAATAGGGAATTCACTCTGGTAATGGTCAGGTCCCCTACATTTACAGAAAATGACTGTAAATGGATTCTTGGAACCATTTTTATCTTCTTCTATAGTACTCTTCATTTTTCTTCGGCAATTATTCACTTTATGACCTTCCTTCCCGCACGTAAAGAATTTATTTGTCCCATTGAAAGACTTTCCTAGGTGTCTCCTTCCACATTTCCTACATGATGGAAATTTAGGATTCATTTCTCCATGGTCTCCACTGTTGGAGCTCTTATCATTCATCACCTTTCTCTTCTTTGTTGAGTCCAGTAATTGGTTAATATATATATTTTTGATCATTTTTTTGGAAAATTGATTTGGCATAAAGACGATATCTTTTATTCCTATCAACATTCCATTTTGTTGCTCATTTTCACCACCGTTCCCACCTTGTACATCATTCTCAAAGTCACTATGACTTCCTTGGAATCCATCCATTGAATAAAACCATAAAGCATTGTGTGAGTAACAGTAGTCATAAAATCATTTAGAGACTAACATGTCACCATATTATCAATTTGTAACACATTAGGATTAACCAAGGTCATTTACTCTCATCTTATATATTTAATACTTCAAATCGGTTTGTAAAGAAAATGTAAATTATTCAAAGCATGTCCCCCGGGAGTGTCGTAACCAAGAGTGCAGCAAGGCCCGTTGTCGTGCACCAGTTCTCGTTCGAGTCTAGCTCAAAGCAGTGTTTTTGGGTTTTACCCCTAGGTACATCTGTGCCAGAACCGCCTATACCTACTCATATCCAGACAGGGATGTATTTCTCAGAAAAATCACAAAATTTCTACAATACCAAAATTCTAGGAAGTTCTTCTATACTAATCCTCAAAGTTCATCTTAGGTCTAGGTGTTCTAATATGTATTTATCTAAATCTAGCTTCCAAGGTTTGTACTAAACTTCCTCTGATACCAACTGTAAAACCCCGACCCTAGATACCCAAAGTCAGTGAGTTATTACATAACATTGGCATGATAACAAGAAAGATCAAGTATCAAAAGACCGATTAGTTGAGTAGCCTTGGAAACATTAGATATATTCATAAAGTTTACATTACATCAATAAGTGAAAAACTACAACAAGATATTGTCTTCATATCCCCTCATACTATCCCTGTAGGTCATTCATAAAATACTTCTTCACATCCTGGGAAAAATAAAACATTGAAAGGGGTGAGATCAGATGCTCAGTAAGGATAAAAATATAGCGGAAACTTTCATAAATAAACATAAAAATTTAAGGCAATTTATAACTAAAACAAAAGCCTTTTAAACATGAACTTCATCATAATATGGTAAGGATAAAATGAAATAATCCCATTTACTTATTCACATGGATATTATACAAGTAGAATAATCACATGAAAATATTAATAACCACTTTCATAATGACGGAATGCAAAATTCCAGACTATTATAACCACGTAGCCAAGGCCTCGTGCCAAGACTACAAATAAGATTTTGTCAAGGCCTCATGCCAAGACACTAGTTTGTCTCATGAGACCTACCAATGCATTGAGGAGCTATAGAGGGCTCCACCCGTCACTTACTAAGTCTAATTCATTCCTCATATGAAAAGTTTGAAATATGACATAAACATTCGTATTAAACTAGCATACGAAATGTCAATAATCAATCGACAAACCATGAATGGTATAAAAATAGCACATCCACAGTCAAACATAACTCATTCGATACAATATGGAAGATTGTATTGTATCATATTAATATCAATCAAGAATAATGAAGGATATTGACATAGATGAAAATAATCGTCAAAACTGTTAGAGAGAAATATCCCCCTTTTTCTTGAAATCATTTAAAAGTCACACTATTTGCCAAGAAACCATTTAGAAATAGATTTTTGAATCAAAGTTTCCCATACCACATTGAAACTTTTAAAAGTAATTTTAATTTTAAAACTTTAATTTCCATATATATAAATTATTAAAACCATTTTTAAAACATGGACATTAATGAGAAATATTTAGAAGAATAAATCATTAAAACACTTAAAAATGTATTTTAGTTAGAGTTTCTAACCAAAAGCGAGACACTTTAATAAAAATAACTTAAGTAATCAAAACATTATAATATCATGAGAATAAAGGGATTCATGATATACTATGTCAAAGTACATTATATACACCATATAAAAGTGATTCGGTGTATAACAATAAAGAAGTCTCAATGGAATGTAAATTGAGATGATTTCTCTTATAAATGCAATATCCTTAGGTTAAGGATAAATCAACGACATAATTATGTGTGAAAATATAAATACACTCAATATGATTGGATATTTAGTATAAATCAATCAGATGACATTCATACATATTCTTGTAAAAACAACACCAATGAATTGGATATTTAACTCAACAAATAGAGATTGAGTTAAAATTACTCTTATCAAGTTCATACCGATGACTTGAGAATTTATCAATGGAGAGATTATGTGTATAAAAATTATATCCACAGAAAGGGGAGTAGAAATTATGACATAATCAAATGAATAGTGATTCAATACATAATCTTGGACTAAAATAATAAATGAAGTATGCCTAAAGTCGAATGAGTGAAAATTGAAATTTCAAATTCCCTTACCGATTAGGTAACTTAAGAAACATACAACCATGAAAGAAAAATAAAACAATGTATGATGTAAATACCCATAAATTAAGGTATATTACACAATGAATACAATCATGGGCAATACACATACACCACATGAAATAAATAAGTGGTGAACAATGGAATTCTCACGAAATAAAGAGTGAGATAAGAAACCCCTTACTTTGTACTTTTTCCTTGGTCAATGGTAGGTTAACTTTATTTATAATGGTAAAATAATTTTTATTTAATTATACAAGAATAATTTACATTAATATGATATCATATATGATCTTTTAACATTGATTTTCTAATAATATCTTAGTATTATCATCATTTCGGGTGTTAACTTACTCGTTTTCCTTTATATTCTTTGTTACATAATCCATGTTTGTTATGGATAGGTTGTATCTTATTCATATCCAGAATTATATCAAGTATTTAAAAATTATTTTTAATCATAAAATGAGAATTATACTTGAATGGATACGATGGAGAATGAATCTCATCGCGTTCGTGGAGACGGTAGTCCGAACGTATGCATGAGCGACAATATCATTCTTTTGATGTTAAAATAATATATAGTTGGATTTTATATCATATAGACAGAATAATTATCATGTTATATTTATTATTTACATGAATTACACATCATTATTATACCCATCCAAATAATAATTTATTGAATGAAAATTACACCACGATGTGGAGACGGTAAACCGTACGTACGCATGTATGGTGACATGTCATTAAAAGGATGGATAGAATACTGAATATGCTTGTACCATATTTATAATAACATAACAGTATATAGAAGATATTGGAGATATTATTCTAGAATATAAATAACAAAGAAAGAATAATTTGAAGAAGAAAGGAACTTGAAAGAGGGTGGTGAAAACATTACCTCTTTTTCGGGTTCTTCCTTTTGATTTGATCAAAAGGTATCCTTAGGTTGGCTTTCTGATCAAACTAAGAACTCTAGTTTGTAGTGAGGGAATTTTAGAGAGTATTTGGGTAGGGTTTTTCCGAGCCAAAAGGCTTTGAATGTGTGAATTAGTGAGAAGGAGGAGTGCCCTTTTATAAGAGGGGTGAGGGGCACCTTTGGAAATACAAACATATTATTTTATAATAAATTTATATTCGGTTTCTAATGGCTCAAAAGTGTATTATTTAAATTTTAAGGTGGGTATGGGTCAAAAACCACTCATCCAATATAATTTAGATAGGTTTGGGTCATTATATTAACCTTATCTTTAAGTATTAACTCTTAGTTAATTCGTTTCACTTTTACAATGTCTCTTTGTATTTTTATATTATATTGTTAATAAACATACTATATACATCCAAGAGACCCCCAAGTGGTCCATTAATGATACAAATATCATGATATAAGTCTCGTGGCCAAACCTTAGATTTTTAGGAATTGAATATAAATTAATAATATAATATTTGTTTTAAAAACTCTTTTATGTCAATTTTGACACTATTGGGTATTTTGTTTTTGATAAATTCATAACAGCATTATTACTTCAAACACAATTTATATAATAAATCATAATATGTAATATTAACCTATAAAATTATTTTAATTCATAAAAAGTCTCAAATTACATTTATTTTTATATTTATAATATCAATTATTTTAATATTTCATTAATTAGGTAATTACTGCACCACCATTGTGTCATACATAAATTAAATTATTTAATGTCTAAAAATTATAAATAAAATACCATTATGTAACAAATCTTTTTATATTTATAATGAATATTTATAATCTAATTTATCTTATGTGTAACCCTATATTAAAAATGTTTTAGTAAATAAACGTTGATTTTATCTCTTTTAACTCTTCTTTGAATTAAATAATAATAAATGTCCTAATCTAATACAAGTGGACCTAAATGATAATATTTTACTCCTAAGGTTGTTTTTGGTCGAGATAAACTTGTCCAATAGAATTAGGACATGTGTTCGGGTAATATTAATATCATTTTTACCCTTAATTACCTTATTTACTTTTAACCGTGGTAAATAAAAGTAAAAAGTTACTATTCACCAAAAATTATTTTCATCTCATTCAACCACATTTTACTCCGTGATATTAATTGTGTCTCTCGGATTTTTAAAATTCCACTCACAGAAGTGGTAAAATTAAGTTTTATGAAAAATTCAGTTTTTTAACTACCACTTAGTGGTTTCACTATTCATCAAAAAATGAAAGTTTCCAGAAAAATACCAAAAATTAGGCCTAAGATATATTTGATATTGTGAATTCACAAATGATGTCTATTTTACCAAATTCAAAACATATCAATTTCATTAATTAATTTAAAAATTAATTCTCATCGTCAAAAGCAATAGCGTGTTTTTAAGAGATAATAACTATCAAAAGATTGACACTTGTTTATGTCTGGTTTAAATGTGAAATTACATCGAATGACCAATATTGTATTAAATGGTAAAAAAAATATTCTAAATATAATTTAAAACCACTCAAATTAATAATTTATCACTAATAATTATTTCGATTAAAAAAGTTGTTTTTAATTAAAATTTAGTAATTTTCACTATTCATCACAATATGAAAGTTATCCGAAAAGTACCAAAATTTCACCCTGATCTAATTTCGATATTACAAATCCAAAAATAAAGTCCATTTAGAAAGAAAAAATTTATAAAATTTAAAAAAGTAGGTATTACTATTCATAACGGCTAGTTTGATTGGTTGTGGTGTGTTACAATCTCGAAGTTACGTACAATGCACGCCATTGCATTATTCAAAGGGAAACGTAATGTGGAAGCTTGGGGTGTTACGATCATAATCATGAATTCCAAATGGAAAGATAATATATAACAATCGTAGTTTTGAAATAAACTCATGGAAAGGAATTGGTTTCACAAGGGTTTCATAAATCATACAATAATATATATCATTTGGGGTTCCCAAATTAAGAAGTTATATCATATTTTAGAAAAAAAGATCATTATTCTTTAATGAAGAAACAGATCAATGGGATTCAAAGAGATATTGTGGGAAAATAAATTCCTTTTTTAAAATACCTTTATTTTATATAGAAATAATTTCGACAAGTGAGGGACATGTATATACCAATAAATAAAAGTTAAATAGCACAGGAAGGACATTTTGAGGATATTAGTGGAATATCCTCATTAAAAATAATATGAAATATGAGATAAACCAAAATAATGATTAGGATTCAAGAATCCTATTACCATAGATCTTAATTTATTTAATTACCATTCCTCGTCGAATAATGAATTTAGGTTTTTTAAAACATGAACCAGAAGTTAATTATATTCATTTTTTTCAATATTATTCCATTATAATTATTAAGTTATATTTTATAATATTCTTTGTAAAATTTGTATTGTTTTGATGTCATGTTTTTATTAAATTATCCATTTTTTTTTTGATTTCATTATTTGTGTTCAAATAAATTTATACATAAGTAAAATTAATTTAAAATGATTAAAACTAATTTTTTTTAGAAATATTTATCATAAATAATATATTATAACTTCCATAGGTTTTTTTATAATGATGAAATGTTTATAATTGATGTTTGTTTCCTGAATAAATGTGGTTATATTATATTATATCGTATTATGCACATACAACACATAGATAAACAAAAAAAATTATTTCATTGATGATGATTGACAAATTATTTAGGACCTAAACCTATAAAAATTCTAAACATTACAATGAGACAAGAAATAGAAAATAAAAAAAAAGTTTAATGGGAAAATTTGGATCCTTCAAACCTGCTAGGATCATCATCACCACAAACAATATTATGGTAAAGAAACATAATATTAGTAAATAAATATACTTATTAAAAAATGAAAATATATAACCTCTGTTGTAATATTACTAGTTTTTAATTTAATAATGAAGATTTATTTACAAGAGGTAACATGACTGTTGTAATAGTAACCTAACCATTGGAATAATAACTTGGCCATTATGAAATGTAACCTAACAATTGGGAATAGTAATTTAAGCTCAAAATAATAAAATATAAACTTAAATAATATTTATCATGAGTAATTTAAGAAAATATAAATATTATAATACCATAAAATAAATATGAAGATTTATAACTCAAATAAAATATAAGCACATTTTTAATAAAATTAATTTTAGTGTATTTAATAAAAATCTTCATTTATTATATTGAAAATTAAAATATCCTAATTTATTAAATTATTTTTTTAAAATAAATATACTTTTTAGAAGTATCATGTATAGATTTCTTAATGGGGAATTTTCAAAAAAATTATGAAAATATTCCACTTTTATGTGAATAGTAAAAATATTGGTTTTCAAATTACTACAAGTTTAATCACATTATGTTGATTTAATAATGTATTAATAAATTTAAATTCAGTTATTTTCCCCAAAATAAAATTCATAATAAAAATGAGTAATTTAAAATCAATAAAATTAATTTCCAAACAAAAAAATTAATTTTTAAACTCTAAAGTCAAAAGTATTCCAATAAAATAATAAATTTCAATTTATCCACATTCCTTTTTAATAAAATAGTAGATTTATTTTAATAAAGTGGATTAAATTACTTAAATTATTTTATTTTATTTATATACGATTCATATTTCCAAAGTATAACTATTACAAGGTTTACCTTCGATATATTATTTTATTCAATATTTTGTCCTCAATATACCCCTCTACTAAAGAATAAATGGACCCTCTCCCTCTGTTTAGAAAAACAAACCCCTCTAACATACCAAATCCAATAATATTCTAAAAAATAGTATCATGATCCCATTATAATCTTTATATAAATTTTAGAGTAATCAAACTCCAAGAATTCAATAATTTATGATCCATAGAAAATGATCAAGTTCAAGAAAGAGGTGATGTCATTTCATCATTTTACTTTGATTTCCTTTTCTAATTCCATATCATCCTTTTATTTTACATTCTAAAACTTATTAAAATAACTAAATAGCATGTTAAAATAATCATGATAATGTTAATGTCCAATAGTTTGTTTAATATAATCACATAATATATATCTCACACCTACTCTTTGGACAATGGCCCATTAACAGTCACTTAACTGCTAATGAGGACATTGAAAATTATGTTTTAATCACGAACCTTATGGATTATTATAAAAAATTAAATATAATATATAAATATTTAATTACATGTATTCTAATATCGTAGAACTATTTTTTACTTATGTATAAATGAATTTGAAAAAAATAGTGAAATAAAAAAATTAGATATTTTTAAAGAAAATATGATATCTAAACATTTAAACTTTCACAAAGGGAGTTAAAAAATAGAATCTGATTATTATAATTGATCAAGAGTGAAAAAATGAAAGTAATTAAATTTTTGTTCCATGGTTTAATAAAATTATGTTTATTATTCCAGTGGTGGAATGCGATGAAATAAAGCGATATTTAAGGTAAGGGGATTCCCAAACCGAAATCTTTATTTTAAGATATCTCGTATTTCACATAACTTTCAATACACATATTCCACTAATATCAATAAAATTTCCTTTAAATATTCTTTACAATATCTTTTATGGGATATAAATTTTTTTGCCTTGTCAAAGTCATTTTTTAATCAAAATAAAATTGTTTTTCAAAAGACTTTATTTCCCAAAACATGACACTAACTTCTCTTAAGATGTTTCTTCTCCATCAAAGAATAAAGAAGGTTTATACCAAATATTTATTTCCCTTTTTCATTTGGTAACCCCAAGTTTATGACCTAAAGAATTATTTATGAAATCCTTATAAAACCCATTCATTTCCTTGGTTTTTTTTCATGACTATGATTTTTACCTTTCCATGTGGAATTCATTATTATGAACATTGTTTTATGTGAAGGTGGGATTAAAATTATTTTTAACTCCAAGGATTTGGTTAATGTGATATATCTCATGAGATTATGTGTGTTATTCATGAACACGATTCTATATTTTTTCACAATTATGATGTTATGATTTATGTACATATATCATGTGTGAACATCAAGATATCTTTGTTCAAAACCTGTTTATGGTAATTGACCACTATGTTATAATTTTTCATTATGATTAATGTACCAAATTACAGGAATTTTTTTCCCTCATAGTTATGATTATGATAATATTCTTATGATATAATGATGTTGGTTATTTTTATTCATAAAATATTCATTCATGTCCCAAATTCCAAGCCTTAATGAGCTTTTATCTCACCACTTACATTGATGTATATCCTTATGTGATTAAATTTACTAAAAAAAATGTGGGATATTTTATAAGGAGAAATAAAAATCATTTAAATAATGTTTAAGTATTATTATGTAAAATTTATTTATGAGCCTAATTTTCCTATGATACTAAACCTTTAGATCCTAGACTTCATCACAATTATGCTTATTATATTTAAAATGATGTAATATCCATGTAAGAAAAATTCGGGTTCTTAAAGTTGGTATTAGAGAATGTTTTAGTTAATTTGGGTATTGGTAGTAGAAAAAATTATTTTAAACGATAAGGATAAGTAAAATTATAGGTAAAAACCTTATGTTTTGGTAAAATATAATAGTATACGGTTTCCGAGAAATGAAATATATGTCTGGATACTATAAGAGGATGTGGTCCTAGTATAACTGCACCTAGGGGTAATGACCCCCAAAAAATAATATTATGCATTGAATCGATCGTCACCTAGTGCATGGAAAAAATGCCTTGTTGACCACATGGCTGGATAGTACTGAGATATATTCTTTGGTTAATCACAAACTCCATATAAACCATTATAGAGATATATAGATAAAGTAATTTTTTCTTTTAATGTTAAAAAAAAGATAAATTATATGGTCTTATAAGTATCATTTGAGAAAAGGGATAAGCTAAACACAGGGATCCCATAAGATATGAACATAAAATTAATTTATGAAAAAGAATAAATTATCCATTCCTACTTTTTTTCTTAGGTTTTTATCAAACATTTCATATTTTAGAAAATGGTGGGAATGAGGAGAAATCATACCAACAACCTGTGTGAGAGACAATGAAATGATTGTCTTAATGAAATCCAAGATTCCATGTTATTTGTAGTTCAAAACTTCATGGTTATTCTTACCTAACAATATTAGGACATAAAAAATAACCTAATCCATGTGCAATATCATCTAATACCCCAGAAATATCAAATGATATCGGGTCATTTATGTGAAAATGACCACCGACTATTAATAGTTTTACCAATACACTTTTCATGGAATAGTGGGTTTACTTAATGGAGAATATAATTGGTGTGATCTTCTATTTAGAGGAGGATAATGTTACTCTATTCATCTATCATTTAGATGGAGAGGCTGATCAATAGTGGGTGTTAATAAAAAATACCAAGCCAAAGGATGAAATTGAATAAATTAAGTGGGAATACTTTAAGAAGTTATATATTAACAGGGATTTCAATCAAGATAATTGAGAAAAGTTGAAGAGAGTGTTATTAGAGATTGATAAAAAGGAAGTTTAATCTCTTATGACTTATTATGAAACTTCAACAAGTATTTCAAGATATGCCTCTAGTTTTGTTTCAAATAACGTTAGAAAAATAAATACATTTAGAGGTTTAAAACCATGACTAAAAAATTATCTAGACATCTAATACTTTAAGGTCTATAAAGAAGTATTTCAAAATGATCTCAAATTATATATAGAGTTTATATAATGGTCCAATGGTTATGGAGATAAAAAAATGAAAGATGGAGTTTCGAGCTTCTGACATCCTGACCCGAGTGCCATAAGTCAGTTCCTTGAGTAAGTTCACCAGATGACCTCAGTCAGGCCTCCCCATACCCTAGACGCTTTTGAATAGTAGTGTGGGTCTAAAATGTGATGTGGGGAGGCTATTCCCTCTTTATCAAATAAGAAAAATAATGTAAGTCATTATTAAAAATAACTAAGATAGTACCATAATCAATAATCAACCAATTATCATAGGTAGAATCCAAAAACTGGGAAAACAACCAAACCCAAAGTATTAAATCTTCCATGCCATACATGTGTCATGTTTCTAATGAAATATCAAATATAGACTCTCTGATATCTCCCAATAAGGTCCTACCATCATTTTTGGTTCCCTCGTTCATGGTCAATCCTGAATCCCAACTCATCCATCTAACATAGGTCTCTTTCCCTTATCCTATCCTACAAACATGAAGCATATTCAGCTACAAAATGGTGGCCTGAGTAGGGTGTGAGAAAAACAAATTAGGCCACCAACAATGGTGTATAATGAAATATCTTGTCTATTATAGTGTGTATAGTTGTATAGAGAATGATGATAAAACAATAAAGTAAACAGGTTTCTCATTTATTACTATTTATCCAACCACACCATACCTTCTTTACCAATACGACTTCTAAACCATACATTAATAGAGATATCACAAATTCACTCTTTTCTTATTATTTAATTCTTCAATTTAATCAAATTTAATTTCGTATCCTGGAGCACCAAAATGAGTACCATTATCGCAGGTACTTGGAGCATTAGTCGAACAATAATATCTTGAGGGCATAGTGTGTCAGACTGAGACCCCATGGGTACATGGAGCATTAGTACCTAACCCAAAATTCATTATTCACATGTATTCATGGGGGCCTAGAGAATCGGTATATAATCACGTAATACTTATAGGATCAGTCTCTCACCCACAACTCATAGTTTCACATTTATAGATATATCTCAAGGTTCATTGTTAGTGACCTTTTCAATCATTCACAACATGTTGCACCATTTAATTTATCAAACACAACCACAGTTCTTTAATTTTTTTCACAAGGCACAACATGAACAACTTTCCAATTAATCCATTCATCATCATTTAATTATACAACTCATTAACCCTTAAAGGTAAAACCAATCAAACCTTTAAATCCCATTATAAAACCATGCAACAAGGATTTAGTTCAGTTATATATTCCCATTATTCCCATTTTTACATTTCATAATTCATCATTTCAAGGTTATTGGAAAACCTCAAGGGTTTCCATCAAGTCTGGACTCATAATATCCAAATAGTCTAATGGGATCTATGAAGGGTCTTACAATTTCATTAGAATTAAATAACTCTTCCAATATAAAATAATTTGCATAATGTGGAAATGTAATGATACAGCTATAACAATATATCATGATCAAGACTATAGGATTATGAAATTAAAAGACCTACCTTAGGGTCATTGATTAATTCTCACCAACCTTTATCCTTCAATTCGATGTAAAATATCGAAAAACACAACGATGAATAAGATCTAGGATAAAATCCTAGAATCAAAATCCATACCCAAAACCAAACACATTCAAGAGATTCATCTACTTCATTGGAAGAATGAATAATTTTAAGAACACCAAAGAGAAAGGGCATATTGAAAATAAAACACCAATCTATGCTGATCAGATATGAAGAAAACACTTTAAATCCACTAGGACTCACCCTAGGGTTTAGAAGAGGAAGGATTCACCAGAGGAATGAATAAATCATTCACAAGATACTGCTTAAAAATTCACATCCTAAGAACTACTCAGCATGTAACCCAATTACATCTTGTGTATTTATTCATAATGTGTTACATAGAAAAACCCAGTGCCTCAGTTTAATATTTATCTCAATTAATTATTACAAATCATGTAATTTGGTTTCACGAAACGTATTATTTTCATTTCATGAACCAGTTCATGGCCTAAAACTATTCACAACATCTGTATGTAGACATTTACATATCATGTAACCCATTTATAGAGCATGTAAATGTTCTGTAGATAGTTGTTCAGCCAAATTTTTACATAAATATCTGGACCACCACTAAATCATTCCAAACCACGAAAAACCCTTTTAAAACCTTTAACTAAAAAAGAAAACTCATGGGGGATGTATCTGGAAAAGATAGGATCTTACAATCTCCACACCTTATAATAGATCATCCTCGAGTTGTACTCCCAAGAATCACTAATCTTCTTACATAAAAAATTTAGGGAACTGGGCCTTTATATATGATTCCCTCTCCCATGTTTCCTACAGAACATGGCCATACTACCATAGCACTCAGGCCAAAAATACAATATTTCCCTATAAAACATTCTCATTGTGATCTATATCACAAATCAGATTCTCCTCAATGTACACATCATCCTCAAGCTCAAAATAATCAACATAAATCAAATAATAAGGGTTGGGGTGATACTACCAAAGCTATGACATATGGAAAATATCAGGTATTAACTATACCTATGTGGAAGATCTAATTGATATGAAACCATATTGATCCTCTCTAAAATCTCAAATGGTCTAACAAGCCTGGGTGATAAATCTCCTTGATTCTGAATCTGGAAGTGACCCCATCTCGGGGACACCATTCAGAACACATGATCACCCACTGTAAACTCCATAGGTCGATTTCGTCATTTTTTTCATACTTATATCTACTACGTGTTGTAGCCATATATTTCTAAATTAAATGAACTCGTTCTGATGTATCTTTCACAAGACTCGGTCCTAAAAACTCTGACTCACCCTCCTCCATCCAACATAATGGTGATTTGAATGGATTACTATAGAGATCCTCATACGGTTCTATCTGAATAGATTCTTAATAATTGTTGTTATAGTCAAACTCAACCAGATCCAAGAGTTTCTCCCAAGATCCACCAAATATAGGATTCATTCCAATAGAATATCCTCTAAAACCTATATGGTAAGTTCTGATTTCCCATCTATATGATGGTGAAAATTAGTACTCATGAACACCTTTATACCAAGTACCTTCTACAAGCCTTTCCAAAAGTGTGAGGTAAAGTGTGGATCATGATATAAAATTATACTTCATAACACCCCATGAAAATTTACTATTTACTAAATATACGTATCACCCAACTAATCCACTTTAAAGAGTTCAAAAATTAGAAATAAATAGGACAATTACATTAACCTATCTATAATCACCCATATTGTGTCATTATTTGAAGCATTACTCATAATAACTTCCATAATTTCCCTAGAAACATTATCCCTCTTCCATTTTTGGAATGGGAAAAGGCTGTAAAAAACACCATGTTGTTGATGATAAACATTCAATTATTGAAAAGTGTTGTAGTTTGTCCCAATACCTATAATTTCTTTCTTTATCCCTAGCCACCGATATTGCATATGATGGTTAAGGTACATTTTGGTCAAACAAAGATGCACTACCCACTTCAAGGGATGGAACTCAAACATCAGTTCCACTCGTATGAAAGTAGGAACAACAACATGTCCATAAAGATGGATGATCTCATCATTATCAATAAACCAATGTAAAGGTGACTAAATAACTTCAAGGATTTCCCTTAAGGAAAAACACTTTAAATCCTTAGACTACCTCTACTTGATCTGGTTCAGAATTGTGGACTCAACTAATAAGGATGCAAGGTCCATCTTCCCCTGGACCTCATTAACCTCTATAACAATCTATTCTAGTAATGATATCATCTTCTACCTAGAACTAGACTCTTAAACACTCTGAGTTTACATTTTTCATCTCAATGAATTAGAATCACTATTTCCCTTTCTAGGATTATAGGTTAGCTCAAAGTCAAACAAATGCATATACCCAAACCCAACTCTAATACCATAGATTCAAATATCACATTGAAAATATATAATTTAAACTATTTTGGTCAGTATATATAGTAAAAAATTCTCTTAGAAGGTAATATTTCCAACACTTTAAGGCATAAACCACTATGGACAACATGAGATTATGTGTGGGGTAATTTTTTTCATACGGCCACAACTATCGTGACCTATATACCAAAACTCGATCTCTAAACATCAATACTGCTCCAAGTCGAACTTCAGATGCATCAAAAAATAATGTATACTCCTCAACCAACTTAGGTAGGGTAAAAATTGGTGTGGTAGTAAAAAAAATCAACTCATGGAAGTAATTTTCACATAATTCAAACCATTAAAACATGATACCCTTCTTGGAAAATCCTGAAAGTGGTGTTTTCAAATGAGAAAAGTATTGGATGAAAATTAGATAATAGCCTACTAATCCCAAAAATAATCAGATATCCAAAACAAATATTGGGTTTCTCTTAAGAAACAACATCCTCAACTTTATCTGGGTTCACTAACACACCTTCCTTAGAGATGATGTGACCTAGTAAATTTACATTTTCAATCTAGAATTGGCATTTAGATTAATTGTTGTATAGTTGATGCTCTCATAGTGTACCCAAAACAATTCCAAGATGTTATGAATGATCTTCATGAGTCATGGAGTACATGAAGATTTTATCCACAAAAACAACTAAAACGTATCCAAGTATGGGTGAAAGATTCAGTTCATCAAGGCCATAAACACAATCAGAGCATTTTTCAGCCTGAACGGCATCATGAAAAACTCATATAGTCCATACATGCTTCTAAAAGAATTATATGGTATATCATAAGGTCTCACTCTTAGTTTATGATACCCTGATCTTATATCAATCTTGGATAAAACACAAGCACCTCTCAACTAGTCAAAAACATCATCAATATGTGATATAGGATACCAGTTCTTAACTGTCATATAGTTCAACTTTCGATAATCGACACATAAATGAAACATCCCATCAACCTCCTTAGAAAACAAAAATTGATAACCCCAAGGTAATGTACATGGATAGATAAATCCTTTGTTAATTAACTCTTTCAGCTAAGCATTAATCTCTTGAAGCTCTTTTAGTGACCTTTTATAAAGTGGAATAGAAACTGGTTCATCTTAGTGAATTAGCTCAATCATAATCTCAACATCTCTCTTAGTTGAAATCCCTAAGAAGTATTTAGAAACAAAAATCCTGAAATTGATCCACTATGGGCGGAAAGGCACTATGCTTTAAACCCCATCATCCAACAAAAGACATAAAACATGGCCAGTGATCACCCTTAGTTACTAATGAACCGACACTGTGCAACCTTCCTAGATATCCCATTCTCAATAATGAACATAATTATTAACCTCAAGATAATTAAAGGTTACTCTACTATGGTAAAAATCAATGTTGGATTAGTAAAAAACCATCCAATCCACACCTGAAATCAATTCAAAACCTAACATATCAAGTGTGTAAAAATTCCAAAGAAAATGGTACTTTCCAACCATGCGGGTGTAACCCTTATATAAATATATTTCCTTCAATTTCACTCTCATTGGTGTGTCGATTGTCAAAACCCCATGCACAAACTCCACCATAAAACTCAAACCATTGACAAGTTGTACAGATATACTAGAATATGGTGAACATGTATCAAATAAAGGAGTAGAATTCATATAAGATACATGATTTGTACCTTGGACTATTGATGATCCTTCCTCTCTATCCACAAGTATAGGTTGGACTACATGTATCTGAACTTCCCCTCTTCCATATAATTCATTATGAGTCCATTGTGCTACACTGGTATTCTGATATGGGTTCTCTTTCCCTGAATTACCATTTCCACCACCTTGAACAATACAACCATTAATACTCCAACTTCTAGACTAGTGCAGTGTAGAAGACCCCATTCCCGTACTTAGTTACGGTCTAGCTCCTCCATCACTACCGATATGTCATGGGTTACTTCAGAACCATTATAGATTCCCTTTATTTCGAAAATCTTAATACTATATTGGTGTTCAGGTACACTAGCTATGAAAGTGACCTAGCCTACTACAATGATGGAAATGCACTTGATTATTTCCCCAATCTACTGTTTCTTCCCCCTAGATACTCTGTTTTCCACTTCTCTAGTGGGAGTTCTCATAACAGCAATTCCTACCCTCATAAGACATAATTTCTGGTCATCCAGTATAAAACACCTTTCCTACACTATAAGCCTCCTTCAAGTTCCCCTCATAAATGATATCTTGATCCACTACCTCAGCAAGCTTCTTCAATCGAAAGATATTAACCTTGGAAGTAATCTCACATTAAATTCCATCCTGAAAACTTCTCACCACAGTTTCCTTATATCTTACCAGCATTGAAACGAGCCACAACAATTCGGTGAAGTGACATACATATTCCATCACTAAAATTCTTCCCTAATTCAGTAACATAAACTCCACTTCCTTCTCTTTTATGAATTTCTCTCAGTAAAAGTGTTATGAAAACTTCTCTTGAAAGTCATTCCATACCATTCCTACAAACTGCTCATCTAGAGTTTGAATATACCACCAGAACATTGTTGAGCCTCATAATATATAGGATGATAATGTGACTCTTTTCTATACATGAGTCTCTAAATGGGAAATAATTTTCTAGATAGACTTAATCCAGAACACTTTTTCCTCGAGTCTACCCTCTTCTGTGAACATCAGAGGGTGTTATAGCTAAAACTCCAATGACAGTTTGGACATACATTGTGCATCCCTTCCAAGGTCTCTCTCTATAAACTACATAAAGTGAGAAAAGTTATCATGGAACTTCTCTCTCACTTTTTCTGCCGAAACAATTGGGGCCTCCTATACCACTATTGGAGGTGTATTGTAAACAATGTCCTCATATCATCCAACCAAAAAACATTTTCATAGAGTCATATATCTATAGTCTCTAGCACAAATCTTAGGAAACATATAATACATCAATTACATATTCTTATAAGAGATATTTACGTAATTCCATAACAAAACATATCATATACACTACTCTCTGGTCAAAACTATGGCATTATCACTACCATTAACCAACCCTAACTGAGGGCATGGATCACATAGGGTAACAACTCTTCATTTTATAATTTCTCATTAGACACCCATTTCATAGCCATTTAAAATTACAACATTTATCATCATTAAAAATTATCAATTCTTTATTAGGAACCATTTTTTTAAATACTTGAATAAAGAAAATCATTTGCATTCCCCAAAACCCACTCATAATAGGATTTTTCATGTTTACCTACTATAATTCATGCCACATTAGTTCCGAAGTTCCTAGAAAGGTTTATTCATCCTCAAATATCATTCCATACTGGTCCATGAGGAAAATCTCTTAAAAATAATAAAATCACACAAAAAGTGCATTACCATGGTAAAATAAAATTCAACTATGACATTAAACATAAAGAAAAACAATCCCTCCCTTCCAACTTGGGTTTTCCCCTAAACACTAGTTAGCTACACCCATGCATGATATCATAACTGAGGGTTAAAACATCCTATTATCCTATCAAACATTCCCAAATAATAAGAAAACTGAAAAGAAAAAAACCTCTCTTTGATACCACTTTGTAACATCCCGACCAGGGTGCCATAGTGGGTTCCCCAAGATGGTTCACCATATGATTTCATTTCTTCCTCCCCATACACTAGAGGCTTCTGAGTAGAAGTGTTGGTCTAACATGTAACATGGGTGGACTGTAAAAACTTTATCAAAGCATCCCAATAGCGTAAATCACTATGAAAAATAACCAAAATACTATAATAATCAATAATGAACCAAACATCGCAAGTAGAAACCCAAAATAGGGAAAATGACCGATACCAAAGTAGAAAATTCCTTTCCATTCAAGTTTCAAGTATCTAATTAAAACCCAAATAAATGCACAAATACATCTACCAATTGGGTCTTGACATCATGTCTAGTTCCCTTATCCATGCTCCATATTGAATGCCAACTCATTCATCTATCATTGGGATCTTTTTGTTATCCTATCCTATAAACAAGAAGTCTATTTCAGTACCAAATTATGGCCTGAGTAGGGTGTGATTACAAATTAGTAATCCACCACCAATGGTGTATAATACAATATCTATTCTATAAAAGTGTATATGTTTGTATAACGAATAATTACAAAACAATAAAGTAAAAAAGTTTCTAATTTTTTTCTCATTACCCAACAACATTATACCTACTTTGGGCCCTGCTAGAGTATAAACCATACATCAATATTGACATCATAATTTACTCTTTTCATTGGATTTCATTATTCAGTTAAATTTAATTTCATTTGGTACCCTAGAGAATTATTTCGAGTACCATTATCTTAGTAAATTAGAAAAATCAATCTTGAACCAATATCTGAAGGGCCTAGAGTGTCTATATAGGACCCCATGGGTACTAGGATTATAAGGCCCTTTACCTAGAAATCATTGTTCACATGCATGCATCGAGGACCTAGAGTATTAGTCTGGAATAACATGGGTACTTGGAGCATAAATCCCTCAACCACAACTTATAGTATCACATTTCATATAGATATATCTCAGGGTTCATAATCAGTTACCTTGTCAATCATTCACAACATAGTTTACCATTTAATTTATCAAACACAACCATGGTTATTTAATTTTATCATAATACACAAGAAGAAAATTTTCTCAATTAATCCATTTATCATCATTTAATTACAAAAATCATTAACCTCTCTTGGTTAAGAAAATAAACCTTTAAATCCCATTATAAAACCATGCAACAAGAAATAATTTGAATCCCATATACCCATTATTCCCCTTTTTACATTTCTTAATTAATCATTTCAAGGTTATTGGCACAACCCATAGGTTTAAATCAAGTCTGGTCTCATAATATCTAATAGGTTCAATTGGATCTGGTAAGGGTCTCTCAATTTCATGGGAATCAATTAAATCTTCCAATTTAAATGAAATTTCATAGTGTGTAAATGAAACGCTACCACTATAACACACGATCATGACCAAGACTATGGTATTTATAAATTAGACAACAATCTTTAGTTCTATTTATGAACACTCTCCAACCCTTAGCAATCAATTTTATGTAGAATAGTTGAAAACACAATAGATAAGAAGATATAGGATAAAAACAAAATCCACACCCAAAATCAACCACGGCCAAGAGATTCCACTGCTTCATCATAAGAATTGAGAATTAGAAGAAAACCAAATGGAAAGGGATTACTGAAAATCAAAAACAAATATGTGGCAACAAGAGATGAGGAAAATTCTCCAAATCTATTGGGAGTCACCCTAGGGTCGAGAGGAGGAAGGCTACACTAGAGTAATGAATAAATAGTATGTACAAAACTTCCTAAAACTACACATCCCAAGAATTACATGGTTTGTAACCCCTTTACATGTCATGTATTTATTCTTAATGAGTGACACTAAAAAACCTATCACCTCAGTTTAATATTCAACCTAACCAATTAATAAACATAGTGTAATTAGGTTTCATAATGTGTATTATTTTCATGTGATGAACCATTTCATATCCTACAACCATTCACATCATATGTCTTGTGATATTTACATGACGTTTTACCCATTTATAGAGTGTGGAAATATTCTGTCAATAGTATTATGACCTGGTTTTTACATAAAGATGTAAACCACCTATAAAGCCTTCCAAATCATGTAAAACCCATATAACCCCTTTAATGAAAAATAAAAATCAAGGGATACATACATGGAAAAGATGGGATCTTACAAATCTGGAGGACCAAATGAAAAAAGGTTGAAATATGATCCAACCAACCACATATCAAATATGTGGGAGGAAGCAACTTAGGAATTTATACAAAGGAACATATAATATCTTCAACTATGGGAGAAAAATCCATCGTACTGATGAATATCAAATGGATATGAAGAATTCATCCAATGTTATTGAAGAAAAAAATTAACATATGAATTCACCACCCAAGATTCAATGAATAAAAACAAACTAGTACACTAACAATGGGTTTGTGCGGGTAATTAGTGTTAGTAAACACCAAATAAAAGGATAAAGAAAAATTTTATTCCCTCACTACTACTGAGGTGAAATATAAAAAGGAATTCGTAGAAGGTAAACATATTACTCACTCAAGAATGAAAAAAAGTTTCATTGATTTTGGTTATACACATTACTTTATAACCTATAAGATTTATAGAACTATTTAATTATAACCTCGATACATTGAAGTGGAGATATCCATAAAAGTAAATATTTGTGTGCTCAATGAAACCCAAGTTTTTGAAACTTCTCCTATTAGCGTCTATGGAAATATTCTTCTAGTGAATCTTGTAGTCCTTTCCTTTGTTGAATTTTAAGTCATACTAAGAATGGGTTGGATATCAATGTATAGATCTCATATCAACTATCAGAAATGTGAAATATCTTTCTATGTCCTAAACCATCCCATACTCCTTTGAAAATTCAATAAATATCATAAATATCCTTTGGAAATATCCTAAAAAGTAAGGGTGCTGATATCCATGAAAGAACTATACATTTCCTAAATGGTTGAGTTTAAGGAAAGGATCAACCTTAATGAAATTCCCATTATAAGGGAATATACTAATGTATTTACGTAAGATTTACTCTAGCTTCCCCCAGATCATGAGGTGAAGTTCTTGATTGATATTCTACCAAGATCCACTCCTATATCTAAATTCCTCTATGGGAATTCCTTGATCGAACTGGAGGAGTAAAATAATCAGATGAAAGAGAATCTAAACAAACAGTTCATATATCCTAGTGCATCACATTGGGGTGAACCAGTGCTCTTTTTCAAGAAAAAGGATCGATCAATGTGGATATGTATTGATTAATGGGATCTCAACAATATCACTAAAAATTATAATTATAAACTCTCAAGGATTGATGGCATGTTTGATTATCTATGAGGATCTTAGTACTGCTAAAAGGTTTATCTTCACTTTTTATATCATCCACTAAATGTAAATAAGGAAGATATTTAGAATACATCCTTCTATAAAATGTATGGGAACTATAAGTTCATAATAATACCCTTTGGACTTAGTAATTCCCCTAAAATATATATATATTTAATGAATAGATTCTTTAGGGACTACCTTGAAAAAAATTTGGGTCCTTTATCAATGATATTCTCATTTTATCTAAGAGAAAGGGGGACATGAAGAGAATCTAAGGATTGTGATAGAAACATTAAAAAGGAGAAAATGTATGTGAAATCTAAAAAGTGTGACTTTTGGAGGAAGCAAGTTGCATTATTGGGGAACATAATCAATAGCAAGAGAATATATATAGATCATTCAAAGAAAAAGGAAATTGAGGAATGGAAGAGACCATAAAGTTTCATGGAAATCCATAGTCATCTTAGATTGGTAACGTACTAATGATGTTTTGTGATAAAATTCTTATGATTATAGAGACTGCTAAAAAAGTTAACATGGAAAGAGGTAAAGAATTTATGAAATTAAGAATGTAATGAAAGATTTAAGGAGGTCATGAAGAGGTTAATCACTACATATAAACTAACATTGCAATCAAGTAGATATGGTTTTTTATACACAATTATGATTTTAAAAAAAATCATGGGTTGTGTATTCAAGTAGAATGATAAAGTGATATCATATTCCTCATGAAATCTAAACATCATTGAGTAGAACTACCCAACACGTGATCTATAGTTT
Source organism: Viscum album (assembly GCA_963277665.1). Taxonomy (NCBI): domain Eukaryota; kingdom Viridiplantae; phylum Streptophyta; class Magnoliopsida; order Santalales; family Viscaceae; genus Viscum; species Viscum album. The sequence continues at coordinate 1,138,514,964 of OY728155.1, read as the reverse complement.
TTGTCTATGATATTTACCTTGAATATTTAGAGACACTACCTATATGGTGGGAAGTGTAACATATATAAAAATCGTAAGATTCTAAATTATATTTTCACATGGAAATTTTTGAACATGATTCGAAAAATATGGTTAGAGATAATCTAGGATTATGACTCCTATATTCACAATTATTTTATAAAGGCGAACAAGGTAGCTGATTCACTTAGTAGAAAAGAACTTTCCACACTATCCATGAGGTGTATTGAAAAATACCCTATCTTCATTGATATATAAAGGATAGATCTGGAAATCATAATGGTAGGTAATAGCTAATACCTTTAAAAAATGATAGCCCAACTATCTATCCAAGAGAAGATCAAGGAGGCATAAAGGGATGATATGGAGATTCAAAATAAGCTGGAATCAGTAAAGGAGGGGAGTCTTCATAAATTCCACATTGATGAAGATAGAATCATTTAGTTTGGATATATAATTTGTGTTATTACATCACTATAGATAAATAAAGATCTATTAGCTAATCCACATAACTCATCTTTATCTATCCATCCTAGAAGTACTAAGATTTACCATGATCTTTAAGCGCACTTCTGGTGGGACAAAATGAAAAAGGAGAATTCTGGGCATACCTAAAAGTTCTTAGTATGTTAGAAAGTTAAAGTAGAGTGATACAATTCCAAGAGGATAACGAAACCATTTCCCATACCTTCATGGAAATGGGAAAGAATCACCATGTAATTTTTCACTAGACTCCTGAAGATATCAAAATGAAGAAATGTGATATGGTTTGTGGTAGATCAAATCACCAATACTTCTCACTTCATCATTATTTGGGAATATTTATCTCTTGAAAAAAAATTTAATATTTGTATAAAGGTTGTTATAAGGATACATAGGGAACCACTTTCAATCATCTCTGATCATGATCCAATGTTCACTTCTAAATTATAGATAAATCTTCATTATAATATGAATATTAAATTGAATTTCACTACGGTGTATCACCCCTAAATTGGTGTCCTATATGAAAGGATCATTCAAAAACATGAGTTCATGTTGAGATCCTAATAAATGGAATTTAAAGGTTGATGGGATCAATATCTCCCATTAGTTGATTTCAGATGTGAAATAAATCTTCTAATCGAGTATTCAAATGGTTCCATATGAAGCTCAATATGGAAAGTGATGTAAAACTCACACATTTTTTGATGAAGTTAGTTAATTAAATTTACATGGACCTGATATTGTATAAGAGATTATATAAAATATTAAATCCATCAAACAACTTATAAAAGCATCACAGATTCAGTAGAAGAGCTATACTAGAAACTATATAAGGGACTTTGAATTTGATGTTGGAGACAAATTTGTCCTTTTAATATCACCATATAATATTTTCATGTGGTTTGGAATGAAATATAATCTTATCACTAGGAACATTGGACCATTTTATATCCTTGATCACATAGAATATATGGCTTATCAGCTAGTACTTCCACCAAACATGGATCAAGTTCATGGTGCGCTCCACGTATCTCTCCTAAGGAAGTACATTCATGACCCCTCACATGCACTAAATACAGAGGTGGTACAATTAGAGCATAAACTCTCTTATTAGGATTATATAGTAAAGATCATGGACTATAGATATAGATTTCTATGCTATAATATAACTCACCTTTTCAAAGTACTATGGTTGAACCATAAATATGAAGATGTGTCATGGGAACTGAAGGAAATGATGAAACAGAAGTACCTTCATCTACTCTCAACTGAGAATATGAGTTGAAATTTTGGGGATTAAATTTCTTATGCAGAATAATGTGATGACCTAGATTTTGTAAGTAATAGTTTTTTCTTCAATAAATGTGTGTTATATTATATTATTTAGTATTATACACATACAGCACATTGAGAAACCACCAAAACGTTATTCCATTAATTGATATCATTATATTAGTTAGAAAATAAACCCACAAAAATAACATACATTACAATAGGTAAAAATTTAAAATAATAAAAGTATAATGAAAAAAAATATCCTTCCAATCTCCTAGAATCATTACCTCTACAAAAAACACTATGGAAAAAATAAAATATTAGATAACCAATCGATATATTAGAAAATAAAAATATAAAATCTTGATAGATATTTTCATGAATATTTAATGAAATAATAAATAGTTATTTATATGCGGTTACATGACTATTAGAATAGTAACCTAACCATTAGAATAGTAACTTGTTTGATATAAATAGTAACATGATCTTTGCGATTAGTAATTTGACCGCAAAATTATAAAATGTAACAAAAATAATATTTATCATGGGTAATTTAATAAAATATAAATATTATAAGTTTATAAAATGAATATCAAGATTAACGACTCAATGAAAATATAAGAACATTTTTAATAAACTATATTTTAATGTATTTCCTAAAAATCTAAATTTTTTACAAAAAAAATAAAATTACCTATGTCAGAAAACTATTTTTATAAAAAATAATTTTATTTTTATAATAATCATGCTGAAATTCCCCAATAGAAATTTTGTTATAATATTATAAGAAACATTCATTTTTAAGTGAATGGTAAAAATACTTTTTTCAAATTCCACATGTTTTATATTATAATGATGATATAATAATGAATTAATAAGTTTTAATTTTTTTTATTACATCCTAAAATAAATTTAATAATAAAAAGAGTTATTAAAGATAATAAAATTAATTTAAAAACCAAAAAATTAGTTTCTAAAGTCTAAAGTCAAAAGTATTCAATTAAAATAAAAATTTTCACCTTTTCCACTTTTAATTTTAATAAACTAGTGAATTTGTTTTATAAACAGTATTAAAGTCCTAAATACATTTTATTATATTTATATATGATTCATAATTTCAAAAATATCAATATTATAATGTTTACCTTGGATATAGTATATTATTCAATATTTCATCCTTAAAATACCCCTCTCCTCAAGTATAAATAACCCCTCTCCCTCCTATTGGAAAAGCACACCTCCCTCACTTAGCAAAGGGAAAAATCTAACAAAATAATTTTACTTGTGACCCTTATAATCCTTAGGTACATTTTTTAGTAATAAAGAACTATTAATTCGAGAAGATAAGGGTTTTAGAAAACAAACAACTTCAAGAAAGACATGATGTCATTTCATCATTTTATTTCATTTTCCTTTTATAATTTCACATCAAAATTTTATTATATAATTAAAACCATATAAAAAAGTAAATAGTACATTAACTTGATACTAATAATTTTAATTTCTTATAAAAAATTATGTTTTTTATAGGGAAATAATGTACATATGATGCCTCCACTTTGGACAATGTCTCACTAACAGTCAGTTAACTACCAACATAGACATTTCAAATTCTTTTGTTATCACTATATTTATGGATGGTTATTATAAATTATTTATAATATATAAATATTTTGTTAGATTTATTCTATGTTTATATAATTAATTTTACTTCTGTATAAACAACCTTGAACAAAAATAGTGAAATCAAATGAAATTTGGATATTTTGAATCAAAACATGATATTTTAATGTTTCACCTTTCACAAAGGGAATTAATGAATAGAATCCAATTATTATAGTTTATTAATAGTGAATAAAATAAACATGATTCCATTCTTGTTCCATGTTTTAATAAAACTATCTTTATTATTAAGGAGGTGTAAAAGAGATGAAATAAAGTAGTATTTAAGGTATGGGGATTCTCAAAACCAACTATTTCTTTTGGTTTATCTGATATTTCACATCATTTTCGTTGTGTATATTCCTATAATATCCTTAAAATTTATATTCAATATTATTTCCCTTATAGTTTTGTAAATATAAATGTTTCTATATTTTCAAAATGGTTTTTTTAAATCTAAATAAAGATATTTTCAAAAGACTTTATTTTGAGAAACACCACATTGAATTATATCAAGATGTTTCTTCTCTATCAAATAATGATGAGATTTTATGTCAAAATATGATTTCCTGTTTTCATTTAGGATCCCTAATGTTTATTCCCTACAAATTATTTATTAAATATTTCTAACATCCATTCCATTCCATGGTTTTATTCCATACCTATGATTATTCTCTTTCCATGTGGCATGTAAGATTATGGGAATTTTATTATGTAATGGGTGGGCCCATAATTATATATCCCTCAAATGAATTGGGTAATGTGATATATCTCATGAGATTATGTGTATTATTCTTGAACATCATGATATCTTTTTTCATAATTATGATGTTTCAATTTATGCACATATGTTATGTGTAAAAATGATGTTATCTTTGTTCACAAGTATTGTGGTATTTGACCAATATGGTATGATGCTCCATTATTATTCATATAACACATTATATGACTTTTTTACCTCATTATTATGATGATGATATTATGATTATGATATGAGGATTTTTATTAGTCCCACCTATATACTATTGATTCATGTCTCCTATTCCTCCCCTTACTAGGATTTTATCTCACCTCTTTCATTGATTTATATCTTTAGGGGATCACATTTACTAAGGAGATCATGAGATATTTTATATGGATAAAGAATAATGATTTAAATAATTTTTTATATTTATTATGTACAAGTGATGTATGAGCCAAATTTCTCCAAGATACTAAACATTTAGTTCCTGGATTGTATTAATATTATTTTTTTGTCTGAAATATGATGTAATAGTCAAGTAATAAAAAGTTTTTCTCTATCTTAGTTACAATAAATTAATTAGAAACATTATTGCTGGTGGTTAACGAACCGTTAATGGGACATTGTCCAAAGAGGATGTGTGAGATATTGAATATATGTTTGTATTATAAATAACATTTTTATAGGATATTAACATTATCAGGATCATGTTAAAATAGTATTTATTTTTTTATAATATGGTTTTTATTAGAAATGAAAAGGGAGATAAGGAATTAAAAAATGAAAACAAAATAAAAAATATGAAAGGACATTACGTCATTCTTCAAGTTTTTCCTTTTCTAAAACCCTTAACTTCTTGAAATAATGGAGTTTTATTACACAAACGTTTTCCTATTGGTACAAATGGGATTAAAATAGGGAATTATGAAAAAAAATTCTTTTTTATGTGAAGGGGGAGTGGTTTTCGAAGGGTAGGGAGAGGGGGTATTTATACATAAGAAGAGGGGTTTCATAGGATAAAATATTGAATAAAATATATTTCTCAATGTAAACCTTGTAATAGTGATTTTTTTAATTACGAAATATATTTTAAAAATATAACATCATTTTAGGACTTTCAAACATGTTCTAATTCGAATTTATTAGTTTAATCAAAAGGTATAGATAAAAATAAAAAAATGTTTATTTAATGGGACACTCAGGATTTTTAGACTTTGGAATATACTTTTTAGGTTTGGAAATATAATTTCATGAATAATATAGCATATTAAAAATAAATTGTAACACATAAAATTATATAATTTTTTAGGTCATTATTACATATTGAATGATGCATGTAAAATAGATTGGTTATGTAAAAATGGAATTTTTACAATTCAATTAAAATTTGATGTATTTTATAAAATTACCAAATAATAACCCTTGTAAAATTTTGATCTAAACGTTAAAAAATAATTTAAATTTTATTTAAAAAAATTATAACGTAGGTAATTATATTTTTTAATAGAAAAATTATAATATTTAAGAACTATATTAAAAATAAGTTTACTAAGAAAATTGTTTATAATTTATTTGAGTTTTTAGTCATGTTATTTATTTTAGGTATTTAAAAATACTATTTTCTTACATTACTCATGAAAAATATTGTTTATATTACATTTTATTATTCTGATTCCAAATCATTATTCAAACGCTCGGTTTACTATTACCAATGGTCAAGTTACTATTCCTAACAGTCCGATTACTATTCAAATGGTCATATTACATCCTATAAATACCTCTTTATTACTTGATGCATAATTCACTACAATTATTTCAAAAGTTATATATTTTCCTATTCTAAAAGTTCCCTTAGTTTACATTTTTTTTATTTTCCATAGTGTTGTTTGTGTGATTGATTATTCTAACAGATCAGGATGATCCAAATTTACCATTATAGTTTTTTTATTTTGTATTTCTTGGCCTACTATAATATTTAGAATTTTCATGATTTTAATTATTGAATAATGTAATGATATCCCTTAATGAAACTAAATATTTTTTGTTTTCTATATAGTGCATGTGTATAACACTATACAATAATATAACACACACTTATTTAGGAAACAAATATCATTAATAAAATTTGTGTCATTACATTCTTCACCCATTAAGAAATTTCATCCCCAAAATTTAAAATCATTTATCGGTTGAGAATAGGTTTTGGTGTCTATGTTTCATTGTTTCCTCAGGTTCCCATGTCACCTTTTCATGTTTATGGTTCCTCCACTGCACATTGACTTGGTGAGTTGTCGTATTGCATATAACATTGTCTCTACAATTTATGATCACCATCGAATACTCCTAGTAAGAGAGTCCATGCTCCAATTATACCATCTATGGATTTAGTTCATGTGAGGGATTTGGTATATACTTACTCAAAATATTTATATGGAACACATCATAAACTTGAGCCAGGATTGGTTGAAGTTCAAGATGATATTTCATTACTCTTATGTGATCAAGGATCTAAAAGGGTCCAATGTACCTACAGCTAATTTTTCCATTCTTTCTAAACTATATGACTCTCTTCAATGGTGATATTTGAAAAAATAATTTTCCCCAACTTAAAACTCTTTGTCTCTCCGATCTTTGTCAGCATAGATCTTCTGCCAACTCTTAGAATCTTTTATATATTACCAGATGGCTTAAAACAATAATGTCATCTCCTGTACAAGATCAAATTCATGTAGATTCCAATCAAAACCTTCATACCAACAAGTAAGAGTTCTACATAACTTTCCAAATAGAGATTCATATGGGCCGATATGAATACTCTAATAGAATATATCTTTTATAAGAACTCAACTAACGAGATTTGTTGATCCCATCCTCCTTTAGATTTGATTGATCTGGCTCTCAACATGTTATTATGTGTCAAAATGTTCATTTTAGAATGAAAATTAGTTCAAGGGTGATAGGTCATACTGAAATGTAATCCAATATTCAATGCATGTTTAAGACTTATCTAGAATTTAGATTTCAACCTTAGATCATGATCATAAATGATTGAAAGTGGTGCCCCATAAATCCTCTCTATATTCTCTACATATATCTGGGAATTTTTTTAAGTGATAAATCTTCCTAAATGGTAATGAATTGGGCAGTATTGATGATTCAATCCACTAAAAACCATATTTCATTGCTTCCTTTAGATGACTTCGGAAGACTAATGACAATGTCAATGGTGATGTTTCCCATTTCCATGTGCATATGGTCTACGGTTTCACCATCCAATTGGATTTTTCACACTCTTATTTTACTTGAAAATACAACAAGCACTTACATATACCCAAAAATTTATTTTTTCATGTCATCCCACAAAAGGTTCTCTTGAAGATCATTGCACATCTTGGTACTTATAGTATGGGTGGAGAAAGATGAGTTATGTGTATTATCTAAGTGCTCTTTATTTTTCATAGTAGATTAAAGAATGAAAATTCTAGTTCTAAATTGAACGACATTATCTTTATCAATGTTGAATTCATGAAACTTCCATTATTTTATTTCTATAACCATCTTTTAAATCTCAAAATCATCAATTTGTGCCTTCATGATCTTTTAATGTATAGATGTCTGAGAAATCATTTTGGAAAGGTAGAATATCTTCTATACAATTATTATTTCTAGATCCATCTAAGGTATTTCCATAAAAATATGGCATTTCTCTATATGAATCATAGATAGTGTAACTGGTTCTTTTCTATTAAGAGTATCAACTACTTTGATCACCATTCATGAATGATGTTTAATAGAGTAATCCTAGCCATTAATAAGCTCTAACCATCCTTTATAATGCATGTTGATCTCCTTCTATGTAAATATATACTTTAAACTTTTGGGATCTGTATATAAGTCACACTTCTCACTATAGAGGTAGTACCCCCAAATAATCAAGGAAAGGGTCATAGTTTCTAACTCTATATCATATTTTGGGAACTTCCACTCATGGATCATCAACGTTTTTATGTGTAGGCTATCACTTTATCATTTTTCATGAGTACAAAACCCAATCCTTCCTTTAAAGCATCATTGTATATCACAAACACTTCTCCACTTGAGGATAGTGGGAGTACATGCCCAATGATAACCTCTTCTTGATCTCCTTGCATATTTCATCACATTTTTTCATCCAAAAAATTACCCCTTTCTATATTAATTTAGATAATGGTCTAGTAAATAAAGATTAATTTATCAAATAAAATTATTTTTACTCAAATAATCTAAGAAAACAATGAATTTAATTGACAGTTGTGGGTCTAATATATTCTTCAATTTCATTTTTGTGAGGGGTCTAGGTAAATTCCATCACTTGTGATCACATGTCCCAATAATATGACATGTTACATCCAAAAGTTGTACTTTTTGTACTCAGTATACATCTTCTCCTTTTTTAAAGTTTCCATCGTAATACATAAAATCTTTTCATGCTCCTCCTTTACTTTGGAGTAAAAGTTTTTTCACATTGGTTATAAAAATAAACGATGTGAAAAATAATAATTTTTTTAATAAATTTATTTTGATTATTTCCCTCCCTAGTAGAAAGTTGTATAAAAATATCACAACACTATTTGAAAAACAGTAGAACAAACACTTACAATTTAAATATTTAATTTTAAAATATACAGTATAAATAAGTTAAAATCTAATCAAACCTATGAAATGATTTTCCCATTCAATTTGTAAGTCTCTCATCTCCTTTTCACTATAAGGTTGAGGGTTATCAAAAAGATAAAAATTTAATATAAGACATTTAACATGTATTTTGAACAAAAAAAATGAAATATTAAGAAAAAGTTTTTAAATAAATATAAGCTTATGGAACTTCTTAACTATCCCAATTGAAATTATTTTATACATAAATCATAAAACATAATATCCACATTCATTTTCTCCTTCTTATTGATTAAAATTCTTTTTAAAATAATTTTTCAATTTAAAATAACATTTTTAAATAATATATCAAAAATTTCCTAATGTAAATGAAAATTCAAATTTAATTTTACATATCTAATCTTTAAGATCTTCCTTCTTGTGGTCTCTCTAAAGATATCCAATTCCCTATTTGAAAATAATATGAATAAAATAAATTTGAAAGTCATTATAATATAAAAAGGTATTAAAATATTCAAAATAACATTTTTAATACATTGATAAAATTTTCTCTCACTTTACCATGGATAGAGAATAGTTAGTAAAGTGACTACTCCCTTGGACAAAAAGCACCCAACATCCAGTGGAAACCGATATATAAGAAAATTTAATGTGAGTGGTTATTATGTTAATATATATAATAATTTATGAGATATATTCTCCATAATCTTGAAGATAAGAAAACATCCAACACTAAATAATTACATTCTTTTGAAATATTTCAATAATATAAACTGTTCTTTCTACGTCATTCATTATCATTACTATAGGTAAAATAAAATTTGGGTCTATAAATCCATATACTTTTATATTTTCATAATTCGTACCAATTTTACAAATATACCTAATACAAAACCAACATAAGTATAAATTTTCAATAAATTAAATGAATAAAAAAATTTGTTAATCAGCTTACAAGGAAAAAACTTTTATCATGCTTATTCCCAACTCATCTCTAGTTACAAGATCCATAATATTATTTTACAAATGCACCACAAACATTGCTTGCACACAAAATCAAGATTCACTTAGAATCTCATAAACATCCAACAATAAATTTGAATATGTTTACAATCTATCAAGACAAGTATACATTGTACATGAAGTCATAAAAATTTAATTTGTTTTTTTCTATACAGTATTTCTTTACCATAAATGTATTCCTATAAAAATAAATGAATATATAAACATTAAAATGTTAAAACAAATTTATTAGAAAAATTAAATAAAATATAAAATATAAACATACCTCTATGGAAATATGTCGAACAAGTCTAGTTGGAAAATCTAAAAGATAGATGATACGTTTTCCAGTTATACTCACATCATATATAGGTAATGGTATTCTTGTTGATATATCTATAGTATCATGTACACTGACCCTATGATTCCCTATCTCTATCTATTTATGATTAATGGTGTTTCCAATATAAAATATCATTCCATATATAACAATAAGATGTTAGGGATCATCAAAATATAGCCAAAATTAACTAGGAAGTTGTTGAGGAGGGGTATAAAAGTAGGATAATAAGGAGTTGGGTATGAAGGTGGAGTTGTATGAGTAGGATAAGTCGGAGTGGGATCTGTTAGTAGAGGTGGCGGAGTGGGATCAGAAGTCTGAAACTATATTTTCATGTCTGTAAATGTTGATTGTGCCAAATCTCTGATCATGTCCTACATCATCACATGAATATCCTAAAATTATCCTTCTAAAGTTTCTATTTTTTATAATCATCCACCATTGAAGAAGCATTAGAATGTGGAAACTCTTTTTTTACTGATACACATGTTGGATATCCTCACACATGAACCAAGTGTTCAAGATTTCCAAATTTTGTATCTAAAATATTCTTCCTTCCCTTAGCAATAAATACTCCATGTGTGCTCGGCTCCTTAAGAGAATCATGTATGGAATATTTGAAAAAAATGTAATGTATCATGATATATAATGAATTGAATTAACTTAAATAAATAAGTAATGTAAACATCTTACAACCCAATTAGCTAAAACCCTCAACTCTTTCATAATATATTGTCTTTTTATGATCATCTGAGACCTCTTCCAGTTTTCATGTTTAGCAGGGTTAAAGGAGGGCCAAGCTCTGTAGATCCTGAAGACTAATATCTTTGTTTTTGAAAATTTTCAGCTATAATTGTTTCTTCCAATAATATGTACCCTCATCAAGATAAAGTATGACGGTATACATTTATAGATTGGATCACCTGATGTTATCTTCTCAATTTCTATAAATTAAAAATAAATAAATCATATATATGATCCTTAATATAAAAAAACTTCTAATAGTTAACTTTACACTTATAAAAAAAATTCTCATCATCTACTTTCAACAACTTTCTTCTATGTATCTTTATCTATAAATGGATGTATTATGATGTTGTCTAGGCCCAAAAATGAAATAAGATGTGATGGTTGATTTAATATTCCTCCATATCATAGCATCCAATGATAAATATTTCTTCCTAAATACTCTAGTATTAGGTATATAATATTTCATCTAATCAGAAGCTATAAAACTTATATTACTATAAAGATTTTTAGATAAGTAAAATAACAAAAAATGAGCTTACCAAAATTCTCTCCCAAAAGTGAGATATTATCAATTTGTGAACACTTTTGAAATCATTGATCAAAATACTATCTTTTCATTTAGATTTCACTACTATAAAATTAGTGAATTTGTTTGAATTTGGACCTATTTGAATATCATTATCATAAAATTATACTGGTATCCACAGGTCCTGGTTATAAGAAATCGATGGTATTGTTAAACATGTGCTTCCATGTTTACCAACCCTTGAACTTTTTTTTATCCCTATGGAAGTATATCTCTCTTGTAACAAAGGATGGGGAAGCTCATCAAATAGGAGAATGTTTATGTTCCTCTCTAGAGGTATGAGTATGATCATCTTCAGAATTTTGTGGTGGAATAGATGATTGATCTTCAATTATCCTACAAACCAACGAAATAAATAATTAGTGTACAAATATACAAATCCAACTAATACATTTAAATGTAAATAAAAAATGAAACATTATGAAACAAAAAGTAATATAAATTAAACTTAACACATTTTTAGTCGTATTTTTTATAGGTAAATAAAATTATAACAACATTAATGAGAGTTTAAATGACATAAATGAATGAAAAAATCCAATTTTTTGTGAATATTAAAAATTCTACAGACAAAGAAATTATTTTTTACAGCCAATTTTTTTTAATTTAATCTTATAAAATATTTTTATTATTTAACACATTAGATTTAAAGATTAAATTATTTTCAATAAAATAAATTAATAGATAATTTATGTAAGGGTAAATATGGTAAACTAAAAAATTAAACTAATATAAACAAACAATTTAACTTATTAGTTATAATAAAAGTTTTAATAAATAACATATAATTAAAATACCAAACATTTTATGAAATTTAAAAAAAGAAAATGATAAATAAATATATATTACCTATAATATTAGGAATATACTAAAGTATTGTTTTCCCAAATTCCTTTGATATTATCATTCCATATGGCACAAACCATTTCTATGATGTTCTCATCAATATTATCTGTTAATATTTTCATAGAAGTAGGGATATCACATAAATCAGTATCATTATTAAATTTTATCATACAAATTTTACTATTTTTCCCTTGTAAAATAATATACCACTGCATATCAGATTGATCAAGAACATAGAAAAACTATTTTCATGTGTTTCTATTATAAAATGTTTTGTTGTGTATTTAAATCTATTCAGATTAACTTGTGTCATTCCAAATTCATCGGGTCTGATGCTATTTTTACTGATAAACCATGTGTGGTTAAACACTAGAAATTTATATTTAATGTAATCAACCTTCCATGTTTCTTTAATAACTATATAATATGCACTTGATATGGAGATTGGTTTTTTTCATTGGCACTCGAAAAATGCATTACTTCAGTGAACACCAATACACTACCATTTTGAACTGAAATTATATTTCCTTGATCATTCCTAGGAAATTTATATAAATTAATGTTATACCTAGACCATGTTATGAAATTTAAACTTGGACCGCCCACTAACTATCTCAATGTTTTTTATGCATCTGATATACCAATCACGGTCTCTTTAAACCATGATGTTTTATTATTCTCATTCAAAATCCACATATCATACTTATTTGGATATCATTTTTTCAACACATTAATATTAAATTTTATATATAAATAAACATAACCTATTTTATTCGGGATGTATAAATATACTTTCTTTATCTGTTCCCCTGTAAACAATTTTCTTTCAAACCACAAATCTCATTTCCCCTATAATTGACTCATTAATGGAATGTTGTAGACAAACCAATGTAATCACTGCAAACAAGTAGCTTATACAAATCTCTATAACCTCCCCAGAAATATACTTCTCAATAATATAGGCTTTAGGTTGATAATTAGTCTTAACATAACCTCTAAATATCTTCATATAAATTTTAAAAGGATACATCCAAAAAAAATAGATCTACAAAGAATTATTTCTCAAACCAAATGAACTATTAAATTCAACATGATATCAAAAAGTGATGTAAAATACACATTTCCAATTAAAAAAAATATTGAAAATTATTCATTCTATAATTTTTTAAGGCATTCAGATCAATCACCTTATTAAAAATTGAATTGAAAAAACAACACACCTTCAAGATAGTTATTTTGACATGGATAGGAAGTATTCTATGAGATGAAACTGGTTGGAGTTATTGTATCATGACATGAAAATCATGATATTTCATACCTATAAACGTCAAATCCATTAAATACACAAAAAAATTACATTTGAATAATAATCCTGTGACACTTTGATTGCATGAATACAATGAAAAAATCTAATTTTATCCTTCACGGATAATGTATGACAATATGGGTGTGGGAATGTTCATCTTCGATACGGAGTGGGAGATAAATCTAAATTAATTTCCATTGAGAGTACTTCCAATCTTTCATTCAACCCATCTTTAGTCATTCCTTTAATATCTAACAATGTTCCAATCAAGCTGTCATATATATTCTTCTCTATGTGCATGACATCAATGTTATGCTTGGCCTCATGATATCTACAATATGGTAGCTCAAAAAATATTGGTTGTTTCTTCTAAATACTTCTATCATTAACAGTTTTTTTTTCATTCTCAATGTCACATCAATGTTTTTCACCCTCTCAAAATACTAATCGGAGGAAAAGGGTTTGGAGAAATATCAAATTCTTGGGCATCATAGAATTCCTTTTTTATCTTCGATAAGAATGATCTAGAGACAAACACTTTTTATGAACCATGTATATTATTTTTTTCCCATGACGAAGATGATATTATGAATTCTGTTGTTCATAAATTGGAAAATCTTTATGACCCTTAACATTGTATCCATACAAATTTCTATATGTTGGGAAGTCATTAATAGTGATCATAATCATTGCACACACTTGAAAATATACCATTTTATAATAATCATACACCATAATCACTTAATATAATAAAACATTAAAATCATCAATTAATGGTGATAGGAAAACATCAATATCATTTCCAGGTTTTTTCAATCTAGGGATCATTAAACTGAATATGATATATTTTTTATTCATACAAAATTCAAGAGATAAGTTTTATATTTCTAATAAAATAGGACATGAATTATGTGTTAAACTAAGGATTCAATATGAATCCATTCCATCCATGCACAATCCAAGTATGAGATTTCTAACTTTATTTCCTAATAAATGAAATTGGTGATCAATTTTCTTGCATTGTAGATAATCAGCCAGATGCCCTAATTTTTCATCACATATATGCACATATTCATTCCATATCAACCTTTTTTCATCATATGAATTTCAAAATAAAAGTTTTAAAATAGGGATTATAGGAAGATACCAAAATTCTTTAGAAGGGGTATTTATAACTACTAAATTAGCCTATGATTTTTCTTTTAAATTATAATGTGACATACCATGTTTAGGAAACCCTGAAAAAAAAATTCACCCCTTTCTATATAGTACAATGTCATTTGAGCATGAATGTATTTTCTAGTACCCTAATCCCATAGGGAATAATATTTTTGTGATTTATAATATGAATCTAGAAGATCATTTTCTTTAGGTAGAATTTGTTTCAATAATTGTAGCAGTTCTAAAAAACCCCTTGTTTTTCTTTCCATGTTTGACCTTCAAGTTAATAAATCTTAACACCATCGATAAAACCATAAATTTTATACAACATGAATACAAAGTTTTTTCAAAATAATCATATAAAAACCCAATTGTCAGTTCTTTCTAAATTTACTCTATTTTAATATCATATATAATTTATTTTATTTGATCGGACTTATCACCTTGAAAAGAGTCATCATCAATAGATCTGAAATTCTACCTAGTTTCTCCATGTCAAATCCAAGGGTTGTAACTCATATTAAAACCATGAAAAATTAAATGATATTTTATTTATATACTTTTCAACTTTATCATATTTAAACATTTCATAGATGGATAGAAAAACATGTCATTTTTTGGAACATTTTGTTTAAGAAATTACAAAAAATCATCAACACCTTCATCATATTCATCATATATTCGAAGTGCAGTAATCTAGATTTGACTCATTGTTTTTTATAAAAAATATCAAATAAAAATATCTTTTAAAAATAATATAGTGTCATAAATGTGAGTAATAGGGGAAATATCATATTATTTTAATCGTAATCAAGACGATGCCATTTTAGTATAATTCATCAGAAAAATGTATCTATGATTTTATATGATAATAAATATAATGTTTAAAATATTGATAACATATATTAGAGATTAAATTTAATGTTAATTGGAATGATTATACAATCAAATAGAAAGGAAAAAAATAAATTTATATCACTAAAGTGTAAAAGAGAGTCTTATTGGAAAATAAAAATAAATGAAAGCCTTGGAAGAGGGACTAAATATCTATAAATATCAAGTGAATATTTCATTGAGTTGAAAGTAATAAAAAACATTAATTGTACCATAGGATAATTATTGACTATAACGAAGTTTTTTAAGAAAATATATTAATTATATAATTATTATAAGTAGTAGTTTATAGCAAAACAAGATAGAGGTTAAATGTTAAGATTCTCACTGAGAAAAATATTCTTACATTAATTGTAACTCTAATAATTTTTTTTATAAAAAAAGTCTTAGCAAATATTCAAAGATTTTGGAACAAAATATTAAAATTGAATCATGGAATTTTCAAGAAAAATCACACTTATATTTTATTATTATATTCTTCATCTAATTAAAATAAATATTTCATTGAAAATAAGGATTAATTTTGTAAAGTAATAGAAGGTAAAATTTTCTATATAACCACATTAAATAAAAAGGGATGTTAAATGTTATAATATATTTCAAACACTTATGAGGGATATAATACATCCACACATCAAATAATTATAAAATTTATATACTTTCAGAAGATAAATGTGATGATATTCATAATCCTAACATATCATATTGAACACATGATAAATAAAATGAATTAAAGAGGATTTCAAAAAATTTGATCGTAATCCATACTAAAAAATTAGTTGGTTGGTTTCATTTGAGTATATATCAAGTGGATAATAAGAAACATTAAAGGGTGTCAACATAGTAGAAAACTATATTATAATATAATTATAAAATAAAATTGAAAAATAAGAAGATATTACATTTAATGTTTTTATAACTATTATTACAAAGGGAGTAATTTATAAAATAATAATAATTTAAATTACATTTAAAAACCTATAAAACAAATAAGTGAAACATTATAAGGAAAATTAAAATAATAGATGTGAAAATTCATTTGTGTAGAAGGGATTAAAAAATGAATTCCTTTTAATCATTTATAATGTAAAAATAAAAATAATATACCTTTATAAAATTGTAAAAATATATACAACGATATTCATAAAAAGATATATGGGATATATAGATTGAGGAGAATTATTTTCCTTTAAAAAAATTTGATTAATAAGGATAAAACTCTATGAAACAATTAATTTTATTTCTTAAGTAAGGGGATGCTAAATGGTAATATGATATTTAAAAAAATTTAACAAACCAACGAATAATTCAATTTACTCTTGTATCAAAACCAGTTTTTCTCTAACCTGAACAGATAGGGATTCTGATGGAGTGCTTATTAAAAATATATCATGATGATAGATGGAAATATACCTCAAATTTCACAAAATTAGGGTTTCAATAACATGTAGAAAGGAACAAAATCCAACTAGAACATAAAAATGATAAAATAGTTATAGAGAATCAATTTTTTAAGGAATCATCAATGGACCGACTGAAAGAGAGGGTAAAAAATAAATGTGTCTTACTTGAGATACAAGTAGATCTATATTCAAACACATAATGATGGGGATAATGAAACATAAGCATGTATGAATATGGTAATGTGAGACTCGAGTTCACTACATCAAACAAAACAGGGTTAGGGTTTTTATGTCATGGAATGACCAAAATAGAGGAATGTCAATGTGTAAGTATTAAATGAGAGATGATAATATCTATATTTAATGCATAATGAAAGGATAAAAGGGTGTATAAAGATGGTAATTTGATATTATAGTCCACTGGATCCAAGAAATGAGTGTTAGGTCTTCTATGCAAGAGAAACAACACTATTATCACAAAAAAAGAGATCAAAATGAATCTACCAAACAATTAAAAAAATTAAAGATTTTTATAATGTTTGTTATTTAATAACCTATGTGGAAAATATGTGTAAATTTTCTTTTTTACATCATTTAATATATAATTGTTGTCAAAAATCATGAAAATCACTTTCTCACTTTAGTTATAAATAACCAATGTTAAAAAGGAAACATGAATAATAGTTTTTTGTTCTAGTGGCCCCTTGATGTTGATTGAACAAGTCATTAATCCTTTGAAGGGGATAAGTTTTCATTATGGTAATCTTGTTGATCTCTTAGTAATTAATGCACAACCACATTGGTCCATCCTTTTTCATGACAAAGAGTATCGGTGCACCCTAAGCTGATGTACTGGGGTGTATAAACCCTTTTTCCAAAATTCTCTTGAAAATGATTCTTTAACTGTAAGATTAATATCTTTTTTCCATATGTTTCCAAGAAAAATTCTCTTGGAAAACAATATTGCTCCCACTAACCCTTGGTAGACACAAGGAAAAGATTCATTTGAAATGAATTCTCTAAGATCTTGTTTCTTACTTTAATCTTGAACTGGATTTCAGTAACTTTCAACCTACATTTTCATTTTATGGTTTCATCATCCCTTTCTGGTTGAATAAAATAGACACCTTCCATGAAAGTTTACTTTGATATCCAATGGCCAATTTAAATGATCTTAGAAGTTAGCTATGACAATTAAAATTCTAATGGATTTAAGCATACCAACTTGGTATAACCAATTGAGCCTTATTGGTACCAGGCTTGTACCATACATGTATCAACTCACTTGAATAGCCACTATAGTATATAGTTTATAAGCCCCTTTTAAATTTGATACATGTAATCTATTACTGAATTTTAATTTGTCTTGTCAATCTCAGCTAATTTCCATAGACTTCTTACTTGTAGGAATTATTATTCTCAGTGAATAATTTATTATTGGCCGTAGTGAATATAAAACCATCTCCATGGTTCCATCCTTCCTACGCAGTATGTGTCACTAGAACATGCCTCTTCCACATGTGCTTGTGGAACTTGTTCCTATTCCAACCATTTGTGCATCTCGAGAATTGATTAAATCCCGGTCAAATCAGCTCCCACTATCTCTAATAGAGATGTGTACCCTTATATAGAAATTTATTCTATCACTTGACCATATATTTTCCTTCTTAAGGATTTAGGTAATATACTATGAAACATTCAGGATATTTACCTAGATACACCATGTGTTTAGATTCATGCATGTTTGTTTAAATCCTAACAAACGCTTTGAATCTGCAACACGTTTCCTATGGAATAATAGATTTAAATCATACAATTAATCATATAATATCCATTTTTCATTTTAAGTTGGTATATTAGTTATGGGATTTCACCATTATTTTCAAATCACATATATAAATATGATTGAAGTTAATGTAGGTTGTAACATTTATACTACTTACATCATAACTTTGATGAATAGAATGTGTGTTCAGGAATTGATCCACACTACATTTTTTTAATCCATGTTTATATGTAAGACTTTACCATCGATCCTCCTTATGATAATCAATACCGTGATGTAGTTAAGGTAATGTTTGTTTAGGAATTACTCCATGCTACATTATCATGATTAACGATTTCATAGACAATATATTCATTAGCATGCCGATACAAAGTAACTCATATCTTCTGACCATGCATAAACTTCACTATTACATTCCTTAATTTCTTAAAGAAATATTATGAAGTATCTTTACCTCTAGATTTTCTTTGGAATATTTCATGCCCTCTTATTGAACTAACCCCGGAAGCTTTGTGGCATACCTTTATTTCTAAAGGTTTCTTAGTACTAACTAAAGACGCCAAAAATATCAAAGGTGTTTAGTTGTTTTGAGCCTAAATATCATACTAGGTATATTCTTGGCGTCCACTTTTTGTTCTACTTGACAAAGAATCATATTTACATAAGTGGGAAAGTCTTACATTTTATATTCATCATGTACTACCTTTGATTCAAGTATGTATGAACTATTTTTTTAGTATGTTACACCACAAACAACATTCATTCCTGAACTTGGAATAACATCTCATTATGACCAAAAAGTCATGTGAGATAAATGTTTTGGTTAAACTTAACAACTTTTTCAATTTGAATCAATCACATGGAAATTAGAAGTTATGTGTTTCTCACTACTTACTTAGGAATCACCCTTTCTCAACTGCTTGGAGAAGACACCTTACTCCTAGTAATGTTTCTCCACTTACTTGGTTAATGTATTTAAATACATATATTTAAAAATAATATTGTATTTAATACCCAATAAGTATGTGAGAAACAATCCTTTTATCTGATGAATATAAACTGAGGAAGAAGTATGTTCTTTCTTATTCAATTCAGTTCAATACATTTTTAAACTTCCATAAAATTATTTCATTATATGCGATGAAAATAACTGCCTATTAAATAACCAACCACTTTTGTTTGAAGAATAGTACGAAGGTTCCTTTGACGTAACTTTTCATTGTCCTTTTCATATTATCTCCCAATTGATTCGTCATAAGAATAAAATATGATACTTTCTTTAATATTCTTATTACTTGGTGATTGTTACCTTAAAGGTAATGAATCACTTACTTTATACGGTTTGTTTTTATCCTTAAAAAAACTTGATAAATTTGGTGTAAAAGGCATAAGAATGGGATATCATGAAAGATTATGAACTTTCATTCACTTTACACAAAGCGAGTGCAATCATCACATTCAAATCATGCTTCACTTTCTCCTTGGAAACTTCTTGGAAATGAGACTACATGTAACATAATCCATGTCATGATGTAGCAACCACAACTAACATCAAATTTTGATGATATAATTATGATATAACCATCATATTCTTGATTCATGAGTCTCATGTAAGAAATTTTACACTCTCTCTTCTTTATGTGGCTTAATAGGTTGGGACACAAGAACCTTGAATTTCTGATATAGTAATATTATGCGGAAGAAACTATACTATATTTGAAATTCATGCTAGTTTGGACATTAACATTGTCCAAAATTTGTCGTTGTTTTATTTTGGTATTACTTCCTATTCTCTATAAATAAACTTTAGAAGATTAGTACCTTTTATGTTGATTATTGAATTTGACATTACTGATTAATTTAATCATTAAATGTCTCCCACTAAATTATTGAATTCTAGGAACCCTCTGTACTAGAATCAAAATACTCATTAGTTTGAGTATTCTAGTGGAAAGGATCCCTGAACCTCCCTCATAGTCTACAAGTTATCACTACGCAACTACTTGGAGTGTCCAAGGTAGGCTTTTCGATGTACAACCACATTAACTCACGATTCCTTGATCTATTGGGTGAATTCCTAGCTTCTAAAATTATAATTTGATTTACTCAATGCTTGCCTCTAAAAATACACCAAGCTAGCTATGGCTATTTCTTTGCTGTAATTTTAGTTAAGCCAATCCACCATCCTAATAAGAACTCCTCGGTAGTAAGAGGAACCCTCAGCTATGGAATGACCAGCACCCCAAACACCCGGTTTTGTTCAAACTTGAATGATGAAAGTTCGTAATGACTTAATATTACTTTGAGGGTTTTGTGTTTTTTCTCTCAAAAAATTTGATCCATTTCTATTAATCTTGTTCATCTATTTTTTCGCACTCTCAATTGAGAATTAATAGAAAAAAACACGTCACTTATTTATTCATTTTTTTATTTATTACATTACGTATTTTCCTGCTATTTTTTAAAATGAATAAAATAATGAATAAATTCATAAATGTAAACTATTACCTGATTGGTCTTGAGCATCTAAACAACCTAGGGGTATCATACTTGAGTTGATGCTTGACTCTTGATAAAGCATTTCCCCATCTTGTATGTTTTCTTAGCTTCTAGAGTATCGCATCATCTTAGCGGGATCCACGTTACATCTTGGAGTACCACCTCATCTTGGTAGGGTCCACATCATGTCTTGGAGTACCGTCGTATCTTGGTGGCTTCCACATCTTGTCTTGCATCATCTTCATTCGAAGTACAAAGATACTCGCGCGCAGTTAAGGGGGACTGGGGTATAAATGTACATCATATAAGGTGTGCATGACATTATACACTTTAACTAAAAATAAAGATGATGTGAAAATTGTCATTTAATTAATTACATACATCGTACACAGTTAAATAATTAATTAAATAAATGCAACATATATGAGTCTGTGCTCAAGACTAGTAGGCATGTAAAATGCACGATAAAATTAAATTAAATTAATTAAGTATGAGGGTTATAAATTAAATTAAATGAATTAAATAATTAGAACAATTTAATTATTTATCAGTCTTCTAATTAATTTAATTTCAATATCAAAATTAATTTAATTTAACTTAATTCAAATTAATAATCAAATTGAATTAATTTTATCTAGGTATTAAAATTTATTTATTTCCATCCAAAATTAATATATTAATTAATTTTATTTAATTCTATAATTAAATTAATTAATTATATTAATTTAAAGTAACTTGGTTCCCAAAACACCTACTATGGATCATTGCGGGTTGCGCCAAACTTTTGTAGACCTGTAAAGGGCTTGAAAAAACTCGTAATGGGCTAAGCTGATTCAGGCAGGTCCACCTAGACCAAATCTGATTTATCAGACCCACCCAAACCCCTCTTGGGGTGATTCAGGTAGGGAAGATCCATTGCACACATACCTCACGATCCGAACTGACCACGACTGCACCAGAAGGCCTGGAGGAGGCCGGTGCGGCGACCTGAGCACGAAGCGTAGAGGGAAGCAACAAGTCGCGGGTCGTCGGCGGGTATTGGTGTAGGGTAGTAGCGTGGCATCAGTGTACGGCTCTAGTTGGAGTTGTAGAAACCTGTGGTGGCGCGACCCTAGGCAACACGACATCGGCATGAGGCTTTCTATATGCAGGGTACGGGCTTAGCGGGCGGACAGATCTGTCTGGAGCCGATGGCTGGGAGGAGGCTACCTGATGAGGTATTTGGTGATAGCTAAGTGGCCTGAGGTGATGGCGTAGAGATCTAGGTGGAATGCCTACTATGATAGGGAGAATCGAGTCTCTCGGGATCCAGCCAAGGGGTCGTTGGAAGGTCGGCGAAACGGGTGAGGTGACAGCCTGCTGCTGGATGGCGGCCGGGATCTAGAGGTTCCAACCAACAAGGCATGGCAAAGAGCATGCCGAGGGTAGGAGAACCGGTTATCAGCGGTGGAGGTCAGGTCGAGGGTGCCCAGAGGTCAGGGTTGTGGCGTGCTTCTAGTGCGGAGGAGGATAAGTTCGGCTCCGACAAGAGCCAATTTTCCCAGGTGACGCCCTCCCATGGCATGTCGAAGAAGTAGAGAGGGGGTCCAATGTGGACCCCCCCCCCCCTTTTTTAATTATATAATCCACCACCCCATCCCACTTCAGTTCCCTTTTTTTAGACTTCCTTTTTTTAAGTCATGTCTCCCTAATGATTTTTGGGTTTTTCCAACCCCAATTTTTCTTTTGTGTGTTTTTCCTCACAAAAAATTTTCTGAAGGCTACATAGCCTTTAAAATATAATAATAACAATATTATAATAATAAAATAATAATTTATTTTTATTATATAATTTAAATAATATAATAAATATTATTATAATAATAAAATTATACTGAAAATTAGAGAAATTATAAAATTTATAATTTGCATATAATTTTAATGATATCCAATGAACCAATATAAACTTGATCAGTCCTTCAGAATAAATAAAAATTAATACCTGTGATCAAACCGCAAATTTGATCTACTACAAAAATTTAAAATGGGCATAACTAGGTCGTTCGAGATCAGATTGATGTGTGTATTGAACCAATAATATCATTTTGAACCCTCTACTTAATTGTAATGAAAATTTAATTTTCTAGGCTCAGAAAATCTACATGATCTCTCTGATACAACTAAAAAGTTTTGGGGCCCGCAACGGAAGCTGGTGGGCTAATGATTTTAAAATTTTCCTCGATGGGTCGAAGAAACTTTTCTGGGCTGACGATCTGGGCCCTAGTAAGGTCTAAGTATCTCACGTAAATTATAAAGAGCACAAAAATAAACTGAAAACAAACTTGTTTCAAATATGAATCTGCAGTCGACTGCAACTTGTCACCAACAATCATCACTTGAAGAATCCATATCAAGATCCCTCTACATCATCCACACATTCTTCAAAAATCTTCTGGAAGGTTGATCGTCGAATTCAGGGTGCTTGCACAGTTATATGACGATGTCTTCGACATCTCGACAATCACTACATCAGGATCCCTTCGATGCTTGAGGGGGATCTTGATCCTAGCTCTTGAATGAACTTCTTCTCTCTCTAGGAAGTGGTAGGGGAGAGAGTCTCTCATTTTTCATTACATGAAATGAATAAATAGTTACTTAGAGAGAGGGTCTCACCTCTATTTATAGTGGTGTTTCAAAATACCCGGTTTGGTTCCTTGGCCCCCTTTTATTTCAACGTCCACTAAATAAATAATTTTGACGAACTAAACTGCATCAATATTATTTATTATTTTACCACATATTTGAAATATATATATATATATAATATATTATGTGATAAAAACTAATCCATTTAACTTGACTCGCTATCCCACTTAATATTAAACAAACCTTGAATATTAAAATAATATTCGTTCGATTAATATTTTCTCGTATTTTCTTAACATGTAAATACATTAAAAAAATTATATCCAAATTATTCATAACTTGAATAATAATTAATTTATTTAATTATCGATGATCGATACTTTGGTCAACACTCGGACCCTGTGGAGGGGCCCTCCATGTCCATATACCTATTCAACTGAATAAGGCGGATTCTTGAATATGCTATTGTATGTGACCCTCTTGGCCCTTATCTCGATAGCACTGAATAAAATCCATATACCAAGAGAGGAGTCTAGAAACCCATCATGGCCCCAATAGAGATAAGGATTTTTACAAAAATGACAATCAACCTACGAACACTGAATGTGTACTATAATCTATTTGTCATAAAATATATAATAAAGTTGGACACACACTCATGTCATCGTCCTTTTCTTGTTTTATTATTTGTTGATCTATCTGGATGGATTTTCCTTTCTACTAATTTGGCCAAAGACTTATGAAGGCAGCACCATCCTGATCAAATAGGTATAAGATATACAACTTCCTAAACATGGAAGTGAAAAATCCTTTTTTGACTATTCAACCAATGTTATACCACCAACGACGCACCCAAAAAAATCTACCTCACCACGATTTCAATACCATGGTTTTTCCCTTTCATCAATATATGAAATCAAATGATACATATTGGTAAAGGTCACATGTCAGGAGACCAATACACTTGTCTATAAATAGGAATGACCAATGAAACCCAAAACATGCAGTGTTCCTATTGGCGGGTCTGTCCTCATGATCTCACTACTAGAGATCACCAAGTACGAACTTCATGAAAATAAGTCTCAATTATTATGATCCCCCATCACATTATATTCAAACATCTACTGAGTCTAGTAAGTAAGATTTATCTAGACCATAAAACATATATTTAAGATTAATGTCATAGTATCTCAAGGTTCTCATTATAGCATGTGGTCTACTATAACCTATCGATAATTACTCTTTGGACATTACCATTTCAATAGTGGATGAAAAACATTCTACACTATAATGGTAATATGAAATCATGTATAACTAACTGTACACATGATATGGTAATCAAAAGTACCGCATAGTTGTTTCTAGGGAACCCACTATTTCAATAAGGAGGAATATCACCTTTATAGACATGGTTAGATCAATGATGAGTGAGACAACCCTTCCATTATCCTTTTGGGAATATTCTTTGTACACAACAACATATACCATTAACCGAGTACCATATAAGGTTTTATATGGGATTCATATGAGTTATTGTGTAGAAACAAACCCAATCTGTCACACTTACATGTATGGGGATGCGAGGCTTTTTTCAAGTCTATACCAAGTGAACAATTAGTAACTAGAATCAAAAATTTCATCTTTATAGGCTATCCTAAGGAAACCAAAGGAAATTACCTATACATCCCTTTAGATGGAAAATTTGTTGTGGAAGGACATGCCATATTTCAAGAAAGGGAACAGATTTACAATATAAATAGTGAGAGAAAGATTGACTTTAATGAATTTAATGATCAAGATGCACAAGAGTTGGTATGAGAACAATCTACACAAGAGAAAGTGGAAGAAGAAGTATTTCTTGATACACATATACTGAGTAGGTCTACTCAAGAGGTTAGAAACCAGACATTATGTTTTTCTTGTCACCGAGTCAGGTGACACATTAGTGCTTGAGCATGATGAACCTATAACCTTCAAGGAAGTAGTATAAGGAAAAGAACCTGCTAAGTGGAAAAATTCCATGCATTCTGAGATGCAGTCCATGTACCAAAATCAAGTTTGGATTTCTATAGACCCTCCAGTTGATGTAAAACACATTGCGTGAAAATGGGTATTCAAGAAAATTCTATACATTGATGGTTAGGTTAATACCTATAAAACAAGACTAGTTACAATGGATTTCAAACAACATCAGGGCATCAACTATGATGAATCCTTATCATTAGTAGAAATGATAAAATCCATCAGTATATTGCTTGAAATAAAAGCCTTCCATGATTATGATATTTTTAAAATGGATGTCAAAATAGCTTTTCTAAATGGGAAGTTGGTTGAAGATGCCTATATGACTCAACCTAAAGGGTTTGTCAGGTCAATGAATTCCAATAAGTTATACAAGCCGCAGAGATCCATTTATGGGTTGAAGTAGACATCATGATCATGGAATTCTCATTTTGATGAGGCTATAAAGGAATTTCATTTTGTCAAAAACAAAAGTGAGCCTTATATCTATATGAAGGTTGATGGGAATACCATTATTTCCTAGTGTTGTATGTTGATGACATATTAATTATGGGAAAAAATGAAAGAATTATAGTTAGTAAATACTCTGTTAAATGAATGATTTTCCATGAAATGCTTAGGTGAAACAGCCTACATTCTAGGGATTAATATCTATTGAGATAGATCTCAAAGGTTTCTTGGATTATGCCAAAGTGCATATATTGATAAGTTACTCAAAAGGTATAATATGGAACAATACAAGAGAGGGTTGTTGCCTATGTCACATGGTATCAATCTCTCCCTGAAAATATATCCACAAACATAGGAGGAGATTGATAGAATGAGTAGAATCCCTTATTCCTTGGTAGTGGGTTCTATCATGTATTGCATGCTATGTACTAGGTTTGATGTTTCCTTTTCCTTAAGCATGGTGGCTAGATATCAAGATAATCCAGGAGAACTCAACTGGGAACCTATTAAAACTATCCTAAAGTAATTGAGGCATACAAAGGATATGTTCCTTGTGTATGGAGGAGAAGAGGAACTAGTAGTGATGGGATACACTGATTCTAATTTCCAGATAGATCATATTGATCTGAAATCACAGTCAGACTGCATCTTTTTCATGTATGGTAGTGCAATGAGATGGAGAATCTCAAAGTAGTCTATAGTCACCAATTCTACAGTAGAATCTGAGTATATAGTGGCTTCTGATGTAGAAAATGAAGTATTCTGGACATACATCATTATCTCAGACATTGGTGTTGTTCCTAGTAGTGCAGAATCTATTCTAGTTTATTATGATAATATTGTTGTAGTGGTGCTTTCCTGGGAGCCTAGGTATCACTAGAGGATAAAGAATATACTTCGAAAGTGTCATATATTGAGGGATTTTACTTAGAGAGGTGAATTATCATATATCAGAGTATCCATAGAGAACAATGTGGAAGGCCCCCCCAACTAAATCCATATCTCAACAGAAGCATTATTATCATATGAGTCTTAGGGGATTGATACTTGTTAGTATTTGGATCTAGTGTAAGTAGGAGTGTTGTAAATGGGTGCCCTAGACCCAACTTGTTATGTACATTGATTACCAATGCATGTATACAGTTTTTTTATATATACATGTGTTTATCTTTCCATAATAGTGTAGATACTTATGTATCCACTATGTTTATGGTAATTTCCTTAGATTACGTGTCGTATCAACGGATTATAGTAGATCCCATGCTATAATGAGAACCTAAATATACTATGACAACAATCTTAAATTAATGTCATATGGTCCAGATACAACATTTTGATAGGACACGGATGATGTGTGACTATTAAGTTGTGGGGGATCATAAACATTGAGACTTATTCTCATGAATTTTGAACATGGTAATCTCTGGTAGTTGATATCATTGGTGGTATGACATTGATTGAATTGTCAAGAAAGAATTTGTTTATTCTGAGTTAATAAAGTTATAAATCTCATTCCTAGTTGAACAGGATGGTGCTACCTTCATAAGTCTCTGGACAAAGTTGTTGATAGGTAAATATATCTAGTAAGATCGATAAATAATAAAGCATGTAATTGGTGATGACACAAGTGTGCATTTTGCTTTATGAAATATTTAAAGACAAAGAGATTATATTACATAGTATGAGTTTGTAGGCTGGTTGATGTTGCTATGACAATCCTTATCTCTTTAGGGGCCTTGATGGGTTGCTAAAATCTACTCTCAGTCTGTGGATTTTATTCTCTACTATTGATATATGGGCCTAGAGGGTCTCACACAATAGCGTATTCAAGAATCCGCTCTATTCAGTTGGATAAATATATTATACATGGTGGGACCCACCACGGGGTCTGAGTGTCATCCATGTTATTGATCATCGAAGAAATAAATAAATTCATTATTATTCACGTTATGAATAATTGAGTTGAATTTATTTAATTTTATTTACAAGTTAAGTAAATACGAGAAAATATTAATTGAATGAATATTATTTTAATATTCAAGGTTCGTTTAATTTTAATCAGGGATGACGAGTTGAGTTAAATGAAATGGGTTTATCACGTAATATATTTTTAAATATATCACAGTCATGTGATAAAATAATAAATAATATTGACGCAGTTTAGCTATTCATAATTATTTATTTAGTGGACGTTAAATAAACGGGGGCCGAGGAACCCAACTGGGTATTTAGAACCTCCAATATAAATAGAGAGAGAGGCTCTCTCCCAACATACTATTCATTCGTTTAGAATGAGAGACTCTCTCTCCTCTTATTTTATAGAGAGAGTCTCTCACTCAAGAGGTGATCCAAGAACACCTTCATGCATTGAAGATAGAGGATCACGGTGATTGTTGGGATGTCAAAGTATCATCGAATCATCATGCTAGCACCCAAAATTTAATGATCGATGCTCCCATATATTTTTAAGCATGTTTGGATGATCTAGAGGGATCATGATATGGATACTTCAAGAAATAATCATCAATGATAAGTTGTAGTCAAGTGTGGATTCAAATCTGTAAACGTTTGTTTAAAGTTTTAGTTTTATTCTCTTTTTATTTATGCAAGATTCTAAAACTATACTAGGGATCAGATCATCGATGAAGACAAGTTTTTCCATCCTATCAATGAAAGGTTTAAAATCTATATCCCACCAGCTTCTGCTATGGGCCCTGTTACCTTTAGGGGTAATAACAGGTTTGGAGGTGGCCCATCTCAGGAGAGGCCACCTATCTAGTACACTTACCAGAGGAAGGGGAATAATTCTAAGGGGGGAAGAGTTGTAATATGTTGTAGAGTTATAAATAATCATACATTGGTTACTAGTTTGTTTGTTTGTTTGTTATTCTGTTATAAATAGGGGAGAGTACCTAGTAGTAGTGGTGTCATTTTTTTTCTTGTTTGGAGTGTTTAAATAGTTCCAGGGCCTGTAGAGGTACTTTCTACCTGGATGTTAGTCTGTATTTTCCCTCTCCCTCTCTAAACTATTCTGGAATAAATCTCAATGAATCTAAATTTTGGTTATTACTCTCTGTCACTGCTGATTACACCTATCATTGGTTATTAGTTGGGAGGCCTTGATGAGTTTTGATGTGTTAATGGAGGTGTGTCCCTTATTGCACTTTTAGTAGGACTATGACCTTTAGACTTTTAGGAATTACTAGATAATGTAAAGGTGGAAACCATGTGGGTTTTAGTTGTGTGGGTTTTATGTTGGACCTTAAGAATGGGGGTTTTGGTTCATGGTTCCCTTGGAGGCAGTTTTGTTGTTATGGGTGTGGAACCTAATGTAAATGGTCATTTGGCATGTTACACATGGTGTGTTTTATAATGGGGTAGAGGTGTTGCCTGTGGTAAATGACCTGTTGAGGTGTGAGGTGTATGACTTAGAGGTAGAGTTTGTGTCCCTTACTTGATGTGACACTAGTTTAGGGAATTGATTTTGTGTGGTATTCTAGGGTGACTCATAAGAGGGGTCGGTAG
Source organism: Viscum album (assembly GCA_963277665.1). Classification (NCBI taxonomy): domain Eukaryota; kingdom Viridiplantae; phylum Streptophyta; class Magnoliopsida; order Santalales; family Viscaceae; genus Viscum; species Viscum album. The sequence continues at coordinate 1,138,484,930 of OY728155.1, read as the reverse complement.
GGATGCTAATGCTTTGGGTGCATATGAAACAAGTTAACATTTTAGACTTTGGTAGTGGCATGTAGGTAGTGTTTCCTAAGTGATAAGTCAATAGTTTGGGGATTCAGCTTGAGATGTGGTCATACGCTGGTGGTTTTTGTAAAATCTAGGGTAACCTCGAGGGAGGTTAGCCCAGTGTTGCAGGTGCGATGGAATGCGAAGAACAAGTGGGTGCTCCAGAGGTGGAATCGATGCCTGGTAGGTACCATTGAATTTGGTAAAATTGTATGGTTATGACTTGTTCTTTTGTTAGGGAAACACATGAGTGCTTGTAGTTGGTTTTAAGGTTGGTTTTTATGGGTAGGATCATTAGGGTTATTGATCAAAAAACATTGGTAATGCTTAATGAGGGAATCAGGATGATTTTGGTGGATAAGACAAGGGTGAACAAATCATGTATGAACACTTCTCTTATAGAGGTGACACCCAGGTTGAGGGGTGGTCACATGGTTGGGCTTGGTTTTATGAATGATTAGGTTGTTGGATGAGATTGATGAGAACGCCTTATGTCCGGAGGGGCCAGCGAATCAGGAGGTCTGATTGTCTATATAAGTGGGTGTTTGGGTGTAGTGATATATTCTCCATGAAGTCTAGGTTTGGGTTTAGTTTGCGGTCATAGGAAAGTGCGAGCCCTCGAGGGATCTGATGAGGTCCAGATGTGGGCATGCATTGGTAAGGAATGATGCCAATCAGGATGGATGAACAGGTGTCTAGGGAGAAGTGCATTTTGTTCCCTATGGAACCAAAGTGGGAAGCATGGCTATGTGAGAGAACATTGTTTTTTTATCGGTGTGATGAATCATTGTGAATTAGTTGTTAATCACCAGAGTCTTGTTGGAAGAACTCGAGTGGTGTGGTAATAGGAGTGACAAAGGAAATGTTGGTTCATGGCTGATTGGAAGAGGACTGTGGAGTGGTGGTGAGTCTTGGTTGGAAATCATGTCTGAGTGGTAGTGGTTAAGTGTTGATGATATGTACACGGGTAGGGAAGCTTGATCATTTTGGTAGGTCAAGGTGTCCCATAGTGGGATGTTACATCGGTGGTGGATGTGTTGTGGTGGTTTTAGTTAACAACTTCTTAGTGTACTCTTAGATAGTGAAGATCATGCCTGATATCTTGACATCATCATGCGTACGGTGAGAGGATCTGGATTTACGCCTAGCTACCTAAAAGTATTTGGACAGATACAGGGCCTCTTGGAGGTTACACTCATGGAATAGAGTATGTGGAGCCGTATGGTGGGAAGTACACCATCGATCGATAATGGATGAGGTCCTCGAGATGGACCGAATGTTGACGAATGTCATGGGTGCCATTCTCATAAGCCAGGAATGGGTAGTGGTTGATGTTTTTTTGTTGTTCCAAGATAAGCTTGACGACCATGCCCATGTTTTGGGGTTCAACTTGTCATCGAAGAGTGAACCTTGGTTGTTGGAATTGTTCAACAAAAGTGGTGACAATGAATCTCCTAAGGTGGGGATCGATGTGTCAATCATGGGAGGTGTGAAGCTGACCATGGATTGGATGTGGTGACATCGGGATTACAATAAGAAACTTGTTAGGTACATTTTTGGATTCCTCAAGAAAGGCCATGTAGGCCTTGGATATGGTGGTTGATCGAGCCAAGCAATGACTTCAGGATCAAGGTGGTTCTAAGAGAACTCTGAGATGCTTGTGTTTTGATCATGGTGGGTGCGATAAGGCATGACAATGGTTCATGAAAATGGAGGTTTGGTATTGTCATCTTATCAGAAGTCGGGTATGGACTAGGGTAGGTTTGTTTGAGTGAACTCATAATGCCTTTAAGTGTGAAATCATATTGGTCAAGTATAGTAGTGACATGCCAATAGTGAAGCTGGGCATTTCCAAGATGATTCGGTCAGGGATGGATCAACTCTGATAGGAAAAAGAACAAAAGTGGTGAGTTGTAAACTGCCTTAGGTGGTTGTTTTGGAATTAAAAGCATATTTCTACAATGGAAATGAGTTTTGAGGAAGATCCTCATCGGCATTAGTCAATGTATAGATGGTGGGGGTTCTTGTGTTAGGAATTTTAATGGGTGCGGTAAAGAACGATGATAACTTTAAAAGTAGTGGATGTATTGATGGTAGAGTTTACCGGATGTCGGGAAATGACTCTGGTTGGTGCATTAGATGATGGTGGTATGTCTTAAGTGAGGACGAATCATAGGTATGTGTAGGGAGTATCATTTCAATATTGGAAAAGGGTGTTTTGAGAAAAGCTATTTTGGAATTGTCTGACATGATAAGTAATGGGAAGGGATATGGTAAGTTATATGCCACCACTAGTTTCATGTTTTATGGAAAGTTCATTTTGGTAATGAAGGAAAACTTGAGAGGGATCAAGTTGTTCTTGGTCTACAAGGTATGGTGGATGCATGTCCATTCTAGGTGGTTAAGGCTGGATGATGTTGATTTTTGGATGCGGTGAGTTGGGAAATGAAATGGGTATATTGTGAAAGTTGATGTGAGGTCCTAGTGGGCCTTTAGAGGGTGGAATTTCTCAACACCAAAAGATAGTGGTGGTGATCAAAAGCATATGTTGGGGATCACCATAGCAGGCAAGTGACCAGTGTTGATGAATTAATTGGTGTTTCAGGTTGGATGGGTTTGGGTAAGTTACATCTTGGGATTTTGGTTTTGGTGATGAGATGTGACTAGAGCTTTGACCGATTGAGTGACTTGGGTTGAAGGTTGTGCTTGAGTTTAATTTTGGGTGTTCGGATGTGGATTGAGGCTGTGGGCCTTGAGTTGTGGACTGATGTAGGTCGGGGAGCGTGATTGGAAAATTGTATGTTCCTTTGGGTGATGCCAGTCATGGGTCACTTTTATAATTTTGAAAACTAAATGAGATAGCAACAACAGATTTAGGCCATGAGTTGTGGAGAGTATCAGACTGAAGGTGTTCCGATTGGCTCTCCCAAGGTAGTGTAGTTCATTATCAATGTCCTTTTTGTATGGTAGCTTCATTGTCTTTACCTGGAATTTTCTCTTTTGTGTTGATGCTATCAACATTGAGCTCGAGACAGATGAGTCCTTTGAGGACCATCTAGTTAGTATTGTGGATCATAGTTTTGGGAGGAAAGTTCGTGCCACTAGTCTGAGTATTGTGGTATTATGGTAACATTCAAGAAGATACATGGGAGAGGGAGAAAAATATGCAGGCCCAGTGGGCCGATATTTTTACCATGGAAACTTAGTGATGCTTGGGAGAGTTGCTCGAGGACGATTCGTTATAAGGTGGGGAGGTTTTAAGATCTAAAACTTCAGGTGTGCTACATTTTTGTTTTAAATTTTCGTTTAATTCTCCTTAAATTGTTTAACGAAATGTTTCCCAAGTTTAATGAGGAATATTGGAGGTGTTTTGAGGGATTCTCTACATGAAGTAAGGGAACGAGTCCATCTGATGCGTGTTGCATGGTCGACGCACGGTTAATAGTAACCATGTACCCTAACAATGCTTTCCTGGATGGGTGGCACATGGTTAGTGAAACCCTTAAAGGTGGAAGGGGTGACCATGTAGGCTTGGACATAGCTAATATTCACAGTCACCTCACGATTTGTTAAACTATGCGGGCTTCCCAGAAATTCATGCCACTTGGACCCCTCTTGGACAATGGGTGGTGCACGGTTGGTGCATAGTTTGTCCAAACGTGCAACCAAATTGTGTTCCCCATTAAAAATATGGGTTATTACAACTTTCCCTATCTGGATTTATGAACCCTCACCCGATTTTATTCCCCATTTCTCCTAAAACACACAATAGTGACGAACATCCCCTCCCAAACATCCCAAGGATTGAACTCCCTCATTTCTAATCCATTTGGATCGCCATTGGGTGCAGATCTAAGCTCCGACTGAGTCTAACACTCCCCTTACTTCTTCTATATTTGAGCATGTATAGTTTTTTTTCTTATTTCAAATCCCTAAAACCCTCTTTTCCCAGCATATCATAGGTTGGGGATTCTAAGGGTGTTTGAATCTGAATATAAGGTTAAGGTTAAGCGAATGTTCATCTTAATAGAAAATTTAGGTGGTATAAAAGTTAGATCCCATAGTATTTTTGATTTTTTCATCTGTGTGTGGTTGTGATTTAGTGTCGTTGTATTGTCCGTTGGGTTTTCCAGGGTAGAATTGATGTTTTAATTGGTTAATGAGGAATTGAACCCCTCATAGTCCCCATGAGATGCATTGAGGCTAAATAAACTGGGATAGAGGCTACCCATGGGGTGTGTTGTATTCGTGAACTTGGGATTGAGTTATCAAATATTAAATTTAAGGGTCTAAGAGATTGAACCTATGATTGTTATGTTTTTCATGTTAACATGGGTTGATGAAGGAAATCTAATAGATCGTGTATATTTGGTTAACATGGATTGTGAAATGAAAGTGATTTTATTTGTCTTTAATTGATAGCCTTGAATACTGGGGAACTTGGTATAATGTTAAAGTGTTAACAAGTTATGAATTGTAAATGGTAAATGTATTAATGGGTTAAGGCATGAAGATGATTTATGTGTTGAATTAACTATGAATTATGAATGTTATGTGTATTCAATGAGTGTGATTTGTGAAATGGTATATATGGTAAATGGTTAAAGAAGCATGTGAAAATGGCTAGGTTGCATGTGGGATATTGACTTGAGGTTCTATTCCCATAAGTCGGGTTGGACTCAGGCTCAAAACCCCACCCCTAGAATGCACGGGTTAGGGAGTCAGATTGAGGCTTTATGCCCGTAAAATTTGTATTTGATGAGACTACCTGGACTGAGGCTCAAAGGTAAGTGTGATGTAATTGTTGGGGAAATGTTTTCCCTTGTGATATGGGAAACTTTTCTTACCCCCTTATGTGTAGTAGTTTACTGACATCGGTTATAGATTAATTGATAAAAATGTCTAACCCATATAAAAAAAGATGAAAATTGTTTAAGTAGATTTTTTAACTAAGGTCACACGGTTTATCTTTTGTTTATCTTGTCATTCATTTAGTACATTAATGAACAATCTATTTAGACTGGATATTTATAAAAAACATTGGTGGTGACCTACTGAGTTGTACTCACACCCTGCTTGGGCCTCTGTTGGGTACCCGAAAGGACTTCATGGTTACAGGTCAAGACAAGGGAAAAGGCCTTATGTTCGATGGTTGATTTGGGTGTGGGATGTTCATGGAAGAGGGATCCATACTTGGAGTCAAGACCTATTTGGTATTCTTCTGTTTGTTTCATTTTGGGTTTCATTTTCACTTGGAACAATATATATGACATGGCATAACATATTTATTGTTTGGTTGTGGACTTGTACATATTTTTTTGAAATGGTTGGTAATTCATGTTTATTATTGATATTTTCTTTTATTTTGTATTTATTTTCTATGGATTACTCCAATAAAGAGGTTATAGTATCCACACGTGTTCCATTAGACCCTCACTGCTAGTTGGCAGCCTTTGGGGTACGGGGAGGAGTGTCTGAAGTCATGTGGTGACTTGGCTTGGGGCACCGGTTCAGTGGGTCCCAGGTCAGGGATGTTACAGGGTTTAAGTATAAAAAACCATTATAAAAAATATATGACTCACTATATTTTTCTTGGTTTTGGAAAAATTAAAAATTAAATAATCAAATAATGTAAATTAAAAAATGATTAAAAGAAATTGGAACTCCAAAAATAATGCCAAATATTGATACAGGATCCTAGAAAATAATATTTATAAATATCTAATGAATGCAGCACAATAAATGACCACAAGGTAGCCTCAATGTTGGAATACTCTCACACATCATTCTCAATGTCTGTTATTAATATTTTTATCTTTAAAATAACATAAGAAAATAAATATTCATGGAGGTTATGTGGTGAAATTTAAAAAAAATTAAGAAAAAGAGAAAACAAATTAAAAAAAATATGAAGTTATGAATAATAATATCTAAATCTTAGATGTATCCATTAAGATCATTATTTAGTTGTCTTTTTTAATTTCTTTTCTCTTATGTTATTATTACATAATAACTCATCTCAATATTTTTTACCAAGTCATATCTCACTTTATCTCAAGTAAGAATCACTACATCACAACAATAACTACACTAACAAATATATTCTCCTCTACATGGTAGTAGGATTCATCCCTAAACCTAGAATATAGTCCATGATAAACCCCAAACAATTCACTATCTCAACCCATTTTGAAAATAGAATAAATCAACAGTGTAAAAATATATTCAAACTCAAGAATAAAGTGGTGGTTTCTACCCCTTGGATTCAAAAATGATGTGTTGGTTCTCTAATACCATAGAGATTAGAGATAATAAATTCCACTATTATCAAATAAAAAAAAGAAAATTAAAATGACAAATACTAAAATGAAAACAAAACAATCCATGTGTCTGAGATTTAGACAAGGTGAGATTAGGATTCAACTGGTACCAGATATAATATAACTTATATGTAGACCAAAAATATTGGGATAGTGGACTAAATTTAGTGAGATTGGGTAAATTTTTGCTCACATGGATAGATGACTAGTGGACTGGTTGACCAGGTATGAGGATTTTTGTGTCCTAGAAGGATGGGGTGAACTTGGTGAAATGCTAATCAGAACTACTTAATGATAAACTTTGGTAGATTTAATGATCGTGGAAATGCTCTAAGTTGGAGATGGAACTAGATAGGGTTATGATAAGGTAAGAGATAAAAGGATAAGTTAGTATTATGCTTGACCTAACTTGTATAGTTAGAAAAGATATGATTGAGTGAAATATGGTCATCATTAGGGCTTGAAATTCAGAATATGTGATGCACAAACTCTATTATTTCAAGTTTGGGTTTTCTAATGCTATGGGCTTCAAGAAAGCTAGTGTTGCAAGATACTTGGTGTATCTTGCTATGGTTTGGTGAGATAAGCTTGACTAGATGGGGTGAATTAGGCTAAATGATGAAGTTTTTTGGCCCTAGGTTCTACTTGGATACTAAGCCATAATGGTCCCAACCAATCAAGTTAAACTTGTCCTAATTGGAATTGGGATAATATGTTGGACATCAAAATGCTAAGCTAGTGTGCTCAGAAATACTAGTATAGTAGGCATCGGGTTTTGTCATCCTATAATAATAAAATACATAATTATGGTCAAAATATTCCTAGAAAAAATTAAATTATATCTATTATATATACTAAATACTGTTCATTTTCAGTACCCATGTCGACACCATATGCATTTTCCAGACATGCTCTTCTCTTTACGATTTCTGAATCCATCAGCCTCCTTGTCGTCCTGATACTATTTTGGTCTCTACTTCCACCTCTGCCTCTCCTTCTCATCCAATACAGTCATGATTCCACCATCCATCCACCTCATGGTTTCATCATTCTTGATTGTCCCTTCCCTATTCTCTATCCAAACCGAAACATTCAGTCGGGTTTTAATTTATTTGATCACTGCCACCTTCCTCTGCCTCCACCTTTGATTCTGGATATGATTCCACCCAAGCACCTTCATCTCCTTGCCTCAACTTGATCTTATTTACCTCTCCTTACTCATCTCCCAATATACCATCCTTTGATCCCTGACAGTCTCAAATGAGTATTCAATTTTTTCAATGATATTGAAATGCCTGATTCAAAACCCTAATTTCATTTCCTATTTTTTACCTTGATTATTGATTTGGGAACTATAAACATAGATATCACATTGGTTGATTCCCATGTCGGGTTTCAATTTTAATACCGACTCCCGGTTTTTTTCAACTCCTCTCTACGCCGACAACCTCCTAAATTTTCATCATGGTTTTCATCATTAATAGAAGCACATGCCTCCTATTCCACAACAAGTTATCTCTGAATGCTTAAAATACTACTATATTTGTTTACATATTCCTCTATATATTTATAATCCCGTTGTATTGATGAATTTTATTTCATTTATTGCATATATTTTTAATCCACTAGAGTTAAATTTGTTTGAATTTCACGTTTTTATTATGTCTCATTGTATTATTTTCATATTTATTTTAATTTTTTCAATTTCATGACTCATTTATCATATTTTAAATGACCTAAATTTTTTACATTATCTTCCATCATGGTTTTAAATTGTGTAATATTCTAATTATCCATGATAAAAATAACACTCCTTGTATGATACATGCTAATATTTTTTCATTCATGGACACTGATCATAGTTTTTAATGTTATTTCAACAATACTAATTGAAATTCTACTTCATGGTTTCAATAAATACCATATTATGATCATATGAAGTTCCATTTTTTGGGTTGGGTGAATATTTTAATCAAGTAAATTGGTCTTAATGATGACTACCAGTATTTCTCTATCAATTGGTGAGTGTTCTATTTTCTATATAAGTTGTGATGTTTGACCATTTGGGGAAATTAAGAAATTCATATTAGTTTTTTACTCCATTGTTTGTTTTATTATAGTATTTTCATGTGCATCGTTTTAAATAATTAATGTATTGGTTATGGTCCATAAATGAGAGATCTATATTTGTATTTTTAGGAATTAATGACCCTAACTGATCCATCATTTTTTATCAAAAACACATTGGTTTTTTTTCTTAAAATATTCCTTTGATTTTGTCTCTTTTTTTTCCTTCATGTTTCATTAAGATGAGGTCTCCCAAGAGGAGTCACTTAGGAGAGTCTTTGGTTTCATCACCTCTAACAGCTCAAGGGGTATACATATCAATGCTTTCAATATTATATATATAATTTCTATACAATTAATTGAGAAATAATTGTAATTATTCTAGAAAATGATACACCAAAATATATGTATCTTAATACATTATATATTATATATATAATAACCAATAATTGAATTGACATTATCTATATTTTCTATATAGATTTTAGGTTCAAGTAAGGTGAGTGATGATGATACTATACCATCCTTTTATACATTAACAATTACAATATATATTAATGTATCTGCCCAATTATGTACAGTATCCTATAATAATTTTATATTTAAAGGTGGGATTACAACTCTATGTGTGTGTGATCACGCATTATTCGTTTCGGTCTTTAATTTAATTTCTAAAATCCTACCCTATATAATTTTCTATATGCATTTATGAGTTCAATTCAGTATCATATATGTGTTACAATGATTTTATTTAAATATAATTATGCTATTGTTTGATGCATGAATTTATTTCAAACTTACCTTTTGTTCTCATTACATTATTATAAGCTATATATTGATATATATATATAATTATTTGCATCAATTTAAAGTGATTTTAAAAAATATTACACACTGGTCGTACCTGAGTAATAATGAATTTGATGGGTTTTTATAGCCTCTTTATTATTCCCATATCCCATTTCCTTTAATGTCCTCATTTACATTCATAATTTTTATTAATATTGATATTGTTTGAATACACCAAACAATAATTTTTTCCAATACATTGGTATTTATCATAAATCATTCTATGAATTTTTTTGATTATCCCAAATGCCTCTAATTCCCATGAAAAATCATACCTGGTTTATTCAACTATTAATATTGATAGCATCTGGTCCAAATCTATGTCATCAAACTTCAAATCCCCATAATTTTCATTTCATCCTATACTATCATTATATTTTACACTCACTTTTCCATATTTAGGTTTTGATATTTTTTTTATTTATCCTATTATAATTCACTATATTCAATTCTCATTTATTTTATTTTATTATTGTACAATGTGTATATCAATATATTGATGTTTTCCTCTATTTAATTGATTCCCATGCCAGGTTTCCATTCTAATACTGACTCTCCTGATTTTGTCAACTCTTTCTCCTCTCTGTTATGACAACCTATTAAAGTTTTAGCATGGCTTTCATAATTAATTGAAGCCCACACCTTCTCTTCCACAAATATCTACAGTATTATATAATATTCTATATTTCTACCAAAAATATCTAATAATCTCTCTGTTTTTTATTTTAGAATCCTCAAATTGCCTATCTTTTATTTGTTTTAACTATAATTGAATGAGATTTATCTTTTTATTTGATCTTTGATATTTTTTATTTATTTTAGACATATTTGATAATTAATATATTTATTAGGAAAATTTGAGATTTCCTTTATTATCAAATGATTTCTACTTCCATAAGATTATTTTTTTGATTACATGTTTCACAAATTTCTATCATATTGCCTTCTTTATTACATATATATGAAAGTTCAACACTTATACAACCAAATATATTATATCCTAATTATTTTATATCTGTTATATGAACATTTTTTATATCATAAATTGCATACATGGATTTGTTTTCTATTATTTTTCATGTTATTATTGTTTTTATTTGTTTTTTTACTCATTTTTTATTCATGTTATTTTAATTGTATAACCTATTTGTTTTACATTACTATATTTTGTTTGTTTGTTTTCAAGGTTAAAATGATTTAAATGTGTATTGGTTGAATCTATAATTCCATTCTCATTAGTTATCCACCTCACTATGGGTTATTCCCACAGTTATGGAAAATTTTCCTTCCCATTCACTTGAAAAATAAATTGTTCCAAAATTGTTTTCCCATCATAACTGATTCCTATAATGCTTCCCCTATTGGTTTTAGTATTGAGAGTTAATAATGATTTTAGTATTGAATCTTTTTGTGGATGATAACTTTTCCTAAACATTCCTCTATCACTCGACCTCCCTCTGTGTAGGGTTGAATTTATTTCCTACAAATACATGATGTCTTCATTTTGTGGTAAAATTTATTGAAATTAGTCAAAATTGTTTATATTAAATATTGATTTGAAATATTCCAACCTATTTTCTTATGTTTTTTTCATCTTCATCTATGTTAATTCCCCACTCCCGGTAAATTATTCATCCTCTTTTCCCCATTATGCCCTTATTTTTCCCTTTCAAATATCTAATTCATTTTTGGTTTTTTATGACAGCTTTCTATTGAGGTACGTATTATTGAAATTTTTTGAACATGTATGTATATTTTTACATTTATTGAAAAGAATCAAACATCCCATAGTCATCATTTTTTCCATAAATTATTGATCCTACTTTTCCTATTCTATTTCTTTTTTTTTCCTATTTGAAACTGTTATAGTTGGGTTTCATTTTGTTGATGGTGATGCGAAACGACTTCCTTTTAAGGTAATATTTATTGAAATTAATCATACTAGCCTCTAGGAAATATTTTTTTTATATTTATTAAGAGTATTCGAACTTCCCACATTCATCATTTTTTCATTCAACCCAAATAACAATGATTCATTCTTCAAAAATTACTGGGTGTTTTTCAATCAGGTTCCCAAATTTTTAGTCATTTGGAATTTTTGGGATGGGTATAGATCTAGTATCCTTTTCTATTTTACATTTGATCACATTACAATTTTATTTTCAGATTATTAATTTTAGGGAACATGTTGTTCTGCCGTTGCAACGGTATTGAATATTTAAAGCACATATGGTTGGTTTTATGAGTCATGCATCTCATGTATGAAAAAAAGTTTAAAATTATAATGGAATACTCTACTATAGAAACTATAATGTGTCTAAAAGAGCACAAACACAAAGGTTTTCCATCATATTTAACTATAAATACTATTAACCTTTTATATCATTGATTTTTGTTAAAAATTTCAAATCTTATATACTATTGAAATATTTCTTCTTTACGTCTAGATTTAGGGTGTAGCTGCTGGTAACTTATTATAGTAGAGCGATTGTATTAGTTCTTTTAGAAAAAAAAGTAATGTAATTTATATACAAAAATAGTCTTTGTACTTAGATATAACTTGATTCTTGTAACATTTTCATACTAAAATGAAGTCTACAAACTATTCGTTCTAAAAAGCAGACATTTAGATTTAACATTCTTCAATTAATATATTTTCATATATAATCTTGTGTTTATGCATTATATTTTTCAGAGTCTGCCTTCATTTTCATGCATCACATCCATTTGTTAGAGTCTACAAACCCATCATTCTAAAAAATAGATATTTAGATTTTACATTATTCAGTTCATATATTCTCATACACAATATTTTTTTATACATTATATTTTCTGAGGAATACATTTTCATGCATCCTATTTTCTTATTACTTCGAGTTCAAAGGGTTTTCATTACTTTGTATATCAATTTTCCTTGTAATTAATTCTCTTTTTTCTGTTATACTTCTATTTTTCTCATTTGAATCTTTTATAGCAGGGTTGAATTTTTTTTGTATATGCATGATAACTTTGGTAACTTCTTGTGGAGGTTATATTTATTTAAATTAATCAAACTTGTATGTATGTGATATTTTTTGACATATTCCAACATGTTTTCATATGTTTGTCCAACTTCAAGTATGTTAATCCCCCAACCCTATAAATTATTCATCCTCTTTTCCCCATTCTGCAATAATTTTTCTTTTTCAATCTTTCATAGCAGATCTAGATTCCTTTGTTGGTTTTTTGTGAAGACTTCGTAGAAATACAGTCATTCATTTGGATTTTTCCAGATTACGAAACAATGACAACAATATACCATTTAATATTCTTCCATTATAAATAGAATGAAGTCCAAAAAATTGAAATAACATTTTTCCTTCCAAGTATGACTTATATACATCTTTGTTTATGATATACCAATGTTTTATAAACTTTTATTCATTTATTATGTAGTAGTTATTTATGATTATGATTTCTTCAATATCCACATGAATTATTATGTAGCAGTTATTTGTGATTTATATTTGTTCAAGATCCCCTTTCAAATGATTTTTATGCATTTTTTCATATATTCATTTTGTTATGATTTTATCATGTCATAGAATATGCTTATACATATGTCTACACACATGCTCATGCTTTTTCTTATACAGTTTATGGAATAAAATACATAAAAACATTTAATTTGATAGAGAATATGTTTATGATTATGCTTAAACATATGCTTATGCTTATGCTTATAGTCAGGCATGTACAAATATTGAAATAAATACAGAATTTCAAATACTCTAATATATATATCCTAACAAATATAGTATCTTTAGATTATGCTTATATGAAAACAATTTTACTAAAATACTAAAATAAATACACAATTTTCAACATGTCAGGCTATTTTATAATATTTTTAGTGTTTATAGATTCACTATAATATATAAAAATTTCCCAATTTATAGTACTTATTCCTATTCATATGATTTGATTATGATAATTATTATGATTATGGTTCTAAAAATACTATATTACATTTTCATATATTGTAACATACAAATACTCATTCAAAAAAATACATGTGGATATTCTTATTATTATAGAAAATACTATAATATAGTTATATATGTAAAAGCATTTTCCTATGTAAACAAGTTTTTCTTTATTATTTTTTATGCCTATACAATTTATTTATTCCATTTTAGTTGATCAAAATATTTCTAACAAATATAAACATAAAATAGATAAGAAAACAAATACAATATTTACAGTTCCTATGCTTATTCAATAATATGATTATGCACAGCCAAATACTGAATTTATAGTGCTTGTTCCCTTTCTATATTTACAGTGCTTATGCCCTTTCAAAATTCATAGAGAATATGATATGAATTATCATACATATATTTTGAATATGATTATGCTTTGATTACCTCACTACTTATTCTTTGGTTATTCTTAGGGATCACATTTTATTTTATGATATAAGTTTTCTTTAGGGTTATGATGAAAAAGATTAACCACCACTTGATAGTGTTGTTGATTTGTATTTATATTCTTTAAAAAAGGTGTTCAATGAAAAATTTCTTCCAATGTAAACATGAATAAAATTAAAATTTAATGTTTTTGAATTTATTTACATTGTTTATGTTACCTTCAAACTCAATTTTCAAAAATTTGTTTATGTTTACACTTAATTTGTATGATTGGAATCCAATTTTATTAAATTATTTCATATATTAAAATTATATATATTATTAATTAAGTGGGAATCAGGTTGTGCAATGAATGGGTCGGAATAAAAGTTAAAAGATTAAACATTGAATATTCAAGAATATAATTCTGTATTTAAGTCAACAAGTGTTCTTTTGTAACTTAATAATAATTTATACCAAATAAAAAAAATTAGACAGATGCATATATTTTATACATGAAAGGAGAATATTTTGACATAAAAAATATAAAATGTAATCAATTATTTCATTACATCAATTCGATTTAGTGAGGTGGGATATTTTTCTCTATTTTTTCTTTTCTTCATCCAATTGATTGTTAAGTCATCAATTTATTTTTTTATCTGCAACACATCAATCTTTCTTTCACCTTTTTCATCATTTATTATTTTTCATTTCCTTACTCATGAGTATTTGTTTTAATAATATATTTTTCTTTTGTAAATATCAATTTAATTTTCTTAACTTAGATGTTAATTTGTTTTAAATTTCTTGATAATAAAATAAATTAATTTATTTTTATTAAGAAACAATATATATCCCTTGAAAAATTAAATTAAAAAACTAATTTAAAATAAAATAAAATACAATAATTACACAAATTAAGTCCCAAAAATACTTTTCTTCAAATATTAGTAACCTTATATAAATAAATATTATGTTTTTCATTTGTTTCCTCTAATTATTTGTTCTTATTTTCCTCCCCTCATTATTTTTTTCACTTGTTTCATTTTCTCATCTCTTTATTTCTTTAGTTTTTTTCTTTGATTCACTAATTTAAGTTCTTTAAAATTATCCTTTGTACTCCTTTTTATTCTTTTCATTTTACTATCACCCAAAACCATAGAGTAATATTAAAAATTACACTTAAGTGTGTAATTTTTCTAAGTAGAGACTTTAGAGTCTTTCCTTTCTTATGACATGAAAAATCTCATGAATTATTGGATTTGGTACTCTAGAAACAACTTGTTTAGTGCTTGATTATATGTTTTTATTATTTAACAAGGTTTTTAATCATATCATGATTATTCTTATATATGATATTTTTATCTCATAATGTCTAGAATATATATCATTGTTGACGCTCCTTTTTCATCACAGAGTCTAAAAAAATGAAAAGGGAAATACCTCAAACAAAGAAGATTCATCCTTTGAATAAACATCAAAAAAAAGAGAGAAAGGGATGAACAAGGAGAACTTTTCCCATAGGTCGCACAAGTTCCAGAATCTTCGCGCAAGTATACTTGTGTGCCGCCCAAATGGTTCCATAGGTGACTTGTGCACCCTCTTTGAAAATCTCCCAGGGTATTCTCCAGCCTATAAATACCCCCGCTGGGCCCCCCATTTTGGAGGATTTTTTTCCAGAATTCAGATACAGAGCTATGAACGCCCAAGTCTCTTCTTCAAGTCTTCAGAACACTTTTAAGGTAATTATTTACCTAGAATGGAAGGTATAAATAAGAGGAATAAGGTCTAAGTGTTAGAATTAACTAACACTTGAGCGGCTAAGTGTTTTACCCTTAAGGGAAATGGACACACTTGCACGCCTCCTTACCTACTCATTGAAACTTGCGCGCGACTCTTCTAGAAGTACCTCGGGATAATTCTAAAGGCCTTGGTCAAGGATCACCCAAGTATTACCCTAATTGTTAACCATCGCCCAAGTATATAGGTGTCTCGCAAGTATACTTGTGAGACCAAGACTTGCGCGCCCATGTAGTACTTGCGCGACCCCCCAGGACTTGCGCACCCTTCTTTTTTTGGGTTCCCTTCTTGCTCATTTCACCTCTCTTATGCCATTCCACCTCTCCTATTCAAGATTCAGTCTTCAAGACACTTTTCAAAGCCATTTATGGCATTTTTTCTTGATTGAATTTCTTGTCTGAAAGGAATTTTGTGGAACATATCTCGAAACCTAGTGATTTACACATCTTTATGTCACTAAAGTTAGAGATTTCATTCCTTCAACCTCATACATTAAGATGAGAGAACCCTATTCATGGGCCTCCTTTCCAGGAGTAATCCCCAGTCATAATTACCCTTAACCTGGGCCTCCTTTTTAGGAGTAAACCCCAGTCTTAATTTCTCTTAACAAGTCTTCATTTACTTTTGATTTGAGTTTCCTTTTCAGGAGTGAAACCCAATCATAAGTCCCCTCATAATTTGGGCATCTTCTTCAGGAGTAATCCCCATGTTAGAGTATCCAAATCTCCATAAAGTACATATACCTTTATGGACCTTGTTTCCGGGTTTCTTCCCTGAATTAAATTCTAATCTTCATTTATCTGGGCAGTCATACATACATAATCCCCACATTATTTCTCATGATTGCATCTTTCATGACACAATTGTCTGGTTTTACCAATACCTCTTATTTCTCACACCGAGCATGACTCACGTGAGCTTAGAGTGTAAAATTAATTATGAAATCTTTCTTTGAGCCATCAATCATACATAAACCTCATAATCCCTTACTTGAACTACATGGGTTCTGATTCCTTCTCTAAACAAGGATACGTAGGTAGCCCATCTGCAGGTGTGATCCCAACTTTGAAATAATCTATGTCCTTCTGAATGACAATAAACTTTCATGTTCCCCATTGAGTGGCTTTAAAACCAGCATGGTTAACATAATAACCAAGGGACTTCTATATAATGTATTAAGGATACCATTGACTAAGAATATCTAAACAAACACAGATGATTCTCTATCGATGAAGAACCTCGAATACATATAAAAGATTCTCTAAATTTCATTCATATTTATCATTTATTTTTAGATCTAAAGGAAAGATCATTTTAATACTCGATAATGTAATAAGGATTAAAGAACATAACTTAAATCTATAAAGAGAGTCCCGGAGTAGACAATAATTCCCCTCAAAAAGGTTTGATGAGTCTGACCTCCCATCCTCTCGACCAATGAAAATTCCTGAGCCTCATCAGTGCAAATTTAATGAGCACCTACCTCTGGAAAGTAGGTCCAAATGAATATGGAATCATTGGATGTTTCTGGTTCAATGAAAAAACCCATTAGAAACCGATTGGAATGTTTGAAACTTAAACCAACAAGGTCATTCCCAATTCCAGAGGGAAACAAAAAATGGTGCACCCGACATGAATACTTAACCAATTTGGAATGATGTTTTCCCTATTTGTTTGGCCCCTATTTAAAACTCAATGAGAGGGCCAACAAGACAATCAATAACATATATGCTCATCCAATGGATGTAGTGGCAGGACTTATCTTGATTATGTCTGTTATATCAAACAGGCACTCTTTTCCAAGATCTTCTAAAATGGATTCTCTTAAGTTCACACCTTTAAATACTTCCGCTGTGAATACTGCTGCCGTAAATGCCCCTGCTGCTACTCATGCTGGATCGTCGTCCTCTCTGAGGACGATATCACCTACTTAGTATCTTCAACGATGGGTATCAAATGAACTGGTTAAGGATTACCATCAACACGGTACCATTCCAACTCTGGAGGCTACCCGACAAGCCCTCCAAGTGAACAACTCACACTGGTCGTCCGGACAACGACAACCAGTGATTAAGAAGTAGGTGGTGACAACCACCGTTTCCAACCATTTCGGGTTGTTATCCCTGAAATGAAATCACCATTCCCTCCCATATTCTAAGGAGGTGAATGAGAAGGTCCCTTAGGGCCTTAATTCAAGGAAACATGAGTCCTTCCCGAGGGTTCCCACCAATAATCGCCGCTAGACTCGTGCAGCAGTATGCCCTCAACATGATAAGGGTATCGTTTCCAAGCATTCGGCTCAGGTTCCTCAAAACCGAGCAGGAAAGACGAACCGCCAGAGGCAAAATCTGATCAACAGTGAGCAAGTTCTCATCTCTGCCATCTCCAGAGAAGTCCACCAACCTAACTTGGTGGCAAGAAACGAGCAGGAACATACACCCGTCCGTTTTAATCCAGTTGTCCATCAGACTCGTCTGTAAGCAGCATGCCAATCCCGCCAGGCAATTCCGGGAAAGTACTATAGACAGGAACATACAAATTTTTATAAATCATCAGCTAGTCATCAGGCTCGTCTGACTACATACGGTGGATCCCGCCAACCCAATGTGTTGACAACTGGTAGACAAGAACATACACCTGCTTACACTCATCAATCCTGCCAGTAGCCTCATCTGTTAGTGTTGAAGGAAGTTCATCAACCACGTTTGGCGTACTGCAATCAGCAGGCACATACACCTACTAGTATTGATCAATCCTACCAACAGTTTCGTTTGGTAGCACTAGGGGAGGTCAGTCAGAAATCTCTAGCGACAAAAAGGAGGTAGACTCAATTCTCTGCCCCCACATTTGAGTACTGTCAGGATTCACTGACTGGAAAATTAGGACAAGAGCAGGAACACACACCTAATCCAAGCACGGAATGGACGTATATCCCTGTTTCAATATCTGAAGTCACCAAGCACATTCTGTTAATGGTGAAAGAGCAGAAGCAAATCTCTGCTCATATTCTGGATGCCTGTGAGGATATTATAATAGCTTCAGCAACATCACAGGGAAAGAAATGAAAATCTATCCCTACCAGTGGAGTGACTCATCAACAGATCACTCCGAAGAAGATACACACCTCTGTTCCAGTCCAAGAGGGTTGTGGGGCGTACTCCCCTATATCATACAGACAACCAAGTCAGGCACATACACTTGATTTGAGTGGAGATCATCAGCCTAACCTGGCCATCTCTCCTGATCAGGAACATTAACTTACTCAGAGTAGCCACTTTTGTCAACAAGTGGTTTCCAAGGTGAGTAAGAAGGCGTCTAAGAAGAAGACCCGCCCAGCACAGTCAAGAAATCAAGAGCCAATCTGTAACATGGCCTTGCTCGATGCTGGAGTTCTTGAATCCCTTAGACAGTTATCTATTGGAATCCAGGATTCTACTCCATCATTTCCCAATAGTGGGAACATTAATTCCAAAGGTCTTCAACAGACACTTCCTTATGAAGTCTTGCTTCATGAAAGTTCGGTCGATCTTGAAGTTTCATCTTCATATTAGAGCTACAATAACCCTTTGTGTGGCCAGAAAACCAAGGAGCAAGAGATCTCATCTTTTGCTGTAACCCACCATGGTGGTCCTCCCCATGATGATGAATTTCGATGTGAAAGTCCTCTCCGCAGTAGTGATGCACATTTCCCGGGAAATGCTCTAGTGGACAATGTAGTGCCGATAAATCCCTCTTATCTTGAGGAACTTGAAAATGTGAAACCAGTCATGTCTGATGCTTCATCGCTGGTAGGTGAAATACATTATCGATCAGAAGATAGCCCGGGGTGTAGGTCATTCTCTAACCCACCCCCGGGTCATTCATCTTCTAGTTTGGTCATTGAATTCTCTACCAATCCTGTTGAATCCAATGAAGCAACAAAGAAGCACCAGCTCTGGTCAAATTAGGTAGAAGAATCTTCATTGAATGATAAATAAGATGTGCTGAATATGAGAAAACAACTAGAGAAAGGTGAAGTGCCAGTCATGTTTTGTCCTTTGGCTGACTCTCAGTATCACATTCCAAAAGTGTTGATGGAAGATTGTATTCAAGATATTCATCTCAACATAAGGAAAACTATTTGTCAGTTGAAAAAGTAAATATTATCTTATGATGAATATGAAAATAATTTCAAGATAATAGAAGGGTTACAACGCCAGATTGATTTGGAATCTCTCTCAGTCTCTCGATATCTGAAGGCTGAAAAGCAGTAGAGATCCCTTCAGCGTTCATGCCTTGGTGCACTAAGAAGATTGCATCAGTTAATTTCCAATGCCCCATCTGTTATTCATATCAGTGGATGGGGTGTTCATGGAGCACTACATTTTACTATACTCTCCAGTCAGCAAAGCCCGCCGAAGATGTTCTCATGAAATGTTATTGCCCATGGTCGGCCACAGTCAACTGTCTTTGTTTGTAATCAAAGGTTTGCTCAAGAACATGCCTCAACTAGTTCTTCTCAAAATCAAGTATACAGAGAGAATTTGTTGAATTACTCCTACATCACGAAAACGAGAATATTGAACAGGCCTCTCGTTTAGAGAAAACACATCATCAATTGACAGAAATGTCAGAAATCATTCAGCATTCATATGAGCCAGGTGATAAAAGTGGATACAGTTTGATGTATCCAGCTAATTTCTAGACCAAGGTCCGCAAGATTAGGAGATATTTTAAGAAAGTCTCAGACATAGCATGTCATGAGCCACCCCATCTTTCCAGACTGGGGACTCTTTTAACCCAACCCTTGGAATCAACAAATAGGATTCGAGGAGTTGAGCGGGAAGAGCAGGAATAGCCCCAGTCCACCGGACTGGGGACTTTTTCAAATCCTCAATCCCTCCCTCAGAGAAAGTCGGTCTTCTCTCGATTAGGGAAGAAGTCCCAAGATGAACGAAGAGCCAAATTATCAGAAGATTCTCTCCAAATTACGGTTTGCGAAGAAGTTCCTGAGGGATAAAATCAACAGAAAGCGATGTCTCGTCAGGGGCATGGTAGAAGACAATATCACAGAAATGGTAATAGAAGGGATGCGATGCGTTATGCATCAATTAATGTCATCAATGTCGTTGTTTTTGATCCACCAGATGAGGCTCACTCAAAGGGATCAGATGAAGAGGTTCCTGCTAAAGAATTTGTACGCACAGACACAAATGAAGAAGGTGTGTGTACACGAAATCAAAGGCTTACCCAGAATCTGGGTGTTTTTTCAAGTAACCCACTTTCCCCTCTTCGAAAGGGATCAAAAAAGGGGAAAGTAAAGAATTAGGTTACATACCCTTCCTCTGGAGAAGTCCAATCACTCTCATTAGAGCAAATATTTTCACAACCAGAGGAAGAAATGAAGGAATTGAGGAGGACGAATGCAGAACTACTTCAGGGTAGTCTTCCTCCTAAACGTGCTGGAGCCAGTCATCCAAGGGAATTTGTTGTGGTTACTGAGATGGATCAAGAATATCCTCCTTTATCAGTACACCCTCATAGGTCTAATCCTACGGGTCAAGTGCAACAACAATCGGCAGTGCTGCCATCGGTTGCAGTACCATGTGTCATACCTATTCAAGCTCTAATCATTGCACCTGTTCAGGTCCAAGTTCACCCGGATTTTTCTCAAAAGTTAATAACTACCATTGAGTCATTAAAATCTTGGTTAGAGACTATGGAAGAAAAGTGTGCGCAGGTTCAACCAGAAAAGAGAGATTATCCTGAATGGGTAGATTCAATCCCTCCCCCCATCAAGTTTTGGGAACCCTGTATTCCCTATTTTCAATGGATCCGGCGATCCTGAATATCATTTGACACATTACGTGTATTGTTTAGATCCTATGATGGGAACTCCAGAATAGCAAGAAATAGTGAAACTCAGATGCTTCGTTCGAACCTTTCAAGGACCAGCTTTTGTTTGGTATACAAGCTTGCAATCCCGGTTAATTACCGGATGGGAAGATCTCCGTCAACAATTCCTTCTTCAGTTCAGCTCAAATTTACCAAAGACAACAGTTTTTGATATTACAAACTGTAAGCAAAGGGAGAATGAAAGGGTTTCAGATTTCATTGCTCGCTGGAAGGGATTAACATATTCCCTAAGCATAGCACTCCATCAAGAAGAACTGTTGCCAATCTGTGTGGAAAATCTGCATGACGAATTACGCATGTTGTTGATCCCTGTAAAATACACAGGAGGGTTTCGAGACCTTACTTTAATCGCTCATAAGGTTGAATATTTCCTTATACAGACTAAGGCTAAATCTCATGTAATTCCATCAGTTCCAGGAAGAAGAATGGGTAAAGAAGAGACTGCTAAAGTTATGCTTAAGAAAGCACATGTACCTGCTTCTACTTCCAAACCTTCATCTTCCTGAAGGGCTCCACCTCCTGAGTGTCAACAACAAAGGCTATTTCGTCAAGATGATCAAAGAGATCAAAGATGGAAACAATTTTAGGATCTGAAGAGAAAAGTTTACTCTTTTCGAAATGAACAAGTTCCTGGCTACTTAATTTCGGCTCTGGAAAATAATTTGGTTCAGTTGACAAGGCCTAAAAGGCCAAACAAGGAACGAGATGAAGACCGTCCCAATTATTTCCCCTTTCATCAAATGTTGGGGAATCCCATCCAGGAATGTTTTTTCTTCAAATACCTCCTGCAAAAGATTGTCAAATTGGGGCAAGTCAAACTAAAAGGCTCTTCAGCCCAGGTAGCATGTCTTACTGCTACAGTTCCAGAGGAAGAAAGCAAATGGCAAGAAGTCAAAAGCAAAAATGCACAGAAATATGATGATTGGATGGTCTGGAAAACGATCAACCAAACTCGTGCTATTTTTTGAACGCAATTGAAGAAACTAATTGTGTCTTCTACTATGGATGCCATAAAAAATCCTCTTCAGAGGGAAAATCCTAAAAAGGGCGGCATAGTTCGAAGAAAGAAAAGAAATCAGAGGAAGATGAAATTGTGTCAAATCATAAGTTGTCTTTATCTTTGGAAGATTTCATTCCATCTACTTCGAATCTGCGGGCACTGTCCCACCAAATGGAACATCCTAAATTGGTTAGTCAGGTAGAATCTTCATCAGATGAAGAGCTGATCTTCGGTTTTGTTAATATGATCCACTTAACATATCCTTATGCCAGTCACAGTTTCGATCTCGATGAACCTGGGTTCCCTGTATCAAACAGAGGATTCAAAGGGAGTTCCAGAGGTCAGGGATACAGAGGAAGACATGGATATCCCAAAATCCACTATTCCAATTCTACCCCTGCTAGAACTGTGTATGTAGTAGAAACTCATGGCAGAGCCCTTCAGCGAGCTCAACAAGAACAAGCAAATTCTTCCACCAATAACAGATTCAGTCCTAGCACAGTTATTCTGGAGGATCGGTTGGAGGTCCCACCTTCATCCTCTCAGCAGGTAAATAGACCTAATCAGTTTGATCTTCCAAGGCCAGGAGTACTTCCAACTCCTACCCCGATACAAGATGCATCAACTTCCAAAACATTAACTTCCAAGGCACCTGCTAAACCACATGTTCTTATTGGGAAACACATGCCTTTGGATCAAAAGTATGATGTATTGAAACACCTATCCCAAGTACCAGCCACGTTATCAATTTTGGATGCCTTGAATTTATCAAAGGATCTTCGTGAGGCACTCATTGAGGCTTTGTCAAGTCCTCAAGAGTTTGAAACTGAAATTGCTGCAGCTGAAGCCTACCATGTTGAAATAATCCTGCAGAATGCCATGAAGTGATATCTTTCATAGATAAAGATGAAGATGATGTCGTACATGGACACATTAGACCTTTGTATTTATCTGGCAAGGTCAATGGTGTGGACATCCGAAGGGATTTCATTGATAATGGTTCAGGAGTCAACTTCATCCCCATTCGTACACTTTATCGATTGGGCCTCAGGGAATCTAATTTATCTCCTTTTACTATGATGTTACAAGGATATGATAAAAATGAACAAGAACCACTGGGTGAGATTATACTCAGAACTCAATTTGGAGATCTTGTATCCAATTTAGATTTCATGGTTGTTGATCAAGACTCAGCTTTCAACATCTTGCTTGGAAGACCCTGGCTACATCAACATAAGGCTATCCCTTCATCATACCATCAATGTCTCAAATACTATTTCGATGGAAAAGTTGGGACATTTTATGGTGATAAGGACTCATTCACGACATGTGAATCTCAATACACTGAGGCAGAATTCTATCACATGAAGGGAAAGAAGAAATCCACAAAAAGGAGATTACTAAAGTTAATGCTCCATATGGTTTGGAGAAGATTCCAGTAAATCCATTTGCACATGTGAGTACAGATTATGTGTTGCATATCAGTCAAATTGACAAGATAGAACCAAATCAAAATACTCTTATGGAGACTTCCATAATGTCAATTATGGAAATCAAGCTGGACAACATGGGATAAATTGGTGATCCACCAGGCAATGATGAAAGCTCAAATGGAGATGTCTTCATTTCATCTGCTGAAATCCAGCAAGTCTATACTTCGCCAACCAGGCCAAAAGAAGTTATAGAAATACTAGAGGTGAATGATGATGTTGATTCTCAATCCATCATTTCCTCTTTATTGCCCAAGGAAGACCCTTCATCATCAATTGGGTCGGAAATGGAAGCCTCTTCTTCAGGATGTTCAAATTTTAACATCTCTCTTAATCATGGAAATTCTACTTCTTCATCTACTATGAAATTAGAAATATAAGAAGTAACACATGTTGAAGAAGAAGAGGAAGATCTCAGAGATGCTCCTCTAGCATTTGAAGAGGGTATCTCTACCACTGTGGATGAAATCAGAGAAATCAATCTGGATACAAAAGAAGATCCATGCCCCACTTTAATTAGTGAGTCCATGACTCTTGAAGAGAAAGAGATGTATATTTCATTTCTAAGGAAAAATAGAGATATATTTTCTTGGAGATATATAGAGATTCTAGGTCTTGATCCTGATGTTGCTACCCATTGCTTGGGTTTTCCTGAAGAACATTGAGGATTCAAGCAAGCTGCAAAAAGAACACACCCAACTTATGCTTCCAAAATTGAAGCTGAAGTGGATAAGCTTATCAAAGCTAACATCTTCAGAGAAGTTCAATATCCTAAATGGTTAGATAATATTGTCCCTGTGAAGAAAAAGAATGAACAAAATAGAGTTTGCATCAATTTTAGAGATCTTAATCGGCATTGTCCTAAGGATGATTTTCAAGTTCTGATTACAGAACTGTTAATTGATGCAAAAAATGGATATGAAGCACTTTCCTTCATGGATGGATATTCTTGATATAATAAAATCCAAATGGCTCCAGAAGATGATGAATCCACATCCTTTAGAGCCTATCAGGGTGTGTTTTGCTATCGGGTAATTCCCTTTGGCTTAATGAATGCAAGTGCAACATATCAGTGTGCCATGCATCGTATCTTAAAACCATTTTTATGGATGTTTGTTGAATGTTATGTGTAAGGTTTTGTGGTAAAATCCAAACAACGTTCTAATCAATTGGCTGATTTTAAAGTCATATTCCACAAACTTCGACAACATAATTTGAAGATGAACCCCTTAAAATGTGATTTTGGGGTAACCTCAAGAAAATTTCTCAGCTTTGCTGTACGCCATCGTGGTATCGAAGTCAATCATGAGAAGACAAAGTCAATCCTTTGTATATCACCTCCTCAAAATTTTAAATAATTGAGAGGACTTCAAGGATATTTAGCCTATATTCTGCGTTTCATCGCCAATTTGGAAAGAAAAAGTTTAACCTTATCCAAATTGATGAAGAAGGGAGTCACTTACCAGTGGACTGAAGAATGTCAAGAGGCATTCGATATTCTCAAGAAATATCTCTTGAGTCCATTGGTACTTATTCCACATGTTGAAGGAAGGCCATGTATACTTTATGTGACAACTTTAGAGCGATCAATGGGTGCCATTCTTGCCCAGAAGAATGATGATGGGAATGAAAATAGCCTCTACTATCTCAGTTGGACTATGATTGAAGCAGAGACCTGATATTCAAGTATTGATAAGTGCTTCCTAGAATTAATCTTTGTAGTTCAAAAGTTGAGACACTACCTACAACATCATGAGATCCAATTGGTATCTCGCAATAACCCACTGAAATTCATCCTCAGTCGTCCAATGCTTACCGGACGTCTGGAAAGGTGGGCAGTTATTTTGCAGCAGTTTGACATACAATATGTTTCTCAAAAGGCAATAAAGGTCCAAGCTCTAGTTGATTTCCTTGCTGAACACCCTTCGGTAGAAGATACATCTTCAGATATTGAACTCCCTGATGAAGAAGTCTTTTCTATTCAGGATAATCCTCAGGTATGGGAGATGTATTGTGATGGTGCTTCAAGAAGTCCAACAGGGAGGAAAATGGAAAATCTAAAATTCAACAAAGTTGGGTTAGGAATTGTTCTCATTTCTCCAAAAAAGGTAGTGTTACCCTATTCCTTCTCATTATTGGGAGGCGTGACAAACAATGAAGAATAATACCTAGCTCTCATCATAGGATTGGAATTAGCGCTTCAAGAAAAAGTGAGTCACTTAAAGGTGAAAGGTGATTCAGACCTGGTAATAAAACAAGTCAATGGGGGTTATGCAATCAGAAAAGAAGAATTGATCCCTTTGTAAGATTACGTCAGAGAGTTAATGGCGGAATTTCCTATGGAACCGACATTTTCTTATGTCCTGGGATCACAAAATGATCAAGCTGATGCATTGGTTAACATAGCCACAGCTCTAGCAGATCCAAATCAGGACAAGACAACCATCAGTATTTCCCACCATCGAACAATTTCACCTTATGTTCGAACCGGAACAGAGGAGATCAATGAAATTAGTCCCATTTCTGAACCGTATGGTCATACTGCAGGATGGATGACACCTATCAAGGAATACCTTTAAAATGGAACACTTCAACCTGATAGAGTCGGGAAAGAACAAATCCGGAGACGTGTGGTCAATTTCACTCTTTATGATGGCCCAGATCACCTAGAAAAAATTATCTATAAGCGTGGTTTTGATGGAATCCTCTTCAGATGCATTGATGGTGAAGAGATAATGGCCGTTATGAAAGAGGTGAATGCAGGAGTCTGTGGTGCCCACCAGTCTGGATATAGATTGTATGATCAAATTCGAAGGCTTGGATACATGTGGCCTTCAATGATACAAGATTGTGTTCATTTCACAAAGAAGTTTCATTCATGCCACGTAGATTCCAACTTCATTAATCAACCTCCAGAGTTGCTTCATACAGCTAAATACTCATGGGAATTTTCCACATGGGGAATGGATGTGGTGGGACCTTACCCTTCAGGTACGGCCAAGCACTTTAAGTATATTCTTACTGCTACTGACTTCTTTTACAAATGGGCAGAGGCAATACCTCTCAAAGAAGTTAGTTCTAAATGCATTGTTAGCTTCATCAAGTCAAACATCATTACCATATTTGGTGTCCCTCATACCATATTGATGGAAAATGGCACCAACTTCTGTTCATCCGAGGTGAAGAAGTTGTATCAAGAATACAACATCAAATCCAATCATTCATCTCGGTATCATGCAGCGGACAATGTCTAGATAGAATCATTCAACAAGACTCTTTCAAACATACTACAAAAGATGGTGGATAAAGATAAGAATTCATGGCCTAATAAACTCTTTCATGATTTATGGGCTTATCGAACCACCACCCGCACTGCAACGCGGTCAACTCCATATTCATTAGTATACGTAACGGAAGAAGTTTTTCCTATTGAAGTTCAAATACCCTCGCTCAGAGTAGCTATTTGTGATCAGTCATCTACAGATGAACAATCTCAAAAGTGATTGGATGAATTGGAATAGTTAGATGAAAATAGATTGTGCACACTGCACCACTATGAAGTTTATCAGAATCGAATAGCACAAGCTTTCAACAAAAAAAGTTCGTCTTCATTCATTCATTCATGGAGAATTGGTATTGGTTATCAGAACTCCAATGATACCAGGAAAGAAAACTCCCAAGCTTGAACCAAAGTGGGAAGGACCTTATCCAATACATAAGGTCTACTCCAATGGAGCATATCCATTAATCTCAATGGATGGAGAACTCATCACCACTCCAACCAATGCCAGATTTCTGAAGAAGTATTTTGTATAAACACAAAATACATTGTTACGGTCCATACATATGACTTTAAACTATTTTTATTAATTTCATCCCACACGATGTTAAACTGTGATGTCCTAACTACATGACGTTAAACTGTACAGAAGTCTCTTACGGTCCCGCATGACCTTAAACTGCACCATCGTCCTGTATGACATTAAAACTGCTCTTCATGTCCAGACAACATGACATTAAACTGTATCCCCTTTTTTTCCAATGTGACGTTAAACTGTGAAAAAGTACCTAATACGACCAACATGATGTTAAACTATGTCCAATTTTTTCCTTACTGGATGACATTAAACTGCACAGTCCCCCTTTTGTCCAAACATGACATTAAACTGTATTGTCCCCATCGTCCTAACTACATGACACTAAACTATACAGAAATCCCTTGAATCATCCTACATGATGTTAAACTGTATTTTGTCCCTGCTACATGACACTAAACTGTGCAGCACCAATAGTCCTAACTGCAAGACTTTAAACTGCATAGTCCCTTCATATGTCCTACATGACATTAAACTGTGCATCGTTAAGGTTGTTGTTACCTCTTGTTTCTCACACCAAGTATGAATCACGTGATCTTAGAGAAAACTTTAACCATAACACCCTCTCTGGGCCGCTAACCATGCGTAAGTCCCAATACCATTTTTGTTTTAGGTCGTTGTCCCCAAGAACAACTTGATCAAGAATTCATTCTTTAATTGAACTACGCAGACTTTGATCCTTGCCTTCCAGGCTTGGTACGTAGGCAACCTCCTGAGGTTCAAGCCCAAAACCAATCTCTTCACATCGGTTCACCTCCATCTCATATGATACTGATTTGTGAAATCACCCCCAGAATCAATATTTTTACATTGGTTCACTTTCATCCTTGCTATACGATATTAAACTATACAACACTTTTTTCTGGTATAACAATAAACTACAATATTCTTTGATACCCTCACCTGATAGGGAATCATTATTTACATTGATTTTCAGTCATGTTATATTCCAAAGACTACGTGAATACATGGCAATGCTTGGACCTTTTATTTTGGGTCAAACCATCATTGCACTAAAGTCCCCTTTCACCCTTCATATGTACGAACCAAATCTGTACAGAGGGTATTTCAAGAACTACGTATGGCTTGATTCCCATCCTTATGGGATACATAGGAACGTTTGAGTGTCCCTCGAATCTAGCCCCATTTCTTTGGGCCTAACCCCAAATTCCACTTTCAGTCCCTTGTTAAAAAGTCCCCCCATGAGCACATAAATTTGATATGAAAACTCTGGTCTTCATCAAGTTTATAACAAACACACATATGTGTCTCCCTTATTATGATCCGAGCTCTATGACCCTAAACTAAGATCTCCCATAATTTTGTACCACATGAAATTAAATTGTAGTTGAAAAACTACATATGGATTGATTCCCATCATTATGGGATACATAGTTAAGTCCAAAATTTTAATTTAGGACCCATACACAATATAATTTTGGTTAGTATTGATCTGTGTATCTCTATATACATTGAACAATGCCCATTTTTCATGTGTCACACTCCAAACCTTAAAAATTTCCAGATCTCCATAACCCTTTTCTTGACTTCTGGTCACAAAATGTCAGATACATGGGAATTCTTTTGTCTGGCCATGTAGCACGTTCCCTTAGGTGGCCTTGCATAAACAAGTCTACATAATGGACCTTTCAGCCAAAAGATGCTATTATTTGGCTATGTAGCCAATTCCCTGAGGCGGCCCTGCATAATTTAACCCCCGAATGGGTTTGTTAAATAATGGTAACTTTATTCTTGAGAATAAAACCTCTTTTGTCCTTATTTTTATTAACAACGATATGTAGGGATCCTCAAAAATAGTTATCCTTTTCATATTTGTCTCATACTTCATTTTCATGATCTGAAAATATTCAAGTCTATGGTTTATATTTTCCCTTCCCTAGGTTTGGGTCAGACCTTCGTAGGAGTGACATTCATCCAATTCTTAAACAATCTTGTTTGGAAATATCTTCTTCATATCCAAGTACCTCTCTTCATACAGCAAACTCTATGCTTTGGAAAATTTAAATCTCCATAAAATTCCACTGGCTTTTTAGCAGAAGAAAAGTAACTTTCTGAGAGTTCTTTTGCCAGACTATGCAGCATGTTCCCTTAGGCGGCCTTGCATAAACAAGTCTAGATAATGGACCTGTCAGCCAAAAGATGCTATTATTTTACTACGCAGCCAATGCCCTTAGGTAGCCCTGCATAATTCAACCCCCTAACGGGTTTGTTAAATAATGGTAACTTCATTCTTGTAAAATACTTATTCTAATGCCTCTTAGTCCTTTTTCATATCATTCCTCAGATTCAATATTTCTTAAGTCATAGTTTACATTTTTTCCATTCCATACTTGAATATGGTAATATGTTTTCAAAATAATTATCAAGGAATTGAGTTAATTTTTAATCCATTCAGTCAAAGATATTTTGACCTCAAACATTAGCCTTTTTATGTCTGACGTGCATGACTTTAAACTACCCACAAAAGACAAGGGAACTCTGAATAAAAGTCAAGTTCCATCTCACTAAACATACATTTTGTGTGATTTTAGGTAATGTTGAGCAATCAAAAGATTCAAAGTTTGTAGGGTTATTTATAATAATCCTATAAAAAATAAGACTATGCTTACTAGGCTAATTGGCTTAGGTAAAATTTAAAGAAGGTAGCAAAGGAAAATGTGTGCACAAAATATTAAAGTTGAAAAAGTTCTTCATTTGATGAACAAGAATTAGAAGGAAATCAAAATATTGGAGTCTCTTCTATTTTACAAGAAATTATAGGAGGCTTTCAACATAATTCTTCACTTGATGTACAACATCCCGAGCTTCATCAGCAGCCACATGAAGCTCATGCACTCGACCAACTTCACTCTTTTCATCCTGATGGAGTTATTTCTTGGCATCTGCAATGGCTTTCAGACCATTCGTCTGAGCTCCCTCCAGTGAATTATTGAGTTGGTCAAGTTCCCCAGTAACAGTATCTAACTGTTGCTGAAGGTGCCTCTACTGGATGATTTTATCTTTGATCTTATGCTTCAGCTCCTTCATCTTAGCAGCATAATTAGCCTCAGCTCTGGATATTGCAGCCTCAAATTCGCTAATATTGACTGACAGCTTCACCGTGGTCAGATCTTCACGGAACTTTTGCTCATTCTCCATTCTAAAGATGACCTATTTCACCACGGTATGGATCTCTTGATATCCAAAACCGCCAAGTCCTAGCATGACGAACAGGGATGACAATCGGGAAATATATGATGACAGCTCCTCAAGAGGCACTTCAGATATGATTTTCCATATGTTTGTCCATGCCTTGCTTCATGAAAAGTTGACCGCCTTAAGCACCTCCGGGGCTGATTCGACATCATCATCATAGGGGCATGTAATCTGGGATTAATGCACTTAAGTAAGTTCCTTGTTCTGCTCCTTCCCCCCTAACCCTGGTTGCTTCACCTTCTACTACTGTTTGGGCGGAAGTTGAGACTTCACCTCGAGTTCTATCCATTGAAGTTGATATCCCTATTTCATCAATTAAAAGTATGGTTAGTTTCATAGAAAAATGAAATTTGGTTGTCTATCTTGAAAACTCAGTACAATCATTACCTAACAGTAGATCAACATCTTGAGAAGAATCCTCCCCATCTTTCCTAGTTTCAACAGGATCTTCAAGATGGGTATCAGGAGGGTTTACTAGATTCAGCTCCACATGATCTAATGTTTCTGAAATGGTAGGGTTGACATCAATTTCCACACCCTCTTTAAGCATTGTCAGTACAGCTGCTTATTTGGACGGAACTACATATTATTTGCAGTCATGATTAGAAGTGTAAATTATAAGAAAATTTATCAGACGAAGGATAACACTCATGCCCATGATCTTCTAAATCATATGATAACATAACATGATCAAAATAATCTTCTAAAGACATGCTGAGATTCATCATTTCATCCAATGATATTTCAAAATCCTGGTTAGTCTCATTGGTGGGAGAATTTGTTGTGTCTTCTTGGCGACCCTCATTCTGCGGCCCCTGACCCTGAACAACTTTTTTAGGAAGGATGGCAGATTCAGTTTCCGCAGCTGACAATGATTCTAGTGCAGGTGTTATACCTATAATATCACAGAACGAAATTTAGTTGATGTTTTCATTGAACATTTAATGCAGCATTGTATGAAGCATTGTTAAATTACCGGAAGCGGGTTCTTCTCTACTTGTAGTAGCAGTAGGAGCAGTACTGAGAATAGATGTTGGCTCTTTATCAGAAGTTTCCAAGTCAGCCTGAATTTGTGTTTGTTCCACAGCACCCTCGGTGGTCCTCAAAGGAGGATCAGTCCTCTCCCTCAGAGGGGAAATCGAAAAAGTACCTGCAATCCCAAGAAAAATGAGAAACCTTTACATGGGTTAAGACTCATGATTATCTAAAGGACTTACCACTACTGATGAAGCATTTAGTTGTGGAATTCTTCCTTCGATGCCTTTGTCTCTTTGGAATTTAGGGAGTGTTGGCAGTCTCCCTTATAGGCACATGAATTAGAGAATGGAAGGTCATGTCCAACTCCTCATTCATGGCATGCTGGCCTGAAGATATCTCACCCGACTCACGAGGAGATTCAGCAGCAGCCCCAATGGCAGTACCACCAGGGCTATACTATGGTGAAGGAACCTCGGTAGTTCCTTTCCTTGAAAGCTGTAGAGTAATGAAAGTAATTTCCTTGATTAAAAAAGCTTTGGTTGAAATCAAGTTGCAAAGTAAATAAGGAAAGAAGACTTACATCTTTAGAAACCATGTACTCATGCCACTCCTCATCAGTGGCGTCGTGATCCATCATTTCCTTCACCCGCTTAGTGTTAGGGATGGAATCATCGGTGGCATTTATATAGGTCCTCAACTCTTTGACATAGGCTCTTACTTCATCAGGGTTATCCTTGAAATGAATATTTGCAGGAGCCTGAAGAGTCCCTATTCCAGGAAGATGTAGCCCTTCACATAGCTCCATCCAGATAGTTTCAGTATCGCAGTATAAATCCCACCATGACTGGATGGCCTCTGGTCATAGATATGTAGGTGTACTAGAAGGCTACGAAGAGGGTCCTATAACCTTGGATTTTAATTTCTTTCTATCTCCTGGAACTATAAGAAGAGAATGAAAACTTGTTACTCTATAAAGTTACTGGTAATTCAATTGCCTCAATAAAGTAACTCACCATGAGTTTATGGAGTGGCTCTCTTCATTCTGAAAGTAGGATTATATACAGCACGTGGCCGCTTTGACACATGTTGTATCTCTTGAGAATCTAATGAATCAGCCTCGGTTGAAGAACTCGGTAAACCAGCTTGAGGAGTGGAAGAATCACCTGCCACCTGAATTGTTTCTTTCTCAATGGTTCTCTTCTTCTTTCCCACCTGATAAACAGGTTTGTTCAATATTGCCACAGGATATGACGCTATCCAGTTTTCAGCATACCATATGGCCAAATTGCTTACCGTTTCAGCATCTGGTAAGTCAAAAACTGCCCCAGTCCTTTCCATAGCCATTAGAAACCATAGTTGTCGGGCAACCATTGGATGTTGCTCTGACCTGATGTGTACTGGAGGAGATACAACAGTTTTCTGCAGACACTTGAATTGGCGTGCAAATCGATATGGAGCATAGGCCTCACATATAATTTCCCCATCAATTTTGGTGGCATGTACACCATCTCTGCAGGCCAGCATGTAAGACCTCTGTTCCAAGCTGGCTGATCCATCGTCAAAAAATCACCCTGTCGGCATATTTCCATAGGGAAAGAAGTAGAATTCCATATGCATACCCTGCCTTGGCCTAATATCATAGGCATTGAGGGACAAAGGAAAAACTCCAGATAAGGCCTGAATAGACGGCCTGAAAGAACTTCCAGGAATCTGTATTCCATTCTGTACAGCATATGTCCGGAAGTGAGTGGCGATCCATCCCCATAAAACATGGAATGGTCCCACTAATCTCAAAAGAGACATACCCATATAGACATGGAGTAAGATCCTGTGAATCTTTTCCAAAAATAGGGTAGTCAACCCCACCATTTTCCTCTCACCCAACTTGGCTGCAATAACGAAGGTCCCTGGCCTGACGCCTCCCTTCAAATCTCTGACTGGCAAAAGATAGACACTGAGCCATAAGTCTAAAAAGTCTGCCAGAAGGGTCTTCTCTGAGATTTTATGATTCACATCATACCCCCATTTCTCAAACTCCCCTACTTCCAGAGTCGGCCAGAATGTGCCAGGAGCACCTCTCTTATCTTCTCTAAGGCAGCTATTAGGACGAGTATAGGTGGTCCCCTTTTCCCTCTTCTTCTTGAGAAACACATCCATCCATTCCTCTAGATGATTATACCTTCTAGAATGAGTCTTTAAAGTCTTTGAGATTTTGAGCTTATGATAAATCTTCAATAACTATCGAACCAAATCTGGAGTCTTCTCTAGATCATTTAAGGTTGCCTTTGGAAGGGTGAATTTTTCATACCTATCACCCAAAATTGGAACCCCTGAGATCTTGTAGACATCCCACAAACTAATTACTACTCTCCATGGGTCAGATAGAAAGAATTAGTTTCTGGGATCCAGTGGCTAAGCAACTCTGGTGCAAAATTATCATTCCTATAAAAATACGTCTGCCCAGCCCAGATGGCTTCATAAATTGTAGCTCCCTTCAGATCCTTGACAAACTCTTCACAAGTTTTTCACACCCAATAAGCCCACATCCAAGTTGGCTTCACCCATCCTCCAGAATGGAATTCCCATTTCTCCTTCCAGCCTTTGGATTGATCCATCTGAGAATTTCGAAAGATTGAGGGGTAACATTGTGGTTGCATCTCAGTTTTGTGAGTTATCAGATCTATTGAACACAGGCTATGATGCATTATATAGTCTTTCTTTACAATTCCAGCATTAGAAAATGTTTCTGCGATTGATACATTCGCTAAAGAAAAGTTGGTATATTATTGAAACCAGGAATGCGGGAGATAGTTCTTTGCTTTTGGAATATTGACATCTTGCAGATGACTATGGCCATACAGAGGAAAATCGATGTTTTGCGGGAAATTAAGATGATGCTTCTTCAAGTACATGGCTAATTCTGGGAGAGTACTTTCACAGGTGGAATAGTAATCATAGCCAATGATGTCCATCATCTCATCAATTATTTTGCTTGCCTGTTCATCAGTCATTCCGATTCTCTTGGGAGCCATTGGATCTTCACAAAAGTTGAATAATTAACTCTTAAAGTAAGTTAATTTTTCATAAAATTTGTGAAGGAATTTGGAAAAAAATGGCTAAGGGATGTTGGCGTGCAAGTCCCATAGTTGGCGCGAAAGTCTCATTCATTCACGCAAGTATTGGGCACGCATGTATGACTGCGCAAGTACAAATACCTTATCAGAAGCACGACGCAAGAAACAAGAAGCGCGGACGAGCGAAAGCAAGGAGTCCACCTGCGTGTCGAGAGAAAAGAAATAAGCGAGATCCGGGTGCTTTGCACAAAGTGAGGCCCTCTATTTATATATGAGGTTGTACCCCTGCGTGCCGGACCCTGCGCACCGGACCCTGAATTCTAGAAGCCCATTTTCGCGCCATACCCTGCACGCCCTAATTTCCTTTTGTTTCTCGTTTTCCTCAGAGTCAAATCCTTATTCTTTTTTGGATCCAACTCTGAGGGGGGGACTTTTTTTTACGCTCCTTTTTCATCATAGAGTCTAAACGAAATGAAAAGGGAAATACCTCAAACAAAGAAGATTCATCCTTTGAATAAACATCCAAAAAAAGAGAGAAAGGGATGAACAAGGAGAACTTTTCCCATAGGTCACGCAAGTTCCAGAATGGTCGCACAAGTATATTTGCACGCCGCCCAAATGGTCATGCAGGTGACTTGCATTCCCTCTTTAAAAATCGCCCAGGGTCTTCTCCAGCTTATAAATACCCCCGATGGGCCCCCCATTTGTGGATGATTTTTTTTCCAGAATTCAGATACAGAGCTCTGAATGCCCAAGTCTCTTCTTCAAGACTTCTGAACACTTATAAGGTAATTATTTACCTAGAATGGAAGGTCTAAACAAGAGGAATAAGGTCTAAGTGTTATAATTCACTAACACTTGCGTGCCTAAGTGTTTTACCCTTAAGGTAAATGGACACACTTTAACGCATCCTTACCTACTCATTGAAACTTGTGCTCCACTCTTCTGGAAGTACCTCGGAATAATTATAAAGGCTTTGGTCAAGGATCGCCCAAGTATTACCCTACTGGTTAACCATCGCCCAAGCATATAGGTGTCGCGGAAGTATACTTGCGTGACCAAGACTTGCACGCCCATGTAGTACTTGCGCGACCCCCCAGGACTTGTGCGCCCTTCTTTTTTTGCGTGCCCTTCCTGCACATTTCACCTCTCTTATGCCATTCCACCACTTCTATTCAAGATTCAGTCTTCAATACCCTTTTTATATCCATTTATGGCATGTTTTATTGATTGGCTTCCTTATCTGAAAATAATTTTTTGAAACATCTCTAAAAACCTAGTGATTTACACATCTTTATGTCACTAAAGTTAGAGATTTCATTCCTTCAACCTCATCCTTTAAGATGAGAGAACCCTATTCATGGGCCTCCTTTTCAGGAGTAAGCCCTAGTCATAATTTCCCTTAACTTGGGCATCCTTTTTAGAAGTAAACCCCAGTCTTAATTTCTCTTAACCAGTTTTCATTTACTTTTGATTTGAGTTTCCTTTTCAGGAGTGATTCCCAATCATAAGTCCCATCCTAATTTGGGCATCTTTTCTAGGAGTAAGCCCCAAGTTAGAGTATCCAAATCTCCATAAAGTAAATATACCTTTATGGACCATGTTTTCGGGTTTCTTCCCTGAAGTAAATTCTAATCTTCATTTATCTGGGCAGTCATACATATATAAGCCCCACATTATTTCTCATGATTGCATCTTTCATGAAACAATTGTCTGGTTTTACCAATACCTCTTGTGTCTCACAACGAGAATGACTCACATGAGCTTAGAGTGTAAAAGTAATTAAGACATATTTCTTTGATCCATCAATCATACATAAACCTCATACTCCCTTACTCGAACTACATGGGTTCAGATTCCTTCTCTAAACAAGGATACGTAGGTAGCCCATCTGCGGGTGTGATCCCAACTCTGAAATAATATATGTCCTTCTGAATGACAATAAACTTTCAAGTTCCCCGCTGAGTGCCTTTAAAACTATCATGGTTACCATAATAACCAAGGGACTTCTATATAATGTATTAAAGGATACCATTGACTAAGAATCTCTAAAAAACACAGATGATTCTCTATCTATGAAGAACCTCGAATACATATAAAAGATTCTCTAAATTTCATACATATTTATCATTGATTGTCAGATCTAAAGGAAATATCATTTTAATACTCGGTAATGTAATAAGGATTCACGAACATAACATAAATATATAAAGAGAGTCCTGGAGTAGACAATAATTCCCCTCAAAAAGGTGTGATGAGTCCGATCTCCCATCCTCTTGACCAATGGAAATTCCTAAGCCTCATCAGTGCATAATTAATGAGTTTCTACCTTTGGAAAGTAAGTCCAAATGAATATCGAATCATTGGATGTTTTCGGTTCTACTAAAAACCCCATTATAAACCTCTTGGAATGTTTGAACCATAAACCAACAAGGTCATTACCAATTCTAGAGGGAAACAGTCGCACAGAAAGGTCATAGTAGTTCCCCATTATGATGAGAACATAGAGGTTCCATGACATTATTCATGAACCCTATTTTATGATTGGATTATATTGTTTGATGGGACACAAACAATACATGATACCAGGAGTAGGCGACTCATAAGACTTTGAAACACATTCTCATGGTGTTCTCCCTTGATAATCTCTAAGATATAAGGTTATGAGATTAGGTCTGTCGATAAGAAATCCACATTTACATGTTTCATTGGAACTTCCTATCAGCAGACATGTGTATTGATCCTTAGAATTTAATATTATCATTAATGGATATCATTACTTGTGTATTTTTATGTTCTAATGAAAACTATAACAACATATGTTTTTGGTGAAGTATGATACATTGGGTGTGTCGCAAATGTTATAACATTAATGAATAATGCGAGAAAATATTTATCACTTTTGTCTCTTAATGAAAGATAATATCTTAGGCCCTTTGAATGGAATGAAACCACCTGAATAAATCCATGAACATGGTTTTTGATGAGCGAGTTCATTTCCCAAAAGTCAAGGAAAGAGTCATCAAGCGTATAGGTTGATGACACTGGCATGCAACCTGCTTGATTTGAGATATTGTGATAAAATGATTATATTTCATGTTAATTGTTCGTAGGAGGTTGGGCATCATTATGAAATTAACTTCTTTCTATATGGATGCCTTGGTTTGTTTCTAGACACTAACCTTGGACTTTATGCATCTATGCCTAACACCGCTGAGAAAGAGTCCCAATGGGTCACATAATAAGTGTATCCACAATCTTAGTTAAATTATAGTATTGAATCTAACAATCTACAATAAATAATATTTATTTAGGTTTGGTTGATCATCATAATTTAATAATAATTTATTTGAAATAATAATAGAGTTAAATAATAATAATAAATACTTATTTTTAAGTTTTATAAATATCATATTTATTATATTTATCGATGAATAATGCAGTGATATTTATTTATTAAATAAATAGTCATTATTTAAGGATCGGTAAATGTGGATGAAGGAAAGTAGACCGAGTTTAATGGTCTGATTTGAAATGGTATAATTGATATTTATTAATATTCTTTACGTGTTTCACATGTCAAACATTTAATAAAAATATTTATATTATTATTGTTGGACATGTGGTCAATTAAGAATTATGGAATT
The DNA here is from genome assembly GCA_963277665.1 of Viscum album. Lineage (NCBI taxonomy): Eukaryota > Viridiplantae > Streptophyta > Magnoliopsida > Santalales > Viscaceae > Viscum > Viscum album. Next base: position 1,138,446,274 of record OY728155.1, on the reverse strand, counting down.
GAGAAAGAGTTTGTGTGTAATTTTTCAACCAAAACCAATAAAAATAAATATATAATTATATATATTTCTTAAAATTAAATTGATGTGCACAACAAATAAAGTGACTCACTCAAGCCCTAGAGAGTGATCAAGATATCTAGAGTGTTTCCCACTCTCTCAAGACAACGAGAGACCATCAAGATTTATTCATCTCTTTAGAAGAATCTATGTTGCATCCAACCATGAACAATGCAAGTGATCAAGATCAATAATGATAACACCTTATGATTCTACAATGTCATTACGAGATTGTGGTGCACATGTGGGTCACCTCTATAGAGATCATACACTTTGATCCTATAGCGCAATGACAATGCGATGATATATATTCCACAGATCATCAATGATTAGAGAATTAAGACTCAACACAATTCTATATTTGCTTATAAATTAATTATAAATTATATATGAAGATCCTTTTACCATGGTTTCGGTGTAGCACCCCATAATGATAAAGTGTTAAAAGAATAAATGATATGATGCATGTCAACAAGGTGAACCATTCTGTTGTGAGACTATCTAATTAGAACTCTATAGTTAAGTGTTCTTGAATTGGAGTAGTGATCCTGATGGGTGACCTTTAAGAAGTGTTCCAATGTGTGTGTGAGTGTGGAAAAATCATACTAAAAAGAACATGTTTTGGTCTGTGAGGACATTCATTAGTCTGATGACCCATTCAAGCGCGTGGGTGGGCCCCAGGGAGGGGTCCACGTGTCTACGGGGCAACTAGCAGTACCTGGCAGCCCAGGAACCAACTAGGTGTCTATTCTATTAGTAGGCCCTAGTTGTTACACTGATATCATAGTAGGAAGCCAGCCTTAAGTGTAGTGGCACTACCTGAGTTGAGATGTAGGGTACACAACGAGGGTATTGTGCTCTGGGGGGGGGGGTGAATCCAACACACCAGAATGATAAAGGGATAAAAGTCTAAATGATATGAGTCATTTCAACAAGGTGAACCTTTCTTTTTAGGAGCCTACCTGATTAGAACTCCATAGTTAAGCGTGCATGTCCTGGAGTAGTGACTAGGATTGGTGACCTTATGAGAATTTTTCTATGGTGTCTGTGAGTGAGGACAAAGCACACTAGAAAGAACATGTGTTGCTGTGTGAGGAAATTCATTATTCTTATGACCTGTTCGGGCACGTGGGTGGGTCCTAGGGAGGTAACCATGTGTCTGTGGGTCAACGGGTGGTACTTGGTGGGACAAGACCTAAAGACCATGTTAAGGCGGGGAGTCTGTTCTGTCAGTAGGGCGTTGTTGTAACATTGGTAACAGAGTAGGATCCCAACCGTAACTGCAGTGGCACTGCCTGGTTGAGATGTAGGGTCCACAACAAGGTTTTTGTGCTCTATGGGGTGAATGTAACACCCCATAATGATACAAGTTTAAAATAATAAATTATATGACTCGTGTAAACAAGGTGGATCTCTTTTTTGGGAGCCTACCTGATTAGAACATCACAGTTAAGCATTCTTAGTTTGAAGTAGTGATCAGGATGGTGACCTTCTAGGAAGTAGTGATCAATTGATGGTACTTAGTGGGCCAAGACCTGATGACCATTTTAAGGCGGGGAGTCTGTTTTGTCAGCAGGGCAATGTTGTAACATTGGTAACAGAGTAGGAACCCAACCTTAACAGTGGTGGCACTGCCTGGGTGAGATGTAGGGTCCACAATAAGGTTTTTGTGATCAAGGGGGTGATTGTAACACCCCATAATGATAAAGGGTTAAAATACTAAATTATATGACTCATGTAAAAATGGTGGACCTTTTTTTGTGAGCCTACCTGATTAGAACTCCACAGTTAAGCATTCTTGGATTGATGTAGTGATCAGGATGGTGACCTTCTGGTATGTTTTCCAGGGTGTGTGTGAGTGAGGAAAAATCATATTGGAATGAATACGTGTTGGAATGTGGGTACATTCATTAGTGTGATGACCCGTTCAGGAACGTGGGTGATCCCTATAGAGGGTACCAAATGTCTGCAGGGAAACCGATGGTACCTAGTGAGGTCAGGACCCGACGACAATATTAAAGTGGGTGTCTTTGCAGTCTGTGGAGCTCAGTTGTTACATCTGGAATTTTAATCTAATATAGTAATCTATTGTTTTTATTGGATATAACACTTTTGATCATGTAAAAAAATGATTACATGTGATTCATGATAAAAATATGATTTGTTCATACCATCAAATGACGTTTCCACTGCGCCCATAACCTACAAGTGGTATATGTTGGATTGGTGTAGCCCGACCCTCTTTCAATGTTGTTGGGTTTAATGATTGTGGCTCATATTGTGCACTAGGATGAAACTTCATGGTTCAAGATCTGTGATGAGATCATTGGGGTTTATTGGGGCCAACACACCCCTGATCTGGGGGTCAAGGGACCTGGTCCAAATTTCTGGGCACTGTAGCAACCCAGACTAACTCTAGAAAGGCTGACCTACTGACCCCGATAGAGAACTGTAGCAATGTGGACTTTGACACAACTACTGTAGCTGGTTAGACATTGGAGACAATATTACTTTAACTCTTTGGTCTTCCAGCTATCGACCACTATAGTAGCTTTGAACTTGGTTCATCGTGACACTGTAGAAATGCAAACTTCCATCTATCTTTCATTGTAGCACAACAAACTTTCTATGTGGTTGGTGGAATAATGATTCATCTTCACTATTAGCCAATTTTAGGCTAGAGTTTTTGTATTTTAGAAACACTGAGATAATCCCTGTAATTATGCTCTCAAAACTAGTGAAATTTTGGCTTCTCCATAGATGTAGGGATCATTTCATGAACCACATAAATCTTTGTGACCTGTGTGGTTGTTTCTTCTATATTTTCTTCATTTAAAAACCTATTCATTCATTGTGAATCTTGGAGTTTTTGCAATAGTATTAGTGTGATTACATGTTTAATTTGTAATTATTTACTATTTGTTGATTTATTGTAGGTGTTTTAATTTTATTTTACTTAAAACGATTTGTTTTAATATTGGACATAATTGCATCTTATTTTTCATCATTCTCAACAACATAGGCAGTAATCAGTTAATGATTAATAACGAAGAAGCATTTGATTCACACCATTTGGAGGTTCCAAAGGTTATGCCTTGACAAAACCAAAGTACACATCATGTACTTCTTGTATAAATGATGTGTACTTTTGTTTTTTCCATCCGTATCATGTGAAAAGGTCGAATAAATCCAATCTAATAAGATCTAATATCCAACTAAAGTGGATCAACATGTGGATCTAGACAGACTGACACATGACATACAGAACCACATGTCATGTAAGTACCGTATACACCATGTAGTCTCTGTCTTCTCATAGAACATAGGGTGTCCCAAGAATGTCATGTATCAGATACACGACACGAGGAAAAAAATGATGTAAAATCCAAGGTTACTCATCATGTATTCCTAGTACACACTATGTACCTTGAACACATCCATGATAGGCAATGCAGATAGACACAAGGAATGTATTGTGGATACGGAGAGAAGACAAGTACACGTCATGTAGTCTGCTTCTGGAAATGTTAATTTTCATAGAAATAAAAATTAAACGTATAATTAAACATATTGGTTATGGGTTGTGTGTGTTGTTCATTTGAAAATACACTCCATGTCATAGGATAAATAATTATATACTAAATTAATTTTCATGTTCATTTTTTTATGAACGCACGAGGTTGCCTCCAATTACACTTGTGTATTACATTAATTTTAAATGAAATTAATTTTGTTTAAAATTATAGATGATGGCGATTTAAGGATGGTTGGATTGAATTGAGATAAATTAAATTAATTAGATTAATTCATGGTGAATTATATTAATTAAATAATGAATCTAAATAATTGTTAACATGATTGAAAATGTGTGCTCACTGCTTGATGTGTGGATGATCCTGGGATTGGTCCAACCCTTGTGTATGATTGGTTTTCATGAATTTATTATGGTTAAATTATTATTTATTACATTCTACTCATACCATCTTTATTATTTAAGGTTCTACGTGCTTGTGATTTATTTTATGTAAAACCCCTTTATCCAACCCATTGGACCCCTCACCTACGTGTGAGTAAAAACATATGAAAGGATGGATCTCCCAAGCGATAGGAGGTGGTCCAAGTCAAGGAGTTGAGATAAAACCAATTGAGGTGATACATATGAGAAAATATGTAATACTACAACATGAACTAATCTATGGTTCAAGGTGTTTCCCCCTAAGATTGAGGGTTAGTTTATCTTCTGCTCAATAAACTAACCATTAGAGAATCTCATGATCATGTCACTTATATTTTATTTATATTAGTTACATGATTAATTATCTATGTTTCTGAATGCTGAAAATCACCTAATAAATGAATCAATAAGCATGAAAGATGAAATAAAATATAATTGGATTAAGCTTAAAGATTTTATGAGATATGATTAATCATTTAAGTAAAATCCCCTTAATATTAATAAGACACATAAAAAGATAAAATAGGAATTATACATAAGGATAAAATCCCTCAATTAAAATATTAATTTCTATTATTATTCCACTAATTAAGTTAGAATTTACCTCATAGTTAAAAGTTCTTGACCAACCCAAGTTGGGGTGCTTTCAATTATCCTAAAAGTTTTAACTTGAAATTTTGGTCTGACTTAACTTAGTTTACATCAAATGTTAACCCATCAAGCATTAATTGGGGTAACTAATAGAAAAAGGTTGAAGAAATATTTAAAATACAATTTTAATATTGGGGAGTCTACGCAATAGAACATGAAACTACATGTTAACATAGTCAACAAGTTACGCCCACCTAAAACCCTTCAAATAGCTTGTCAGGCCCAAGTCTAGGTTATGTGAAGGGAATATGAATCCTTCCCACTAAGTGAAAAGATATTCTAAAATTTATGGTGACAACTATTAGGCTTTAGAAAATAGGAGGAGATTATTAATAATTTCATTAATTTTGAATTTATTAATCTATTTTTATAATAAAAAATACTAATTATCTACTATTAATTTGTATAAAATGAAAATCAATCAGCTTCAACAATATCTATGTGTTCCATACTATATAATAATAACCTTATCATTGATGAGATTTATTTGGAATGGTATAGGCACTTGTATGTTATTCTATACCACAAACAGAAATTGCACAGGCTAGAAAACCTACTTCCTGAGTCACTTGCCAAAGAGGCTAGTGAGGAAAAATATCTCTCTATCTGAAGCATGTAGATGATGAAATTAATGTACAATTTTTTATATCACAATGATATTATAAAGTTATATGGGGATATTAATGTGTATAACATAGTTTATCACCTTCAGGATCTCTATCAAGATAATGCGAGATCAGAGAGATATGAGATCTCCAATTCACTATTCATGTGCGAGTTTGGAGAGTCGATGCCAGTTGGGGCACATGTAGTCAAGATGATTGGCTATATTGAGTGCCTAAACATATTGGGTTTTTTGTTCCCTGATGAGTTGTGCATATATCTCATCTTGTCCTCACTACCCAAAAACTTCTCCTGGTTTATTGTGAATTATAATATGAGCAGTAGCAAGAAGACACAATCAGAATTTCTTACTCTTACCTGCCAAGTTGATAAAGACATGGGGTGTGACAAACCCACTATCCTTATAATAAATAAAAATAATATGAACATAATAAATGAGGTGAAGAATAATTCCAAGCCTAATTCTCCAGAGCACCGTCCCTATAAAAAGAAGATCCCTAGGCAAGGAAAATAACAAGATGTAGTATGTTTTGAATGTGGTAAGAGGGGACACTCGAAGAGGAATTGCATCCAACCAAAGAAGAAAGGGGAAGCTTCAGGTACATTCGTTATTGAGTTCAATATTTCTATATCTCAAATTTTTTTATTAGATACTTCTTTTGGTTCTCTTATTTGTATCTAAATATAGGAACCAAGTATATTTCAGAATATTTCTAGTGATGAAGTGGATATATGGGCTACCAATGGAGTGATCCTGACTTCTCTAGCCATTAGAGACTACCATCTCACATTTTCAACAAGATTGGTTTTGGTTTTAAAGAACTATTATTCTGTGCCTAGTGTTACCAAGAACATTATTTATATTTCTAGTTTAGATATGAATAAATTTATTTTCATTTTTGAAAATAAAGGTTTCTACTTTTATAAAGATAACATATGTTATGGAATAACTCAATTAAATAATGATCCTTATGTATTCAATTATAAAAAATAAATATTGGAAATTGATAACAAAACTAAAACACATGACTTATGACTCCTAGTTGTGGAATCACTACAAGAAGCATTTGATAAAGCTCTATCTAGATGGTTATTTATAATTTTGAGATAAAGGAACTTGAAAGTTTTCATTCTTGTTTATAAGGAAAGATTATCAACCCACTATTATGTGGTAAAGGTGAAAGGGCCAAATAGCTTCTATAATTGTTAAACATTTATGTATTTAGACCTTTTCAAGTAGAGGCTATAGGTGGATACTCATACATTATTAATTTTATCGATTACTTAAGTATGTATGACTATATCTACATAATGAGGTATAAGTCTAAATCCTTTGAGAAGTTCAAAGAGTTAAAAAATGAGGTTGAGAATTAGCTTGGTAAGAAGATAAAGAAACATCAATCAGATCAAGGTGGTGAATATCTTAAGCAAGACTTTATCAACTTTATATGGGATTATTATATTTTATCTCAATGCACTCCACCTTATACACCATAGTGGAATTGTGTTAGTTAAAAGAGGAATTATGACTTGTTGTACATGGTAAGGTCGATGATGAGTTACACAATCCTTCCATAATCCATTTGGGGATATTCGTTACATACAACATTATACTTACTAAACCGCATACCAACAAGAGAATAAAATAGTTTTCATTTTGATTCATGGAGTGGAAAGAAAGTTATTTTTTCACATGTTAGTGCATGAGGTTTCGAGATGTTTGTTAATGACAACTCAAGGAAAAAATTAGAACTTTGAGGCACAAAGAGTATATTTATAGGGTACCCCAAGTAGATAAGGGGATACTATCTATACAACCCTTTAGATAATAAAGTAACTATCACAAGATAGAACATATTTCCTGAGAGGGAAAAAATCCTCAAGGAAGATAGTGTGAGAAAGATTGACTTCGATGAAGTTGATTCTCAAGATACACAAGAGTTTGTATAGGAACTGATTCCACGGTTCCCTATGAGTAATATCTTATATGATTTTGTGATATAATCCATCATATATGGCATGTTATGTAAAAGGCTTGATGTTTACTATGCTTTGAGCATGATATGTAGATGTCAAATAGATCCAGGAGAACATCATTGGACTAATGTTAAGGATATCCTTAAGTATCTAAGGCATACTAAGGATATGTTCCTGGTGTGTGGAGGAAATTAAGAGCAAATCATTAGGTGTTATACAGATTCTAGTTTTTAGAAAAATTAGAATGATCTGAAGTCACAGTCTAGATGTCTTTTGTCTCAATGGAGAACCTGTGGGCTCGGAGAGTTCAAAGTAGCCCGTTGTCGCTGATTCTACAGTAGAGTCTGAGTATATTTCATCTTTCTGTACTGCCAAGTTAGTAGTTTGGATTTGAAACTTTTTTTAGGAACTTCATGTGGTAACTAACAGTAAATATCATATCACAATTTACTATGATAATACTACAGCGATAACTCTCTCCAAAGAGGCAAGGTTACAATAATGGAAAAAGTATATACATTTAAAGTTTCATATCTTGAGTGATTTTTCTCAATGAGGAGAGGTTGTGGTGAGTGGAGTATCTAGGGAGGAAAATGTAGAAAACCCCTTGAAAAAGACTTTATCTTAGTAGAAGAATGAGTATCATGTGAGATCTAGTGTACTGAAGGCTGTTGTTAGTTGGCTCTAGTGAAAGTGAGAGTCTATTGGAGTTGGTAACCAAGACACAACTTTTTTAGTGCTTGATTGCATGTTTTTCTTGTTAAAGAAGCTTTTTTATTACATCTTGATTCTTCTTCTTCATGATATTTTTATGTGATAATATCCTTATAATATATGTCATGCTAAAAGTTCATAGTAGTTTCTCACTATGATGAGATCATAGAGGTTCCATGATATTATTATTAAACCTTGTTCTATGGACAGATGATATTGTCCAATGAGACATAGAAAATACATGATATCAGGGGCAGGAGGATCATAAGGCAATGATTCACATTCTCATGGTGTTGACCCTTGGAAATCTCTATTATATGAGATTATGAGAATAGACCTATCAATAGGAAATCCACATTTCCATGTGTCATTGGAGTTTTCTATCTATGGATGTGTGTATTGATCCATAGAATTTAACATTATCATTAATGGATATCATTACTCATTTACTTTAATGTATTTATGGAAACCATGATGGCATATGTTCACAGAAAAGTAAGATATGTTGAGTGTGTCATGAATGATATAACATTAATGGATAATGTGAGAAATGAATTATCCATTTTGTCTCTTGATGAAAGTTAATATCTTTGGACCTTTGATGAGAATATAACCGCCTGAATAAATCAATGACCATGGTGTTCAATGGGTGTGTTCATCTCTAGAAATTCAATGAAAGATACATCAAACATATAATTCGATGATAAAATAATTATATTACATGGTAAATGTTCATATGAGCTTGAATGTCATTATTAAGATAACAAATTTCTCTAGGGATTCCTTTGTATGTTGTAAGATGCTAGCCTTGGACTTTAGGTGGTTATTCATAATGATGTTGAGAAAGAGACCTAGAGGGTCACATAATAAGTGTTTCTGAAATCTCAATTAAATTATAGTATTGAATTTAACAAGTTAGAATACATAATATTTATAATAATTTGGTTGATCACCATAATTTAATTTAAATTTATTTGAAAGAATAAGTGAGTTAAATAATAAAAATAAATACTGGTTTTCAAGTTTGAAAAATATAATATTTATTAAATTTATCAATGAATAATGAAGTGATATTTATTTATTAAAGAAATAGTCATTATTCAAGGATCGGTAAATATGGATGAGGGAAAGCAAACCGAGTTTAGTAGTCCAATTGGAAATGGTATAAATGATATTTATTAATATTCTTTATACATTTCACATTTTATGAATTTAATAATATTATTTATATTATTATTATTGGACATGATTTCAATTAAGAATTATGGAAGTGAGAAAGGTATTGTGTGCGATTTTCCAACCCCAAACCTGTCAAAATAAATATATAATTATTTTTATTTCCCAAAACACAATTGGTGTGCACAACGGATAAATCGAGACTCTCTCAATCCATATAGACAGATCTAGAGAGCTAGAGTGATCTTAACCTCCCCCTCAAGCCAATGAGATATCATCAAGAGTTCTTCCTATTTTGAGAAGAATAACTAATGCCGTCAACCATGAACAACACAAGAAATCATGATAGGTCGTGCTAGTACCCAATAATTATATGATGTCATTCAATGATTGTGGCACACATGCGGATAACTGCTAGAGGGATTCTGCAGAGCAATGATGGTGCAATGAGATTTATTCCACCGATCATCTATGAAGAGAAGGTAATTCTATATTTTCTTGTAAATTACATATAAATTACATGTGAATATCCTTCACCCATAGTTCCTACATTTTAATCTAGTCTAGTAATATAATGTTTTAATTTAACGTGGCCCTTTTGATCATGTAAAGCACAAATTACATTAGATTCATGACTAGAATTTGAGTTAGTCATATCATCAAAGGATGCTTCTGCTGCACCTGGAACCAACATGAATGAATGAGGGGGACTCAAATTATTTGTTTTTAATTTTTATTCAATTAACGGGTAGGGTGAGAGATCTTTAGGTGGATTCAATACAAAAAAACAAGCATTGGCGGTAGTTTTTTCTTCTAATGGCAGAGGTTTATACCTCCCCCTAATAGTTTAGCGGTGGTTACTAAAACCACCATGTATCAAACAACAGACAGTAATTTCGTGGAAGTTTGTTTCATTTAGTGGTAGTTTCTATATGTCTCATTTTTAGAGAATTTTGTTGTAGTTTCAATTATATTTAGAAACTATTTTCTTAAAAAAATAACCCAAAAATAAAATATTTTAGATGAACCCAACAACTAGTAAATATATTATTTGCGGTTAATATTAATTGCCACCGATTAATATTTTTATTAATTTATTTAGTGGGAGTTCTTAAAAAACACGACTAAATATTTCACTTAAAATTTATTTTTAAAAAAGTATTTAATAAAAAAATATGAATATAAAAACTATGACATGTGATAAACTAAAAAATAAATGAATAATAAATCCATCATACAAACATCATACATCATACATTCGTAATCATATATACATACATCTATATTTATCATAACCTTAGTTATTATAACCTCAATCAACCCATATCTCAGTCATCAATATATGCATATAAAATATGTCCAACAAAAACCCATTCCCAATATATGCCCCCTCACAAACTCTGATGCATTCATCTACCTCCACATTATCTTATCAACTGAAACTGACCACATCATCTCTTCAACTATACCAAAAAAGAATATTGAAATTAAAAATAAACATAATAAATCAGAATTACTATAGAATCATTGATAAAATCTAAACATACCATGGAAAATAAGAACCATCATGACTACCTTCTTAACCACCACCTAATAGTTTAGCGGTGGTTACTAAAAACGCCGCATATTGCACGGTCAACAGTCACTTCGCATCGGTTTGATTCATTTAGTGGAAGTTCATGTATGTATAGTTGTTTGAGAATTTAGCAGCAGTTTTGATTATATTTAGAGGTATTTTTTTAAAAAAATAACTTAAAAATAAAATAGATAAGATGAACCTAACCACCGATAAATATATTGTTGGTGGATAATATTAACCATCACTAATTAATATTTTCATTAATTTATTTAGCGGTGGTTATTAAAAAATGCCGCTAAATATTTATCTTAAAATATATTTTTAAAAAATATTTAATAAAAAAATATAAATATAAAAACACTAACATGTAATAAACTAAAACATAAATGCATAATAAACCCATAATACATACATCATCCATGATACATCCACAGTCATATATACATACATCCATAGTCATCATAAACTCTATCAAGAAAACCTCAGTCAATTGATAACCCCAGTCAGTCCATACTTTAGTCATCAATATATACATATAAAATATGTCCAATAACAACCCATTACAAATATACCTCCACCCCATGAACTCCACTGCATCCTTCTACCTCTAAATTATCTCATCAACTAAAACTGACCACATCATCTCATCAGCTGTAACAAAAAAGAAAAAAAATTAAAACAAAACATAATAAACCAGAATTACAGTAGAATCATTGATAAAATTTAAGCATACCACGAAAATTAAGAAGAATCATGACTTGATTCTGAAGAATTTCATGGATCAAAATGCTCAACCTCTTACCTACTGTCGGAATCTGAATCCTATAATAAAAACTAGAGGATTTAAGGAATGAAATGCGAAATAGAAAATTCATAGAATATATTCAGAATGTTGCACATAAAATTTGTTATTTTTTTAATAAAAAAAGAATACTTTTTAATATAAAAAGTGTTATATCATTAAAAACACTTTGGAAACATTAACTTACCTATTTAAGAAATGATTCAACAATTGAAACTGAAAAGGGATAATTATATAACATTCTAATTAATTTTTAAATTGACGTGTGGTGCACTTGAAATTTACTTAATAAAAAAATTAAATACTTTGATATGAAACCATGTTATATATTTCAAAAATAAATCAATGGTGGTTGTCCCATGATTTCACATCAATCTAAGGTTGTTTTCTATGGTTTTCACCGTCACATGCACGTTTTAGTGTTTTAAAACACACAAAACGTGTTTAGGGGAATTCTAAGAAATCAATAACTCGATATGAAATCATGTAGATTACCACATTTCAAAAATAAATCTATGATTATTTTTCTATTATTTATTGACAATATTACAATGTTTTACTAGATTTGACCCCCTCGACACACGTTTTTAAAGACTCTAGTACCTTTAAAAATTATTTACCGAGTCATTCTGACCACACCACATATCATATTGATGTATTTTCTACATGTACAAGTCAAAAATAACTAATGGTATATGAACCATTATTTCACATCAATATGAGGTAGTTTTATATGGTTTTGACCATTCCAAGTATGTTTTATTGTTTTAAAACACTAAAAATGTGTTTAAAGGCATCCTGAGAAAACAATAACTCGGAATGACATTCTATCAGTTTCAATATTTCAATAAGAATTATACAGACATTTTACACTCTTTTAATAGAAATACGAAGATGTTTTCTTAGTTTTGATCCCCAAACACATGTTTTTAAAGGCATCACTACCTTTAAAAACTATTTATCGATCCATTATGAAAACACTTCAAATCAAATTGAAATTTTGTCTATGCGTACGTGTCACGAATAACTCAATGGTGTTTTTACCATGATTTCACATCAATTTTAGGTCATTTTCTATGTTTTGACCCTTGCACACATGTTTATGTGTTTTAAAACACTAAAACCACATTTAAGGGAATATTGAGAAAACCATAACTTGGAATGAAGTGATATCAGTTCCTATATTTCAAAAATAAATCTACAGTATTTTTCATCTGATTTCAGGAAAATCTGATGATATTCTCCTGGTTTTGACCCCCCGACACCTGTTTTTAAAGGCTTTGATACATTTAAAACCTATTTACCCAGCCATTCTAACCACACCACACATCAGATTTATGTGTTTTCTAAACGTAGATGTTAAAAATAACTTACTATGGTTTATATATTATTTAAAATCAATATGAGGTTGTTTTATATGTTTTTGACCGTCACACACATTTTTTAGTGTTTTAAAATATTCAAAACATGTTTACATGCATCCCGAGAAAACCAAAAATCAAATTTATGGGATGTCGGTTCCTACATTTCACAAATAAATCTACAGTAGTTGTCCTGTTATTTCAAGGAAATATGATAATGTTTTTTTGGTTTTGACCCCCCAGATTTTTAAAGGCTTTAGTACCTTTACATACAATTTACTGAGTAATTCCGACCACACCGCATGTTGGGATTACATGTTGTTTGTGCGTACCTAACACAAATAACTCAACAGTGGATGTCCCATGATGTCATATCAATATGAGGTCGTTTTCTATGGTTTTGACCATTGCACGTTTTAGTGTATCAAAACACTAAAAATGCATTTATGGGCATCTCGGGAAAACTGTAACTTAGAATGACATGATGCCAGTTCCAAAATTTCATAAATCAATCTATGTTCATTTTCCTCTAATTTTATGGAAATAAGATGACGTTTTCCTAGTTTTGACACCCCAATAAACATTTTTAAAATCTTCGATACCTTTAAAAACTATTTGTCGAGTCATTTCGACCACACAACCTATTGGATTGGAATTTTTTCTATGCATACACTATAACAAAGAAAACCTTTATTAATGAAAATTCCTCTTGATATAATTAAATGTCTTATTATGTAAAATTTTTATATAACATATTCACTTCCTTGGTTTTATGTTTATGGATTTTAAAATACTGTTAAGAATTGTGATCATTTCTAATATAGACATTGAACAGTGATCACATGATTAGTATAAATATAGGATGTTAAAAAAATCCAATTTACTCAGAAAAAGGAAGCCCTATCCTCATCTAGTAGAATTTCATTATACTAAGCCCATTTCTCGAAGCTCGTAAAGGAGGTGGAATCACTAGTCTTCACTTTTGACCAATTCCAAGTTGAGATTCAACATGTTAAGCTTGAGTGGAACCGCCTACGAGAGAAGTGGAAGTTAATAGAGATTATCACCTGAGCGATGTTATATGAGCCTCTCCAAGAGTTTGTCCCCATCGCACACCATACCCTTCAGTCTTATGCGGGTGTTATAAGGGGTTATGTAACAATACCCTAGCACTATGATTATATACATTATTTTTGTATAGAGAATATACATTCATTTAATTACTGTTGCTTTGTAAATAGTTTTCAAAGAAAAAATAACATTTTTAGTTAATATTCAATTAAGAAATATATTTTGATGAATTAATGTATTTTTGAATTAACTAATATTTTAGTGAAATATTATTTCTAAATTACTTTTTATGAAATATAATTGATCGTATAATTTTTATGAATACAATTGTAATTTTTGTTATGGTTTTAAAGCGGTTTTTGTCAAAACCCATGAATTTTTGATAAATGATGGTTTTTATTTAAAAAGTAAAAAATTCACATATTTAGACAATTATTTAGATAAAATTAATATTATTTTTGGAAACAAGTCATCGAAATTATCCAATGGAGAATTTTTCATAATTTTCTGAGAGTGTAAAATTTTTGGGTAAAAATTAAATGTCGTTTAAATATATAATGTATTTTATGACATCATAATGACTCTATAGTGATGTAATAAAATACTATAAACATTATTTTAGTAAAATATATGTTTTACCTTTAAAATAATGTGATTTTAGATTTGTTTTATTAATTTTATGGTTCCTAAATGGATACTCCGAGCATTTTAAAACATTTCAACTTTTAAAATGACTTGCTTGAGAGTGTGACTCACCTCCACATAAGAAAGCCTAATATTTTAAGAATTTCGGACATTTTACTTATAAAATAATTCTTTCCAATCCAATTTGGAAAAACCCATGGGAAAAAACAATGGGATGGTTTGTGGTTTTTATTAGTTTAATGTGCAGTGTCCAAAACCTAAATAATAAATAATTCCCTCCCTTTTCCTATATAAACCCACCCAATATCCCACTTCTCTTCACTAAAAACCTTTGGAGCTAGACCAACCATTTCCCTCCTCTATCTATAATCCTCCAAAGGTGCCACAATATCCCAATAATCCTCTCTCAAGTCCCTCCCAAGCCATTGGTATCACACTCCCAAGTAAGTGATCCTCACATTCCTTCCTTATTTATGCCCAAGTTTTATTATATTGTTATGCCATTTAATGTTCAATTAAAAATGTTTGGTTATGATTTATATCCTCCAATATTCTTCCATAATTATGTTATAATGATGAGATACCCCTTTCTCTCTCATTAATGCCTCTCATGTACACTCGTTACCATGTTGAAATTTCGTAAGGCATTTCTCTCTCCTTATTTACATTCAAGAAATTATTTTATATTATGCATATAAATTCCATTAAATATGTTGGTATATTATGTTCCATGACCCCCTTAATTTTCATTTCATGTATAAATTATGAGATACCCCTTTTTCTCTCATCAACCCATTTTAGGATTTCTATTTTCATATCATTATGCTACTGAAGTTACACCAAAATTTCCATGCCAAAATCATCGTGTAAGTAAATACCAAACCCATTTCTCTATCAAGGTTATTCACCTTTATGAAAATGTACTTGTTGATTGAGGACATAAATTTATTAATTTCAAATCTCTTATTCATGGAATAAATTATGATGTTTAATGAATCCATGTTGTATGATCTATGTGGCAACTTATGCATGAAATGAAATGATTAAGAAGGGTGCGCCCTAATAGCGCTCCAATGCATTGGGTAAAGATTGGCATCATGATATGTCAATTTAAATTATAGTTTACTCATGATAATTCAAATTAAATGAGGGTTTACTAATTCTCCATGTGCAATGATCCTTGGATGCTAATATCATGTTAAATGTTTTCCATATTTCCATGTTATATTAATCATGATATATCATGCCTTTATGTTCATGTTTCTCTTTTACTAAATTGATATGCCTATTGCCTAACATGTACGGTATTCTTCATGTTATTCCTTGTTTACTCCCTTACTGGGCTTTACATCTCACCCTTTTCTTATGCATGTCCTCAGGTTATCCCATGCAATGCTAAGTATGAAGGAATGTGTATGGGTATGTAAAAGATGATTTCAATAAAGATGTGTATTTTATGTTTTAAGTTGTTATGTATTGTTCCTAAGCCCCAATGACACTATACCTCTCGATATTCTATGTTGTATCAAGTGAATTTTTTATGTGATAAAAATGTATAATTTTGAAATAAATAGCAGGGTTGTTATGGTTGGTATGAGAGGATAGGTTTAATTAATTTTGGTACTAGGATTAGAAAACCATAGTGAAAGCCTTAGGGATAAGACTAAGTATAATTAAAACATCCCTAAATTTTGGTTAGTAATAAGTAAGTGTTTTATCAAAAAAATACATCCTTATCTAGATACGATCAAGTTGAGGCGGCTCTAGCATAGATGTATCTAGGGGTAAAACCCGAAAACACCGCTTTGAGCTAGACTCGAAGAGGAACTAGTACAAGACAATGGGACTTATTGCACTCTTGGTTACGACACTCCTAGGGGATATGTTTTGGTAAATTCAAAATCTTAGTATGAACCATTGTTAAGGGAATAAAAAAATCCTCTAAGAATA
The DNA here is from genome assembly GCA_963277665.1 of Viscum album. Classification (NCBI taxonomy): domain Eukaryota; kingdom Viridiplantae; phylum Streptophyta; class Magnoliopsida; order Santalales; family Viscaceae; genus Viscum; species Viscum album. The sequence goes on along the minus strand of OY728155.1, from coordinate 1,138,429,712 downwards.
TATGTTGGGAAGTAGATCATGGATAACATAGATTCAAACCTATAAATTCATAAGATAAGTAAATAAAAGTAATTTATAAGTCTTGTATTTTTTTTATTTGGATTAACCTTTATGTGTTACGCATAACATTTCTTTTTATTCCAACTAATGGCTAGTAATATGAGGACTAGGGCTACCAACTAATGAAAAGATCAATGTGATGACTATTCTAATGAGATGCCCAATCTGATGGGAGGAGGAATCAAGAACTTTGTCACGATACTCTCTCAATTAACTCAAGTTTTCAATATAAACATGGTTCAAGAGGATTGTTCAACCCCCCTAATAAAAAACATGTCGAAATCAAGAGCTTCATGAGACAAAGGACTCTTACTTTTAATGGATCATCTGATCCCTCAATTTTTGAACAATGGATCAACTCCATTGAAAAGATCTTCTCCATCCTTGAATGTTACGAACAAGAGAAGGTTCTTCTGACTACTTATCATATGGAGGGTGAAGCTGATAAATGGTGGAAATTGATAAAAAATATGAAGCCTAAGGATGAGATTGAGGTGTTGGAATGGAAGGATTTCTAAAAAATGTTTTTTGATAAATATTTTCCTCAAACACTATGACTTAATATGGAAGGGTAATTCCTTTCCCTCATGCAAAAAAGATGATGAATCCATCATATGTACAAGGAAAACTTCACAAGTCTTGCACGATACGCCTCCGACTTTGTCATTACCCCTCAAATGCAAGGTTGAGTGCTTCTTTGGTGGGATAAAACCTAGCTTACGGAAATCCCTGGTGATATGTGACTTCTAGATCTTTGAGGAAATTGTCTGATGTACCCTAAAGGTCAAAATGGAGATCGGAAAATCTCAAATGTATCATGGGGATAAGAAGGATAAGGTAGACTTTAATTCTAGAAATCTGATGGATAAATCCAATTATGCTAAGAAAATCCAGCACCCCACTTTCTAAAAGTGCGGAAAGAAGCACCCTAGAAAATGCCTGAAGGGGATGAAGAACTGATTTAGGTGTGGAAGAGAAGGGCACCGGGCCGTTAACTACCGACAAGAAAAATCCAAAAATACAAAAGAGGATAGGAACACGCCGTTCAACCCTCAACGCATTGTTCATTGCTTCAACTACAAAGAACTAGGATCTTTTCAAACCAGTTCCCTAAGACAAGGGATTTCAGTGGCAACCAATAACCTCCAAGTTAGAAAGGGCGATATTTTTCCATCACTACAACCGAAGTGAACCTCGTAAATGAAGTGGTGATGGGTATGCTAGTTATTCATTCGAGAATAGTGAATAAACTTTTTTATTCTGGTTCTACACATTCTTTTGTATCCCAAAATTTTAGTAGAACAATCCAAACACCACTAAAAATCACGGAAGTAAAGATGTTAGTGAGAAAAAAAATGAGGAAATCATTGCATCCCATGAATATAACTCCTCCCCTATTATAATTTGTGGATTGAACTTCCTAGAGGACCTCACCATACTTTATCTGGTGGAATTTGAAGCAATTATTAGCATGGATTGGCTTTCCCTATATAGAGACAACATAAAATACTGTGAGAAGGAAATAACTCTCCATATGGTGAATCAACCCCCAATTCTGTACAAGTGCAAGGAGGATGATGAATATTCCTTAGCACCATCATCTCAAGAATGGATATTACTACCCTATGATCACACGTATCTTGCTCAGATTATTGAGTCTAAGGAAGAAACTATCCTTGAAGACATGCCAATTGTGAGGGAATTCTATGAAGTGTTTCTCGAGGAATTGCATGGTCTTTCTCCTATAAGATATTTTTAATTCTCAATTGATCTTATACCTAGGGAATTTCCAATATCCAAGACTCCATATAGAATGGCTGTTGTGGAGCTTGAGGAGCTGAAGAAACAACTACAGGAGAATCAAGATAAAGGGTTTATTTTCCCAAGTACTTCACCATGGGGTGAACTAGTCCTCTTTGTTAAGAAGGATGGGTCAATGTGCCTTTTCATTAATTATCGCGATCTCAACAAAATCATGATAAAGAAAAATTATCCTCTACCCCGAATTGATTACTTGTTCAATTAGATATGTGGAGTACAATACTTTTATAAGGTTGATCTGTGGTCAAGATATTATCAAGTAAGGTAGAAGATATATTATATCCCCAAGACTACTTTTTGTACAAGGTACATGGATTATAAATTCATATTAATTCCTCTTGGACTCACTAATGCTCCAGAAATCTTCATGGACATAACGAATAGAGTCTTTAGAGATTACCTCGACAAATTTATGGTAGTATTTATAGACAATATTCTAATATACTCTAAAATAAAGGAGGATCATGAGGAGTATCTAATAACTATACTAGAGACCTTGTGAAATGATAATCTCTATGAAAATTACAGAAAATGTGAGTTATGGTTGAAGTAGATCTCATTATTAGGTTATATCATCACAAGCAATGGGATATCTTTGGATCCCTCTAAGATAGATAAAATTGAGGGATGGACAAGGAAAACATCAGTTACAAATATCCTTATCTTCTTGGGGTTATCTAGATATTATCACCGATTTGTGAGAAATTTATCATGATTTTCAAACCCTCTTACCAAGCTAACCTGAGAAGGGGGTCAAGTTTTCTTAGATTGATGAATGTGAAGAGAGATTCAAGGAGTTGAAAAGGAGGATTATCACTACGCATGTTCTCACATTACCCACAAGTGGAGAAATTTTTGTGGTATTCAGTAATTCTTTGAAGAAGGGCATGGGCTGTGTGTTGAAGAAAAATGAAAAATTCATTACCTACACTTCAAGGCAACTAAAAGTTCATGAGAAAAACTATCCAACACATGATCTGGACTTAGCTGTAGTGATCTTCGCTTTAAAATTTTGGCAGCATTACATCTTTAGGGAGAAGTGTTAAATATACACGGACCACAAAATCCTCAAGTATATATTCACACAGAAAGAGTTGAATATGCACCAACGAATATGGTTGGAGATTATCAAAGACTATGATTGGTCAATCCATTACCACCCTGGAAAAGCAAACAAGGTGGCAGATACTCTAAGTAGAAAGGACCCAACAATTCTATCATTGATGAGAATTGAAAAGGATCCAGTCTTCTTAGATTTGATGAAAATGGACATGGGGTTCATAAATAGGGGAACATCATAAATCCTTTTATAAGTGATTGATCAACCGTATCTTTTTTAAAGGTTAAAGGATGATCAAAAGGATGATTTGGTAATTCTGAATAAAGTGGAAACTATTAGAAAAGGTAAACCCTTAGATTTGAATGTTAATAAAGAAGGAATTTTGAGATTTGGGTCAAGACTATGTGTTCCATAAAATCCAGAGTTAAAGAAAGAACTTTTGGATGATGCACATAGTTCTAATTTATCCATTCACCTAAGAAACAAAAAGACATATCAAGATATTTGAGAGATTTATTAGTGGAATAAAATGAAGAAGGAGATCGCTGAGTATACATCAAAGTGCTTGATATGTCAGAAAGTGAAGTCTGAGAGGAAAAAGTCTAAGGGTATGATATAACGATTACCCATACCAGTATGGAAATAAGAGAACATAACCATGGACTTTGTCACCGGACTTCCAAAAGCATCCAGAGAAAACAATTATATCTAGATTGTTGTGGATCATCTTACAAATATTGTACACTTCATTACAATTCGAAAGGATTTCTGATTGGATCAACTGGCATGGATATATATCATATAAGTGGTAAGGCTATATGGAGTAACACTATCTATTGTATCCTATCGAGATCCAAGATTCACCACTATGTTCTGGAGGAGTCTTCAATATGCTTTGAATACTGAGCTGAACGTTAGTATAGTTTATCATCCTCAAACTAATGGCCAATCTAAGCGGACTATCCAAATACTTGGGGACATGTTGAGAGCATTCTCAATGGACATTAAAGGAGTATGGGATTGACATATTCCTCTGGTTGAGTTCTTACACAATAAAAATTTCCACTAAAGCATCCAAATGGATCCTTATGAAGCCCTGTAAGAGAAGAGGTGTAGAAAACTTGCACGTTGGGATGAATTTGGGGAGAGAAAACTCCTATGTCTAGAAATGGTCGAAGAAATGGTGGAGAAGGTTATGACCATCTAGTAGCACATTAAATCTTCTCAAATTCAAAAAAAGTGATTTTCTAATAATCATTGATGAGACCTAGAGTTTGATTTTGGAGACATGGTATTCTTCCTCATATCACCGTGGAAGAGAGTTATGAAATTTGGGAAGAAGGGAAAGCTTAGTCCAAGGTACATCATCCCTTTTGAGATACTTGATCATATTGGAGTAGTGGTCAATCGACTAGTACTCCCACCAAAACTATATTAAGTACATAATGTATTTCATGTATCACTCTTGAGGAATTACATACCTAAACCATCACATATACTCAATCCAGAGGTGGTACCATTGGAGAATGGCCTCTCCTATGAAGCGAAGCCATTGAAAATCATAGATCGTAGGGAAAACGTTCTATGAAATAAGACAATTACCCTTGTGAAAGTGTTATGGAGAAATCAAAAGTTTGAAGAAGCAATGTAGGAATCAGAGGAAGTGATGAATTAGAGTTACCCTCGTCTATTTTAGTATGGTAAAAGGAAATTTTGAGGGCAAAATTTCTTAAGTGGAGAAGATTTTAATGACCCAAAATTTTATTAATGAAAATTCCTCTTAATATAATAAATTGTCTTATTATGTAAAATGGTTATATAACATATACACTTCCTTGGTTTTATAAATTTTTATTTTAAAATACCGTTAATAATTGTGACTGTTACTAATATAGCCATTGAAAAGTGGTCACATGATTAGTATAAATATAGGGCTTTAACAAATCCAATTTACTTAGACGAAGGAAGTGATGCCCTCATCCAGTATAATTTCTCCATATGGAGCCCATTTGTTAGAGCTTGGAAAGGAGGTGGTGTTACTGAGATTCTCTCTTGACCAAGCCCAATCTGATCTTCAACACGTTAATCTTGAGTGGAACTACCTATGAGAGAAGTGAAAGTTAATATAGATTACCACCTGAGCGATGTTATCTGAGCCTCCACAAGAGTCTGTCACTATTACACACCTTACCCTTCAGTCTTATGTGGGTTTTATAATGGGTTATGTAATAATACGCTAGCACTATTATTATGTACATTATTTTTGTATATAGAATATAAATTCATTTTATTATTGTTACTTTGTAAATAGTTTTTAAAGAAAAAATAGCATTTTTAGTTAATATTCAATTACGAAATATATTTCGTTAAATCAATGTGTTTTTAAATTAAATAATATTTTAATGAAATATTATTACTAAATTACTTTTTATTAAATATAAATGATCGTATAATTTTTATGAATACAATTATAATTTTTATTAATGTTTGAAAGTTGTTTTTATCAAAACCCATAAATTTTTGATAAATGTCAGTTTTTATTTTGAAAGTAAAAATTCACATATTTAGAAAATTATTTAGATAAAAATAATATTATATTTGGAATCAGGACGTTGAAATTATCCAACAATGAATTTTTCATAATTTTCTAAGATAGTTGAATTTTTGGGTAAAAATTAAATACTATTTAAATATATAATGTTTTTTATGACATCATAATGACACAATAGTTATGTAATAAAATACTATAAACATTATGTTCTTCTAATATATATTTTACCTTAAAAATTATTTGATTTTATATTTTTTTGATTAGTTTTATAGTCCCTTAGTGGACCCTCCAAGACTTATAAAACCTTTTAGCTTTTAAAATGATTTCCTTGAGAGTGTGACTCACTTCCACATAAGCAAGCCTAATATTTTAAGAAGTTAGGCCATTGGCCTTATAAAATAATTTTTTACAATACACTTTAGAAAAAACCATATGAAAAAACCATGGGATGGTTTGTGGTTTTTGTTAGTTTAATGTGTGGTGTCCAAAACCTAAATAATAAATAATTCCCTTCTTTTTCCTATATAAACCCACCAAAGCTCCCACTTTTATTCACTCAAAACCTTTATATCTAGACAAACCCCTATCCTCATCTCTCTATAATCCTCCCATGTAACCCCATTCTCCCAATAATCCTATATCAATCCCCTCCCAAGTCTTTGGGATCACACTCCCAAGTAAGGGATCCTCACTTTCCTTCCTTATTTATGTCCAAATTTCCGTATATTATTATACCCTTTAATTTTAAATTAAAAATGTTGGGGTATGGTTTATAAACTATTCTATAATTCCTTATTTATGTTTTAATGATGATATACCCATTTCTCTCTCATTAATTCCTCCCATGTACACCTGTTACCATGCTGAAATTTCGTAAGGGATTTCTCTCTCTCCTCATTTACATTCAAGAAATTATTTTATATTATGCATCTAAATTCCATTAAACATGCTTTTATATTATGTTCCATGACCCCCTTACATTCCATTTCATGTATAAATGATGATATATCCCTTTTTCTCTCATAATCCCATTTTACTATTTCTATTTGACGTTGTTATGCTGTCGAAGTTACACCAAAATCTCCATGCCAAAATCATTGTGTATGTGAATACCATAACCATTTATCTATTAAGGGTATTCACGTTTATGAACATTTACTTGTTTATTGAGGAATTAAATTTATTTATTCCACCTATCATATTCATTAAATAAATTATGATGTTTAGTGAATCCATGTTGTATGATCTATGTGGCACACTTATGCATGAAATGAAACGATTAAGATGGGTGCACCTTGATAGTGCTCCAATGCATTGGGTAAAGATTAGTATCATGATACATGAAGTGAAATGTTGGTTTACTCGTGATAATTCAACTGAAGTGAGTGTTTACTCATGGTCTATGTGCAATGATCCTTGGCTCATGCTAATATCATGTTAAATATTGTTTCCACATTTCCAAGTTATGATAATCATGTTATGTCATGCATTTATGTTCATGTTTCTCTTATGCTCCATCGATATGCCTATTTCCTAACATGTACTATATTATTCATGTTATGCCTTGTTTAATCCATTACTGGGCTTTATATCTCACCATTTTCTTATACATGTCCTCAGGTTATCCCATGTAATGCTAAGTACGAAGGAATGTGTATGGTCATGTAAAAGAAGTTTTCAACAAAGATGTGTATTTCATGTTTTAAGTTGTTATGTAATGTTCTTAAGCCCCTAAGATACTAGACCTCTTGATCATATATGTTTTATCAAGTGAAGGATTTATGTAATAAAATATTTTCAAGTGTGAAATAAAGAGCAGGGTTGTTATATACACATTACAAATAACTCGACGGTGGGTGTACCATGATTTAATGTAAATTTGAGGTCACTTTCTATGGTTTTGACCCTTACACACACGTTTTAGTGTTTTAAAACACTAAAAACATATTTACGGGTATCTTGGGAAACTATAACTTAGAATGATGTTCCATCAGTTCCTATATTTCAAAAATTAATAAAAAATCATTTTCATCTGATTTCATTTTAATCTGGTGATGTTTTACTTGTTTTGGCCCCCTAACACAAGTTTTTAAAGGCTTCATGACCTTTAAAAACTATTTTCCAAGTAATTATGACCACACCACACATTATATTGATGTGTTATCTAAATGTACACATCACAAATAACTCATAGGTGGATTTACCATGATTTAAAATCAATCTAAGATCATTTACTGTGGTTTTGACTATTACACACATGTTTGAGTGTTTTAAAACACTAAAAACACATTTATAAGAACCTTGTGAAAACCGTAACTCTGAATGATGCACCTTTGGTTCCTATATTTCAAAAATCAGTCCATAGTCATTTTCCAATGATTTTATGATAATCTGATGACGTTTTCCTAGTTTTGACCCCTAACGCATTTTTAAATGTTTTAGTGCCATTAAAACGGTTTACTGAGTCGTTATGACTGCACCACTTGTTGGATTGATACGTTTTATGTGCATAAACATCCAAAATAACTCTATGATGGTTTTTCCAGGATTTTACATAAATTTGAGGCTGGTTTCTATTGTTTTGACCATTACACACACATTTTAGTGTTTTAAAACATTAAAAATGCATTTATGAGCATCCTAGGAAAACTGTAACTCAGAAAAACATGACATTGGTTATTACAATAAAAAAATAAATCTATGATTTTTTTTCCTTTGTTTCATGGAAATATGATGATTTTTTACTTATTTTGACCCCCAACATATGTTTTTAAAGGCTTCGAAACCTTCAAAAATTGATTACGGATCCATTTTGACCACACTGCATATTAGATTTATGTGTTTTCTATGTGTACACATAAAAAATAAATCAATGGAGGTTTTCCTATGATTTAACTTAATATGAGGTTGTTTTATTTGGTTTTGATCGTTACACGAATGATTTAAAACACAAAAAACATGTTTACAGACATCTCGGATAAAATGTAACTCAGAATGATGCGTTGTTAGTTCCTACATTTCAAAAATCAATCTATAGCTAGTTTCCTATGATTTCATTGGAATTAAATGGAATTTTCCTAGTTTTGAACCCCCAACACATGTTTTTAAAGGATTTAGTACCTTTAAAAACTATTTACTGAGTCAACACTGAACAAACGAGGTCAAATTGTTTTCAAACTTAAATATAGTGATATATAATTCATTTTTAATGTGTAGGAATCAACCACATGTCAATCCAGTACAATATGTAGTCGGTATAACTCAAAGTTGTTTTTTTCAATATAAAAGTTTCATTTTATTTTTATTTATGAAAGTTTTATGTGTTCTTTTAAAATGTGTGAATAATCTTTGAAATTTAGATTTTACCTTAATAGGATGAGCTCTAAGGCTGACAATTTCCTTGGGGACCATGCTGTTCATCCATCAAAATACAAAAACTAAAACATTTTCTATTGCTAGCCACCGCTGCTCTTCTATTTTCCTATAAGAGTCTTTTTCTTTAACTTTTTCTTTCAACATTGCAATATCTCTTTCTGATTCCCAATCAATGACATGACTCGAACCCCCATTGGGTGTAATAGTAACTGATGTTGACACCCTACCAAATACAACTGATGAAGTAGGCCCAGAACCCATCCCCCATAAATGTTTAAGATGCTCCCTCCCTAAAACGATTGCAACTGCATCGTTCTGGGAAACCAATATTGATTTTGAGGTGTTTTCATCCCAGAATTCATGAATTTTAACCTATTAATACAAAAAATATTAACAATGATTATTTAAAATATATTAACTTCATTATATTATCTAATTAAAAAATCATTATTATTTTTCGTTATTTCATTACTATAAAAACATAATATTGAAATATATATTATAAAAACAAACAAGCCTTAAACCAAATTAATTGGGGCCAACTAGATGTATCAAATAATGGTAAATTGGCATCGTTTGATACATATATCCAACCCCATTAAATTGGGTTTAATTTTTGTTCATTTTTATAATATATTTTTCATTATTATGTTTTTATTATAATTAAATAACATGAAATTACAATGGAAAGCACTTACTTTGACATCTTTGGTAGGGTCATTTATAAAAATTCCATTGGGATTCCTATGCACTTTAAACCACATCTAAATTCGGCCAACAGAGTGACCAAATTCATTAGTATGTATAAATAAATATAAACAAGTTATAAAAAACCATAACTTGTGATAAAATGATATAAATAATAATGAATAAAATACAAACCAAAATATTTCTTTTTCTAAAAAAACTCTATGACCCAGCGATATGAGGAATAACTTGTTTCTCATGATTCATAGTATTTTTTATATAATTCCTACAAAAATATAAACATTAATAACAATTATAATTTTATTGTGTTTATGTTATTTTGATATTGTAAAATATGCAATTAGATAATGAGATGCATCTCTATTAATATCTACAAAAAACATACATTTCTCATTAGAAATGCCTTCAGAATCTTTCTCATACTTTTTTGTGAGATCATAGATATATCATTAAACTCATGTCATAATCTCCATTTAAAATCTCTCAATTTCTGGACCACAATTTTCAGATTCCATGGGCGTAAAATGGAATCAAGGACATCAAAATGAAAAAACATCTAGAAATAAAAAATATAACACTTTATAAGTATATTAAAAAAATTTACTCATGTTTATTAAATTAGTTATCAAAGAATATTAAATTAATATTACCTTTACTTGAGTATCAAAGACCTCATTTTTTCAAATTGTAGGAATATGCCTCCAATATTTATAATTAATGGGAAAGATCATCATCTCGCAAGCAAGGTTCCGAAGAATCTGCCCATATATTCTGACAATCTCACCAGTAGGAACCTTGAACTCATCTAATGAGATGATAACCTTGAAGTCCTCTAGGTCCCATACATATGAAGAGTTCATATTTATATCCCTTCTATTGTTATCTTTATCTGTTTGAAAAATTCAATAAAAATAAATATAATATTTTTTGTATAATGAGATACATACATGTAACAGTAACTCACCAATATCTCCTAGATAGATGGGTGAGAAACTAGTTCATCACTGTAGGTGAATAAGATGATGGATACCAATAACATATGAGGAAACAGCCGACTCACTTGTAGTCTAAGGTACAACGAAATCACTTGGATACATTGAAGAAGACAGTAGTGGTGACGTGCTCTGAGATGCTGATTAGCTAGGATCTTGTATTTTTTTTGTTCAAAGAATTACTACAATTCAAATGATTTAGATATATTAAATGTATTAAAAATGAAAACCTAAAAAAATTACAAAAAAATAACAAAAACTAGAATAATGTTTATATGTACGAAACACTTATCAATGAGAAATTGTAATATATTTTCCTTAACAATTTATGTATTCAATTATAGTCATATTCACTATATTTATTATTATCAACCTCTATTGTGATGAGTTCTTTATTTTTACCTTATATTTCAAGTTATATTGTTTCAATATTGTCAGGAAAAAACTGTTCAATGTTTTTTGGTTGATGAGGTTCACTATCACAAAGTACCAATGGATCTTCATCACCCATATCATATAAGTCTCTCTACATTAAGTTTACAATAAAACTCAAACATTTATGTATTTGATCGTCCACATTATAAACCATTTTATCTTGTTAAACCAAGATAAATGGGTCATGATTTACATGCTCACCAATATGAATCATGCGAGAGAAGTTGAAAAAAGTAAAATATAACACGTAATTCATTATACCCCTATCAATGTTTACCCACTTTCATTTGAATAAGACAATTTAAAACTAACCATGATATTTTAATTCAATTATATCATCTATATTTTAATAGTATCCCACCTATGAAAGTATAAATACATCACTATTTTGATTTTTCAGGTCATCTTCGGGATAAATTGTGTGAAACCTGAAGCCATGAATATTATAGGCATTGAATCTCTTAGCCTGCCTTAGAGGACCTCAATCTAAAAGCATTATATAATTTCATATTTCAACTCGATTTTGAACATTCATTTTCTAGACAAAAAGATTTAAGGTTTTAATTTTAACATCTACAAAATAACTATGCATCAGTAATATGAATATGAGTATATACTTACACATAGGTCAAACCATTCGACAATCTCTTTATTAATATCTTTTGTTAATTCCATCTCATTTCGAGCTCGACCCCTTAGTCGCCTCTTTGTTTGCAATCACAAATCTTCAATAAATGGATCTGTAATAAAACTATTGAGTAGCTCATATCTATATGCTTTTAGAAACTCTAATCCAGTTAGTGTAAAATTTGACCCCTTTTCGATTGGTTTTCCAATAGTTGGAAATATTTATGATTGGTTTTCAGAATGAGAATTAGTAGAGATTTTGTTAACATGTCCAAAAGAATTGAATCTAATCTCAATCCCATCCAAATACCAAGAACATAAGGTCAGGAACTCTTCGACTGTGTAACCTTCAGTAATAGAGCCTTATGGTTGAGCTTTATTCCTCACATATGATTTCAAATGACCTAAGTACCTGATGAAAAAAATAAGAGACGTATTAAAAAAAATCATAATGATTTAATAAAATTGAATTTTCCAATGAAAATAAAAAAAAAATATCAATATAACTCTCAATTGGATACATCCATTGATAGTGTCTCAATCCACCAAGTTTAGCTTATTCAACCAAATGAATAGTCAAATGAATCATCACAATGAACAATGAAGGGTAAAATAACATCTTCAAATGAAAAAGTTCCCAAACAATTATTTATTGATGTTTATCAAGCTTAGTTGGATTTAGATTTTTTTCACAAAGCTAACTGAAAATGTTATAAAACTCAACTATAACCATAATTAATTTTTTAGGTAACGTATTACACAATGCCAACGAAAAAAACCTCTATATTAGAATATATGATTCATGACCATTAAATCCATGTAAACTTTCATGTTTTAAGTCAAAACACCTTGATATTTTACTTGAATATCCATATAGCACTTTTACATTCATTAAATTTTCAAGAAATACGTCTTTCTAATGATTTTTCATAGTAAAAATAGTCTAAGGGTACTTTTCATTCTCATTTTCCCTTAAAACATGATTTATATTCATTAACTCTAAATCGTTATGAGCATTAAGGTGATCCTTCGATTTAACCTTCTCATGAAGCAAGGTGAAAATTACATTCTAATATAAGTTCTTATAAATATGAATTATGGAAATATTATGACATATCAAATTAAACTCTCAATAAGGAAGTTTGAAAAAAACTACTATTTTTCTTCTATTTTTGTGTTTCAACTACTTCAGATACTGTACCTCATACCCTTTCCCCATTCTTTAAACTGATTACATTTTCTAATTTCTTTAGTGACATTAATTAATTGTCCCAATATTTCTTAACCAGATAACACATTTTCGAGCTTTCTCAATTCAATATTTCCATTTAATTGTGTCTTGTTAAACCTGAATTTATGAGAATCATTAAGAAATCGACAATGAAACATAAAACACTATTTTCTACTATGAGGTAATTATTGCAGTTCAAAATAAAAATTTCAAACTGGACAATCCAAATCAGTATGATTGTTCCAAAAAGGATAAATTTCCTAGTTTAGGAAATTTAATAATTTCCCACATTAAAGCAGCATGCATTCTGAACAGTTTTCTTGTTTAAGCATCATATATTTCCACACCATCATCCCATAATTCCCACAATTCTTTCATTATAGGTTGATGGTATAAATCGATGTCATTTTGAGGCATTTTCTTTCAAGGAATAATTATCAAAATAATGAAATAATTCTTCTTTGTACACATCTATGGAGTTATATTTTAGGGGAACAAAATAATTGACCAAATGCTATAATTAGTACTTAATGTACCAAAAGGGTTAAAACCATCAAAAATCAATACCAAACATACATTACTAGGATCCAAATAAAAATATGGATATAACTAATCAAACATTTTTCATGATGTTGAATATTTTGGATGTCTTATAAAGCCATAGTTACTATCCCTAACATACCGCTTCATGTCGTATGCAGTCTTATATGAAATGAATAATCTTTGCAAGCATGGTTTTTGAGGAAAGTAATGTAATACCTTTGAAAGAGTTTTATAATTCTATTTCTTCCAGAGTTTGCATTGATTTATACTCTCATTTTTGTTCATTGACTTCCATTTGCTTATTTTATATCTTATGCATTTTTCTTTATCAGAATATTCTCCCCAGTAAATCATGTAATCATTAGAACATGCATGTATTTTTTTATAATCAAGTACAAGTTTTTTAATGAATTTCTTCACCACATAGAATGATGCAAGGATCGTAGCTTCACTAAATTAACCATGAAGGGACTCTAAAATCATGGATATTGGTTTATTAGTAATTCCAAAGATCCTCTTTATATAATATAACTTAAGTATAAATGAAAACTTTGAATACTTGGCACACCCTTTATATAGTTCTTGTTTCACATCTTCAATTAATTCATAAAACTCATTTTTTGGTCACTGAAGTTCTGAGAAAGATTAACCCACTCAGGATTAACTAAATGTTTTGTTTATCTATTAAAATCCTAGATATTATATCCTACAAATCCAAATGTATCATTTATCAAATTTTAAACTAAATTATCCTCTAGCATGTCACTTTGTGTTTCATTGACAGGATTTTCACTATTTTGACATTCCATAACATTTGATTCACCATTCCAAATCTAACATACACATCAATTAGGAAACTTTGTCAATATAAAATGCTCATATACTTCATTTATTTTCAACCATCACTTAAATTTTCAATCAGAACACAAACATTTTATTCTACCATCCACTGATTGGTTTACAATTGCATAATATAAAAAATCTTCCAAACCCTTGGCATAATGAGGTGTGTTTTGAGGTAAAGTAATTCAACTTTTATCCATAGGTATTGGATTTTTAATCTTCTACCTGTATATTCAGAAATAAAGATTAAATGATTGATCAAACAAGTACAATGAAAATTAAACATCACCCAACATAATCTAGATTGATCACCAACTTTATCCTATAATTATGTAAATATAGTATATAAAATCATGGTGAACATACAAGTATACTCAGTATGTTCTTACTTATAAACTCTCATTACAATGTAGAAGAAGCATACTAAATCTTTTGTTAATAATCAATAAAACCAACTGGTTTCCCATCCTCTAAACAACCATTATCACAAACTCACAAAAGCTTACTCACCAATAATTCATGAGTGATAAATGAATCATGCAGTTATAAACTATTTATAACCCCATGGATGAACAATCATTCATTATATAAATTAATCATGATCCTCATTTGTAACAAGTAGTAATGATAGTTATGTGTGTAGGATTACTGCGTGATAATATTTATCATTTGATTTTATAATATGATATACTGAATAATGATATAGACACACAAATAAACAAATATTATAAATTTGTACCTTACAATTGGGGATCACACTCACCGGTAAATGGGTAAGAGGGGTTTCCCTTGGGGGTCTCCATTAAAGAGCAGGGGGGTCGCTTTAGGGTTGTCTTCATGTAGAAGGTGTGGTCGGAGTCATGAGGATCAAAGGTGGGGGTGGGGCATGGGGTGGTTATTTCTGGGGCCGAAGGGAGAGCCTTTAGGGAGAAGGTGGAATGTGGGGAGGGGTGAGATGTCATAGATAAAGGGGATTTCCATTAGGGAGAGGTGGGGTGGAGGGGGAGGGGTGATCACCGTTGTTGGGGAGTGGTAGGGATAAGGGGGAGGGGTGGTCTCCGGTGTCGGGGAGAGGTGAAACTGAGGAAGAAGTGTGGTCACCGACATCAGGGAGAGGCACAACATAGGGGGAGCGGTGGTTTCCAACATCGGGGAGAGGCGGGGCGGAGGGGCAGTCACCGTCAGGGCTGAGGGATTGGGGGGGCTAGGGCATTGAGTGGGTGGGGGAGGGTGTGGATCATATATTGGTTATTTTTTAAATATTAGTGGTAGTTTAAACAAAAACACTACTATATTACAAATTATATTTAATAAGATTTATCTAGTGGTGGTTATAATAATCATTACTAACAAACCACTGTTAAGACCTATTTTTTTTGTAGTTTTGTGTGTTAATGAATTAATAATTGCTTTTGAAATAGATAATTTGGCTAAAAACATTAAAGGTTTGGAGAGATTAAAATTTTAATGAGTGCTAATTTTATATTCAAATTTATTTTTATTATAAGTGATCTTTATAGAAATTCAATTAATTTAAAGTATTACTTACGTTGTGTCTTATTTCTTTATTATACCCTTCCTAAGAATTCAGACAAGCTCAACCTTAGGAGTGTGGGAGTTGAAATTACAATTTATTTGTCATTTTTATTATTTATTTATATATATTTTATGTTGATTTCTTATTTAATTTTATTTATTAAGGTTATAAATAACTTATAGGGAAAATATTAATTATATAAATTATCGCAACTTTTTATTATCTTTATTTTTTTCAATTAATTTATATTTTATTTTAATTTTTTGTATTTAACTTTTGGTATTGGTTCCTTTAATATATTCTTGTTTTTCATTTACATAGTAAATTTAAATAAATAATATTTCTATATTTAATTATTTTTTATTAATAAATAATTGATATTATGTGTGTAGAATTTAAATATCTTCCCATAGAGAATCCAATGGCCCCTCCTCTATAGATAGATGAGGGGTTATCTTTTTCTTAGATTCATTTTGATTCTCTTCCAAACTTTGTGGATCTTGATCATAGGTTCAATCCTTTTATGAAATTTAATATTCTCCCAGATCTTCCTAGTATCAAGGTAAACTTTAAGGTCCTTGGATTATTTCAAGGTCATCTGGTGATCCCTCTTTTTCAATTGAAATTCTTGGTTTCTTCTTTTTTATTTTCCTCAACTCCGATAGTGACATTTATGGGCCATAGTTCATCCACCAAATGCTTTTTCAAATATGATAACAAGACATGGGGATAAAGAAAAGAGCTTTTGTTGGTCTTCTATGTCCTCTGCAGATCCTTTTTTTCTCATCTATTGAAGATGACTTGGAAATAGATTGGTCTAGGTTGTCAAAATTGCTTCGATCATTTTTATTTCACCCCATTTATTACTTTTTTTATATTCATATGAATCAAGATACACATACTATATGGGTTTAAATATGAATTTTATGTATCCTTATCCCTTTCCTAAAAACAATTATCTATAAACCTATGAGAAACTCTCTTGGTCATTTTTTTTATGCTAATCAGAGGAATACATCACCATGGAATCCTATAGAGGAATGCATATATCTTGAATATGATATTTCTAATCTTTATATGGAATTAGTTTAGGTTGAAAATAAAGGTTAATACATGTATAAACAACCTATGGTTCATAAATGTTGGACATAGTTTCATTCCAATTTTTTTAGGTAAGGTCAATAAATTTTTAAATATTATCAAGGGTTATTATATTCTCTAAATACGAGTGTCTTAAAGTCTTGGGAAGTTAATTTCATGGAGGTAGAGGAATTTTCAGACATGATTATTTAAATTAATACCTTTTTAGGGGAAGGGAAGACTCAGTGGAAGATTAGGTCGAGTCTACATCTTACTTGTAGGTGAAATAAGATGTGTACTCAGTTCAATAACAAGGATTTTCCACTATGGTGAAGGGATTTGTGATCTCTTTTGAAGAGAATCACTAGTAAAAATTATATTTATCATGAATCATTTTTAATATTGGTTATTTATAACCAAGGTGAAATTCACACAGACTTTATTATCTACATTTATTATCTAGAAATTGATGTTGAAAATTAGGTTTATTACACTGGTTTATAAATAAATGGTGTTGAAATTCAATTTATAACATCAATTATGTTTTACCGATATAAGAAAATAGTTTTTAACATCAGTTATTAAATAAGATATATGATATACATTTTAAAATATACTGTACTCTCACTTGTTTTATTTTCTCAACATTTTTCACATTTCTGCCACTCCTCCAAACCCGAAATCCTTGTCCCTTGCCTATTTCCTATTCTCTTCCCTACCTACTTGTCTACATCTACTCCCCCACCTCACCACCTCCACCTCCCAACCTTTGGATTCCCAGATTACCACATCCACCTCTGTACTATGATTTCCTTCTCGGTCCTCCCTCTTTTCTACCTCTATCCTAGGGTTTCTTTTATGCCTGCTCCTCTGTTGGTTCCTTCCTTTTTTGTTATCTCATATGTTCATATTCAACCTTGTAAGTGGTATATGTCTAACATAAATTTCCTAGGATACATTTTATTGTTAACAATCACTTTTATTGGAGTTGGTGTCCTTGGACCAAATGTTTGTACTTTGATTACATGTATATTAAATTCATTGAATATTAATTAAAAATCTTATTACATATTTTTCATTATTCTACATGGGTTTAATGTAATAATATCCTAGAGTATTTGTCACATCGATAAGGTCATAGCATTACCCCTATATGATGAGAACCCCGAACTGATATAAAATTATCCTTAATATAGTTATGTGGTTGCATAACATACTATGATATGACACATAGTATTTAGACATTTAGGTGTGAGTACTCGTAAGTGGATGAATCTTATTCCCATGAAGTTCGCACATGGTAATATCCAAGATAAGACATTATGACAATAGATGTGCCAGTAGGAATTCCTCATGTTTTGGTGTCATTGGATATTACTATCCACAAGCATATGTAATGGTCCTTAGAATTTAATATTATCATTGGTGTATGTCATGACTCGCTCACTTAGATTTACTGATGAAAATAATCATGCCATATATTGGAAGGAAGTAGGGTATGTTGGGTGCATCATGATTGACATGTCATTAATTGATAAGTTAAGCAAGGATTTGTCCCTTCCATCTTTATAGAAACTTATATCTTGACCATTTGATTGGAATAGAACCATCACCCTAAATTCCATGGTTATGGTGCAATGATGTGTTTATTTTAGATAGATAAATAAATTTTTATCAAGCATATAGGTTTATGACACCATAATTCAACCTTCTTGATGAGATATCATAAAAAAGGGATTATATTAAACAATTAGCGTTTATATGTGGTTATCGATATTGCAATTAAATTATTATTTTAACCTAAACCCTAGATCTATAAATAGATGGATATTTCTATTGTGTGGAGCATAGTTTATGGAATCGAAAAAGAGAGATTTGTTTCACAAAATAAATTCTCTCTTGAATCCTCCTTCGATATCCTTCTGATGAATGAGAAACAGAAGAGAGTTTTATTTAAGAATGAATAATGAAAAATTCAAAGACATTTAATTTGTCATGATAATAACAGGAGATCGAGTGATGTTTATTGGAGATCGTAGTAGTCTGTTTGGATCACCACTAGAGGGATTCTATTCTTAGATCCCCAAAGCATAATGAAGATAATACAAAAGGGTCTTTTTGGACGATCAACATTAATCTATGAAGAAAGTTTCTAATCCTAGGTATTCATTTCTTCAGATATTTAATAAATTAATTATAAATTTGACATGTAAGATCCTTGTTCTTGGTTTTGGGAAATGATAATTAAAAGAAATTTTATATATCACCCACTGGTGTTTGCTTCCGCTGCACCTGGAACCGAAAAGAGTAATCAGAGTGGTCAGGTTTAAATTTATAATTATTTATTTTATTTTTGATATGTAATATCCTAAAAATTTTAAAATATTAAATAAGTGATTAATAAATTAATTGTTTTATAATTTAAATAAACCAATCTTTGAAAGATATTTTATAAACTAAGTTGTTTTAATTAAAAAAATTCATTAAGTATAATATTTAAACTTATATAATAAAACATATAAATAATATTACTTAATATCAATTATGATTTTATCAAAAAAAATTAATTTTTTTCAAATATTATAATATTTTTAAATAAATTATTAATTTCAAGATATAAGATTAGTTTTTAAAATAATTATAAAAAAATGTATTTTTCTAGTATTATTTTGTTTAAAAGAATATTTTAATATAAATATATTTATTTTTTTATTTTTTAAAAAATATAATATATCAAGTAATTAAATTTATGGAAATTTATATAAAAGTTTATTTGAAGAGTAAAAATATTATTTAAGAATTAAATTTTAAAATTGTATATGCATATATAATGAAATGTATATATATATCAAATTTAAATTTAGGAAAAAAATTAAACTTTTAACATTATTTAAAATAAATAATTTTCAATATATTTTCTTATAGTTATATTATGACAATCGTAATTTGTTTTTAAAATTTTAATTATGAACATTAAAGAAATTATATAAATGATAATAATAATTAAAGGTAATATATTGTTATAAATAAGTAAAATTTTAAACATTAAAAGAAGTTTTATCTTTTATAAAACTTATAAAGTTTTATGAATATATTATATTATGATATGAGTATTATTATTATTTTAAAAAAATATGGATGATAAATTGTTTTAAAATTTTTGAAATTATGAATAAATAAATTATGGTAATTATTATTAATAAAAAAGTGAGATATGAATTATTTAAAAAAAGATAAAACAAATAATAAAAAGCAAATTAAAAAAAGAAGAAAATGTGAAATAAGACAAAATGAATAAATGAATAAAAAAATAAAAAGAAAAGGAGAAAATGAGAAAGACAAACATGAGACAAAAAAGAGAAAATGATATATATATATATATATATATATATAACACATGAGCCTCAGCCCAGTTGGTGAGGTCTCTCTAAGTGCATCCACAAGACCCAAGATCGAAACCAGATGGAGGTATAATTCCAGATACTATAGCAGTACTGTAGTAGTACTGTGCGTGTAATGTATTAGGTACTTTAGCAGTTACTATACCATGTATTGTTCGGTACTGTAGCAGCCAGAACTATTCACATTGGGCCACTGGTAACGACTTAGAGTCTTTAAGGCTTTCAGGCCACCTAGGGCTTCTGGTCAGTAAGGCTTTCAGGACACCTTTAAGGCCTTCGGGCCACCTCAAGACCTTCAAGTCACCTCAAGGATTTCAAGGCCACATTATCAGTGTAGTTTCCCCAGACATAATCTACAAAAAAGAATAGTCCTAGAGGAGAATTCAGAGCAGCTGCACTCACTAGAGCAGAACCAATAGATTTAGAAGAATGAGAGGGTATGGCTACGCCATCGGGACCAGCTTGTGCTTACACGGGAAGCTTAGCTAGATGGGTATGCGAAGGTGAAGAGCTACCATCATGATGCAGAAGTTGGGGAGGGGTCATTCCTTGTAGTTATAGTCTGGTTGAATTCCCTAGGTCCTTCGGGTCATGTAATGTTTCTTAAACCTATGGTTCATGTAATCTCTAAGCCTACAGGCCTTGTAAGGGTTCCCCTTATCCCTTGAAAGGGGGTTATCAATAATCAATAAAAATGAAGGCCTTCAGGCCATTTGAGATATATATATATATATAAACAAAAAATGAATAAAAATGAAATGAAGATAATATAAAAAAAATATGAAAACTGTGAGAATTTGTTTTTGGAAATAATTAGGGATTCAACTGAGGGATTTAATTGAATCTAAGCTCGATAGGAGAGGCCAAAATGAGAAAAGGTGGTTTGTTGATCGGGTTCTCTAGAATAATCTGAGGGCTGAAGGGGTGGCGAAGGCTTCAAGAGATTCAACCCAATGTGCAACGAGGATCTCCCTCCAGAGGAACTGAGCTCGATCGAGGGGGATAGGACATGCACGGATGGGTATCATCTTCCGAGAATCTTAGTGTGGATAGACTGTCTCGAGGTTTGACTATAAAGGGGTTTCGAATGCTGGAGAGAATCGAAGACTACATCTGAGTGCTGAGGGGTTTCAATCTCATTTATTCTTCAACCTAAGAAAGGTAGGTGTTTGTTTTTCTTTTTTAGGTGTTGAATCATTATGTAGATCCTATTTTAAGGATCGATTTTAATATGATAATGTTTTGTTTGATCGTTTCTTTAATTTTTCTACCTCGAATGCCTTTTTCTATCCCATATTCATTACTTTCCTGCTTATAAAAATATAAATCCCCAATTCATGTATCCTCTGTCATCATTTTTTGTTTGAATTTTTCCTCATTTCAATGAGGCATTATGAAGAATCTTGATCCAACATGGGTTAAATAAATATATATCAATAGTTTAATTTCTCATCATTTTTTTTTGGATGAACCTTTTGTTCATAAAGTATGAATATATAAATATTATATTGTATGTCATCAATTCCTTATCTGTATCAATTTCTTAAGTTTCTGTACACTCATCTTGTTCCACAATCATTTAAATATCATTGTTTTGATATCTCTACAAATATCTTATGTTCTGTAGAAAATTTTGGCTTTATATAAGATAGATAAAAAATGAACTATTTTATATTATATATATAGATACAGTGCAATAATCAATTATAAAAGGAACCTTGAATTCATTGTTTTTCATTTTTTTAAGAGATGGTTATGTGTTCCAGTCATCTTTCATGGTTGATGATCAATTCATCTACAAATTTTAAGGTAAGGGAAATTTTTATTAAATATTTAAAGTAGTTTCTTCTTTTAATATTTTTAGAAACAATTTTTTTTAGTCCATCTGTTATGTATAATGTTATTTTGATTGTTTTTATGTATTTATGATGGAAAAGGAGGTTTTTTAAAAAAAATTTATTTAAAATTTTGTATGAAAAAATCATTTCTACCCAAAAATATTATTTATATTGATAAAAAATTATTTTGATTGTTTATTTTTTATAGTAAGAGTTCTTATTTTTCAATAGTTTTTGTTTCAATTTTGTAAGGAAATTATCTCTAAAATTTATAGTTAAAGGATTTATTTATTTTTTAAACATTATTTTCAAATATGTACAATCATATGATCTGTATAAAAAATTATGATTTTTCTAAATCAATTATGATTCCACTATGTAAGGTGGAAATGTATTATTAATTATGGTGAAAATAATTTATTTTTAAATTATTAATGAATGTGAAGATATATTATTTTCAAATAAGTTTATATGTATAAATATATATGTATATATATATATATCATTTCATGTAAAATATCCTCATCCTACACATGTTTTTGAATGTTTAATGAGTTATAAATATGCTACTATGAATGCAAGAGATGTCATTAAATTTCCAAAAAATATTCTTTTTATACAAACGTTTCTTTTAATATATATATATATACACACGCACATATGCATCATGTTAAAAATAATTTATTCCTATGGATTTATTTTCATACAATTATTTTGAATGTTTAAATAATTTTAATCAGGCTTCTATAAATGGAAGAAAAGTTATTGAATTTTCAAAATTAAGGTTTAAGTTAAAATTATTTTATTTCCAGACATGTATATGCATGTATCTATACATAAATATATCATTTCATTTGAAAGACTTTTATCCAAATATGTATATATATACATATATATATATATATATGTATGTATCATTTAGGGAAAACTAATTTTTAATCTGATAATCAATAGACACATGTATATAAATGTATGTATACATGTATCAATTTATTTAAATTGTTTTATTTTTGATATATATATATAGATAAATGTATATATATATATATATATATATGTGGCATTTTATATAAAAGTATTTATTTGTATTTTTATTTTTCTATCTATACATATATATATGATAAGTTTTCGTTTTTTTATTATAATATCAATATATATGTAAATAAATGCATATATATATATATGTATATATCTTTTTATGTAAATTTATTTTATGTATATATATGTATATAAATATATATATACATATACATATATCATTTCATGTGAAGATAATTTTATCATGATATACATATATCCAAATAATTGATTTTTATGAAATGGATGTCGATGCTCATGATTTTAATGAATCTTCATAGTTTTATGATATAAAAATACAAGTTACTAGGTTTTTAAAATGAATGAATTGAACTTGGATGAGATGTGGAGTAAACCCAAAACCTTATGAGACTTTGTACAACTATATGATGGGTGCACCCAAATAGTGTTGGGTGATCCTGTTATAGCTTACATGATGGATGCACCCAGATAGTGCTCCATAGTATTGGGTAATGTTATAAATCTCATGAAATTCCATGTATGGTGTGAAAGAGGTTATTCTAAGCACACTATGGGATTATGAAGTAAACCTAATACATCAAGGGACTATGTTCACTATGTTATGTTGTCTTGGGAGTAAACCATGACATTATGTTATGATCTAAGGTGCCTTTGGTAATTATGTATGAATTCTTATGAGTTTCTAAGATAAATCATTATTATTTTATTAATGAATGGAGTGTATTTTTTCAAAGGTTCTATATGTTAAGATTCAATTAGAAAAAGTGTTTATTTTCAAAAGTACTCATGAATTCTATGGTCTGTATTGTCAAAATTATAACATGTTTTACTTTTATTTTGAATTTAAAACACTATTTGGTCTCCACATGTTTGGAAACCTCCTACCAAGCTTTTTTCACTCATCCCAAGTTTTAAAATGTTTTTCACAGGTCAATTAGAAGTTCTAAAATAGATGAGTTTGCTTATGGAGTTAGCACTTGCGAAGTGATTTAGTTATTATATTTTATTTTTGTACATGTATGAAAATATGTAAGGTTTTGTCTAATTCCCCAAAACCTAGACTGAAAAAGTTTCTAGAATGTATAATTTTCAGTATATTTTTCAGTTGTACTTTATATAAAACACACAACAATTTTAGTTCTGAATACGGAAGTGCGGGGTTGGGGCTATTACAGTTGGTATCATAGGAACGATCTAGATAATTTTGGAGATTAAGTATTTTTGGTTTGATGAAAATCTACATGATAGGAATTTATTTCGAACCTCTTGGTAGTTAAATACACCTATTAATATAGAATTCCAGTCATTCAAATTCCAAGGATGGTAATTTAGAATTTTCTTAAGTTCGACGAACGAATTACGAAGGTGAAATTATTTTAATGGTAGAATAATGTAACATCTCGAAAATTTTAAAATATTAAATAAGTGTTTAATAAATGAATTGTTTTATAATTTAAATAAACTAATCTATGAATGATATTTTATAAAAAAAACGTTTTTTATTAAAATAAAATTTGATTAAGTGTAATATTTAAAATTATATAATAAAACCTAAAGACTATGATACTTAATATCAATTATGTTTTTATATAAAGAAATTTTGTTTTCAAATCTTAAAATACTTTTAAATAAGTTATTAATTTTAAGAAATATAATTTGGTTTTTAAATTAATTATAAAATAATTCTATTTTATTGTATTATTTTGTTTAAAAGTATATTTGAATAAAAATATATTTATTAATTTTTTTTAAATATAATATTTGAATAACTAAATTAATAGAAATTTTTATAAAATTTTATTTTAAAAGTAAAAATAATTATTTAAGAATTACATTTTAAAATAGAATATACATATATAATGAAATGTGTATATATATATATATATCTAATTTAAATTTACGATACTAATTAAACTTTGATCATTATTTGAAATAAATAAAGTCCAATATATTTTCATATAATTATATTACGACAATTATAATTTTTTTAAATTATTTAATTATACATATTAAATAAATTATATAAATGATTATAATTATTAAAGGTAATATAATATTATAAATAAATAAAATTTTAAATATTAAAAGAATTTTTTTCTTTTATAAAACTTATAATGTTTTATGAATATATCATATTATGATATAAGTATTATTATTATTTTAAAAAATATGGATTATAAATTGTTTTATAAATTTTAAAATTATGAATAAATAAATATTGATAACTATTATTATTTAAAAAATGTGATATGAATTATTTAAAAAATGATAAGACAAATAATAAAAAAAATTAAAAAGATGAAAACATAAAATAAGAAAAAATGATATAATTAATAAAAATAAAAAGAAAATGAGAAAACGGGAAAGACAAAAATGACATATAAAATAAAGGGAAAACAAGATATATAAAAAATGAATAACGAATAAATAAAAAATGAAATGAAAACGAGATAAAAAATATATATGCAAACCATGAGAATCGATTTGGGAAATAATTAGGGGTTCGATCAAGTGCTTCATTCGAAGCCAAGATCGACAGGAGAGGCCGAATCGAGCAAAGGCGACATGTTGATTGTGGTCTCTAGAAGAATCTGAGGGATCGAGGAGTAGTGAAGGATCCAGGAGAGTCAAGTTGAGGCGTAATAGGGATCTCCATCTGAAGGAACTGAGCTTGGATGAGGGGGATAGGGTGTGCATGGATGGGATTTTTCTTCAGGGAGTTCAAATGAGGATCGACCAACTGAATGTTTGAATACAAAGGGGTTTCAAATGCCTATGATCATCAAAGTTAATAACCCCCTCCCCACAATGTTTACCCCCTAGGAAGGAAATGGGAGAAGAGAGATAGTAACACTCAAGTACTGCCTCAAATAGGCTCTGGGTTGGCGACTAGCATCGAGGGTATAATAAACACACACATGGGAGACATTACCCTCTAAGAGAACACATGAGAAAAAAAGAGATAAGATATAAACCAACTAACTCCTTATTATACTATGATATAAAAGAAAACCCATGTGCACATATGTAATGACGTGCAAAAACTACTACAACTGAAAGGAGAACTGCATGTACCAAAAGAAAAGTAAAGACGACAGCAACCACAAATCCCAAATAGTTCCTACTAAACCCCAAGACAATAGTAACCATACTAATCTTTAACCTACTCCAAATAACCTAAAAATGGTTTATATACAAATAGGTGAGTATAACTGTATACCTAGTAGGATCCCCCCTAGAGCCTCTCATGAAAATGGTAAAGAAAGCATGCTAAAAAATATTTAACAACAAGTGAAACTAACTCATCACCTAAATAGGTATACTAAGTTTCCAATATCACCATGGATACTCTCACCAAGTATCACATTATTGAGTATATAATATAATAAATAATATCAGGGGTACCCCGCTACCGCTTCCCCACTGGTTTGCTGCTTTTCCCCAACGTCTCATGTCATGAGCATCTCTCTCTAAAAAGACTAGCCCGCAGACACCTAGGTGAAGCACCACAACATGCATCATATACAACACACCACCATATCCATGTAACCAAAAAATATGAGGTAGTTTCTGGGATCCACCATAGCCTGAATAATATTGATCATACGTCATGTATTATACCTCAAACCATCACAACCCATACACTAAGTAAGGATCCTAAAGCCATCAGAACCTATACACGTTATTCCTATAGTAGTCCTTAGGAAACTATAGCCAGAATACATGTGTATGAAATAACCAAAATCCATTACAAAACACTACACACATATATGGGGAAAACTAACTATCGTGCATTGCAGTACAAGTAATTACCAAGAGAAGAGAGTGAGGTCAAAGAGTGTAGTCAATCACCCATCCTCCCATTAGGATGTTGGGAAAAACACTCGCAAGGGCATAGAATCTGTGATGTGTCAGTCTCCCTAACTGACAGGGTGGATTAGCATATAGAGACACAAAAATTACAAGATATAATATATCTCACAAACACACTATGGGTATAATCTAGTCTCATACTCCACTACAGTTAACATCTCTCAGACTCTCGACTGCCACTGCTAAGAACAGATATCCTATAAGAACACAACCTAATAAAGAGATATATTAAATTAATTTATTCCTTTTAATCAGTTTCAATTTATGTTAATTAATTCTTTAACCATTAATTAACCATTAAAATCTCCACATTAAATTACAGTAGCATTACAACAAAGTTATATGCCCTCTGAGCATAAAAAAACTAAGACTATGGATTCTTAGAATTATAACCTCATCATTGAATCCTAGAAATCTCCAACCCCATGGGTTAAACATTTATTCTTTAATTAACATCACTAATTTCCATATTAACTGGTACTAAAGGAAAACATCATAAGATAACAAACAAGTAAACAACCAAACACATCTATCTGCCTCAACCAGTGGGGAAAAGAAAGAAAATAAAAAACAACATGGTCATCAGCCAAAAAACATATTTAAACAAGAATCCAACGTTCATATTAATGGGTAATCCCAGATTCAACCCATTTTGTTCTCCCTGATGTCCTCCCCGACACCCACATGCATATCTTGATGCATCTCTCTATTAAAAGCATCAAATGTTTCCACAACAACTGGGCCTCCCCTCCCCATATACCACAACAACCCTCTAGGCTTTGCCACCCTAGGTTCACATCACATTTGGCCCTCCCCAACCTATATACCACAACAACCCTCAAGGCATAGCCATCCCAAGATCACGTCACAAGTAGCAGGAAAAAAATAAAGCAAATGGGATCTTGGCCCTAAAATAATGCATCTAACCTTTACACACAATGAACTCTCATGGCTTAAAATCGTAAAAAACCTTTCCTTTACAAGAAATCAGGAAACTTAGGCCCTACGAGGCATTAAGTTTTATCCAACAACCAATTTCTATTCTATCTTGATTTAATTGATTCATTATTCCCAGGTTCTACCTATGGATACCTAAGAAACAAGATATTACAAGCTATAATAAATTAATTAAACATGAATTTTAATTATTTTATCAAAAAGAATCAACATTATTCAAGTTCATTAAGAAATTCAATAAAACATGCATGCTTTAATCAATTTGATTATCATAAAATTACAATAACAACAACAACAACCAGATTCATTAAACATTCCAATTTAATCTTTTATTGAATTTTTTATCCATTAATTCAAGATTTACATTCTTTACTAATTCCATATTCTAAACCAATCACAACAAGAACAACATAGATATCACAGTATCTAGAAAATCAAGAGGTAAACCATTATCATGGTATAAACAACAACATCACTACGTGATCGATACCAATTCTTTAATCTAGTTCAAGTAATTATTAGGCTAATTTCATTATGATATAAGGGGAAAATCATGATTACTCTACGATTGCACATAAATAAATTGATAAGTAACAAATCCCCTACCTAAAAAGGGTGTCAACGTTCTTTGCATGAGTAAAAACCAACACAGTGGATCCCGATCACCTCTCCTGCAAGAACTGCATCCACCCAAAGATTTTGTGCCACAACTGTGCCAACAAACAACCAACAAAACTCCATTAAAACATGGATACCAAGATCCCCACATGTAAAATAGGAACGGGAGAAAATATATCGAAGAAACTTAAAGAACAGAGGTATAACATACCTTGGATCAAAGATGGATTGAAGGATAGAATCTAGGGATTTATCCTTAATGAAGGAATCCCAAAAACATTGAAGAGGGGGATTCTAAGTTACCTGGAATGAGTGGGAGATCCATTATAGTCACAGGGTTATGAATAACCCAAGAGGATAAAAATGATTAAAACAACACTGTAGTGGAGAATTACATGATGTGTAATCCCCTTTCACATCATGTAATCTTCACGGTTCGATTTCCACCAAATAATACATCACCTCTCGTTTTTATTATTTTTTCCAAACCTGATTCATTAAACATCATGAAACCTACTTTAATGTCATGTAAAAGGTTTACATGGTGTGAAATCTACCGAATTATAGATTTTAGCATCTGAAATCCTCCAAACTTCCTCTGAGCCTCCTCAGATCACCTTAATCTTCGAAAACATATAAAGGGTTAATCCACACGGATCAGGCCCTTACATTAGATACCAATCAAAACATTCTCATCCTCGAGAATAAAAAACTAACCTAGAGAGGAAAATGAAAGGGGTCATCTGAACAACCACCCCGTTAGATACCTCTCAAGGATCTCATCACCACAGGATCTCAACAACTTCACCCAAGCATAAGGGGCTCAACATGGTGAGTAGATGAACTAATCATCAAGTCTTCACCACCTATAGCGAGATAGTAGAGATATCTAGCCTTAGGAAGATAAATAAAGAAATCATGTGGTATACCACGCATTTATTTTCCTCCCATGGAAAGAGAGTAATCCAAAAAAAGTAATAAGAGAGAGAGCCATCTAATAAACCAGAAAATGGTCTACAACCACAAAACAAACCACATTATTAGAGAATAGATAAACATAAAATAGCTCAGGTTACTGAGCATGTATCTACAACTCATGTTCCCAGGTACTCTCCTCTAGACCACCGTGTTTCCACAATACATGAACCAAGTAGATAGCATGCCTATGAAACACCTTCTCCTGGTGCTCCTGGATCTCTACAGTCTGTTCCGTGAAGGTCACATCATCATCAACATTGATCTATCCCCAATTGATTACATTAGAGTCATCATAAAGATAAATATGGAGATGTGGAACATGAAAAACATCATGTATATAGGTTATCTATGGGGGAATAACTATCTAATACACCACAACTCCAACACGAGCTAACACCTCAAAATTCCCAACAAACTGGGGAGAAATCTTACTCCCACATCCAAACCTTTTCTATCCATGATAGAGAATCACCTTCAGGAACACATGATCCCCAACATCTAACTCCATATGTCTCCTCCTATGATAGACATATGATTTCTGATGATCTTGCGCCACTTTAATCCTCTCATGGATTACCTAAACTATCTCTGTTGTATTCTATACCAGTTCCGATTGGAGAATTGTTGACTCTCTGACCCTAGTCCATCACATCAGAGAACAGAATGTTCATCCATACAAGGCCTCAAACAGCACCATAATGATTGTGGAGTACAAACTATTTTTGTAAAAAACACTCTTCCAAGGGATGGTGCCTCATCCACAAATCTCCAAAATCCAAGACACAACAACACAACATGTCTTTAAGATTATGGATGGTATGCTCTGTCTGACCATCCATCTGCAGATGAAAAGTTGTTCTAAGGAATAACTGAGAATCAAAATCATGTTGGAGACCTCTCCAAACCCTGGCGGTAAAATGATGATCTCAATCTGAAATGATATTCCTTGGGGTTCTGTGGAGTCTCACCACCTCCTTAAAATAATTCCCCAACAAGACCTCTATTGAGCTTAGGGAGGCTATTATGATATATGGGTGATAATGGATTGTTTGGTGAAATCTATCATGACCCCTCCCCACAATTTTTTACCCCCTAGTATTGAGGTAAATTGGTAACAAATTCCATCGATATGTCCTCCCACTTCCGCTGAGTAACATCTAATGGATAGAGCAAACCACTGGGAACACAGTGCTTGATCTTCACCTTCTGGAATGCCAATCATCAGGACACAAAATATGAAACTACACACTTTAACCCAAGACACCGAAACTGACCTCTAAAATCTTGGTACATCTTTTTCATGCCAGGATGTACCACCAAAGTCAAAATATGGGACTCTCTGAGAACCATATCATGCATCACCAAAGGAATGAAAATCCTTCCCAGGAATAACACCCGGTGTTGTTCATATTTATAACAACCATCAGGGGACTCACCATAAACAACTCAGTCTCTCCAGAACTCCACCTCAAGATCCCCAAACTATGATTCCTCAACCTACTCAATTAGAGAATAATACACCATCATCTAAAAAAGACAACATCTACCACTGACTTCCTCCATATCTAGGTACAATGCTGAAAGTTCTTCTATAAATCTCTAGGAAACACCTGATTCCCACACTATATCACTGCATGAATTATTGATTACTAAATTGGTCACGAAATTACCCTTTCTAGGTGTATCATAAATCTTGAAGTCGTAAATCTATAAGAACTCCATCCATCGATGTTGACGTAAGTTCAAGTCACATTGGGAGGAAACATACCTCAAACTCTTATGATTAGTGAAGACCAAAAAAATCTTGCTGATGAGGTAATGTCTCTACATCTTTAGGTAAAACACTACTGCCGCCAACTTAATATTGTGGGTGGAATTGTTATTCTCATGGGGATGTAACTAGTGAGACCCTTAAGAAATAATTGATCTCTATTGCATCATAACAAAACCCAACCCCAAATGTGAAGCATCACAGAAAACCTCAAACTTAACTCCTTATGCTAAAAGAAAAATAAATGGATCACTAAACAACTTTTACTTCAAAAACTCAAAAGCTGTTTGAAATTATTCATTCCACACACAAAAAAAAGATCCTTTTTTGTCAATGTTGTTAGAGGAGTCACAACCCAAGATAAATTGGATATGAACCTTCTATAATAGCCTGTAAGACCAAGAAAACTTCACACCTCTACCACTATCTTGGGGGATGCCCAAGACACAACTAATTCTACCTTTGACATATCCACAACTACTCTCTATTAGGATACAACATACCCCATGAAACAGATTTCTTGTGCCCAAAACTCACACTTCAGAAACTTCCCAAATAGCTGCTTATGATGAAGGAATCCCAAAATGGCATATAGATTCTCTAAATTATCCTCCTATGACGTAAAGTACACAAGGATATAGTTGAAGAAAACCACCATGAATAATCTAGGAACTCATGGAACAAATCATTCGTTAACCCCATAAACACAGTTGGAGAATTCATCACACTGAACAACATCACAATAAAATGGTAATGCCCATGGCGATAATAGAAATTAGTATTCAGGACATCCTTATTCTTCACATGCATTTGATGATACCCTAACCACAAATCGATCTTTGATAACCAAACTTCACCATTTAGTTGATTGAATAAATCATTAATCCATGGGATAGGATAGCGGTTCTACATTGTCACTTGGTTCAAACGATGATAATTGATACACAACCGAAGAATTCCATTAGCCTTCTTTAGGAATAAGACCGGTGCACCCCATGGTGACACACTCGACCGAAAAAAAACTACACCAAAAAAGACCATTGAGCAGTATATATAGCTCTCACATCCCAAAAGGCGCCATCCTATATAGAGACATTGATATAGGATGCACACCTGACTATAGATCAATCCCAAACTTGATCTCTTATTGAGGGGTTAATGCTATAACCTACTCCAAAAATGCATTAGGTTACTCTTTTAAAACCTTGGTAAATGTTGACTGTTGAACCTCCGATGAACTCAACATTAGATCTACCATCAAGGATGACAAGGACGGAACATGTCTCTGACCCATCCTAGGGTATCACTCTCTAAAATAAACTCTTGGCTCTCTATTAACATCAAAGAAAACAACCTGCCTTCTAAATAAATCCATAATAGCCTATACAAAATACAACCAAACCATGTTCAGGATGACTTTGTATGGTTATATACATAAATATATTAAATCTCCCCAAGAGTGGTGTTGCCCAAACACTAGCTCACAGTCTTTAAATATAACAAACAAGTCAACTAAACCTTCAACTAGCGTAGTAAACGCCAAGGGAACTGGAAGTCTCTCTACCTCAAGTCCCAAATAATGGACAAGGTCAGGTGATATGAAGGAGTGTGTCACTCTTGGATCAAAAAAGGCTTGCACCCAAGTATAAAATAAGAAAAGGGTACCTAGAACAATTTTTGTCTTGCCTAACACTGACAGTTCTAAAGAATGAAGCTATCCACCACCATCTCCATAGCCTCTATGACCTTGCTTATGACCACCTCCATAGACGCGCTCTACTCTATGAGGATGGGAAGCCTCTCGGGGTTGTCCTCTTCCTACATCATATACTCCCTACTAATCCCAAATTGGAGTAATCTAATACTGCTACCTTGGCTAGAACTACCTCAGTGGAGGAACCTGCAATAGAACAGCTGACATATGTTGGCTGCTCATAAAGGTCAAGAACTCTTGCCACTGATAACCTCAGCCTCCAAAAGAAAAACATGTGTCTGGTCCCTTAGTATGGGTCTGTGAGCTGCCGCCCCCAGAGAAATGAGACACTGAGAGATGTGACATACCCCAAACTAATAGAAAAATCTATTATCCTGACAACTGGGAACCTCAAACCACAACTCTATTTCATCCGGAATCCTAAGGACTCCCCTATTGTGATGATCTGGTTCTGGATAACATCCTCTCAATGACCTCTACCTTTTCCAACACCTTGAGATACATCTTCATCATAAATGGGGTGACCTGGCATGGGATCTCTGGATGAAAAGACTCTTCAAAATTCCTCTCTATGGCCTCCTCATCTAGAAATAGGTTTGAAGTATATCATAGAAGGTTTTGAAAATGGATCCCAAACTCTCACATAATGGATATCCCCTACTAAAGGGTAAGAAGATCTTGGTAACAAGCCACATTCATGGTTGAATAAAAAAACATGGCTATAAACTGGTCTTGTAACTCCTCCCATGATAATGTTGACTCCTCACAATCTTCTAGGAATAAGAACCACCACTTTCTCATTGCCCCATGAAAAATAATCATAACCAACAATACCCAATGCTCCTTTTGAGCACATATCAAACTGAAGACT
The DNA here is from genome assembly GCA_963277665.1 of Viscum album. Lineage (NCBI taxonomy): Eukaryota > Viridiplantae > Streptophyta > Magnoliopsida > Santalales > Viscaceae > Viscum > Viscum album. Next base: position 1,138,395,769 of record OY728155.1, on the reverse strand, counting down.
ATCTCAACCTCCTTCAATTGGTCTTCTGCTACTGTATTAGAAACAGATCCATCATACCTATGTAGACTATGGCATTGAAACTTTGAAATTTTCCTCCTCCAATTATCGTCATCATCAACCTCTACTCTATGGTGATCTCCTGGCGCAACCTTCTAAACATATTCCGTGTGAACATGATGAGGATGCCAACCTAGATCCATGACTTCAAAATAAAAAATAGTTAGAGATATTAAAATTGTAATATGGAATACTTTTACATTAATTAATTGTTTTCTTTTATTCTTTTTAGGTTATGTTATCCCAAGGTCGACCCATTCAAACATAGGTTCCAGAAGAATGATGCATGATCTTTTTCCTAGGTATCTACCCTACAACCATTATCACCGTGGTTACTAGCCACTATAAGCTTAATGTTTTATTCACTAGATCATAGGGGGACCCAAATACCAATGTCTCAGTTGGCCTCTCGTGTTCATAGTGCTTTCCAAACTTAGCTGACAATATTTCCCTACCAACCCATGCAACCTAACCTGTGCCTAACTCCAAACTTCATCCTATCCCTTAATCAGACCCCTGATACCACTCTTTCACAACCCTTTCCCACAAAGTTTACCCCCTAGGCTGACAATGGGAGAAGAGAGATAGAGACACCCAAGTCCCTCCTCTAGTAGGCCCCATGTCGGCAACTAGAACCGAGGGTATAATAAACACATAGATGGGAGACAATAACCTCTAAGAGAACACATGAGAAAGAGAGAGATAAGACATAAATCAACTAAATCGTTCTCAGAATAATATATAAAATAAAACCAAAGAGCACATATGTAATGACATACAAGAACTACTACAACTGAATGGGAAACTGCAAGTACCAAAATAAAAGTAAATATGTTAGTGACCACAAAGCCCAAACAACTCATGAAAAACCCCAAGATAGTGTTAACCAGCCTGATCTCCAACCTTCTCCAACTGACTTAAAAAATATTTTATATATACAGAGGGTGAGTATAACAGTATACTCAATAGGATCCTCTCTAGAGCCTCTCCTGAAAAAGTTAAAGAAAACCTGCTAAAGCACAGTGAACAATAAGTAAAACTAACTCGTCACCTAAATAAGTATACCAAGTTCCCATCCTCACCATGAATAACCTCATCTAGTATCACATACAAGAGTATATAAAATAATAAATAATATCAAGGGTACCCCGCTACCGCTTCCCCAATGGTTTTCTACTCTACCTTAACATCGCACATCTTGAGCATATGTCTCTAACAATGCCAGCCTGCAGACACCTGAGAAAATAACCACAACATGAACCTCGTGCAACACACAACCAAATCCATGTAAATAAAAGAAATCGGGTAGTTTTTGAGAGCCACCATACACCATATAATGTGTATCACACAATGGTTATTATACCTCAAACCATCAAATCCCATACACCGAGTAAGGATCCTCAATCCATTGTAGCATATACATGTTATACCTGTAGTAGTCTTTAGGAAACTATATCCAGAATACATATATGTAAAATAACCACAAGCCACTACATCCCTCTAAACACATATATGGGGAAACCTAACCACCATGAATACTAGAACAAGTAACTACCAAGAGAAGAGAGTGGGGCCAAAGAGGGTAGTCATCTATCCATCCTCTCCCCGAGATGTCAGTGAAAACACCCCCAGGGCTCAGAATCCCCAAGGTGTCAGTCTCCATAACCAAAAGGGTGGAGTATCCTATAGAAAAACAAAAAGTAAATTATATAATATGGCTCACAACCATACTATGGGAATAAAAAAGTCTCAGACTCTACTGCAGCTAATGTCTCTCGAACTCCTAACTACCACTGCTAAGACCAGATATCCTATAAGCACACAACCATTTAAAGAGCTACATTAAATTACTTTAATCATTTTCATCAGTTTCACTTTACGTTAATAAATTAATTGACCATTAATTGACCATTAACATCTCCACATTACATTAAATTAGCATTACAAAAAAATTTCCATGCCCTCAAAGCAAAATTAAATCAAGTCCATACTTCTCAGAATTATAACCTCAGCTTTGCATCCCAGAAAGCTCCAACCCAATGGGTTAAAAATTTATTGATTATTTAACATCATTAATTTCCATATTACCATGTACTCGAGGGAAACATCCTAATCTACCAAAAAAGTAAACAACCAAGCACATACATCTACCTCAATCAGTGGGGAAAGGAAATAAAATAAACAAACAACCTAGCCATTGGACAAAAAATAGATTCAATAAAGCATCCAGTTTTCATATCAATAGGTAAGACCAACTTCAACCCACTCTATTATCCTCGGTTTCCTCCCCTACATCAACTAACATATCCCTATGCATTTCACTATCACAAGCGTCAATTGCTGCCAGAACAATCAGGCCTCACCACCCCACATACCACAACATCCCTCCAGGCTCGGCCATCCTAGGATCATATCACTTCTGGGCCAACCCACCCAATATAACACAACATACCTCCAGGCTCATCCATCCCAGGATCACATCACAAGAATTAGGAAACAAACAAAGCAACCGGACTCTTGGCCATAAAATAAGGGATCCACCCTTTACACACAATGAGCTCTCATGACTCCAATGCACAAGAGACTTGGCCTTTACAAGAAAGTAGGAAACTTAGGCCCTACAAGAAGCTATATTTTATAACAAACCTAGTTTCTATTTCATCTTGAATGAACTTATTCATTATTCATAGGTTCCAACTACGGGAAACCTAAGAAATAAACAATCACAATCTATAACAAATTAATTAACCAATAAATTTAACACGCCTTTAATTCTTTTATCAACAAGCATCAAAATTCTTCAGGTTCTTTACCAATTCAATTGAAAATTCATACTTGCATCAATTTTACTATCATCACATTACAATATCAACAAAAATATCAACAAAAACAACTAGATTCATTAAACATGTCTCATTAATCTTTTATCCAATTAATTATCAATTAATTCTGGCTTTTCATTCTTTACCAATTTCACATGTTGAACCAAGAACAACAAGAACAACATAGATATCACACTATCTAGAAAATAAAGAGTCAACCCATTATCACGGTACAAACAACAACATCACCATGCGATTAATACTAATTCCTTAATACAGTTTAAGTAATTATTAGGCTAATTTAATTATGATCCAATGGAATAAATCATGATAACTATACGATTACACATAAATAAATATAGAAGAAAAGAATCCCCTACCTCAAAAGGGTGTAAATTTTCTTCAAATGAGAATGAACCAATACTGTGGATCCCAGTCACCTCTCCCGCAAGAACTGCATCCACACGAGGATGTCGCGCCACAACCATGCCAACAAACAACCAAAAAACTCTATTAGAACATGGTGATCAAGATCCACCATATGGAAAATAGGAATGGGAGGAAATAGATAAAAGAAGCTACAAGAACTAAGGTAGAACATACCTTGGATCCAAGATGGGTCGATTTAGGGAAGCTTGGGATTGATCCTTGAGGAAGGAATCCCCAAAACATTAAAGAGGGGGCTGCCGAGTTTCCTAGAATGAGAGGGAGAGCCACTATATCTGCAGGGTTATGAATAAAACGAGTGGATAAAGATGCTTAAAACAATACTATAGCGTGGAATTACACAATGTGTAATCCCATTTCACGTCATGTAATCCTCAAGGTTTGGTTAATTCTGAAAAATGTGTTGGATCTTTTTTTCTAACCCCAATTAATTAAACATCATGAAACCTACTTTCACATTGTGTAAAATGTTTACACGACATTATTTATCCCTACTTACTACTTTTAGCAGCCAAACTCTCCCATATTTCCTTTAAGCCTCCCCAAAACACCTCAGTCATCGGAAACACGCAAAGGGTCGATCCATACGGATCTGGGCCCTTACATCAGAGATCATATTTGAGTGCTGAGAGGGTTTCGATCTCAGATATTCCTCAACCTAAGTGAGGTAGGTGTTTTTTTATTTATAGGAGTCATATGTTTCTATAGAACCTACTTTAAGGATTGATTTCAACGTGGCCATGTTTTATTTATTTGTTTCATTAATTTATCTACCTAAAACTCCATCTATTGTCCACTAGACATCACTATTCTACTTATAAAAATATATATACCCAATTCATGTATCTTCTATCAACAATTTTCATCTAGATTTTTCATCGTTCATCATTTCAATGAAGATATAGGAAGAATCTTGATCCATTATGTGTTAAATAAATGTAAATCAATAGTTTAATTCATCAACATTTTTCCTCGGATAAACATTTTGTTGCGTAAGTATTAATATATAAATATTATATTTAATGTCAATTCACTATTAGTATTAATTTTTTAAGCTTATATAAACTTATCTTTCTCTACAAGCATGTAATTTTCACCGTTTTGATATCTCTGCAAATCTCTTATGGTTTATAGAACATTTCAGCTATATATAATATACACAAATATTTAATTGTTTTACATTATATATATATTGATACAGTGAAATTATCTTTAATAAAAGGAACCTTTCCTTCATTTTTGTTCATAGTATTTTAAGATCTGGTTTTGAGTTCTAATCATCTTCCATGGTTAACAATCAATTCATCTACAAATTTTTAGTTAAGGGAAATTTTTCTTAAATATTTAAAGAGGTTTCTACATTTAATATTTTTATATGAAAAGTTTTAGTCCATTTATTTTTTATAATAGTATTTTTTTTATGTATTTATGATGGTAAGTGTATTTTTTTAGAAATTATACATTTAAAATTGTATATGAAAAAATTTCTTCCACCCAAAATTGTTATTTTTATTGATAAAAAATTATTTTGATTGTGTCTTTTTTATGGTAATGGTTTTTACTTTTCAAAATATTTTCATTTTAAATTTGTAAGGAAATTATATATAAAATTTATAGATAAAGGATTTATTTGTTTGAAAACATTATTTTCAAACATATATAATTATATGATCCTATGAAGAATTTATCTTTTTCTTAATCAATTACAATTCTAATTTATAATGTGAAAATATATTATTAATTAAGGTGAAAATATATTATTTTCAAATAAGTTTATATGTATAAACATATATATAAATGTGTGTGTGTGTCATTTCATGTAAAATATCTTCTTCTTATACAGATTTTTTGAATGTTTAATGAATTCTAAATTTGCTACTATGAATTCAAGAGGTGTCATTAAATTTTCAAAATTATTTTTTTAATAAAAATGATTCTTTCAATATATATATATATGTATATATATATATATATATGCTTGTATATATATATGCATCATATTAAAAATAACATTTTCCTATGGATTTCTTTTTATAAAATTATTTTGAATGTTTAAGGAATTTTCATTATACTTCTATAAATTCATGCGAAGTTAATGAATTTTTAAAATTATTGTTCAAGTTAAATTTTTTTTATTTCCAAAAAAGTATATGTATGTATATATACCTAAATATATCATTCCATTTAAAACTCTTTTATTCAAACATGTATATATCTATATATTTATATATGTATATATATCATTTAGGGAAAAACTAATTTATAATATGATAATCAATAGACACATATATAAAAATATATGTATGTATATATCAATTTATGTCAAACTATTTTATTTATGATATATATATATATAGATAAATGTGTGTGTGTGTGTGTGTGTGTGTGTGTGTATACATGGAATTTTATATAAAAATAATTATTTTTATTTTTATTTCAATATATATACATATTTATATGAGTAAGTAATCATGTTTTTATTCTAATATCAATATATATGTAAATAAATTCATATATATATATATATAAATATATCTCTTTTTATGTAAATATATTTTATGAATATATATGTATATAAATGTATATATATATATATCATTTCATGTGAAACTACTTTTATCATGATATATATATATATATATATCCAAGGAATTCCTTTTTATGAAATGGATAATGATGCTCATGATTTTAAAGAATATTCATGGTTTTATGATATGAAATAAAAGTTATCATGTTTTTAAAACCAATGAATTACACTTGTATGGTATGGGGAGAAAACCCAAGCCTTTATAAGACTTTTTCCAACTATGTGATGGGTGCACCTAGACAGCACCGAGTGAGCCCATTATTGCTTATATGATGGGTAAAGTTAGATAGAGATTGAATGCATTGGGTAATGTTATAAATTTCATGAGATACCATGTATGGTGCACTAGAGGTTATCCTAATCACACTATGAGATTATGGAGTAAAACTAATCCCCCAAGGGACTATGTCCACCACATTATGTTGTCTCGGGAGTAAATTGTGAGTCTATGTTATGATCTCAGGTGCCTTTGGTAATTACTTATTAATACTTATGAGTTTTCAAGATAAATATTTATTATTTTATGAATGAATGAAATGGATTTTTCCAAATGTTATATATGATAGGATCCAATTAGCATGTGTTTCTTTTCAAAAGCACTCATGAGTTCTATGGTATGTATTTTCAAAATTATAACATGTTTTACTTTTATATTTAATTGAAAACTATATTTTGTATCCACATGTTTTTAAACTACTTACTGATCTTTTTTCACTCATCCTATGTTTTAAAATGTTTTTCATAGGTCAATTAGAAGTTCTAAGACGGGGAAATTTTCTTATAAAGTTAGCACAATTGAATCAATTTAGGTATTCTATTTTATTTTTTACATCTTTAAAAATTTGTAAAGTTTTGTCTAATTATCCAAAACCTAGACCGAAAAAGGTCCTGGAATGTAAAATGTTATTTTTATTTATCAGTTGTCTTTTATAAAATAAAATATACAAAAATTTTAGTACTGAATCCAGAAGTGCAGGTTCAGGCCTATTACATGGATGGAATGGACTGAAGGCATTAGTTATTTATTTATTTTTTAGATAATCCCCTTTTTAATTAGGTTGAGAGGGAACTGTTACATGGCATGTATACCCAGAGGCACAAGGCCCAATACATGACCCAAAGGCCCAAGGACCCGACTAAACTTGGAACTGCCCCACCCTAGCATCTGCGTCGTTGATGGTTCCTAGCTCCTCACCCTGAATGACTTATCAGCTAGAATTTCCCCATATAGATCTTTATGGTGTCTGGTGCCGATGGAGATTGCTATACCCTCTCATTATTCTAATCTGGTTATCTCTTCTGGTGGCTGATACTGCTCTGATTCCTCTTCTGGGGTCTATTCCCATATGGGTTGATCTCATTCCATGGCCTTGAGGCCTAGTGGATTGAAATACTTTGATGGAATAAAGGACCTATTTTATCTGCATGTACAGGGATTGCACCTCATATCATGGAGAGACACATCAAATGAAATGGGTGAGCAAGATTCCCAATAAGGGAAACAATTTACATGTGATCATGAGGAATATCAATAAGAACATGAGGAATATCATTATGGAATGAGCAAGAGAACATGAGACATATCATAATTAAAAAACATGAATAATAATAAGGAAATGTGGCCACAACATTTAAATGAGACATTTATAAGCATATCACCAAGGTTTATCACCAAAGTTTCATAAATGAAAATTACTAAGGTTATTCAACATGGAATCGTAAAACATGTCATATCTAGAGATTAAATTTTTTACCCAATGTATTGGAGCAATATCAGGGTGAATCCTTCATATTTATTAATTTGATTTGATCCACATAGATCATAATTAATCATTTTATTAATAACCCATAGAGAATAAATAATGAGTTTCTTATCAAAAATATTGGAATACAAAAGATTTTAAAGACATGATCATAACATCATTTTTTACCCACAAAAAGGGAATGTGGGTTTATTATGTGTAAATAAATAAATTAAATAAATAATTTTTACATCTAGGTGAGTACCCCTGGAAAATAAATAGGTTTGCGTATTCACAAAAATAAAATAAAAGATAATTTCTTAATTAGAGAGATAAATTTGAGGAGTGAATTTGATAGCATGGCATGTATAAAACATGGTTTTGGAAAATGGTAAAATGAGATAGGACAAGAATACCCCATTGATAAAACACTATTTGATAGTAATAGTATGATTAAAAGGGTAATAAAAGAGAGTAAGTATAACATTTATAAGACATATACAAAACTAGGTTCTTGAATTGAAGAGAAAAGAAAGATAATTCCCTTACCTTGAAGAGTTACTCCTAAATCTTAAGGAATGGAACCTTGGGTATTTAGGACACATTGGGATGACTCATTGGGTGTAAAAAAACCAGAAATTCATAGAGTATGGATTATGAGTTAATGAAAATTGTGAAATGGGTGGGTATTTATAAAAAAAGTGGGTGATTTTTTTTAATAATTTTCAAATATATGCCTTGAAAATTTAGGTTATGGGAAATGAAAAACCATGTCTTACCCATGGTTTTTACCCATGGTTTTGGACATTGGGGTCATATTTTTAGTTATTTTAACTGAAAATAACCATGAATAATTATTTATTACTAATTTTGGCAAGGAAAAGTAAAGTTTTTACAAAGTAATGTTTCTAAAGTCAACGTTTCCATTTTTGAATTTGGAAAGTCGTTTATAGGTTTTGGAAATTGAATAAAAATATATTGAAATAAATAATATTAATAACATAACATATTTTAGGTCATGAATTATGGTTAATTAATCATTACATCATTATGAAATAATTATGAATTCATTAAGCAAACCGATAACCCAAAACCGCATTTTTTACTATTCATGGAAAATCAAACTATTTTAAAAAATTATCAAAAATTCATCTAACCTAATTTCAACATGATGATTTCAAAAATTATGTTTATTTTACCATAATAATTCTCTAAATATAATAATTTTAACTTTTAAATATAAAAAAAATTATTTATTAAAAAATATAGCACGTTGTAAGGTGTAGTCAAATTTCTAACACTTAAAACAATTTCCCAAGACATAACAAAATTATTTTATCATTTCTATAAAAAGATTGTGTTAAACATACTATTTCATTAAGATAAATATTATTCAAAATAAATTAGTTTATTATAAAAATTATATCTTTTCTAAAAAGTACAATTTGTGTCTGAAAAATCAATTTATCAAATTCATCTCAATTAAACATAATTTTATTAATAAAAACTATACTTAAAATAAAATTTATTAAATAAAAAATTTATTTATACAATTGAATTATATTTTTAAGTAATTAAGTCTTGGAAACATAACCCCTTTTAACACCTGTGTATGACCTAAGGTAAATGTATGCGATGGTGATAGATTCATGGGGCGGCTCAGCTAACATCGACCGAGTGGTAATTTCCACTAACTTGAAGTTCTAACATAGGTGGTTTTGTTCAAGATTCAATTGTTGAATCTTGACTTTGGATTAGTCTTGGGTGAACCCCAGTGATTCTACCTCCCTCCCAATTTTTGAAAAATGGGCTTCGTACGGTAGGACTCTACTGGTTTATATCATTGCTTCTCCTTTCTTCATTAATTATATTTTTTCATTAGTACTTATACAAACTAATTATAATATTAGAATTACTACCAAAGGGTATAGTTATCAATGGTAAAATTTTCCAATAGATAAATTTTCATTTATAATCTATAAATACCACTTCATTATTTCATTCAATATTCACTATAATCATTTTCTAAGATGTTTATTAGTTTACTAACATTTGGTTTTATTTCTATAGTATTGGACATGGGGTGATGATTCTAACTGAATGAAGAGATCCATATTTCCTGATTTTGGTGACTAATGTATTGATCATTATTAAAGAGATATGGTTTAGTTGTGTGTAATATAATATAACACAAATTTACTCAGTAAACATAAAATTATTTAAAAAAACATGGGTTGTTACATTGTTTCTGAGGGTGTGTGTGAGTGAGTACAAAGAACACTAGAAAGAACATGTGTTGGCCTGTGGGGAAAATCATTAGCCTGATGACCTGTTTGGGTACATGGGTGGGGACTTGGGATGGTACCATGTGTCTGCGGGTAAACACGTGGTATTTGGTGGTCAGGACCTGACGACCATGTTAAGGTGGGGGTGTTTGTGTTGTCAGCGGTGCCCAGTTGTTACATTTGATATCAGAGGAGGAACGTAGACTTAAGTGATGTGGCACTAACTAGGTTGATATATAGGGTCCACAATGAGGAAATTGTCCTCTAAATGGAGATAGGGGTGAATGTAACACCCCAGAATGATAAATGGTTAAATGACTAAATGATATGACTAATGTCAATAAGGAACACCTTTCTTTTCAGAAGCCTACCCGATTAGAACTCCACAATTAAGTATGCTTAGACAAGATTAGTGATTAGAATGGGTGAAGTTTTGGGAATTTTCCCATTGTGACCCGTTCAGGCACATGGGTGGGCCTTAGGGAGGTAATCATGCGTTTGCAGGGTAACTGGTGGTACATGATGGGTCAGGACTCGACGAACATATTATGGTAGGATGTATGTGTTATCAGTGGGGAAACTGGTGGTACATGATGGGTCAGGACTTGACAACCATGTTAAGGTAGGGTTTATGTGTTATCATCATGGCTTATTTTTTACATTAGTATCAGAGAAGAAACCCATCCTTAAGTGTGGTGCACTACCTGGGTTGAGATGTAGGATCCACAATTAGGTCATTGTGCTTTAAATAGGGGGGTTGAATGTAACACCCCAAAATGATAAAGGGTTAAATGAATAAATTATATGACTCATGTAAAAATGGTGCACCTTTCTTTTCAGGATCCTACCTGTTTAGAACTCTATAGTTAAGTGTGTTTGGCCTGGAGTAGTGATCTGGATGGGCGAGCTTCTATGAAGCTTCCCAGTGTGTGTGTGAGTGAGGACAAGGCACACTGGAAAAAACATGTGTTGCCATTTGGGGATAGTCATTAGTCTGATGACCCATTTAAGCGTGCTCGGTCTGGATTAATTATCAGGATGGACGACCTTATGGGAAGTTTCTCAAGGTGTGTGTGTGTGAAGATAAATCACACTATAAAGAACATGTTTTGGGTTATGGATAGAATCATTAGTCTGATGACCTGTTTGGGCACGTGGGTGGGCCTCAGGGAGGGGACCATGTGTATGTGGGGAAACTGGTGGTACCTATCAGACCAGGACCCAATGGCCACTTTAAGGTGGGGTGTTTGTGCTATCCATGGGGCCCATTTGTTATATTGATATCAGAGGAGGAACCCATCCTTAAGTGTGGTGTAACTACGTGGGTTGAGATGTAGGATCCACAATGGGGATGTTGTGCTATGGGGGGTGAATGTAACACACCAGAATGATAAAAGGTTAAACGACTAAATGATATGACACATATAAATAAGGTGAACTTTTATTTTTTGGAGCCTACCATATTAGAACACAAAAGTTAAGTGTGTTTAGTTTGGAGTAGTGATTAGGATAGGTTACCGTTTGGGAATTTTCCCAAGGTGTGTGAAAGTGAGGAAAAAGCACACTGGAAAGAACATGTATTGACTTATGGGGACAGTCATTAGTATGATGACCTGTTTGGGCACTTGGGAGGACCCTAGGGAGGGGACCACGTTTCTGTGGGGAAAATGGTGGTACCTGTCAGGCTAGGACCCGATGTCCATGTTAAGTCATGGTGTATGTTCTATTAGTGGGGCTTAGTTGTTACGTTGGTATTAAAGGAGGAACCCAACCTTAAGTATGGTGGCACTACCTAGGTTGAGATATAGGGTCCAAAATGATGATTGTGTGCTCTGGGGCGTGAATGTAACACCCCAGAATGATAAAAGGTTAAATGACTAAATGATATGAAACGTGTCAATAAGGTGAACCTTTATTTTCGGGAGCCTACTTGATTAGAAAACCACAGTTGTGTTTGCTTGTCCTAGAGTATTATTAGAATGGGTGACCTTCTAGAAAGTTTCCCAAGGTGTGTGCGAGTGGGAAAAAACACATTGGAAAGAACATGTGTTGGTCTGTGGGGTTATTCATTAGTCAGATGACTCGTTCAAGAACATGGGTGGGCCCCAGAGAGGTGACCATGTGTCTACAATGGCACTTCTTGGGTTGAGAGAAACCGGTGGTACCTGTCGGACCAGGACCCAATGGCCATTTTAAGGTGGGGTGTCTATGTTGTCAGTGGGGCCCAGTTGTTACATTGGTATCAAAGGATGAACCCATCCTTAAGTTTTGTGTAACTTCCTTGGTTGAGATATAGGATGCACAATGAGGATGTTGTGCTCTGGGGGGGGGGGTAAATGTAACACCCCAGAATGATAAAAGGTTAAATGACTAAATGATATGATACATTTCAATAAGGTGAAACTTTATTTTTAGGAGCCTACCTAATTATAACACCATAGTTAAGCAAGTTTTGTCTAATGTAGTGATCAATATGGGTTACCTTCTGGGAAGTTTCCCAGGGTGTGTGCAAGTGAGGACAAAGGACACTAGAAAGAAAATGTTTTGTCTTGTAGGGATAGTCATTAGTCTGATGACATTTTTGGGCTCATGGGTGGACCATAGGGAGGGGACTACATGTTTTTAGGGAAACTAGTGGTACCTGTCAGGACAAGACCTGATGGCCATGTTAAGGCAAGGTGTATGCACTGTTAGCAGGGCCCAGTTATTACATTGGTGTCAGAGGAGGAACCCAACCTTAAGTACGGTGGAAATTAATGGGTTGAGATGTAGGGTCCACAATGAGGATGGTGTTCTCTAGGGGGGTTGAATGTAAAACCCTAGAATGATAAAATGTTAAATTATTAAATGATATGACACATGTCAATAAGGTGAACATTTATTTTCGAGAGCCTAGCTGATCAGGATGGGTGACCTTCTATAAAGTTTCCCATGGTGTGTGCGAGTGAGGAAAAAATCCCATTGGAAAGAAAATATGTTGGTATGTAGGGATAGTCATTAGTCAGATGACTCATTTAGGCATGTGTGTGGGCCCTAGAGAGGTGACCATGTGTCTATAGTGGCACTTCCTGGGTTGAGATGTAGGGTCCCCAATGAGAACATTTTGATATAGGGGGGGTTGGATATAACACCCCAGAATGATAAAGGGTTAAATGATAAAATGGTATGACACTATTGTAAGAACCATGGTTTTGAGTCTGTAAGACCTTGAAATTTTTCTTAATGTTATTCTAGAGCAGGCATTCAGACGGCATGTGATTCTGATCCCCGGTGTGGCCAGAATTAAATTTTAAGTGCCTCCACACTAGACAAGCCAAATAAACATAATACCTCCTAAACGGTTGCTTGGGTGGGAAAACCAAGGGCACCATTGAGTCCGGAGCATGTCGTTTACCCTAGGAGGGGTGTAACTTTCGCGGGCGCGGTCCTTCTGTGGAAAACGCCACCAGGGGTGTTTTCATAATTTAGCGGCCTCAGGCGTGAACTTTACAAATTCCAAACAAAGGCTCGTATTAAAATTTCGAGACCGCCATTGCGCTCAGAACATGGTTTTTACCCTAGAGGCGGCTTAACCCTAACCCCGCCAAAAGTTCAGGTACGAGGCCTACGTGTGGGTGTTTAAGTGTTTCTCTACTTAAACACCCCTCCACCCCTCCTCCTTCTTCCCCATTATTTCTTCCATGGAAAAATTTATCTCAACAAGGCGAGAAAACTCCATTCAAGCTCCTCTCCTCCAGCTCTCTGACAAGGGGAGGCAGCTCCGGCGGATCGTTGGCGAAGCTACGGGCTACGCCCAGCGAGGTAGGCTCGTGCATTTTCAATTTTTTTAATTCTCTCAACCCCCTTAAAATGAAATTATTTGCTTCGATATGTTGTCCAATCATCGATCCAATCCCATAGTTGCGTGGGGATTGATTTTATCTTCCCAATGATCCTTTTGGATCAAAATTTCGAGTCCCAGGGCGTTCGGGGTGGCCCCGGGAAATTTTTCGGCCATTTCCCTTGGTTTCCAGCGGGCTCCCAGTGGCGGCGGTGGTTTTAGGGACGGTAGCAGGGCATTGGGTGCCTTAGCATGGCGGTGGTCTCCTCAGCTGCGGCGGCGGGCTTCTTAGTGGTGGAGGCGGGCTTCCCCGGCAGCAGCGGGCTCCCTCGATGCCGGTGCAGCACGCGACGAGGGTCGAGGCATGCGACCCCGCGCGGGAGACAGAGACCCGCTGAAGGTGGTTCTCCGAGTGGAACAACAACCATCCATGAGATCCAGTCGGTGTGATGGACCACAGGTCCATGTCCGGGCAGCGCGGCTGAGCCGCAGGTCGGTTCTGTGAGTCGGGCCGGCCGGACTGGGCCGGTCCCGCCCAAAGGGGTTTGTCCCCTTGACATTGGACACCTGTAACTTCCACTACAGGTGTCTTTTTTGCGTGTCGTCTATGGAAGTGAAAACCTCATCTTGAGAAGAAGTTTTTGAGATGGTCTCAGGAATTTTCAATTCCCGATACGAGGGTTCGGTTGCGCAGCACGCTCGTTAAGTACTACGTCGAGATCCTTCCTTCAGATGGAACGAACACATCCGGAGTCCATTTAAGGTGTCGCCAGCAGCATTGTGACTCTAGTGTCAAGACAAAGTGGTCCAGGGTGGTTTCAATTGTTGAAGGAGGGGTTGAGGCAAGGACCCCATGGGCCGTCTTTTAAGTTGTGTGTAGTGTTTTGCGACTTTTTCATCAGACGTCTGTTCGAATGAGTAGTCATTTTGGCATGTTTTTTCGAGAGCATCGTGATGGCGCAGTTCACCCGACCTCTTTTGGGACTGAGGTGGGGGACCCATGAGATTCTGTATGGGTGTAAAGCGGTTTTGAATAACTTTTTCGTCAGCAGTCCTTTTCTAGCGAGTAAGTAGTCTATCTCGCCAGTTTTTCCGTGAGGATTACAATGGTGTAATCTGTTCGGGTGAGTGGAGCCTCCTTCAAGATCTCATTAAATACGGAAACATGAAAGGGTGTTGGTCGGAGGTTTCTTTGATGCACTCCGACCCGATTCACGATCGCGATGTTAGCGACACCCAGTGATTGCGCGGGCAGCACAGAGTTATTGGACCAGTTCCGGGTTTACCCTCCAGCGGGGCTGGGTAGTGGGTTACCCATTGACCTTAGGGTTTACCCTCCAGCGGGGTTGGGTAGTGGGTTACCCATTGATTTTAGGGTTTACCCTCTAGCAGGGCTGTCCAGTGGGTTACCCTTTAATTTTAGGGTTTACCCTCCAGTAGTACTGGGCAGTGGGTCACCCGACGACCTTTTGGGGTTTACCCTCCAGTCGGGCTGGGCAGTGGGTTACCCGACGACGACTTCTTTCAGACTCGGCCCTTCCGATGAGGCTAGTTAGTTTCTTTTTCTCCATGATTACCGGAGCGGGACTTTTGGTGGTATGGTTTAGTGATAAGGAAACTTTGACATGCGAGACTATTGGGCATCAGTGATGGCTACCCCTAGAACTGTTGGCGACTTATCATGGGCAAAGCACGGAGATGTATATCCCCTTACACACTCATTTGGTTTTCTTTTTGAGCATATATATATACCCTACTTTTTTCCCACTCCTTGGGTCCAGTTACTCTCATTCTAGGAGGGGCGAAGACACGTGGGGTATGCCACTTGCTTTTTGTGTCTAGCTCCTCTTGGTTGGGACGAGTCTACTTATTTTCTTTTGTTGGGTTGAGATGCACACTCTCTATTGTACTCTTAATTTGTTCTTTCTATCTTTTATCATTTATTACCTCCTTTTTTGCTCCCTCGAGATTTCGGGGCATCCTTCTGAGTATCCTTATACTCACCCCTGCTTGGGCTTTGCCCACACTTGGTGTACCCTTACAGACTATGGACAGGTTGATCGAGACTATAAAGGAGCGTAGAGGACACAGGAGCTTGGCCTATGTTTAGTGGACGTAGTAGGACTTTCAGGTGTGAGACACACCAGCTGTTTACCTTCATTTAGTTGTTTCTGGGTCGTGTCACCTTTTGGGTTGGGCACGTGTTTTTCCCCTTTTTCTGTTTAGTATCCATTAGTACTTTTTAGCACTTTACTAATTCATTTTTAGTGGTTGATGCATGACTGTGGTTGGGTTATAGTTGTTTTTCCTTTTGTTTCCTTTTTACTCTTCAATTCTGCATTGAGTGGGTTGTGTGTGTGTGTACAGGTACTTAGGAAAATGCCACCTTGAGATTGTTACGCCTTCGGCGCTTGCCTCCAGCCCCTGGCCTATGGAGGCAGGCTTGGGGTAGTTGCGGCTCCAGACTAGTTGGGTCGGGATGTGACAAAGTGGTATCAAAGGTGTTTTATTCCTTGGAGAATTTTTCGGACATCCCTAAAAAGGAATTGGTTGGGATTTAGGGTAATAGTGTCGACGTGTCTTAAGTGCGGCTATTAGGCCAGGGAGTCTAGTGATGGTACGGGCGGCCGACGTATCCATTCACCAAGGCCCTAATAACCCGGTTGCTGACATGGCACGCTGAGACACTTGTTGTAGGGAACTTTGGAACATGCATCCGGTAGGATTGAGTCTTTAACTATCCTTGTTGAGTCAGCTCCCCTTTGTGATTACAGTTATATATATATATATGCTCATCTGATCGTGGAATTCCTTGATAATTTTCTAGATGCCCCCATGACAGCATCCAGCCAGGTTACCCTCTCTAGATCGTGACAACGACCTGGCGAGTGACGAGGCGTCAGTTCAGGAACCCTCATGTGATCCCCTTCCTCCCAATGCTTCAGCAGTAGCCCCTCCACCTAAGGATCTGTAGTTATTACAGGTAGCACAGGCCGAGGTTGAGCGCGGGCTGAGTGCGCTCCGAGACTTTCAGCGTCAATGACCGCAGAATTTCCACAGAGACCCGGATCCTCAGGCAGCGGAAGACTGGATAGAGTCTGTGAACCGACTTTTCAGGTTGGTACGGACACTAGCGGACCAGATGGTAACTCTAGATACCAGCCTTTTCCACGGGAAGGCTAGGCGTTCGTGGGGTTTGGTTATGCATACCCAAGATGAGATGTCTCTCATGTGGGATAGCTTCCAGTAGCTCTTCCGGGAGGAGTACTCCCCCTCTTGTTTATGACCTATTTAGATTCTGGAGATTCTGGAGCTGAAGCATAGGGGGATAACTGTGGCGCAGTACTTGGCCTAGATTACCGATCTGACATGCTACTTGCAGGATATAATCCGTGATAGTTACTTTCAGGCGTGAAAGTTTGAGTAGGGTCTTCGTATGGAGATTTGTGCTAGTGTAGTACCCATGTTCATCCCTACTTATACCGGGGTGCTAGAGAGGGCGCTCGTGACAGAGAGCTTCTTGGATGAGGGGCACCAGCTGACAGGGCCTAGCAGTGGCCACTTCATAGGATAGTCTTTGGTGATAGGCAGGCAGCAGAGAGAAGTGCCTCGGTTTAGGAGGCCCATCTGTGAGTAGACACAAGGGCAAGGTCATACACCGCAGTGGCGCCGTGGAGCACCGGGGTAGGCAAAAGAGATCGGGTACTATTACTGTGACGGACGGGGTCACCTAGCACGGGACTGCCTGACCAGGCGTACCGAGCAGCCGTGGTATGCAGTGGGTGCACTGCAGTGGCGGAGGCAGCGCCGTGACCAGGGATCCCCCAGGTGAGGACAGGTTAGTCCTCAGGGAGGCAGCACAGGAAGAGCAGTAGGACCTGGAGGTCCAGGACGGCGTTTCGAGGTCCTGCCACCACCACTGTCGGGCAGCCCATGCTAGGCTCAGGGATCTGGTGATAGGGGGTGTGGGAAGCTTCAGGCTATGGGTGTCCGTGACCCCCCAGCACACGAGATGGTTTGAGGTACGCTTTCTGTTTACTCTACACTTTCTTCAGTACTAGTAGAAACTGATGTCATCCACTCCTTTACATTGCTGATGTTGGTATGGGAGTTGGATCTTTCAGTAGAGGCATTGAAACATGCACTTAGCCTTGAGGTTTCTACAGGAAGTGCCTCGTTAGTGACCTTTATTTGCTGACAGTGCGAACTATCGTTCGGAGGAGGGAGTTTCATGTAGTACCTAGTCTTCATCACGATGGAACCTTACGACGTCATCCTGGGCATGGATTGGCTTTTTATGGTTCACGCCCAGATCGACTATCATCACAGATGAGTCAGAGGCTTGTTTTATGATGGGACGAGGTTCACCATCCTTGGTGAATGAGAACTCATGGCAGAGTAGATGGGTACTCTGATCAGGAGACCCCTAACTTTTTTGAACCAGTTGGCGATCATGGATCTCGGAGTAGAAGATGCTATAGGCACCTGGATCCCCACCGTTGTAGAGGACTACATGGACATCTTTTTTGAGGATGTCCTGGGACTACCTCTGAAGCAATAGATGGAGTTATGCATTGACTTGCAGCCGGGGACTACCCTGATATCATGTGTGGATTATCGAATGGAACCAACAGAGCTGCGGGAGCTACGACTTCTGCTGGATGAGCAGTGTTTCCCCATGGGAATCTCTAGTTTTGTTTGTGAAAAAGGTATATGGGAGTCTGCGGCTTTGTGTTGATTATCGTCTCCTGAATCAGGCTATGATAAAGAAAAAGTACCCTTTTCCAAGGATCGATGACCTCTTCGACCAGTTGAGAAGTGAGAAGTGGTTCTCCAAGATTGATCTTTGATTTGGCTACCACCAGTTGCGGGTTCGTGAGGCTGATATCCGGAAGTTGGATTTCTGTTGTCATTATGGGCATTACGAGTTTCTAGTGATGCCCTTTGGCATGAAAAATGCCCCCACCATTTTCATGGATTTGATGAACCAGATCTTCCAGCCATACTTGGACCGTTTTGTGGTTGTGTTTATTGACGATATACTCATCTACTCTGCGATGGAAGAGGAGCACACAGATCATTTAAGGATGGTCATAGACTTACTCCTAGAGCACCAACTGTATGAGAAGCTCTCGAAGTGTCAGATATAGATTCATGAGGTTAACTTTATGGGGACTGTCATTACGGAGCAGGGATTGGCAGTATATCCTATAATGATAGAGGCAGTGCTTTCTTGGGAGCCACCTAAGAATGCGTTAGAGGTGCAGAGCTTCCTTGGTTTGGTAGGGTACTATAGGAGGTTTGTGGAAGATTTCTCCAGGATTTTCTCCCCCTTGAACACATTGACACAGAAGGGACGATCATTCACCAGGACTGAGCAGTGCCAAAAGGCCTTCGAGGAGTTGAGATAGTGGCTAACTAGTGCTCCAATGTTGAGGCTACCAGAGGAGGACGTTGAGTTCATAGTATACTGCGACGCTTCAGGAGCTGGTCTTGGGTGTGTGCTGATGCAGCAGCAAAAAGTGATTGCATATGGGTCAATGTAGTTGATGCCCCATGAGCAGAATTATGCGACTCATGATTTGGAGCTAGCAGCAGTGGTCTTCTCCTTGAGGTTATAGAGACACTACCTTCTGGGTGAGCGTTTTGGGGTCTACTCATACCACTAGAGCCTCAAGTACATCTTCACTCAAAGGTATTTGAATCTGAGGTAGAGGCACTGGCTGGAGGTTTTGCAGGACTACGATGTCAAGATAGTCTACACTCCAGGGAAGGGAAACATAGTAGCATATGCTCTTAACAGGAAGTCCCGGGCTCGGTTAGTGTGGGAAGCTTCAGAGAAGTTGGCTTCCCTACAGCTGAACTTGGTGGAGCAGGAGGGTATGGATTTTCTGCAGTCAATCGTGTTGACTCCTTCTCTCCTTGAGCATGTGAGAGAGTCACAGCTGGGGAATTTCGACAGTGAGGTACTGCGTGATCAGATACCCATGAGAGACGCACCCGATGGGTATTCTGAAGGATGGAATCATGAGATCATGTTCCAGGGGCGAACTGTAGTACCAGTGGATATGCGGGAGGAGTTGATGTGGGAGTTCCACACTTCTCCCTTGTATATACATCCCGATGTGGGGAAGATGTACAGAGACCTTCAGTGGCAGTTTTGGTGGTCTGGCATGAAGCGGAGCGTAGCTGAGTTCGTTTAACGGTGTCTTACCTGTTAGTTGGTGAAGGAAGAGCATCAGGTTCTGGAAGGGTTTTTGCAACCCCTTGATATCCCAGAGTGGAAGTGGGAATGCATATCTATGGACTTCTTCATAGGGCTCCCACGCACAGTGAAGGTCTATGATTCCATTTGTGTGATAGTGGACCGACCCACGAAGTCGGCGCACTTGCTTTCCATCAAGGAGAAAAGCATGGTGGAGAGTGTGGGGTGGCTGTACATTCGGGAGATCGTCCACCTTCATGGAGTACCCTCGATGATCGTCTCTGACCGTGATGCGCGTTTTACGTCGCGATTGTGGCGAGGCCTGCAAGAGGCATTCAGGAACCAACTATGGATGAGTACATCTTTTCGCCCCTAGAAGGATAGGTAGACTGAGCGCACTATTTAGGTGTTGGAGGATATTCTCAGGGCATGCGTGTTAGACTTTGGCTTGAGCTGGGAGGATCACCTACCCTTGGTGGATTTCATGTACAACAATAGTTACCACTTTACTATTGGCATGGAACCTTTTGAGGCCCTCTACAGGAGACCCTGCAGGTCACCATTATGCTGGACGGAGGTTGGGGAGACCTCCCTTGTGGGTCCAGAGTTGGTGCAGGCAACGACGGAGAAGGTGCAGGTCATCCGTGAGCAGATGAGGATGGCTCAGAGTAGACAGAATTCCTACGCATATTGTCTACGAAGTACTTTAGAGTTCGAGCAGGGGGACCATGTCTTTTTGAGAGTCTCTCCGCGGCGTGGTACACGTAGGTTTGGCCAGGGTGTCAAGCTATCCCCGAGGTTCATTGGGCCCTTTGAGATCGTGTGCAGGGTCGGTGAGGTTGCCTACAGTCTTGATCTACCCCAACAGCTGGAGAGGGTGCATGACGTCTTCCACGTATCGTAGCTGAGGAAATATGTGCACGACCCCACACACGTTATCGACTGGGGAGAGCTGGACATTGAGGATAGATCCAACTTTGTAGAGAACCTGGTGGTGATTGATGACCGGAAGGAGCGGACACTGCGTGGATGGACCATTCTTTTGGTTCGTGTAATGTGGCGGCACGGGAGGGTGCGGGAGAGCACTTGGGAATGGGAGATCCAGATGTGGTCTCAGTATCCTGAGTTGTTTTTGTAGTTTTTTTGGGGATGGAAAAATTGACGGATGGAATGATGTAAGAACCCATGTTTTGAGTCTGTAAGACTTAATGTTATTCTAGAGGAGGGCGTTCAGATGGCATGTGATTCCAAGACCCGGTGTGGCCGGGATGAAATTTTAAGTGCGTTCACACTAGACAAGACAAATAAACATAATAACTCCTAAACGGTTGCTCAGATAGGAAAACTGAGGGCACCTTTGAGTCTGGAGTGTGCTGTTTACCCTAGGAAGGGTGTAACTTTTGCGGGCACGACCCTTCTGTGGAAAACACCAACAGGGGCGTTTTCATAATTTGGCGGCCTCAGGCATGAAATTTACAACTTCCGAACGGAGGCTCAGATTAAAATTTTGATACCTCTATTGCACTCAGAATGTGGTTTTTACCCTATAGGCAGCTTAACCCCAACCCCGCTGAAAGTTTGGGTACGGGGCCTCCGGGTTTGTGTTAAAGTGTATCTCTACTTAAACACTCCTCCACCCCTCCTCCTTCTTCTCCCTTGTTTCTTCCCTGGCAAAAGTTCTCTCAACAAAGGGAGAAACCTCCCTTAAAGATCCTCTCCCCCACCTCTCTGGAAAGGCGCAGTGGTTCCGGTGGATCGTCGGCGAAACTATGGGGTACGCCCAGCGAGGTAGGCTCATGCATTTTCAATTTTTTTATTCCCAAAAACCCTTTAAAATGCAATTATTTTCATTGAGATTATGTTTGATCATTGATATAATCCCATAGTTGTGTAGTGATTTATTTTATCTTCCCAAAAATTCTTTCGGATCGAAATTTCAAGTCCCAGGGCGTCCGGGGTAGCCCCCGGAAGTTTTCCGGCCATTTTCCTTGGTTTCCGGCGGGCTCCCAGCGGCGACGGCAGTTTCCAGGATGGCAGTGCGGCGGTAGGCTCCTCAGCGCGGTGTCAGGCTCCTCAGCAGTGGCAGCGGCAGGATCCTCTGCGGCGGCGGTGGGCTTTCCCAGTAGTGGCGGGCTCCCTAGACGTCGGTGCGGTGCGCGATGGGGGTCCTGGTGCGCGACCCCGCGCGGGAGACAGAGACCCGCCGAAGGAGGGCCACTGTATAGACCAGTGAGTAGCTACGAGGGTCGGTCAGCGCGGTGGACCGTGGGTCCACGGCCGGGCTACATGGCTGAGCCGCAGGCCGGCGCTGTGAGCCGGACCGGCCCAAGCCGGGTGGACCGGCCGGACTGGGTCGGTCCTGCCCAAAGGGGTTCGTCCCCTTGACTTCGGGCACCCGTAACATCCACTACGGGTGTCGGTTTTGCATGATGTCTATGGCTGTGAAAACCTCGGCTCGAGAAGAATTTTTTGAGATGGTCTGGGGAATTTTCAATTCCCGAGACGAGGGTTCGGTGGCTTGGTACGCTCGTTAAGTACTACGCCGGGATCCTTCCTTCGGATGGCGCGAACACATCCAGAGTTCGTTTAAGGCATCATCAACAGCGTTGTGACCCTGGCGTTGAGACGATGTGGTCCGGGGTGGTTTCAGGCATTGAAGCCGGGGTTGAGGCGTGGGCCCCATGGGCCGTCTTTTATGCTATGAGCAGTGTTTTGTGACTTTTTCATCATACGTCCATTCGGGGCGAAAGAGTAGTCGTTTTAGCATGTTTTTCTGAGAGCATCGTGATGCCACAGTTCACCCAACCTCTTTCAGAACCATTTTGGGGGCCCCATGAGACTTCGTATGGGCGTAAAGTAGTGTTGAATAACGTTTTCATCGGGAGTCAGTTTCTAGTGAGTAAGTAGTCTATCTCGCGTGTTTTTTCACGAGGATTACAATGATGTAATCTGTTCGGGTGAGAGGAGCCTCCTTTAAGATCTCATTAAATATATAAACATGAAAGGGTGTTGGTCGGAGGTTTCTTTGATACACTCCGACCCAACACACGGTCGTGATGTTAGCGACACCTAGTGATGGTGCGGGCAGCGCGGAGTTATCGGACCAGTTCCGGGTTTACCCTCCAGCGGGGCTGGGCAGTGGGTTTCTCATTGACCTTAGGGTTTACCCTCCAGTGGGGCTGGGCAGTGAGTTACTCATTGATTTTAGGTTTTAACCTCCAAAAGGGCTGGCAAATGGGTTACCGATTGATTTTTGGGTTTACCCTCCAGCAGTACTGGGTAGTGGGTCACCCGAAGACCTTTTCGGGTTTACCCTCCAATTGGGCTAGGTAGAGGGTTACTCGACGATGACTTATTTCAGACTCAGCCCTTTTGATGAGGCTAGTCAGTGTATTTTTTCTCCATGATTACTGGAGCGGTACTTTTAGTGGTACGGTTTAGTGATGAGGCATCTTTGACATGTGGGACTATTGGGCATCAGTGATGGATACCCTTAAAACTATTGGTGACTTATCCTTGGATGAGCATGGAGATGGAGATCCCCTAACGCACTCGTTTGGGTTTCTTGGTGAGCATATATATATATATATATCTTAGTTTTTTTCCCCTCCTTGGGTCCAGTTACTCTCCTTCTAAGAGGGGAGAAGACACACGGGGTATGCCACGTGCTTTCTGTGTCTGGATCCTCTTGGTTGGGAAGAGTCTACTTCCTTTCTTTTGTTGGGTTGAGCTACACTCTATTGTACTCTTACTTTGTTCTATCCATAATTTACCATTTAGTACCTCCTTTTTTCTCCCTCGAGCTTTCGAGGCATCCTAATGAGTATCCTTATACTCACCCCTGATTGGGCTTTGCCCGCACTTGGTGTGCCCTTGCAGATGACAGACAGGTCAATCGAGACTACAGAGGATCATAGAGGACATAGGAGCTTGGGCTACGTTCAGTGGATGTAGTAGGACTTTCAGGTGTGAGACTCACCAGCTGTTTACTATTGTTTACCTTTTGCCGGGTTGTGGCACCTTTCGGGTTGGGCGTGTGTTTTACCCCTTTTTCTATTCAGTATCCGTCAGTACTTTTTAGAACTTTACTTTTTCCTTTTTAGAGGTTGATGCATGACTTTAGTTGGGTTATAGTTGTTTTTTCTTTGGTTTCCTTTTTACTCTGCACTACTGCATTGAGTGGGATGTGTGTGTGTGTACAGGTACTTAGGCAAAGGCCTCCCTGATATTTTTATGTCTTCGGAGCTCGTCTTCAGCCCCTGGCCTATGGAGGCGGGATTGGGGTAGTTGTGGCTTGAGACCAGTGGGGTCGGGTCGTGACAACTATCAACAAGGTGCACCATTTTTTTAGCAGCCTACCTAATTAGAAATCCATAGTTAAGAATGTTTGGCCTGAAGTAGTGATCAGGATGAGTGACCTTCTAGGAAGTTTCCTTGGGTGTGTGCGAGTGAGGAAAAAATCACACTAGAAATAAAATGTGTTGGCTTGTGGAGATAGTAATTAGTCAGATGCATGTTCGGGCATGTGGGTAGTCCATAAGGAAGGGAATATGTGTCTTCAGGGTAATTGGTGGTACCTGGAGGTCCAGGACCCGACAACCAAGTTAAGGCGTGGTGTTTGTGCTGTCATCAGGGCCTCTTTATTACATGATCAATATGTAATTATGGTTAGATTTTCATTTCATGTTAAGAATGGGTGTTTGTACTGTCAGCGGGGTACCTGGCGGGCCAGAACCTGACAGCCATGTTAAGGCAGGGTGTATGTGTTGTCACTAGGGCCCAGTTGTTACATGATCTATGTGTAATTGTGGCTATATTTTTCATTTCATATTAAAGTGGTTGTATGTGCTATAAGAGGGGCCTAGTTTTTGCATTAGTATTAGAGAAAGAACCCAACCATAAGTGCAGTGCAATGCCTAGTTTGAGATATAGGGTCAATAATGAGGATGTTGTGATCTGGGGGGTGAATGTAACACCCAAGAATGATAAAGGGTTAAAGGAATAAATGATATGACTCATGTCAATATGGTGCACCTTTATTTTCGAGAGCCTACCTGTTTGGAACTCTATAGTTAAACGTGATTGGATTGGAGTGGCGATTAGGATGGGTGAACTTATGGGAATTTTCCTAGGGAGTGTAAAAGTGAGGAAAAAACACACTCGAAAGAACATGTGTTGGCCTATGGGGATAATCAGTAGTCTGATGACCCGTTTTGGGCATGTGGGTGAGCCCTAGGGAGGGTAGCACATGTCTGCGGGGAAACTTGTGGTACCTGGTGAGCCCATACCCATCGGCCATGTTAATGAAGGGTGTTTTTGCTTTCAATGTGGTCTAGTTGTTACATTGGTATCAGAGGAGGAACCCAGCCTTAAGTGCGGTGGCACTGCCCGGGTTGAGATGTGGGGTCTAGAACAAGGATGTTGTGATCTAATGAGGATGTTCTGTTAGTGGGACATAGTTATTACATTAGTATCGGAGAAAGAACCCATCCTTAAGTGTGGTTAACTACCTAAGTTGAGATGTAGGGTCCACAATGAGGATGTTGTGCTCTAGGGGGGGTGAATGAAACACCCCATAATGATAAAGGGTTAAATGAATAAATGATATGACTCATGTCAACAAGGTGCACCTTTATTTTTTGGATCCTACTTGCTTAGAAATCCATAGTTAAGAATTATTATCCTAGAGTAGTGATTAGGATGGGTGGATTTATGGGATGTTTCCCTAGGTGTGTGCGAGTGAGGAGAAAGCACACCGGAAAGAACATGTGTTAGCCTATGGGGATATTCATTAGTCTGATGACCATTTTGGGCATGTGGGTGAGCCCTAGGGAGGGGACCACATGTTTATAGGGAAACTAGTGGTACCTAGTGAGCTAGGTCCTGATGGCCATGTTAAGGAGGTGTGTATATTCTTTTATCGAGGCATAGTTGTTGCATTAGTATCAGAGGTGGAACCCAAACTTAAGTGTTGTGGCACTTCTTGGGTTGAGATGTGGGGTCCAGAATGAGATTATTGTGCTCTAAGGGCAGGGGTGAATGTAACACCCCATAATGATAAATGGTTAAATAAATAAATTATATGACTCATGTCAATAAGGTTCACCTTTATTTTTTGAAACCTACATGATTAGAACCCCACAATTAAGTGTGCCTAGCATGGAGTAGTGATCAGGATGGGTGACCTTCTAGTAAATTTTCCAGGGTATGTGCTAGTGAGGAAAAAAGAACACTAGAAAGAACATGTGTTTTCCTATGGGAATTTTTATAAGTTAGATGACCCATTTAGGTACATGGGTGGGCCTCAGGGAAGGGGCCACGTGTCGGCAAGAAAACTGGTGGTACTTGGAGGGCTAGGACCCAATGTCCATGTTAAGGTATAGTGTATGTGCTTTTATTAGTTCCTAGTTGTTACATTTTTATTAGAGGAGGAACCCGACCTTAAGTACGGTGGCACTACCTAGATTGAGATGTGGGGTCCATAATGAGGATGTTGTGCTTGGGGGGGGGGTTAACATCTTAGAGAAATAAACGGTTAAATTAATAAATGATATGACTTGTGTTAACAAGGTGAAACTTTTTTTAGGGGTTTAACTAAATAAAACTCCATAATTAATAATTATTGTCCTGGAGTAGTGATCGGGATGGGTGGCCTTCTGGGAAGTTTCCCAGGGTGTGTTTCAGTGATGAAAAAAGCACACTAGAAAGAACGTGTGTTGGCCTGCTGGGATAATCATGAGTTAGATGACCCATTCAGGCATGAGGGTGGGCCCCAAAGAGGGGACCATGTGTCTGTGAGGAAACTGGTGGTACTTGGTGGCCCAGAACCTGATGACCATGTTATTGTGGTGTGTTTGTGTCGTCAGCATGGCCCAATTATTACATGATCTATGCATAATTATGGTCAGATGTTTATTTCATGTTATTCATTATTTAATCTGATTTATATTATCATTGTTTGACGTATTAATAATGATTTTTTTGGGGTTTTTATTTTCTTAAACGTTTAAGAATAAATGAAGAACGATTGAAGATTACATTGGGAAACTGCTAGTTTTTCGCCGGTAAGACAGGGTTACACGATGTGTACTTAGAAGTACACATCACGTGCCCTAGTGTGCTACATCTGGATGCATCATGGGATACATGAAATTCCATGCAGTAATTATATGTGTTTAACACCGATTTTTGACTAGCCAACCTATTACACAATTTCTGAATTACACAGTGTGTATTAGTGCACACGTCGTGTAGTCTACACAGGTAAGCGGCATAAATCACGCAATCCATGTGGTCGTTATACATGGTCAAAATAACATGAGACTAAAAACTGAGAGAGTTTATGATATATATGACATGCATGTGGTGTACACAGTGTGTAGTTCATCAAATACCACATTCGAAGACAAGTCGAACCATTCTTTGAGAAAACAGACACAAGAATCAAAGAGATACACAGTGTATAGCTGTCATGCACAGACTGTGTAGTCTTCCGATACATTCACTAAATACCTAGGAAATCATCCCAAAAACATGACAAACAGAATGCATGGTATGTAGTTTTTCGATACACATCGTGTAGTCTGACTAAGGTACACACCATAGAACCATGTTTGTACCTTAGATACACAACAATCAAAATACACGAAGTGTTGCTGGATGTACACGCCTTTTAGTCTTCCATCAATGGAAAGAATTAGAAATTACATTAAATTGAAAAATTGAGGCATTAAAACCTTATTTTATTGATTGACATACCATACTGTGTTTGAAAATTTAATAATGGTTTTAAGTAATTCTAAATGATTAATTAATTTAAATATATGTTATTATTGGTTCTACCATTTATTTTCCATGAATTACATAAATGATGGGTATATCCAATAAATTTTGGATGATCATTAAGATTAAATATAATTAATTAATTAATTAATTCAAGCATGTCCATCTTAATAATAAAGATCGAACAAATAAATGAATTCTATCTAGTTACTTTTGCATATTCTTTTATTGTATGACTATTCATGAGCTTGATCAAGACTTGTGTATGTGTTAGATTTTATAATTTAATTTATTTCATGAGTTTCCAATTATTTATTATTAAATTTAATATGATAGCCTATGAGTCATCCCTCCCCCCATTATTGTGTAAGACCTATGTGTCCAATAATATTTATATAATCCCCCTTTAACCAATCCTTTGGTTCCCATCACCTACATGTGAGTCATAAATACATGTAATTAATGGTGTATCTCATTGTGTGTGGAGGTGGTTCAATATGAAATAATTATGATTCCAACATAGGTGATACATAGGTAGACAGGGGGAATATTGTAACTCATGCTAAGACTGACAATTGGAGTAATTTCCCCTTGGTCAATGGTTGATTTAATGTCTTCTAATTAAATCAATCATTAAATAAATCACTTGAATGATTCATTTAATTAAATATTTATTTATATATAGGAAATTATTTATTTTTTAGATGCAATACCTTGATCACATAAATAAATAAATTAATGTGAAAATATTAAAAATAAAAAAATGAATTATGAATAAATTTCTTATCCAACATGGTTAATTAATTAAGTAATATCCACTTAATATTAAAAAGACATGTAAAAGAAAATATAAGATAAAATGTGTGCATAATAAATTAAGATTACTGAATTAAATATTAATTCATTCTTGGACTTCCATTACTTTATTGGGAATGAAACTCAATAAAACTGAGTGTTTGACCAACCCTTTTTGGTACAATTAATTTTATAAAGGGAGTTTTTATGAATTTTTTGGGTTAACCTAACCAATTTACATCAAGCAGAGTAACCCTTTCTATACTTGGTGTTATTTCTAGGTTAGTATTGAAAAAATCCAATTAAGGATTTCTTAATAGGGGTGTCCACTCAATGGATTATGGAGTTGCAAGCTCATAGTCGGCAAAGAACTAGCTACCTAAATACCTTCAAGTAGCTGGACCAACCCTTGTTGGGGTTATTCAAAGAGGAATATAGATCCTTTCTACTAGAATTTCTTAGAAACTAGACATTCCGAGTTCAATGGTGAGATATATTGAGACTTGATAAAATAGTGATAAATTTAATAATTAATAAAACTAATTAATTTATTATTTTTCACATAATTTTTAAATCAAGAAAAGTAATAATATTCTATTTTAATTTTAGAATAAAATTTAAATATCCCCATCCACATTATCCATACGATCAATATTGGATAAATAAAATCTCATAACTGGCAGTAACTTCCAGGAATGATATAGAAACCTTCGGGTTGTTTTGCGCCATGAATTGAAATCATACATGCTAGAATATGCTCTTATAGATCCATTTTCCAAGGAGACAGGTGGTGAAGAGTTCCTAGTCTATGAGAAACATATGAATTACATGGTTGATGTTCAATGTTTTATGATTTCATCTATTTCTAGTTATCTCATTTAAGTCTCATGAAAACATGGATACATATATCATACCCGAGAATCTCCGTGGACTACATTAGAATAGATCTAAACAAGAGCGGTAGAAGATTTCCAAAGCACTATTTCAGAGTAAGATTGTGGGGGGTGCCTTAGATGAACCTCATGTAGTCAATATGATTGGATACATTGAGTTCCTATTGGTTCTTGGGATTGAAATCCTTAAATAATTGGGTACTAATCTCATTCTTGTATCACTCCCTCAGAGCTTCTCTAATTTTTTTTGTGAATTTTAATATAAACGAGATTGAGAAGTCCTTTCCATATCTTCTCACTCTTCTTCTCTAAGTGGATAAGGAGACGAAGCATGAAAAGACTTTGGTCCTTATGGTGAATAAGCATAACGGACAAATGAGAATCACCAAGCACAAGGATTCTTTGGAACACCCATACAATAAGAGGAAGATCAAGGGGGAAATAAAGGGAACATGATGCTTTTTTGTTTCGCATGTGGAAATAAGGGCCACTAGAATAAAAACTTCACCCATCCCAAAGAACCAAGTGGAAGCTTCAGGTGCGTTTGTTATCAAGTGTAATTTTTTAGTTTCGAAAAATTGGGTATTAGATATAGCTTGTAGTGATCACATATTTATTAAAATATATGAACCAAGTAGATTAATAAGAATTGACTGAGGGGAGATAGATTTAATATTATCCAATGGAGTTAAACTTTCTGTTGTAGGTATCGGGGACTACCACCTCATGTTGCCGACTGAAGTGATCTTGGTTTTGAAAGGTTGTTATTATGTGTCATCCAATACCAAAAACATTATATCAGTATCCAGACTAGATACATATGATTTTATTATCAAATTTGGAAATAAAAGTTTCTTATTTTATAAATATAATTTTTTATGGTAAGACACATTTAAATAACAATATTTATGTGTTGGAATATACAAACCAAGTAATGAAAATCGATAACGAAACAACCTCACATGACTCATACTATACCCAACTTTGAAATCACCGGATAGGTCATGTAACTGAATATTTCTTGACTAAAATACATCAATATGGATATTTATATTATTTTAAACTAACACCACTTGGTGTATGTCACAGATGTTTACAAGGTAAAATGATCAAATCCTCATTTAGTAGGAAAGATGAAAGGGATAAATTGATTCTTTAATTAGTTTATATCGATGTGTGTGGATCATTTCTTATTGATTCAAGGGATGGGTACACATACTTCATGAATTTTACTGTTGGTTTTAGTAGATATGGATATGTCTACTTAATGTGGTATAAATTAGATTTTTTGATAAATTCAAGGAATACAAAATGAAGTTGAGAACCAACTTGGTAAGAATATTAAAAAAACTCCACTCAGTCTATGGTGGAGAATAACTTAATAAACACTTAATTGATTACTTAAAAAAGTTTGGGAAACTATTCCAAATTACTCCTACTTACACACCTCAGTGGAATGGTGTATGGGAAAGGAGGAACCACACCTTGTTGGACATGGTGAGATTAATGAAGAGTCATGTGAGTCTTCCAATATCCTTTTAGGGATATGCATTACAAACAGCTGCATACATACTAAACCAAGTACCAACAAAATCAATAAATGGTATTCCATATGGGTTTTAGAGTAGAATAAAAACCATGTTATTGAATTTACAAGTGTGGGTAAGTGAAGAATTTGTTAAGGCCTCTTAAGGTAACAAAATTTCACCCTGAGTCACAATGTGAACCTTTGTATGATATCCCAAGGAAACAAGGGAATATTGCCTATATGAACCCTAAAAAGGTCATAGTGGAAATACATTCCATGTTCCTTAAGAGGTATCATATCTATACAAGATATAGTGGGAGAAATATAAGATTTTAAGAAGTTGGGGATCAAGGTACTCAAGAGTTGGTACAATAATAGACTCGACAAATACCTATGGAAGTTGAAACTATTTTGCAGACACAAGTATTTTATAGGAGTACAAGAGAAGTAGGAGAACTAGAAAATTGTGGTTTTCAAGTCACTGAGGATAGTGACTCATTATTAGTTGATAATAATGATCCTCTTACCTACAAGGAATTAGTAAGTGGAACATATCTTTGTAAGTGGAGTAAATCTATGAATTATGAAATTGATTCCAGGTTCCAAAACCAAGTATAGATTATGGTAGAACCTTCAGTAGATTCAAATCATGTTGGTTAGAAATGGTAAATCGATAATAAATTGGTCATGTAAGGAAAAGTCAATACTTATAAGGCATGACTATTTGAAAAAGGGTTTAATCAATGTCCAGGAATTTATTATGACAAAAACTTTTCACCAGTTGCAATATTGAAGTCCATCAGAATTATACCAACCATTACAACCTTACGTGATTATTAGATTTGACTAATGGGTGTAAAAATAGGTTTCCTTAATGGGAACCTTTATAAATATGTCTATATGACACAAATTAATGGGGTTATGACTCCAACGGTTGACAAAAAGGTATGCAAGTTGGAAATATCTATTTATATATTAAAGGAAGTATACAGGTCACGGAAGATTCATTTCTATGATTCCATAATAGAATTTGGTTTCATAAAAATGAATGTGATCCTTGTGTTTATAAATAGTTTAGTGGGAGTGAGTTTGTTTTCTTAATAGTATATATTGATGACAAATTACTCATAGAAAATGAAATAGCAGCCTTATAGTATGTTAATAAATGGTTGAATAAATGACTCTTCACGAAGGAATTAGGTGAGACGTCATATATTCTTGGGATCAACATCCATTTTGATAGATCCAATAGACTGCTCGGCCTAATTCAAGGTATATATATTGACAAGATACTGAAGAGATTTAGTATGGAACAATACAAGTGGGGATTTTTTCCTGCATTATATGACATTAATCTTTCTAAGAAAATCTATCCTCATACATGTAAGGAATGAAATAGAACGAAAAGGATTCCATATGCATCAGTGATTAGGTTAGTAATATATGCTATGATATGTACTAGGCTGGATTTTTTCTACATATTGAGTGCATTAGGTATATATCAAGTAGATCTAAGTGACCTCCATTGGATGGAAGTCAAGACTATTCTTAGGCATCTGAGGCATAATAAGGATATATTCCTGGTCTATAGAGGAGATGAATAACTAGTCATCAGAGGATATGCAGATACTAGTTTCCAAACTAATCAAGATGACATGAAGTTACAAATGGGATACATCTTCACTTTGAATGGAGATTATCTAAGCTGGAAGAGCTCTGAAAAGGATGTGTTCATAGATTCTATATCAGAGTCCAAGTATATTGTGTCTTCTAAGGAAGAAAAATATGTATGGAAGCACAACTTCATCCAAGAGCTTGATGTCACACTTAATAGTAAAGATCTCATCACACTCTATTGTGATAATATTGAAATGGTGGATCTCGCAAAAGATCCAAGGTCACATCAGCGGATGAAGCACATAATTCAAAAGTATCATCTCTTGAGGGATTTTTCTTAGATATGTGAGGTTTCAGTGAGTAGTATATCTATGAAAGACAATGTGGCATACCCCTTGACTAAACACTTGACTCAACTAAAACATTATTATCATGTAAGGTCCATTGGACTAAAAGTTGTAGAAAGTTGGCTATAGTATAAGTAAGTGTTTGTTAGATTTGGTGTCCTAAGTCCAACTGTTTTTACATTGATTATATGTATATTCTATGTATTTAATAATAATTAAACATCTTATTACATATTTTTCATTGTTCTTCATGACTTTATTGTAGTAATGTTGAAGATTATTTGTCTCATTGATAAGGTCATAGCAGTTTCCCTCTATGATGAGAACCTTAAAATTATTAATATACTTTTGTAGTGGGATAATGAACTAGGATGAGACACATAGTATTTAGCCCACTAGGTACGAGTAATCATAAGAAGATAAAGATTATTCTCATGAAGTTCACACATGGTAATCTCTAATATGGGAGATTATGATAATTGAACCATTAGTAGTAATTATTCATGTTTTGGTGTCATCTGATATTCCTTTATGCAAGCGTGTGTAATGGTACTTAGATTTTAAGATTTTCATTAGTACCTATCATGACTCACACACTTATATTTACTAAAAAAAGCTAACATGCCAAATGTTGAAGGTTATTAGGGTACATTGAGTGCATCATGATTGAAATTTAATTAATGGATAACTTAAGGAAGGATGTTTCCCTTCCATATTTATAGAAGCTGATATCTAGGCCCTTTGATTAGAATAGAACCATCACCCTAAATTTCATGTCCATAGTGTAAGGATATTTTTATGTCAGATAGTCAAAGAAAGATGTATCAAGCATATATGTTGATGACACCATCATGAAACTTTATTGATGATATATGATGACAAATGGATTATATTACACACTGATAATTTGTATGTGGTTATTGATGTTGCAACATTAAGTTATCTCTTGGGTGCCTTGACCTATTTCTAGATAGTAATCTTGGACTTTAGGAAATCTCACCTAATGCTAATGAGAAATAATCCTAGAGGGCCACACATTAAGTGTCCTCATTGATCTTTATTAAATGCAATTTGATTTTAATTAATGGAATAAATATTATTCTCAACATCAATGAATAATTTTATTCATGTTATATTTATTGCATAAATTTAATAAATATTTATTCACCAACATGTGAATAAAAAAATATTTATTTATTTTATTGAATATTTAATAAATATTTATTCATTGGTATGTGAATAAAATATTTATTTATGAATAAAATATTTATTAAAGTATTCAAGAAATAATGAGGATTTCAAATAGATCAAGACTGCATCTAGTGATAAATAATTATTTACAAGATGGTGAATATTATTTATCAATTTACACAAGTTTACACACACCAAATAATAATAATAATATGTGGCATGGAGTTTCACTAAATGATATAATATTATTTAATTGTCGACATGCAATTAAATTATTATTTTAACCTAAACCCTATATCTATAAATATAAAAATATGTCAATTGTGTGGAGCATTAGTTTTCAATAAAAAAAGATAATTGTTGCGCACAATGAATTTGATATTGACTCCTCTTTATCACCCCCTCTCAAGAATGAGAACAGAAAGAGAGATTTCT
Organism: Viscum album; assembly: GCA_963277665.1. NCBI lineage: Eukaryota > Viridiplantae > Streptophyta > Magnoliopsida > Santalales > Viscaceae > Viscum > Viscum album. The sequence goes on along the minus strand of OY728155.1, from coordinate 1,138,361,216 downwards.
TCAAGATCAACAAATGAGAAATAAAGAACAAATAATGAAATACATTTGATTCATTGTGATATCAATCGGAGATCAAGTGACATTTCATGGAGATCATAAGAGCACATGTGGATCAATGCTAGAGGGATTCTATCCTTGGATCCTTATAGTGAAACCAAGGCAATATTAAAGGTTCTTTTTAGATGATCAACATTAATCAATGAAGAAAGTTCCTAATCCAAGGTATTCTTTTATTCAAATATTAAATAAATTTATTATAAATTTGAAGAGATATTTACTCACTCATGGTTTCAAGAAATGATAATTAAAATAAATTTCAATATATCACCCACCAATACATGCTTACACTACACCCGGAACCAACTGCTCCTCCATCGCAAAATATTCTAAACTATTTTAATTTTTTTCTTCTTTGATTTTAGGTGAAAAGAATAATAAAGTTATTTTATATTCATTTTTTTCACTTTCCCTAATTTCAATATATCATTAAATTTATTTTCCTCCATTCAAAAATTTCTTCACTACCTCTGACCAGTTTCCCATTTCATCTCTTGTTTTATAATGACATACATGTTCTAAAAATGATGACTTCTTCATGTATTGCATGTATCGAATTTAGACAAGTGATAATAAATCATGGATAATCTTCTTAATTTTATAAGTAGGTTTTTATTAAATTTTTTTAAACATGAATTTATTTTTTAATTTGATTAAATATGCTCCAATTATAATCTTTCTATTATAATGATTCAATTATCATGTGGAATTTTCATGTGCATTTTATTCTCTAATCTGTGCATAATTTATTTAAATTTCTATATCCATATATCTTAAATATTTTTTTCAATGCCATGGGATTATTAATATTTCAAAAATCCAGACCATTTACAACCTCAATCAATGACTTAGTTAATAGTGATATGGTTAATCAATAGTCTATAATTATTGTGTCCAATCAGTAGCTTTCAATCAACAGACTGCAATAATGATCGATAATTTTTTACACGTTTTTAACAAAATATTTTCAAGTTAATTTCACTACCTTTTATAATGACTTGGTTAAAAAAACTAATCGATAATTTTTCTTTTAATTTTCCTCTTTCTAAATTTTTTTACACAATTTCAATCTGTCTACTTAAAACTATATAGTTTCATTAATTAATCAGTAGCATTTTATACTATTATATGAATATTCACTATGGAATTTCAATGACACTATATATAACTATGTTGTTTCACTATGAATATACATTCAATTTAAATATAAATTCAATATTTCTGCTTCTGTATAACATTCATAGGAAAATATTATTGGAAAATGGATTAATTATCCTTTTTAAAGCCCAATTTCCATTATTGATTTGTACTCTCAATTTGCATCCTTATGTATAATTTTTATACTTATTCTAACCATTTATATTTTTTTCCTTAATTAGTAATCTAATTACCCAAAATTTTCATCTGTTTATTTTACTACTACCATTAGTGATACTTAAAATCATTTCAACTATTCCATATTTGATTCTGGTATTCTCTTTTAAGTGAATTCATTATTATTGTAGATATGAAATTTCAGTTTATATCCAAGATTATATTTACATTTAAATATAAATTTATATTAATATTTTATTACATCAGAATGTTTTAGAGTTGTAATTCAATATCAGTTTCAAAAAACAATTTATACTACACAACACTTTTTTTGTGTTCTCTCTTACCAAGGTTAGTGTTCTCTCATATCAAAATTATCTGTGATTCATTTACTATTTCCTTTTTCCTAGCTACTTTTCAAATTATTTAATTTATTAAATCTATAATTTTCAAGTGTAATTCTTTAAATTATTCATTTATACAGTTTTTCATTTATGTTAAAAAATTTCTATTACACTTAGCATGTATTTTGTTTTGTGAAACTTTTTATTTTTTTGTACAAGACTATTATGTTATCTGAATTAAATAATTTTTAATTTATTATTTTATTAAAAAAAAAAGTTGAATAGTCCCATGCGATAGATGGGAACAGTAACAATTTTATAAAAATTTAATTGGACTCATTTTGGGGTCTTTCTTTCTCATGACAACAGTCTCATTTCTCTTATAAAGAAGTTCCAACCCTTCGTTTCTTTGCCCTGGTGGACTCTAATATTGTATTACCATCTTCATCTACCCATAAGTATCATTATCTTACGCGTGTGATCTATCTACATCATATTTACACTATCATCATCTCCCCATTCTCCCCCCTTTATTTATATATCTGTGGTTGGTGTTTATTTTTTTTATTTTTTCCAGGCAATAAGGTATGTTTTAATTGAGGAATGTTTATTTCATCTTGTTTCTTGAATCATCGCTCCACTGATAATAATTTTTCATCTCTTCACTATTTTTATTTTCTGTTCTGATTATTCATGCATGTGAGGTATTTTTAATTGATGTATATTTGTTTTGATGTTTTATTATGTGATTATTTGATGAAATATTGTTATAAATAATTTTAATTTACCAATTAATATGTATCTAAGGTATATTTTTTGTCTACATTGGAATGATTGTTTTGATTGTATAAAGGATTATGAAGTTTGAATATATTTAGATGATCAGGCTAATTTCATGATATATTTTAGTTTTTTAATAAAATAATGATAATTAAATATTTTCAAAGTGATATTTTTTTATCAAATATATTGTATAAATTTTATTTTTGAAAATTTTTATAATATTTTTATTATTATATATAAAATTAAATTTCAAATTATAAAAACTTATTTTAAATTTTTGATATTTTTTAAAGATGATATTGATTCAAAGTTGGATTACTTCACTACAAATAAGTGATGAATATGAGGAAAGTGTTAATGTTTTTTTTTTGAAATTTTCAAAATAAAATCTTTCAAACAATGATATTTTCTTCTTTCAATGCCTAAAATTTCTAAATATGAAGAAGTTAAAAAGTAGAGGGATAAAAGATCATTTAATTTTTCATGGTTTTAATCCGAGTTACATCCCTTGGATTTAACATGTTGAAACTCGGTATAATTTCAGATCTTTTGATGATGATGCTTTGAAAGATGATATGTCTGATTGAATTGATGAAATAATTCATGATTTTGAATTAGAGGCAATTGAGAAAGAACTAAAAATTGAGCATCTATATGGTTATGCTGAAAAACCATTGTATCTGGTTTGTATAGAGTTTACGGTTTTATTGACAGTGTTAATATTGAATAACTTGAAGGAAAAAATGGTTGGAGTGATATGAGTTTTATATATTTACTACACTTCTTGAAAGACATTATTCCTAAATACAATGATCTTTCATATTCACATCATAAACAAAAGAAAATATATTCCTAATTAGATTTAGGTATAATAAAATACATGCTTGGCTGAATGATTGTGTGCTATACAGGAAGTAATATGAATTTCTGTCAGGGTATCCTAAATATGGGACATCATGGTATAAGTTGAAAGAAAAATCACTAGCTTATTTAGCAGTTACAAAGACCCCTTACAAGGAATTTTGGAATCTTCCTATAATTCCTCATTTGAAATGTTTATTTGAAAATTAAAATAATGTAAAAATGTTAAGATGACGTGAATATGAGTATATATGTGATGAAAAATTATGGCATCCAACTGATTGTCCATAGTGGAAGAAAATTGATCAATAGTTTCCTATATTCTGAAAAAGTTAGAAATATCAAACTTAGAATTTTCATGGATGTAATAAATCCATATCAAATCCTTAGTAGCACACATAGTTCAAGGAATATTTTATTGGTAATTTAAAACTTATCTCATGAAATTTTTATGAAGAAAAAATATGTCATGTTGAGTTTAATGATATCTAGATCAAAATATCCTAAAATGATATTAATATTTTATTTTCACCATTAATTGATGATTTGAAACTTTAATGGGATGAATGTATTAGGGTGTATGATTCTTATAAAATGGAATATTTTCAACAACATTAAATGATCATGTTCACTATAAATGACTTCCTAGCTTATGGAAATTTTTGGAGATTTAGTGTTAAGGGGTATAAATCTTGTCCAATTTGTGAACAAAAGAATTTATATTATTAACTAAAACATGGGAGAAAAACATTATACATGGTTCGTCAAAGTTTTTTGCATATGGATCACTCATTTTAAAGAATAAAAAAGGAATTCAATGGCTCGCAAGAATTTCTCAAAAACCTTTTTTCCACCGATAAATATTTTAAGAGGGTGAAAAACAATGATGTGACATTTAAAAAGATAAAAAAATGGAAATGATAGAAATATTTGGAAGAAATGGTCAATATTTTTGATCTACAATATTGGAGATATCATGAGGTCAATTATTTGATATTAAAGGAAATACTATAAATGGGTTGAATCGTTTTTTACTCATGCGCCCGTAAGGGGCTCTCCCTAGGGTTTCTCTCTCGCCGCCGCGAGCTTCGTTGTTGCGTATGGCGCAACGTTTCTCCTCACACTCATTGGGTTTTGGTGGAGGTTCTTTGCTGCAGTGGCATTATGCGTCCTCGCGTCCTCCTCTCGTGGTGATGCACTATGGGCTCCTACAGTTGTTTCTTCAGATATGTGGGTGTAATACCAGATCGTCACTGGCACACTATTTAGAGTGCTCCTGGTTCTATTCGGCAGCTTGTGGTGGTCATGTGGTGAGTTTCTCCTCGTTTAAAGGTTGTGCGTCTGCATCATCAGTTTGTGGGTTTTTTCCTTTTCCTTGGTGAGTGAGTTAGGGTTTCATTTTGCCTGATGCAGCTCTTTTGTTCGGTGGTGGAAGGATCTACTGGTTTTGTTTTTCTTCTCCTATTTTTGTTCCTTTGCGGGGTTTTCAACCGCAGTGATTTGCTGAAGGCACTATCTCGATCTGCGGTTGGTGATTCCTTTTTATGTTTTGGTGTGGGCATTGCTAGATTGGATCTTGTTGTTCATGTGTTTTAATGAGAATAGGTTGAATCTGTTCCTCAATGGTTCGAGGATGATGTTTTGAGTGCATGGATGGACTTGCAACTGTGGTGACGGTTTTGTTTTGCGTCGATGATGTGTTTACATACCGGTGAATGGTTCGAATCTTGTGATGGCTGTGATCCGTTGTTTTCTGGCGACATCGATGGATGCAGATGGTCGAACTTTCTCGCCGGTGACATGGCCAGAGGGGGTGTTGAGATTTGCGATGACCCGCATCTCGAGGTGGCTGTGCAGCTCAAGGTGGTCACGTGGCTCGAGTTGGCTTGATGGATTTTTTTTTAATGTTTGAAATTTGAAATTTCTGGATTGTGTGGTTACCAGTTCTCCTAAACTGGTTTTTAGAAAATTAAAAAAAATTATTTCCAAAGGTTGAATGCAATATTGGACTTACTATCAATGAGAATACATTTAAAATTAGCTCTCACTCCAGATGGAAGGAGAATATTCCTTCTCTGAATTTTCATACATTATCTAAGAGGGATAAAATTAGTATTTGTCAGTGTCTTCATGATATCAAAGTGCCACAATGTTATTCTTTAAATGTAAAAAAATTTGTGTCATTAAAGGATTTGACGTTGAAAAGTATGAAATCTCATGATTATCACGTCATGATGCAATTGATCCTACCAGTTTCATTGTGTGGAATATTTATCATCTATGTCAGAATTAATATCATGAAGATGTGTTATTTTTTTAATTCAATTTGTAATAAGTTGATTGATATGAATTATTTAAATAATTTATAGACTTAATTTAATTATATAATTTTTTCAATTGGGATGTATTTTCTTCCATCTTTTTTTATATCATGGGGTATTTAATGGTTTATTTGGTATGAGAAATAAAGATTTATAGACCTTTATTGGATGTGTCCTTTTAAAAGTTATATAAAGTTATTGAAGGGATATGTTAAGAATCCATATCAACCAAAAGCCTCCATTTTTTTGAAGTATTTTTCTAAGGAGGTTAGATAATTCTATACAAACTACTTTTCTATAGTAGAGCACACTAGTTTTCCTACATCTCTCCATGAATGAGTCAACTATGGGGGCAAGGGGATCCATGGATTGAAAGTAAAATTGTTGATAGGTGAATATAAAAAAGGTACATTGATACATCTTGAATAAAATAGATGATGTTCATACATATGTAAAAGTTCATATTAATGTGTTAAAACAATGTTGTCAAAAGAAGAAAGATATGTGGATCTTGAATGAGCATAAAAAAACTTGTTTTTCCCATGGTTTAAAGAGACCTTACTTAGTATATTAGATGCATCAGAGACATTGATATGGTTAGTGGGATGTCTAATTTTAAATTTGATAACAAGGTCCGAGTATGAAATTAATGGATATACATTTCATACAAAATTTCAGGACAATAAAAGCGAAGTTCAAAATAGTAGTCTGTTGGTGTTCGTAGAATAAATGCATTTTGGAGTGTTAAAGAAAAAAACATAATCTCTTCATCAAGTGCATATTATAGAGAAATTAAAGAAATATGGGAGGTTGATTACATTAAACTTTAAGTGATAGTGTTCAACTACAAATGGTTTATCAGTAACAACAGTTTTAGACCTGATGAATTTATAATGACACTATTTATTCTGAATAGATTAGAATAAAAAGCTGATCCTTTTATCATGAAAACACGTGAATTTTTTCTAAATTCTTTATGATTATGATAAGCAGTGGTCTATTGTTTTATAAGGAAAAAAATAGTATGTTGGTGATGATAAAATTGATGAATATGCTGATTTATTTGATATCCCTACTTCCATGGAAAGATAAACAAATAATATTGACGATCATATTGTAGACATGGTTTGTGTCATACGGAATGATCATAAAGAATGAATTTGGGAAAAAATATTTTAGTACATTCCTAATATTATTGGTAAAATATGTTTATTTCTGGTTAATTTTTTAAAAATATCATAAAATTCTAGATATATTAGTTTTATTTTCTTTGTTAAAACACATTTTATAACTAATAAGTTAAATTGTTTATTTATATTTGTTTTTTTTTTTGTTTTTTTTCTATGTTTACCCTTGCATAACTTATCTATTTATTGTTTTTTTTGAAAAAATTTATTTTAATCTAATATGTTAAATAAAAATATAAATATTGTATAAAAGAGTATGTTGAAAAAATATTTTTTTTGGTGTAAAAAATGATTTATTAGGTTGGAATATTTTTACAATTCAAACACTATTTTTTTATTTTTTTATTATTTTATGTTTTTTCATCTCCCATTAATGTTGTTATCATTTTAGTTAACTACTCTAACAAATATCAATAAAAATGTAGTTATTTTAGTTTAATTTTTGTTGGATAATTTTTTATATATTCAAATAATATAATTTTTGGTGTAAAAAATGGTGTTAATACATTGGAGAATTTTTCTAATTCAAATAATTTTTGGATTTGTTTTCATTTGTTTATATCATTTCATATTTCATTAATGTTTTTAGCATTTTAGTTGACTATAAATAAATATGAATAAAATTTGCTTAGTTTATTTTACTTATTATTTGACAATTTTTTATTTTTTTTTTAATTTGTATAAAATGGTTTAATTTTTATATTTTTCTACTAATTATTTTTTACGTTGATTTTTAGGATAATGACATATCCATCATTTGATTCATAACATACTTCTGGAGAGGATCGTACACATACCTCTGGTGAGGAACATACACATTCTCCAGTTGAAGAGATTCCTCATCCTTCTGTACAAGAGACATCTACTTCCATGGGGGAAAAAGAGATTGAGGGTTGGTAAACATGGAAACACATGTTTACCAAAATTATCTGTTTCCTAGAGATAGGTTTAGAGGATACCCATAAAAGTTTACAATAATTATATTATAAGAGGTCCAAATTCAAAATAATTCAAGTATTTTATTGCAATGAAGGATAAAAGAAAACTTAGTATTTTTATTGATGATTGGATAAGTCTTGTAAAAAATAAAATATCTCAATTATGTGAGACCATTTTGGTAAGCTCATTTTTTATTATTTTAATTATCTTGAAATGTTTATAATAATATATGTTCCCCCCTGATTATCAAGTGACATATGATATATCTGATACCAGAGGAGTTAAGAGAAAATATTTATCATTGGATTCTAGGAAATGAAGGGATTTTAAATCAACCCTTACATAATTTTTCATTTTTAGGCATAGACAAAACCATAATCCATGTGATATATATCCATTTATAAATGAAGATACATAGAATCAGTTTTTTGAAAGTAGATGAAGAGAATATTTCTTGGTAAGTGAAATGCTACCTTTTAGATTTTTTTTATATTAATAATCATATTAATGATTTATTTATTCTTCATTTATAGAAAATGAAGAGATCTCATTAGGATATCCAATCTAGAAATGTATATCATCGTAATTTATATTGAGGAAGGTATACGTTATTGTAAGAACCAATGATAGTTGAAAATTTTCAAAAATTGAGAGTTGAGTCTTTAGGATTCATAGAGGTTGACCATCTTCCCCCCACTAGACATGAAAATAGAAGAGGGCTTAGATGAAAAAAGAATTACAACATCTTATGAAAGAGTCGAGGGTTTTAGCTTAAAGGATTGTAAGATATTTACTTTATTTATTTATTTAAGTTAAATAAATTCTTTATATATTGTAATTCACTACATAGTTTTTCAAATATTCTATATAAGAATCTCTTGAGGAGTAGAAAACGAATGGTGTCTTCATAGTTGAGGTTAATAAGGGTATTTTATCTATAGCATTGGGAAAACCCGAACACCCGGATCATGTACAAGGATACCCGACAGGTGTATCCGTAAAAAAAGTACTTTTATATTTGGAAGATTCTTAAATGGATGATGTTTATAAAAAAATAGAATCATTGGAATCTAAAATTCATGATATTCATGAAATGATAGAGGAATTGATCAGATATTTGATACAATCGATACTTGCAGACATTCTAAGACAATTTTAGGCTATTGATCCCACTCCCCCACCTCTGCCTATAAATCACACTCCTCTACCTCTGCCAGCATATACCAATCCTAATTATCCCACTCCACCTCAGCTTGTAGTCCTTACTCCTCCTACGTATCCTATTCCTACACCTTTCCACAAATCTCTATTTATTGTGAGTTATATGATGATAATCCCCAACATCATATTTTTACATATGTGATTATATATTTTATTAAAGATAACATTCATCATTAATAGATAGATATATATAATAATATGGTCACTATACATGATATTATAGATAGATCATCAAGAATACCATTTCTTATAGATGAGTTCAGTATGGTTCGAGAAATTATCGACCATTTTTTAGTTTGGATATCTATACTTGTTTGAAAAATTACCATAAAGGTATGCACATATTATATCCATTATTTCATTTTGATATTAAATTTATTTTAACATTTTAAATTTTATATTTTTATTTATTTTTTATAGTAATAATTTAATGGTAAATAAATACTATAAATATAAAAAAATATATAATTTGTTGTGGCTTCATATACAACTTCTACGAGTCTTGATAGATTATCAACATATTCAAATTTTTTGTTGGATTTTTATAAGATTATAATAGAAGCTAGAATTTATGGGCATGTGATGAATGTGATACTTTAAAAAAGATATCACAGATATTGTAAATAGATATGATTTAGGAATCAACATGATGAAGTTTTTTCCCATGCAAGCTGATTAACATAATTCTTTCTATTATTTCAATTTATTAAAAATTTATACTTATGTTTTTTTTATTAGGTGTCTTTATACAATTTTTATTCTGCATGACATGACAATATTATATAGATTTATGGACCCAAAATTTATTTCCCCTATAGCAAATACAACGACTAATGTAAGAAGAACAATTTATATTACTGAAAGACTTAAAAATAATCCAATTATTCAATGTTGCATGCTTCCCTATCTTCAAGATTATGAAACATATATCTCATAAAGTGTTATATATATCCATTGTATGTTGTGTGTTTTTTCCAAGGGAAAAGACACTTTACTGGCTATGATCTATCCATGGTGAAGTGTGAGAAACTTTTAAGACTATATTGAACATGTAAGTCTGAATATTATAATAATTGTTTTATATTATAATGAAATTTAATTTAATTTTATTCATATTATTTTCTAATAAGGCATGAAATTTATTTAGATACATAATAAGAAACAATAGCACCAAGACAAAAAATGTAAAAACAAAGCTAATTTTTCATTTATAATTACTAAATTTGGGATGTAGTACTTAAAAATGTTATTTTGATTTGAAAAATTATTTTAAACAACAATGTCGTAAGCAAAGGGTAATGGAATGTGGATACTGTGTTTTAAGATTTATGTATAAAATAATTTCAACCAAGATAGTTACAGAGTTCCTTAATGTTAGTTTTTTTATAAATTTTCCTTTAAGTTTTATTTTATTTTATTTAGAAGTCAAGATAAATGTTTTATTTTTAATTTTTATCCTTTTTATGATCCTCAAAATTATACCAAAAAAGATATGAGACACTTAAAAATTTAATGGAAGAATCGTTTTATAGGTTTGGCTAGATTTTAGTTTATTTTTATATACATTGTAAACCTAAAATTTCAAAATGTAAATGTATTTTTTAATGTTGTGTTTCTACTACTGATGTTATTCTACTATTTTATTTTCTACTGTAATATTGGGAGTGGAAGAAATATAAGAATTTTATTATAAAAAATTCCCATAGATTATTTTATAACAGATGTGAAAATTAAGAACAACATTTACCACAACATGTTTTTAGAATAAATGACATAATTGATGTGAAAAAGTGTTTTCAACGTCAATTATTCTAAAAAGTGACATGGTAAATGATTTTTCACATCATATATGAAATAACCAATGTGAAAAAATTCTACTAAAATTAAATCATAATTCCTATTTTTATTAACCAATGTTAAAAAATTATTTAAAATGTTACCTATAATAACGTCTCATACTAACCGATGTTGGAAACCAAAAAAAAACTGATGTGAAAAACCTATTTTTCACTAGTGTGTATACCAATTTTGAAGAGAATTTTCTCAATTGAATCAGGTGAGATACTTTGATAAGGATTTGAATTAAGGAATTCATCATATCTGCATTACCTAAATTTTCATGTGTTATATATTTTTTATATAGAAAAATTATAGATCATGATGAAATTAATGTGTGATGGAAGATTATGGGTATGCCTACGAAATTAGTCTTTTAGAGGGTGATAATTTATCTGAGGACTATGGGAGATCCTGGTATTTTTACTAAGGAACAACTATCATACCATGAAGGTGTATTTTTTCAAAAATAAGAATAAGAAGAGGGGAATAAAAAATTCTAGATCAATGAAAGTGAAGGATAGTGTTTCTACTCATGAATTTAGGTCTTGACCATAATAGAGGAGGATTTTCTATCTCAGAAAGACCTTAAATTCAAGGATCCTATTTTTGTACAACAAGTATATACCATGAACTACATATATTGAGGCTTCCTGATAGTTCTACACCTAATAATCGTCTTGGATTTGTGGAGGGATAACCTTCTGGTATGTTCTAGGAGAATTCTACTTTGTATATATCGAGACACAAGGAAATAGAAAAGAATTATAGGATAAAGAAGAAGAAGAAACAAATAAGGATAATGGAGAAGTAGGGAGGAACCTTGAACTCCCACATAAGTGTAACACCCTTATATTTTATGATATATATTCATTTTAATTTCTTTGATTCCTTGTGTTGTACGCTACACCAAAATAAGCTTGCGCTATACGCAACACCGTATTAGCCTGCAGTATACACAACACTATTCTTGGATTGTGTTATATTCAATTTCAAGTTTTTTTATAGACTTAATTTCATGAAATATTGAGTATAATTGATAACTAAATATTATAACCTAGTCCTTATAATGGTAGGTATGAATAGTGTTAACTTCCTTTTAAAAAAACTATTTAAATGAAAATAAGTGAGTATATAAAATAATAAAATCACTCTTTATGAATTATATTAATGAAATATATATTTAAAATATTCAATTTAATGTTTAAAATTCATCTTATAAGTTTTTAGACATGATATAAGAACAAATTTAATTTTACGGATAAAATGAGCGTTTTTTTTAAAATGCAGTTTACCGCCTTTTGATGACGAACCCATTTAAAATCTAGTTTTATACACTTTTATAAGTTATTTTTGAAAAAATAAACTTATTATTTGGAATAGGGATATCAAAATTTAATTTGGTATAATTTTTTGTATTTTTTTAATAATATTCGTTTTTAATGAATAGTGAAAAGTATTGCATTTTAATTCAAAACTGCATTTTCATATAATTTATTTATATAGTTAGATAATATTTTTAATTGGTTTTAAAGTGTAATTGTATTATTTTTTATAATTTAATAAAATTTTGGTCATTGGAAGTAATTTCACATTTAAATTGGACATAAACACGTGTCAATCTTTTAATAGTTATTACTTCTTAAAAACAGATTTTCTTGTCTTGACAATGGGAATTAATTTTAAATTAATTAGTGTTGTTTCTATGTTTTTAATTTTGAAAACATGATTCCATATTTTTAATTCGTGGGTCCAAATTACATTAATAGGTTTTTTTAGATATTATGAATAGTAACTACGATAATTTTAAATTACCAGAGTTAAAGGAAAATCGGGTAAATTAGGGTAACAAACAATATAATAAAGATAATAAAATTACCCTAAAACCATAAAAAATACTATTGGATGAATTAAAGTCGACCAATATCACCTAAGGGTTATAATTGATTCATTTAATAGACTTTTTTTCAATAAAAGTGATGTAATTATAATTAAAACAAAAGAAAGTGAGCACATGTCACTCTCTTATCTCTTATAAGTATAATGATTTTAATGTGGGGATAAACTTGATAAAAATTCAAACATAAATAGTCTCCAGAAATATAATAAAATTTTATACATCATGTGAATTTATTTATAATTTTTATATATTAAATAATTACCATAAATATTGACACAATAGTGATACAATAATTATTTTATTAAGAGAAATATCAAAAAATGATATTACAAATAATAGAATAAATATTATTTGTAATAATTTATGCCATCCATGATTTTTATAGGTTAATATTACATGTTATAATAATATTAAATTCTTTTTTTGAAGTTATATATATGTTTGGATTTTATTTAAATTCAATGAAATGAATAGTTTAAAAACTGACACTTGATATTTTATAAAAATAATATTTTATTAAATTATTTAAAAATAATAAAAATATTCTAAAATTAAAAATTGTCCTTGATAAGGTATAAAAGTTAATTAATTTTCCAATTATTAGAAATTTATCCTATATAAGTACACTTAATATCCTCTTAATAATTAAAATGTAGTTATCTTAATTAGAATTAAAAGAGTGTAATTAAGAGTAAATTGAATAGATAATGTTTAAAATAAACTAAATACATGTACAAAAATTATTGGATGAGATTATTTCAAACTATCCTCATATTATTCTTGAAATATATCACTTTTAAGCTATTGAAATTCGAAAATAAATTTATAATAAAATAATATTTCAAGAATTTCCTAAAGTAACACTCCTCCCTTTTATAAAAGTCCACAACATCTACCCACTTACTCACATCTCTAAAGACCCTTTTCTCATGAAAATTATGCTAAAATAATCTCCCAACATCCCTCACTTCCTCATAGAGGCTACACTTTGGTCAGAAATCCATCCTAAGGGTACATTTTTGTGAAAATCCAAAGAAGATACTCGAAAACGTGGTAACTGTTTTATCACCTCTTTCAAGATTCTTTTCTTCTTATAATTAATATTCTTATTTTTTCCCATAATAAAGTAATAAATAAATTATATTATATATGATAAGATTTTATTTTAATTATTATACAACCTTATACCTCCTTTTATCCATCCGACGAATAACAATATCACCTTGCATGCGTACGTATGACTTACCGTCTCCACGTCATGGTATAATTTTTTATTCAAAAATACTAAATTTTGTTGGATATAATGATAAGTATAATGGATTTAAATAATAAATATAACATTATAATTATTCTATATAATTAATACACCATTCAATTACATACCATTTGACCACTAAGTAAATGATATTGTCGCTTGTGTGTATGTACGGTCTACCATCTCCACGATGCGATGTGATTCATTATACATGATATTAATTAAACCAAGATTATATACATGAACATAATGAATAAATATGATATATATTATACTAATATCTTTCTATAAATGATATAACTATAACCTAAGAACTTTAAGATTAACTTATCTGACAAAACTTGCATAAGAACATAAAGCAGTTAGTATCTGAATAACGAGTGACAATGAAATGTTACTAATATAAGGATGATAATATAATCATATATGATATCATAAAAATGATTATGATTATATAATAAGTAAATAACATTATATAAATCATTATACAAGAGGTTCAGATGCTTATAAAAGATATCGGACCAAAGGTAATGGATAATTTTTCAATCTCATTTTTATCCAAGATTGTTTATACATAAGTATTTACTAGGGGTATATTTATCATCCATGTCCATGTTTTCTTAAAATGTTTTCATAAAATGTTTACTATTATCTTAAAATTATTTAATGTCATTTTTACTCATTTTTTACTTTTACTACATGGTTTGGAAGGAATCTTCCTTCGGTTTACTATACGAGGTACTTTTTGACTTTTCCAACAAAAGTACGAGGAGAATGTTTTTTTAACTTATACATAATGAATGTATTATTATGATTTCATAATTACTTTTTTAAATGAAGTTTCCTTTAAAATATTTAAATTTTATTTTCAATTAAATTATTTTTTTTGAAATTGCATGGCATTTGTAGAAAACCAAAAAAAATTGAAGAAGAAATGATATTTTCTGAAACAATTAATTTCATGTATTTTATCAAAACTACATTACATATAAGATAAAATAGGGTTATGTTTCTATCCCTATTATTAAATTTATTTTATTTTATTTATGATGGAATCATTTTTATGAAATCCATTTATTTTATATGAATTATGATGGAATGATGTTTAAGGAACCCATTTTTTTGTTCCTTTAGTTATGAAATGATGAATGGTTTATGTTTTTGTGGAAAATGTAAGAATGATTTCATTATGAGATGGGTGGGACCTATGTCTCACTCCAATTCACTAGGTAAAGATTTATATCTCATGATATAGACATGAATGGAATGGTAAGTAAATCCAATTCTGTAATAGAGGGCTGGAATGACATGTAAACCTAGTTTAGTAATGGACTTTGTCCTCTATGATGGTCTTAGCTATGAGCCTTAGCTAATATGGAAATGATTTTCTAGGATTATGTTTTTTCACAAATTAATATTTTATGCCAATTCTATGTTATCATGGGTAATTTTCCTTTATGATTTATGTCTTATGGACTGCTAAGATTTATTTCATAACTCAATATTTTGATATACAAAAGTTGTGTTCATTTTTTTTTACATTTATATGTTCATATATTGTTTTCTTACCATTACTAAGCATCTAAGAACACCCTTTCTTATGTTTCCATTCCTCAGGTTATAAAGAAATAATTTAAGTAGGTGTACTGAAGGGGAAGATATTAATGGGAGATGTTGAAGATCTTTCACAAGTTAAAAGAATGTATTCCAAGTTTCCAAAGGCACTAAACTATTACAGCCCTCAAGAATTAATTTGTAAAATGTAATGAATATTCATCTAAAAATATGTAATATTCATATAAAACATTCTTGGGTCGTTATAGTTGGTATCAAAAGAAAGTTTTAGCAAACCTTTAGAAACTAGGATATGAAAACTTTAGTGAGATCTCTAGAGATATTTATAAAGAATTTCCTAAGGATGTGTATAATTATAGGTTAAAATACTAGAATTATGGTAACAATCATGAATAACCTAGGATTAAACCTAATATGTTAGATATTGAAAATACACCCCCTTGATTATGTTGTTTTCCTAGTATGATTTTTGCCTCTCACACTATTATTTTTGGGTTTTAGACAATGGATGGAACCCAAAGTAATTATGTTAATGATCAATGCAATGGGCAATGCAACAATTTTCCTTTGAAACAAAATAATGTTATGGGAGATGGAATGAAAAATCTTATCCCTATACTTACACAAGATATGAATTATTATAGACTTCTAAATGAGATGAGAGGGGAACAACATTCTGTTTAGTCCTTCATGAGGCAATGTCCACCTTCTTTTAGTGGGTATTCTTATCCACTTATTGGTGAACAATGTATTAGTACCATTGAAAAGATATTTTACATCCTTCACTATTTGGAACACGAAAATTGATTTTCTATGTTTATCATTCATAAAGTGATGTAGACTAGTGGAGGACTCTAATGAATAATATGAGGCAACAAGATGAAATTGAATCCATGGAATGGGATGAGTTCAAGGAATTATTTTTCAATAAGTACTTTCCTCATATTCTTCTAATAAAAATGTAAAAGGAGTTCCTTGAGATTAAAAAAAGGATGATGAATCTTTTGGTACATATGAGGCAAATTTTAAAAGACTTGCAATGTATGCTTATGGATTTATCATACAACCTAAAAGTAAAGTTGATCGATACTTCAGTTGCTTAAAACCATGTCTTCTAAGGGTGTTAGCTATAAGAGAGTTTAGTTGATATGAAGAGATTGTACATTGTTCTATCAAGGTAGAAATGGAAGTTGGTGTTACATATCAATCTCATGGTTTTGAAAAGAAACAAAATATGGAGTTCAAAGGAAAATCTCAAAACAATGTTAAAAAAAGATAAGTGTTTTCTTATGCTCAATGTGTGGAAAAAAGCATGGTGGAGACTATCTTAAAGGAACTAGAAAATGTTTTTTAAGTTTGGAAAAGAAGGTCATTGGGCATTTGAGTGCCAATGTAATGAGAAAAAGGTAGCTAATGATGTGAATAGAGAAAAGGGTATAGAGAATGATCCACCCACACTTCAATGCTACAAGTGCATGGAAATGGGGGAATTATTCTAACCAATGCTCTAATACAATGGTGATCAATAATAATCGAATTCAACAAACTCTTAAGGCCAAAGAAAAAGGAAAATCACATGCTATCACTATTGATGATGTTCAATATGAAAATGAAGTAGTGGACTGATTGAGTGTTTATGTAATGGGATTACAGAATAATGTTGTAGAATTAATTTTATGGTATTATGGAAAAATGAAATATCTATGTAGTGGTCCACTGTGGTTTTACACATGTATTTGAATGTATATGTCGAGTGTTACTAATAACCATGAAAATATATTGAGGTAATTAGGTGATATTTCTTGAAAACACATGATTTATGGAAGGATGACCCTTGATATGAACATGATGTTGAGATAATTATATTTGGATAAAGGTATGTTGGATAGGAATAATTAAATTGGATGATATGAGTTTCCTTGGAACTATTTAAGGATTTATTGACATGTGCATTATGCCATCTCAGTTGAAGATTACAGCGTTTTGGACTTAAGAATAAGAAAACACGAATGTTTTCAATAAGGATATTTGATAGTTTAGGTTGTTACCATGACTCAAGAGAATACATGATTCAGGTATTTATATGTTTGGAATGTGACAAACAAGAACTAACTTATGAGATATGGAAGATAAATGTTAATCCAATTTAGGTCACCTCTTTCTAAAGTTGTAGATTTTTAGTTTTTGCAAGGATTTTAAGGTTATCCAATTATGGATAGTATAAGTTATACTCCAGTTGAATTTTGTTACATTAATGTATTATCTCACTATAGGTTTACTAATGGATATTTGATAACCTATGTTAACCTTTTTTTTATACAAATGGAATGACCTATTATTCTATTTATGGATCGCATGATCTGATAACACTTCAGGAATAAAATATTGAACTTCATTTCATTGAATAAGAGATGAAGTGGAAATTGTTCGAGGCATTACCAATGGTGATATTGTACTGAAATAAAGTAATTATTTATTCTAATTTTATTCAAATTTAGGGAAAGGATATTGAAAATAAAAAATGTTATCTTATTACCTTCTTATCTGATAAATCAGATGGTCCATTAAATCATCAAAGATTTATGCATTTCTGGTTGTTAACTTTCTCCAAACCTTGTTTTCTATCACTATCCATCAGAACTTGATGGTTATATTTTTTTTCCATATCCATGTTTTCACTTAACACCTATTTTATCCTATGTGGAAACCTAGTTATTAGTTACTTTGGGTAACCTTTGTATTTCTAACTTTTTTTCTTAAAATAAAGTTTTTGTATTCCTTTTTACGATGTGGGTTTCTATAAAAGAAACTTTTAAGTAGTAAAAATTTTATAACCCCGATGAATTTCAAGGGTGAAATTCATTTAAAGGGGGTATATTGTAACACCCTGATATTTTATGAGATGTATTCTTTTTAATTTATTTGATGTCTTGTGTTGTACGCTACACTAAGATTAGCTTGCACTATACACAACACTGTATTAGCTTGCAGTATACACAATACTATTCTTGGATTATGTTACACACAATTTCAAGTTATTTGTATGGAATTAATTTCATCCAAGACCGAGTATAAGTGATAAATAAATATTATAACCTAGTCATTATAATGGCGGGTATGAATAGTATTAACTTCCTTCTAAAAAAACTATTTAAATGAAAATAAATTAGTCTATAAAATAATAAAATCACTCTTTATGGATTTTATTAATGGAATATATATGTAATATATTTAATTTAATTTTTAAAAGTCATCTTATATGTTTTTAGACATGATATAAGAACAAATTCAATTGTACGGATAAAATAAGTGTTTTTCTAAAAATGCAGTTTTACTTCCTTTTGATGGAGAACCCATTTTAAATCTATTTTTTTACACTTTTATAAGTTATTTTTGAAAAAAAACATCTTATTTGTAATTGGGACATAAAAAATTACTTTGGTTAAATTGTTAGTATTTTTTCAATAATATTTATTTTTTTAAGGAATAGTGAAAAATAATTCATTTAAATTCAAAACTGTCTTTTCATCTAATTTATTTATATATTTATATTTTATTTTAAATTAGTTTTAAAGTGTAATTGGATTATGTTTTTATCATTTAATGAAATTTTTATAATTGGATGTAATTTCACATTTAAATTGCACATAAACACATATCAATCTTTTGATAGTTTTTACTTCTTAAAAACATGTTTTCTTGTTTTTACAATGAGAAATTAATTCTAAATTAATTACTAAAACATATGTGTTTTGAATTTATAAAAATGGATTCAATATATTTAATCAGTGGGTCCAAATTATTTTTATAGATTCCTTTTTTTTTGATATTATGAATAGTAACTACGGTAATTTTTATTTACCACACTTAAAGGTAAATCAGGTAAATTAGGGTAAAAAACAATATGATAAAGATAATTAAATTATCCTAACACCTAAAAAAAACCTTTTGGATGAATTAAAGTAAAAAAATATCACCTAAGGGTCGTAATTGATTCATTTAATGGACTTTTTCCATGAAAGTGATGTAATTATAATTAAAACAAAAGAAAGTGACAACATGTCACTCTCTTATCTCTTATAAGTATAATAATTTTAATGTAGTAATAAACTTTATAAAACATAGAACATAAATATTCTCTAGAAATATAATGAAATTATCTACATCATGTGAATTTATTTATATTTTTTATATATTAAATAATTACCATAAATATTGACACAACACTGATACAATAATTATTTTATTAAGAAAAATATAAAATAAATGATATCATAAATAGTATAATAATTATTATTTGAAATAATAAATGTCATAAAAAATTTCTATAGGTGAATATGACATGTTATAAGACTATTAAATTCTTTTTTTGAAGTTATATTGATGTTTTGATTTTATTTAAATTCAATGAAATGAATAGTGTAAAAACTGACACTATCGATATTTTATAAAAATAATATTTTATTAAATTATTTAAAAATCATAATTTATTTAAAATTAAAAATTGTACTTGATAAGGTCAAAATTTTAATTAATTTTCCAATTATGTTAAATTTATCCCATTTAAGTAAACTTAATAGCCTTTTAATAATTAAAATGTTGTTATCTCAATTAGAATTAAAAGAGAGTAATTGAGAGTAAATTGAAAATATAATGTTTAAATAAAATAAATACATGTATAAATATTATTGGATGAGATTATTTCAAACTATCCTCATATTATACTCGAAATATGTCACTTTGAAGCTATTATAATTCGAAAATCAATTTATAATAAAATAATATTTCAAGACTTTCCAAAAGTGAGCCACCTCCCTCTTATAAAAGGCCACCATATCTACCCACTTACTCACACCTCTCAAGACCCTTGTCTCATAAAAAATATGGTCAAATAATCTCCCAACATCCCTCAATTAATAATAGAGTCTAAAATTTGGTCAGAAACCTATCCTAAGGAGACCTTTTTTACAAATAAAAATGAGATACTCGAAAAAATGGTTATTGTTTTATCACCTCTTTCAAAATTATTTTCATCTTCTACTTTATATTCTTATTTTGTTTCCATAATAAAGTGTTAAATAAAGTATATTATACATGATAATATGTTATTATAATTATTATACATCCTTATACCTCTTTTTATCCATCCTACGAATAACAGTATCACCATCTGTGCGTACGTATGACTTACAGTCTCCACATCATGGTGTAATTTGTTATTCAAAAATACTAAATTTGGATGGATATAATGATAAGTATAATGGATTTAAATAATAAATATAACATTGTAATTATTCTATATAATTAATACACCATCCAATTCCATACCATTTAACCATTCAGGGAATGATATCATCGCTTGTGCATATGTATGGTCTACCGTCTCCACGATGAGATGTGATTCGTTATACATGATATTAATTAAACCAAAATTATATACATGAACGTAGTGAATAAATATGATATATATTATTCTAATATCGTTATTTAAATGATATAACTATTACCTAAGATGTGGACCATGAACTTATCCGATAGAACTTGCATAACAACAAAAGGCAGTTAATATCCGAATAACGAGTGAAAATGAAATTGTACTAACAAACAGATGATAATATAATCATATATGATATCATAAAAATGACAATGATTATATAATAAGGAAATAACATTATATAAATCATTATACAGTATGTTCAGATACATTTGAAAGATATCAAACCTAAGGTAATAGATAATTTTTCAATCTCATTTTTATATGAGATTGTTTATACATAAGTATTTACTAGGGTTATATTTATCATCCATATTCATGTTTCATTAAAATGTTTTCATAAAATTTTTACTATTATTCTATGTATTTTTAAAGTCATTTTTACCCATTTTTTACTTTTACTGCATGGTTTGGAAGAAATCTTCCTTTTGTTTACCATACAAGGTACTTTTTGAATTTTCTAGAAAAAGTATGAGGAGAATGTTTTTTTAACTAATGCAGCATGAATGGATTCTTATGATTTAATAATTCCTTATTTCCATGAAGTTTCCTTTAAAATATTTAAAGTTTATTTTCAACTAAATTATTTTCTTTTAAAATTACATGGTATTTTGAAAAAATAAAATGGTTTTGAAGAAGAAATGATATTTTCCTCAAGAATTAATTTCAAGTATTTTATCAAAATTACTTTCCATATAAGATGAAATAGGGTTATGTTTCTATCCCTGTTATTAATTTGATTTTATTGTGTTTATTATGGAATTATTTTTATAAAATCTATATATTTTATATAGATTATGATGGAATGATGTTTAAGAAACCCATTTTTTGTTCCTTGGGTTATGTAATGATGAATGGTTTGTTTTTTTGTGGCACATGTAAGAATTATTTCATTATGAGATGGGTGGGACCTATATCTCCCTCCAATGCATTGGGTAAATATTTATATATCATGATATAGACATTACTGTAATGGTAAGTAAATCAAGTTATGTAATACAGGGTTGGAACGACAAGTAAACCTGGTTTAGTAATGGACATTGTCTCTATGATGGTCTTGGTTATGAGCCTTGGATAATTTGAAATTATTTTCTATTATTATGTGTTTTCCACAAGTTCATATTTTATTCCAATTATATGTTATCATGGTTAATGTTTCTTTATGATTTATTCCTTATAGACTGCTAAGATTTATTTCATGACTCAATATTTTGATATTCAAATGTTATGTTCATGTTTTTTTACATTAATATTTTCATCTATTGTTTTCTTACCCTTACTGAGAATCTTATATCACCCTTTCTTATGTTTCAATTCCTTGGGTTATAATGAAATAATTTAAGTAAGAGTACTAAAGAGAAAGATATTTTTGGGAGATATTGAAGATCCTTCACAAGTTAAAAGAATGTATTCCATGTTTCCAAAGGCACTAAACTATTTTGGTCCTCAGGTGTGCATTTGTAAAATGTAATGAATATTCATCTAAAAAGATGTAATATTTATATATGTCATTATTGGGTCATTATTGTTGGTATCAGAGGAAAGGTTCATTCAACCTTTGGAAACTAGGATATGGAAACTTTAGTGAGATCCCTAGAAATATTTATAAGGGATTTCTTAAGGATATATATATTTATATGTTACAGTCCTAGAATTATGGTAACAATAATGAATAACCCAGTATTAAACCTATGATGTTAGAGATTGAAAATAAACCCCTTAATTATGTTGTTTTCCTAGTATGATTTTTTCCTCTCACACTATTCTTTTTGGGTTTTAGACAATGGTTGGAACCCAAAGGAATCGTGTTAATGATCAATGCAATGTGAAATGCAATGATTGTTCTCCTGAACAAAATAATTTTATGGGATATGGAATATAAAATCTTATTTCTATACTTACACAATTTATAAACCATTCTAGACTTCCAAATGAGATGAGAAGGGAACAACATTCTGTTTAGTACTTCATGAGGCAACGTCCACCTTCTTTCACTGGGTCTTCTTATCCAATTATTGCTGAACAATGGATCATTACCATTGAAAAGATATTTTCCATCCATCACAGTTCGGTACATGAAAAATTCATTTTGACTATTTATCATATAGAAGGTGAAGTAGACTAGTTGTGGGCTCTAATGAAGAATATGAGGCAACAAGATGAAATTGAATTTGTGGAATGGGACAATTTCAAGAACTTATTTTTTAATAAGTACTTTCCTCATATTCTTCAAAATAAAATGGAAAAGGAGTTCCTAGATATTAAGAAAAAGGATTATGAATTTGTTGGTACATATGAGGCAAATTTTACAATACATTCAATGTATGCTTCTGGATTTATCATCCAACCTGAAAATAAAGTTGATCGAATCTTCAGTGGCTTAAAACCATGTCTTTTAAGGGAGTTAGCTATAAGGGAATTTTGTTGATATGAAGAGATTGTGTGTTGTGATATCAAGGAAGAAATGTAAGTGGGTTTTACATATCAATCTAATTGTTTTTAAAAGAAACGAAAGATGGAGTTTAAAGGAAAATATCACAACAATGTTGAAAAGAAGATAAGTATTTTCTTATGCTCAAAGTGTGGAAAAAGACATTGTGGAAGCTATCTTAAAGGGACTATAAAATGTTTTAAGTGTGGAAAATAATGTCATCGGGTAGTTGAGTGTTGAAGTAATGAGAAAAAGGTAGATAATTATGTGAATATAAAAAGGCTATAGAGAATGCACCACCCACACTTCAATGCTACAAGTGAAAGGAAATGGGGGAATTATTCTAACCAATTCCCTAATACAAGGGTGATCAATAATGATAGAGGTCAACAAAATCTTAAGGCCAAAGACAAAGTAAACTCACATGCGATCACTATTGATGATATTGAATATGAAAATGAAGTGGTGGATTGATTGAGTGTTTATTTAATGGGATTACAGAATAATGTTGTAGAATCAATTTTATAGTATTATGGAATAATGAAATATATATGTAGTGGTCCACTACGGTTTTTCACATGTATTTGAATGTATATTCTGAGTGGTATTGGTAACCATGAAAAGAGATTGAGGTAATAAGGTGATGTTTTTGGAAAACACGTGATTTAGGGAAGGATGACCCTAAATATGAACATGATGTTGAGATAATTATATTTTGATAAATCTATGTTGGATAGGAATTATTAAATTTGATGATATTAGTTACCTTGGAACTATTTAAGGATTTATTGACATGTGGGTTATGCTATCTTAGATGAAGATTAAAGCTTTTTGCACTTAAGAATATGAAAACACGTATGTCTTCAAGGAGGATATCTGATAGTTCAGGTTGTTATCGTGACTCAAGAGAATACATGATTAAGGTATTCATATGTTTAGAATGTGACAAACAAGAACTAAATTATGATATATGGAAGATAAATACTAAACCAATTTAGGTAACCTCTTTCTAAATTTGTAGATTTTCAGTTTTTGGAAGGATTGTATGGTTATCTAATTATGGATAGTATAAGTTATACTCTAGTTGAAGTTTGTTAGATTAATGTAATATCTCACTATAGGTGGACTTATGCATATTTGATAATCTGTGTTAACATTTTTTTTGAGACAAATGGAATGACTGGTCATTCTATTTATGGATTGCAGGATCTACTAACACTTGGGGAATGAAAAACTCAACTTTATTTATTTGAATAAGAGATGAAGTGGAAATTGTTCAAGGCATGACCAACGGTGAGATTGTACTGAAATCAAGTAAGTATTTATTATAATTTTCTTAAAATTTAGGAAAAGTATCTTGAAAACCAAAAATGTTATCTTAGTACCTTCTTACCCGATGAATCATATGGTCCCTTAAATCATCATAGATTTATGGGTTTCTGGTTGTTAAATTTTTCCAAACCTTGTTCTCTATCACTATCCATTAGAACTTGATGGTTATATTTTTCTTCCATATACATGTCTTCACTTCCCACATATGTTATCCAATATGGAAACCTAGTGATGAGTTACTTTGGGTAACCATTATATCTATAACTTTCCTTTTTAAAATAAATTTTTAGTATTTATTTTTACGATGTGGGTTTCTATGAAAGAAACTTTCAAGTAGAAAAAATTTTATTACCCCGATGAAGTTTGAGGCTGAAATTAATTTTAAGGGGGGTAGAATGTAACACCTAAAGATTTTATAAGATAAATTCTTTTTACTTTCTTTGATGTCTTGTGTTGTACGCTACACCAAGATTATCTTGCGCTATACACAACACCATATTAGCATGCATTATACACAACACTATTCTTGGATTGTGTTACACATAATTTCAAGTTATTTTGATAGAATTTATTTCTTTCAAGACTGAGTATAAGTGATAACTAAATATTATAACCTAATCATTATAATGGCGAGTATTAATAGTATTAACTTTCTTTTAAAAAACGATTTAAATGAACATAAGTGAGTCTATAAAATAATAAAATCAATATTTATGGATTTTATTAATGAAATATATATATAGGTAATATATTAAATTTAATGTTTATAATTCATCTTATATATTTTTTAGACATTATATAAGAACAAATTCACTTTTATGGAAAAACTGAATGTTTTTCTAAAAATGAATTTTTACTGCCTTTTGATGGAGAACCCATTTTAAATGTAGTTTTTTACCCTTTTATAAGTTATTTTTTAAAAAATAAACTTCTTATTTTGAATCAGGACATCAAAATTTACTTTGGATGAATTTTTGGTATTTTTTTAATAATATTTATTTTTTAATGAATTGTGAAAAATAATGCATTTTAATTCAAAACTGTCTTTTCATCTAAATTATTTATATAGTTAAATTATATTATTAATTGGGTTTAAAGGGTAATTTGATTATTTTTTTATCATTTTATCAAATTTTGATAATTGGAAGTAATTTCACATTTAAATTGGAAATAAACACATGTCAATCTTTTGATATTTTTTACTTCTTAAAAACATGTTTTCTTATTTTGACAATAAGAAATTAATTCAAAATTAATTAATAAAACTTCTGTATTTTGAATATTAAAAAATGTATTCAATATATTGAATCAGTGGGTACAAATTAATTTAATAAATTCCTTTTATTTTTTTGGACATTATGAATAGTGACTACGGTAATTTATATTTACCACAGTTAAAGGTAAATCAGGTATATTAGGGTAATAAATAATATGATAAATATACTTAAATTACCCTAACATGTGAAAAAATTCTATTGGATGAATTATAGTTGCCCTGTATCACCTAAGGGTCGGAATTGATTCACTTAATGGACTTTTTCCCATAAAAGTGATGTAATTATAATTAAAACAAAAGAAGGTGACAACATGTCACTCTCTTATCTCTTATAAGTATAATAATTTTAATGTAGTGATAAACTTAATAAAACTTCAAAAATAAATAGTATCAAGAAATATAATGAAATTATATACATCATGTGAATTTATTTATAATTTTTATATATTAAATAATTACCATAAATATTGACATTGTAGTGATACAATAATTATTTTATTTAGAGAAATATCAAATAAATGATACTATAAATAGTAAAATAAAAATTATTTGAAATAATTTATGTCATCCATGATTTTTATAGGTGAATATGACATGTTATAACACTATTCAATTCTTTTTTTGAAGTTATATCTCTGTTTAGATTTTATTTAAATTCAATTAAATAAATAGGGTAAAAACTGTCACTATTGATATTTTATTAAAATAATATTTTATTAAAATAATATTTTATTAAATTATCTGAAAATCATAAAATTATTTTAAAATTAAAAAACATCCATGATAAGGTCTAAAAGTTAATTTATTGCCCAATTTTGGAAAATTTATCACATATAAGTAAACATAATAGCCTCTTAATAATTAAAATGTTGTTATCTCAATTAAACTTAAAAGAGAGTAATTAAAGGTAAATTGAAAAGATAAGGTTTAAAATAAAATAAATACATGTATAAAAATTAATGGATGATATTTTTTTAAAATATCCTAATATTAAACTTGAAATATATCACTTTTAAGCTATTAGAATTCAAAAATCAATTTATAATAAAATAATATTTCAATACTTTCCTAAAGTGGCCCTCCTCCCTCTTATAAAAGGCCACCACATATACCCACTTACTCAAACCTCTCAAGACCCTTGTCTCATAACAATTATTCTCAAATAATCTACCAACATTCCTACTCTTCTTATAGAGGCCACACTTTGTTCATAAATCCATCCTAAGGAGACCTTTTGTGGAAATAAAAAAGAGATACTTGAAAAAGTGGTAATTGTTTTATCACCTATTTCAAAATTCATTTCTTATTCTACTTCGTCTTATTATTTTTTTATATACTAAAGTAATAAATCAAGTATATTCTATATGATGATATGTTATTATAATTATTATACAACCTTAGACCTCCTTTTATCCATCCTATGAATAACAATATCACCATGTGTGCGTACGTATGACTTACCGTCTCCACATCGTGGTGTAACTTGTTATTCAAAAATAATAAATTTGGATGGATATAATTATAAGTATAATGGATGTAAATAATAAATATAACATGATAATTATTCTTTATAAATACACCATCCAATTTCATACCATTTAATCATTAAGTGAATGATATCGTCGCTCGTGCATACGTACGGCATACCGTCTCCATGATGTGATGCGAGTCATTATACATAATATTAATTAAACCATGATCATATACATGAACATAATGAATAAATATTATATATATATATAATAATATAATTTTTTAAATGATATAACTATAACCTAAGAATTTTAACATGAACTTATTCAACAAAACTTGCATAAGAACACTTAGTAGTTAGTATCCAAATAACGAGTGACAATGAAATGTTACTAACAAATGGATGATAATATAATCATATATGATATCATAAAAATTATTATGATTCTATAATAAGTCAATAACATTATTTAAATCATTATATAGGTAGTTCGGATATATATGAAAGATATCAAACCTAAGGTAAGGGATAATTTTTCAATCTCATTTTTTAGTATTTCTTTTTACAATGTGGGTTTCTATGAAAAAAAAATTCAAGTAGTAAAAATTTTATAACCCCAATGAATTTTGAGGGTGAAATTCCTTTTAAGGGGGGTAGAATGTAACACCCCGATATTTTATGAGATAGATACTTTTTAATTTCATTTATGTCTTGTGTAGTACGCTACACCAAGATTATCTTGCGCTATACGCAACACTGTATTAGCTTGTAGTATACGCAACACTATTCTTGGATTATGTAACACGAAATTTCAAGTTATTTTGATAGAATTAATTTCATGAATGACTGATTATAAGTGATAACTAAATATTATAGCCTAGTCATTATAATGGCAGGTATGAATAGTATTAACTTCCTTCTAAAAAACTATTTAAATAAAAATAATTGAGTCTATAAAATAATAAAATCACTATTTATGGATTTTATTAATGAAATATATATATATAATATATTCAATTTAATGTTTAAAATTCATCTTATATATTTTTATTCGTGATATGAGAACAAATTCGATTTTACGGATAAAATGAGCATTTTTTTTCAAATGTAGTTTTACTGCCTTTTGATGGAGAACCCACATTAATTCAATTTGTTTACATATTTATAAGTTATTTTTGACAAAATAAACTTCTTATTTTGAATCAGGACATAAAAATTTACTTTGGTTGAATTTTTGGTATTTTTTTTAATAATATTCATTTCCTTACTGAATAGTGAAAAATAATTCATTTTTATTCAAAACTGTCTTTTCATCTAATTTATTTATATAGTTAGATTATATTTTACAATGGTTTTGATGTGTAATTAGATTATGTTTTTATAATTTAATAAAATTTTGATCATTTTAAGTAATTTCACATTTAAATTGGACATGAACACATATCAATATT
Organism: Viscum album; assembly: GCA_963277665.1. NCBI lineage: Eukaryota > Viridiplantae > Streptophyta > Magnoliopsida > Santalales > Viscaceae > Viscum > Viscum album. The sequence continues at coordinate 1,138,332,165 of OY728155.1, read as the reverse complement.
TTGATAGTTTTTACTTCTTAAAAACATGTTTTCTTATTTTGACAATGAAAAATTAATTCTAAATTAATTACTAAAACTTCAATGTTTTAGTTTTGAAAAATGGATTCAATATTTGGAATCATTTGGTCCAAATTATTTTAATAGGTTTCTTCTATTTTTTTGGACATTACGAATAGTAACTACGGTAATTTTTATTTACCATAGTTAAAGGTAAATCAGGTAAATTATGGTAACAAACAACATGATAAATATAATTAAATTACCCTAACACATGAAAAAGTCATATTGGATGAATTAAAGTCAAACAATATCACCTAAGGGTTGGAAATGATTCATTTAATGGACTTTTTTCCATGAAAGTGATGTAATTATAATTAAAACAAAAGAAAGTGACAACATGTCACTCTCTTATCTCTTATAAGTATAATAATTTTAATGTAGTGATAAACATGATAAAACATAGAACATAAATAGTCTCCAGAAATAAAATGGAACTATCTACATCATTTAAATTTATTTATAATTTTTATATTTTAAATAATTACCATTAATATTGACACAACAATGATACAATAATTATTTTATTAAGAGAAATATCAAATAAATGATATTATAAATAGTAAAATAAATATTATTTTAAAAAATTTATGACATCCAAGATTTTTATAGGTGAATATGACATGTTATAAGACTATTAAATTCTTTTTTGGAAGTTATATCTCTATTTGAATTTTATTTAAATTCAATGAAATGAATTGTGTAAAAATTGACACTATAGATATTTTATTAAAATAATATTTTATTAAATTATTTAAAAATCATAAAAATATTTTAAAATTACAAAGTTTCCTTGATAAGGTCTAAAAGGTAATTAATTTTCTAATTATTGAAAATTTATCCCATATAATTAAACTTAATATCCTCTTAATAATTAAAATGTTGTTATCTTAATTAAAATAAAAAGCGAGTAAGGGTAAAATGAAAAGATAAGGATTAAAATAAAATAAATACACGTCTAAAAATTATTGGATGAGATTATTCAAAACTATCCTCATATTATACTTTAAATATATCACTTTTAAGCTATTAGAATTTGAAAATCAATTTATAATAAAATAATATTTCAAGACTTTTCTAAAGTGACCCTCCTCCCTCTTATAAAAGGTCACCACATCTACCCACTTACTCACACCTCTCAAGCCCCTGGGATCATCCAATTTCAACTCAAATAATATTTCAACATACCTCCCTTACTTATACAGACTTCACTTTGGGCTTAAATTCGTCCTAAAGAGACATTTTGTTCAAATCAAAAGAGATACTCGAAAAAAGGTAATTGTTTTGTCACCTCTTTCAAAATTCTTTTCTTCCTATACTTCCTCTTCTTAAGTTGTTTCCATAATAAAGTAATAAATCTAGTATCTTTTACATGTTTATATGTTATTATAATTATGGGACAATGTTATACCTCCTTTTATCCATCCTATGAATAACAATATCATCATGCATGTGTACGTACGGCTTATGACTCCACACCGTGGTATAATTTGTTATTCAACAATACTAAATTTGGATGGATATAATGATGCGTATAATGGATATAAATAATAAATATAACTTGATAATTATTCTGTATAATTAATACATCATCCAATTCCATACCATTTAACCATTAAGTGAATGATATTGTTGTTCGTGCGTACGTATGGCCTACCGTCTCCCTGATGTGATGTGATTCATTCTACATGATCTTTATTAAACCAGAATTATATACATGAATGAAATGAATAAATATGATATATATTATACTAATATAATTATGTAAATTATATAATTATAACCTAAGAAGTGGAACATGAACTTATCCGAAAAAACTTGTATAAGAACATAAATCAGTTAATATCTGAATAACGAGTGACAATGAAATGTTATTAACAAACAGATGATAATATAATCATATATGATATCATAAAAATGATTATGATTCTGGAATAATTCAATAATATTATTTAAATCATTATACAGGAGTTTGAGATACATACGAAGGATATCAGACCTAAGTTAAGAGATAATTTTGCAATCTCATTTTTATCCGAGATTCTTTATACATAAGTATTTACTGGGGGGTATATTTGTCATCCATGTCCATGTTTTCTAAAAATATTTTCATAAAATTTTTATTATTCTTCTATGTATTTTTAAAGTCATTTTTACCCATTTTTGACTTTTACTACATGGTTTGGAAGGAATATTCCTTTCGTTTACCATAGGAGGTACTTTTTTACTTTTCTGGAAAAAGTACACGGAGAATATTTTATTAACTTATACGGCTTGAATGGATTCTTACGCTTTCATAACACCTTATTTCCCCGAAACTTACTTTATAATACTGCAAGTTCATTTTCAATTAAATTATTTTCTTTTAAAATTGAGTGTCATTTTAAGAAAAGAAATTGTTTTTGAAGAAGAAATGATATTTTCCTCAATAATTAATTTCAAGTATTTTATCAAAATTACTTTTCATCTAAGATGACATATGGTTATATTTCTATCCCTATTATTACTTTGATTTGATTGTGTTTATGATGGAATTATTTTTATGAAATATATTTCTTTTACATGGATTATGATGCAATGATGTTTAAGAAATCCATTTTTTTTCCTTGGGTTATGCTATGACGAATGGTTTATGTCTTTGTGGCACATGTAAGAATGATTTCATTATGAGATGGGTGAGACCTATATCTCCCTGCAATACATTGAGTAAAGATGTATATCTCATGAGATAGACATGACTGGAACGACAAGTAAATCCAGTTCCGTATTACATGGCTGGAACGACAAGTAAACCCGATTCAGTAATTTACTTTATCTGTTATGATATTCTTGGCTATAAGGCTTGACTAATTTGGAAATGATTTTCTATGCTTAGGTTTTCGCCACAAGTTCATGTTTTATTCCAATGTCATGTTATCATGGTTAATATTCCTTTATTATTTATGCATTACGAACTACTAAGATTTATTTAATGACTTAAGATTTTGATATTCAAAAGTTATGTTCATGTTTTTTTACATTCATATGTTCATCTATTGTTTGCTCACCCTTATTGGGCATCTAAGGTCACCATTTCTTATTATTACATTCCCCAGGTTATAAATAAATCATTTAAGTAAGGGTACTAAAGATGAATATCTTTATGGGAGATGTTGAAGATCTTTCACAAGTTAAAAGAATGTGTTCCAAATTTCCAAAGGCACTAAACTATTATGGCCCTCAAGTGTGCATTTGTAAAATGTAATGAATATTCATCTAAAAAGATTTAATATTCTTATACTTCATGCTTAGGTCATTATACTGAGCCTCATGGCCGATCCGACTAACCAGGATCAAAAATATTCTTTGTGTTTCCTCACTCTAGCTTTCAAACCCCCTTTTTATAACAACCTAGATTCCTAATTGTTTCCGACATGGCAGCCCAAAAATATCCCCGCCCCCAATAGAAATCTCAAAAAGTTATATCCAATTGTAACCATCTAGATTTCCAAGATGTATGTGGGACCCCCAGGAGAAGGCTAATTGTATATATTAAGATACAATAAACTAGAGAAGAATTATAGGCAGATAAATAAGAATAAATGAGGAAGGAGATGGGAGAAGTCGAGAGGCACCCAACACTCACACCCAAGCCTCACGGTTGATCTGCATAGCCAGGCTTAACAATATTCTCTTACTATCCTCACTCTAGACCCCAAAAATCCCATTATATAATAGGTAGGATTCCTAATTAGTTCCTAAGAGGGACCACTGAAATATTCCCCCAACAAACAGCTATTGTCAGCTATAACTAGTTTGCTTCCCAAGTTGTATACCCCACCTTATAGAATCTTCTTTCCTAGGGTGTGAGGTGGCCAAGTATCTATCAATCTCCCCATCTTCAAAATCAGTCTATTCCTCAAGATCGAGGAAAAGAAACTGATTACGATGCATCCATTTTTCACAAACACCCCAATCAATCTCCCAAATGATCGTACCTGATTTATGGTACTGTAGAAATCGAGTATGCATCCCCTTACGACACTCTTCAAGAAATATCCCAAATGTTCCTTCGTAGTTCATGGCTCTATAAATGTTCGGCTAGCGTGGCATATTGTTTCTAATCATGAAAATACAAGTTTATCTGGTTATTCAAGCTCTCTGACAGCGAACTGGTACATAATCCCACATTGTGACAACGGTCATTGGCATCCAAGTTTCATTCTACACCTATGCGTACTTAGCACTGATGTCATCTAAACTCAGGTTGGATTCCTTGGTAGCCCAGGCTGGCTGCTGGTCACCCTGCTGCAGCCCCCTCACTAGGTAGTGAATTCCCTGATCTGGTATTAACTGGGGACAATTTACCCCAGGTGCTGGGTCTCTTCCTTTGTAACTTGGATGTGGCTAGAAAAATTACCTGACATTGCAGCATGTGGGGGCCACTCCCAATTTGGAGAGTTTTCAGCAGAGGATTTTTCGGCAACTACTCCATGCAGCGGTCTTCTTTGGTGGACAGTCAAGGTGGAAGCACAGCAGCCTTCATGGACAATAGCAGCCGACGGGAGGATTTCTCATGGGGTTGATGAACCACCCCATACCAACCTGTTTGTCCATCTATTTGAACGGGATCAATCCCATGATGTGCAAGGGAGATTTGTGTGCATGGTGTGTAGGTGACTTGTGTAATTTTTAATCCTCCGTCGAGTTGGATACGGAGAGAGTGAATAGAGAAACCGGCCCCCCTTCTCCGTGGATGTAGGAAGATCTGCCGAACCACGTTAAAAATTCGTGTGTTGCTCCGTTTGCTCCTGTTCTGTGTGTTTGAGGTACCGCGCACCTCCGTTGCGCCCCAACAAGTGGTATCAAAGGCGAGTCGGAGTGAACAGAGGTGAACCGACGGGACGACGCCAAATTTTCCGGTACCCGGAAAATTGAAAGTGGTCGGAAAATTTTTCAGAGGGCAGATTTGGGAAGAGGGCGGCGAGACGATTCCAACGGCGCAAACGGCAAGAAAAACGGAATTGAAACTAAGGAGATATGGTCGGTCAAAGTTCGGTCAAACCCGCGGGTGAACAGTAACCTCGTGCCGGAGAAGACGGTACTGTTCATGCTGCCGGCGACAATTCCGGCAAGATTCCAGCAAGAGCTCCGGCGTGCCACATCAGCGACACGTCAGCGCCACGTTAGCGAGCGATCTGGACCGTTGAACGTGTTTTGACCATATCTCGGTCAATTGGTGTCCGATTTCGGCGATCCAGGAGTCGATTCTGACTATTTCGACCGTTCCGGACACATCCGTATGGTTAGTTTTTGAAAATTAGCACTCTATAAGGTGGTGATTAAAGGGTGTGACATCGACGGTGGTGATCGCGTTTTGCGACGATGACGATGGCTGGTGGCGGAGCACTACCAAAATTTGACATCGAGAAGTTCGATGGTCGAAACAATTTTGGCATGTGGAAGAGCACGGTGAAGGATCTTTTGGTGTAGCAGGGCCTGATCAGACCGTTGATCGGAGAAAAGGCCGAGACAACCAGTGCCAATGATTGGGAAGAGCTCGAGATGCGGGTTGTCAGCACAATTCGACTGTGTTTGGCGAATGAGGTAAAGTACTCGGTGTTGGATGAGACGTCACCGAAGGAGATCTGGAAGAAGTTGGAGCAGCGGTATATGGTGAAGTCGCTCACCAACAAGTTTTTCCTGAAGAAGAAACTGTACCAGTTGCGCATGGATGAGGGAGCAAATTTTTTGGATCATACCAATGAATTCAACAAGATCCTGACGCAGTTATTGGGGCTCGGTGTGAAGGTTAAAGAGGAAGACAAAGAACTTTTGCTTTTTTCATCACTACCAAGCTCATTTGATGGGCTTGTGACTGCATTGCTCATGGGGAAGGAGACATTGAAGCTGGACGATGTGATGGCGTCGCTTCAAGATTCATAAGCATTTCGAAGACCCACGACGCATTCAGGTGATCAAATCATGGCGATGCGAGATGCTCAGCGTGGGAGGAGCCGACATCGATAGTCAGGAGGTAAAGAATGGCGGCCAAAATCCAGGGGACGTGATCCGAGCGAAATCACATGTTTCTGGTGTGAGAAAAAGGGTCACTATAAAAGTGATTGTGGAGAGCGCAAACGGTACGTTGCTGGGAAGAAAATGTTGAAGAGGAGGATGTGAACATCACAGGATTATATGCAGATGATGAAATCTGCGTGACAACGGGAAGCATGCACTCAGATGAGCGAGTTGAACGGGGAGAAGTGCAGTGTCATTACTGCAAAAGATATGGTCACATGAAGCGGGAATGTCGTTTTCTGAGAAGGAAGAACGAGCGGGCTCAAAATCCAAAAGAAGACGGATGGGTTCTGGATTCGGGGAGCTCGGCAGACATATGTACGACGAGAGGTACATTTGATACTTTTCAGCAGGTGCGAGACTCGGTGAGACATGGTGATGGGTCTACATGCAAGGTTCGAGGAGTCGGGATGGTGAACCTGAAGACACCCGGTGGAGCAATACGAAAACTGGCTGACGTGAAATTTGTTCCGAGGATGAGGCGGAACTTGATATCATTAAGTAGGCTCGATGCGAGAGGATTCATGATTTCCATTGCAGGTGGAGTGCTGGAAGTCTCAAATGGGGATGCAACGATGTTTACTGGGAAAGTGTCCCAAGGGTTGTATCATTTGACGGAGACCGTAGTCAGCCCGAGATCGAGGGAAGAAAGTGGAAGTGCCACGTTATCTGGCGTGAAGAAGCGTGTTTGATTTGCTGATAAAGTTTTCAATGCCTGCAAAGAGACAGAAGATGAAGCTTCTACCCCAAATTGGTCGTGAGGGGGAGATTTGTGGGGGCCACTCCCAATTTGGAGAGTTTTCAGTGGAGGATTTGTCGGCAACTACTCCATGCAGCGGTCTTCTTTGGTGGGCAGTCAAGGTGGAAGCACAGAAGCCTTCGTGGACAATAGCAGCCGGAGGGAGGAATTCTCATGGGGTTGATGAACCACCCCATACCAACCTGTTTGTCCATCTATTTGAACGGGATCAATCCCATGATGTGAAAGGGAGATTTGTGTGCATGATGTGTAGGTGACTTGTGTAATTTGTAATCCTCCGTCGAGTTGGATACAGAGAGAGTGAATAGAGAAACCGGCCCCCCTTCTCCGTGGATGTAGGCAGATCTGCCGAACCACGTTAAAAATTCATGTGTTGCTCCGTTTGCTTCTGTTCTGTGTGTTTGAGGTACCGCGCACCTCCGATGCGCCCCAACACAGCATTCCACACAGGCGCAGTCGTTCCGCCCATCACCGCTGAGTGAAATGGACCTAACAGAGCCACTTCATCGCTTCCTTGAACCCTTGTTTCACCGGCACCATCATCAGACGATGTGGGGGGAACTTCAAGTAGGGCGGGAAACAGAGCAGGCAACGATCAGTCCTCATTCTGTTGCAAAAACTACTTCATATTGCGCGAAATATAGTCACTGAAGATAGAAAACTCTTTCCGTCGAGCGGCCCAGCCCGCATCGTGCCCTTGCAATGTTGTAGAACCAAATAGAGCGGATTTCACTACAGCCAGCTACATCGATTTTAGGGGCTACACTTCCTTTGGCCACCAGAACACCTCTCGGTGACGTTCCCAGAGTATAGGGTTGTTTTGGAATTCAGATTCCTCTTGGAGATGGAGATCCCAATTTATCCCCCACATCTACTAGCTTTGCCGTAGATCAACGTTGATCCGCCATAGTCTCTGTAGCATTTTCTCCATCTGGCAGGGCGCAGTGCTGAGGGCACAAGATGGCGGTGCACGCATTCTAGTAGTCCTCCCCTTGTCCATGCATTATATTCGACGGTTCACCATGCTAATAATAGAGAAGGGGTCTTGATTTCCAATTCATAAGAGTGGTAATGACATTAGGGCTTTCAAAAGGGACCCAAGAATTAAATCATCTAAATAAATGGGATCCATCCAATGGGAGGCATCATTAGGATCTCCATAACTCTAATTTATTTAATTCCAAAGGGAAGCTAGATCAAATGCTGAATAATGATTATATGAGAATTCATTTCCCCTAAATTTCTTGTTTTGGAGTGCATGAATGATGATCGATCCAGTGATAAGGTCATCTAGTAATGAGTTTCATAACGAAGGATTGGATCCCTCAAAATGTACTAAACATAATCATCTAAATTCTATTAGTTTCTTTTTAATGGAAGATTCAAGAAGGATTTTTGTTGTGAAAATATCAATCAATTATAGCTCGTGAAGAAGATTCTTGAAGGAGGGATTTGAATATACTAAAAAAAAAGAAGCATCGGTTTGTGGAGGTAATTTATAGGGGCAATAAAATTAATGTGAGTTCATAATTCAATAGAGACCATAGTTGGTATTATAGTGTAGTATAATGTTGAACCAAGTAAAGATATTGGAGTCGATTAGAGAAAAGTGTTCATAACACTTCCCACTTTCTTTCCTGGTTTTACTTTCTTGTTTATAATAGATCTAAGTTTCTTTCTCTTATTGATGGTCATTATTCCATACAAACCAAACCCCACATTAATAAAATATAGATTTCAGTCTTGACATATATTTTTTGGGTTGATTAACCTATCGCTAATTGGTTTTAGAATGTATTCCCACATAGGCTTATGTGTTGGGATAATAGGTCGATTACATCCACTGTTGCAAAACACAACACAAGGAAGAAAATCAATGTAAACATGCAAGCCCGGATACTTGCAACAATGTTGATGTGGTTGACATACCCCTAGTTTGACATTGCAAAAATGTTGATAGACCATTTGGAGCATGTGGATCAATGTAAATTCCATGTATCATGAGTCTTCTTAATATTACATTGGTCAGACATCGTGTCATGGTAATGAAAAAATGATGGTACAAGATGATTGGATCGTGTGGACTCTTATTAAAGGGTAAAACCAAATATATATTCATCAATTTTTGGATATAATTTCTAGCTGAAAACCTAGACTCACATAAGTAAAATATAGATTTTATTCCTAATTTATATTTTTTGTGGGACACTACTTTTATCACAAATTGGTTTTAGAATGGAACCCCATTTAGGGTTATTTATTGGGCTTGATAAGGTATGGGCTAATAGAGTGATCCTAATAATATTTTTTCATTCTTTGACATCCATTAGATCATAGATTTCTGATAAAACCCATTTTTATTGAATATTTTACTGATAATAAATGACATAATTTCCTCACATAGTATTAAATATGTTTATTTATGGAATATTTGGGATTAGACCATTCATCTGAAAATTTGATAAAAATTCCAGTTTTGAATCTTTAAAGTTCACTATAGTATTTTGGCCATAATTATTATTATATGAATTATTTGAACTAAAAATTTCATAACATAATTCATCACTCAATAGGACACAACTTTCATTTAGATCATTCTAGTTGGATCTTGCATTTGATTGGAGTAAATTGGCTATGAAATCAAAGTTGGACCAGAATCATCAAATTAGAAACCACTTTATGATTTAGGCCATATATTCAACAGTATGGAATATATTGGGATCAAATCTAGACTGTAGATATTGAACATAATTCTAGAGAAATCATCCTTCATAAAAAACATTTGGTTCATGTGTTTTTTGGTCAAAAAGTCAGTGTAATTTGGATTGAAATATTTGGCTGAATTTCCCTATTCACACTTGTAACCTCTTGTAACCCTAGCCTCCCCTTCCATCTGTAAATGAGTATTTTCCTCATTTGGAGGGGTTTTTCCACGCATTATAGTATTTTGAGAAAATAATAAGTGGTGGATTTCCATTTCTATACCCCATTGGAGGAGGGAAGTTCTCAAGCTAGGATCTCCTCCAAAATGCTCTTATTTTCTTCTTCTTTATTGCAACGTTGTTGTTCTTGCAAGAAATTATCTCTTTCTCTTATATGTCACGACCCGCCCTCGGGGCCCGTGCTGTGACTACCCCAAGCCCGCCTTCCATAGGTCAGGGGATGGCGACTAGCACCAAGGCGTAATTACCGGTAAAAAGGGAAGGCATTGCCTTTGTAAAGTAAACAAACACCACAGAGCAAGCAAGCAGAAGTAAACACTAAGTAAAAACTAGGTACAACAGTAAGTGCGGAAAAGTAAGTGGGCCAGAATACAAACCCAAACTGAAATTAAAGTACAACTGGAAAGGGAAAACAGAAACTGAAAGTAAAGCCGCAGCCTCGAGCCGTCCATTGGAAGTCCCACCTAAAGGGTGGGTACAGATAGCCTCCACAGTTCCTTGGGTCCAGTCATCCGCTCCGAGTACACCCCGCCCAGTGATCCACCTCCGGGTACCGACCTGCTCCTCGTGCCTCAACCACGATCAGTGCTGTCCGTCGTCTGCAACCAATACAACGTAGTGCGGGCATAGCCCGTGTAGGGGTGAGTATAAGCTACTTAGTAGGGACCTCGAGACCCCCGAATGTCTCCCAGAATCCACAAAGGATAATCCACAAAGGAAATATACAAACACGAAGTAACATCCGGTACTACTTAGGTATATGCCCATACATATACGTAAGTCATCAATTCTCGTTCGGCTCCAACATCCGAGCTCAAGTACAACCCAGTCCACACAGGAAACCACAACCCAATTCACACAGGAAAGCATAACGTAATCCACACAGGATATCAAGTCAATCATATTGAAGATAAGGATTGAAAGTCAAGATACAACTCACACAGGCATACTTCTTCGTATGACGATAGAGATGATCAGATATAGCCACTGATCCATCTAAGCCGTCCGACCTATAAAGGATCGATAGGTACTAACCCCTGCAATGACCCACAAAGGATCTGACCCACACGTGATCGATAGGTAACTAACCCCCGCAATGACCCACAAAGGATCTAACCCACACAGGATCGATAGGTAACTAACCCCGCAATGACCCACACAGGATCGGACCCACACAGGATCTGTAGGCGCTGGCCCACACAGGACCGCTGAGCGCTGACACACACAGGATCTGACCCACACAAGATCGGTAGCACTGATCCACGTAGGATCACTGAGTGCTGTAGTCGTCACCGTCTAATCCACAGAGGATTTCTGCACAGTCGTCATCGTCGTCGCAGTCGCATCCAGCTCTAGGGTTCCCGTACACAGCAAACTCGTTTGGGAGGGTCCGCTCCATGAGCCGAGGGGTTGATACATCAACTGACACATAGTCCGGAGTTGATGTATCCAAAAGTTCCGTATCGTCAACAGAAACTCAACGTCACAGACGGTGCGTCAATTGGACGCCCGGTCTGAGAGCTATTGGCTTTTTTTGTCCCAGGGGCCCGGTTAGTTTTTAAGTCAAAACCACCCCGACCGTACTCCAACTGCGTCCATACCTCGAGTGGAGTAAGTCAAAAGGTCTGTCTCACTAAGAGGAATCCAACAAAGTCAACGACACATCAATCAGACGTCTGGAGCTCAAGTTATAAGTGTTTCCGCTCCGAGGGCCCGGTTGGTCTCGTGTACGAACCAACCCGGACGAACCCCACGTACTCTGAAACCTTGAGTATAATATATAGAAACAACCGTCTCGATCCAAGGATCGCATTTCCACTGACGGTGCATCGATCGGAGGTCCGCAACCCAAGTTATGGGCAAAAGACCGTGAGAGGTCCGGAAGTGGGGATTTCAGGCCCGGACCGACCCGGCCCGAGACCCCCTGGGTCGGCCCAAACTGGGTCGACACGACCCAGGTCCAGGTCTGGCCCGCTTGGGCGTGGCCCGGCCTGGCTGGGGCGGCCTGGCCTGGGCAGCCGGCCCGGCGCGCTGGCCAGGGCCAAGCGGCTCGGCCGTTTCGGCCGAGCGGATGGGGGGTGCGGGGTGGCACGCTGCCCCCTACCAGCTTGCAACCGCGGCCCCCATGGGGGGGCCTCTCCTTGTCAAAAGACGCGACCGAGCGTCGTGTCCCGCCTACCTCGGTCCCGCGCGGTCGCGGGACCAGCAGTCTGCCGCCGCGGCTTCAGCTGCGGCGGCCCATCCCGGCGGCGCGCTGGGCGCCGCCGCCTCCGACCGCCGGTGCCATCGTGCCGGCGAGGCACGCCGACGGAGTGTTCCGCGGACCACCGGACGAGCTCCGGTGGTCGGTTTTGCCTGCCGTATTCACCAACGGCCCTCCCGGGACCGGTTCTTCACTGCGAAGACCTCACAATGCCCGTGCGGCCTGCTTCATCGTCGCCCGCCGATCCGCGCACCAAGAACGAAGAGACGGTGGGTTCGGACTTGTTCGTCGGTCCGCACCCACCGCGTTGGCAGTTTAAAAAGGCTTCTGACAAATTTTAAACACATGCCAATGATATAAATCACACATATTTAATTGAACCAAAACCCCTACCTCAAGCATCGTCGAGCGAGGGTTTGTCGCGGAAAAGCACATCGCGGAAGTAGGCATCGCCGAAGGGGGATCGTCGCGTCGCCGAGAAGGAACGTCACGGAAGAAGCATCACGAAAGAAGCGTCAATGGCGTCGCGGTACATGGCGTCGCGTAGTCGATCTTCGAGGATTCGGCGTTCTTCGTCGGAGATTGGTGCGTTCTTCGTGTTCTTCGCATTCTTCACGTTCTCCGACGAAGAAGATTAAGATCTTCAAGCCTCCCATCTTTCTCCCAATCCCCTCTCAACACAACTAGACTAATAAAATAAGAGTTCTCTTATTTTATTTCTCAAGCCATGCATTTTAAAAAATTCAAAAATGAATCAAACAATTAATTGAATTAATTGCAACGTTTAAACTTCCCAAATTAAATGAGGTGTTTCATAACAGAAAAATGCAAGGGTTAACTTCCAATTAGTAGGGGGGTGCAGGTGCGTTACCTTAATAAAGGAGGGGGTTTAGGAAGAAAAGAAACGGTGGGGCTCGTGTGGGCCCCACCTCACAAATATCCTACCAAGTGGGTAGGATATTGTGGGTCCCACATCATCCACTTAACTTAAGTTAAGCAAAATAAAATAAAAATCGGTTGCACCACATTTATTTTATTCCTTAACTTAACCCCAAAAATTAAAAACCACACCCGAGAAAACGCAACTCTGGAAGAGGTGTTTCTAAGAAAATACCGGCAATGTGATTCCATCGGTGCCCTTGGAATTCGATACCGAGCACCGGTTCAAAAGTTAGAAAAACCCGCTCGTTCGTTTACTGAACGTACCCGAGCTAAACTTCGGAAAAAGATTCTGGGCACACCGGGCATCGGAATTAGGTTCCGTCAAAAAGGGTGTTCCTGTAAAATTCCAAAGAAAATTAAGAAAAAAAAATTCTCTTGAATTTTTAAGGTCTTTATATCACTCCCACCTCAGGGATTTACGTCCCCGTAAAGATACATAAAAAAATAGGGAAACAAATGTGTGTACTGAGCACACATATGAGCCTCCCGCTCCCAAGTTCTCTCCTGGAGGTTCCTGTGATTCCATCTGATACGCACTAGAGGAATCAATCTTATACATAGGACCCGCTTCTATCGATCCTTGATCTCTACTGGGACCTCTGCAAAAGTCGCCCCATCATCAATGTCCAGCTCCCCATGGTCAATGATATGCGTCGGGTCGTGCACGTATCTCCTCAGTTGGGATACGTGGAAGACGTCGTGCACCTGGTGCAACTGAGGTGGTAGAGCCAGCTGATAATCCACCTCTCCAATCCTACTGAGGACCTAGAATGGTCCGATGAAGCGTGGAGACAACTTGCCACCTTGGCCAAATCTCCATAATCCACGTCAAGGTGAGACCCGCAAGAATACGTGGTCGCCATCCTCGAACTCTAGTGGCCTCTGCCTCCTGTCAGCATAAGACTTCTGCCGGCTCTGAGCTGTCCTCATCCGCTCCTGGAAGACCTGGACCTTCTCTGTCGTGGCCTGGACCATCTTCGGTCCCACAAGTGCTGACTCCCCAGGGTCTATCCAGCACAGCGGTGATCTGCAAGGTCGGTCGTACAACGCCTCGTATGGTGTCATCCCGATGGTGGAGTGGTAACTGTTGTTGTACGCGAACTCCACCAAGGGTAGGTGGTCCACCCAGCTGCGACCAAAGTCGAGAACACATGCACAGAGCATGTCCTCGAGAGTCTGAATGGTCCTATCCATCTGACCATCTGTCTAAGGGTGAAAGGCGGTGCTCAGACGTAGCTGCGTCCTGAACGCCTCCTGCAACCCCTTCCAAAGACGGGAAGTAAAGAGAGCATCTCGATCAGAGATGATAGATGATGGCACACCGTGAAGCCGTACAATCTCTCGAACGTAGAGGCGTCCCAAGCTCTCCACTGAGCCCTGATCTCTGATGGGTAAGAAGTGAGCCGACTTGGTGATTCGGTCGACAATCACCCAAATGGAGTCATGACCTCTAGAAGTGCGCGGAATTCCAGTCACGAAGTCCATAGATATCCTGTCCCACTTCCACTCCGGGACCTCCAAGGGTTGTACCAAGCCTGCTGGTACCTGGTGCTCTGCCTTCACCTGCTGGCAGGTGAGGCATCGAGAAACCAACTCTGCCACAACCTTCATCATGCTCAGCCACCAGTGCTGTCGTCTGAGATCCTGGTACATCTTCCCCACGCCAGGATGTACCGCCAAAGGAGAAGTGTGAAACTCTCTCAGAACCTCCTCTTGTAAAGCAACTAGTACCAAGGTACGTCCTCTAAAAGGGACGTTGTGCTATCCTCCTACAGAGAAACCATCAGGTGCATGTCCTGAGGATATCTGCGCACGCCGAGTCTCACAGTCAGAGTCCCCACGCTGTGCCTCTCTGACCCGCTGCAGTAGTGGAGGAGTGACTATGAGTGACTGAAGGAAGGCTGCTCCATCTCTATCCACAAAGGATATCTGCAAAGCGGCTAGCTGCTTTGTCACCTCCCCAAGTAGCTGAATGCCCGTCCTCCTACTGAGTGCATCAGCTACTACATTCCCCTTTCCAGGAGTATAAACTATCTCAAAGTCATAGTCCTGAAGGAACTCGAGTCATCGCCGCTGTCTCAGGTTCAGGTCCTTCTACGAGAAGATGTACCTAAGACTCTGGTGGTCAGAATAGACTGTAAAGCGCTCTCCCATTAGATAGTGTCGCCACATCTTCAGAGTGAAGACCACTACTGCTAACTCCAGGTCATGGGTAGCGTAGTTCGTCTCATGCTGCCTCAACTGATGTGATCCATAGGCGATCACTGCCCGATCCTGCATCAGGACACATCCGAGTCCAGTTCCTGATGCATCGCAGTAGACTACGTACCCTACTCCCTCCTCCGGTAGCCTCAAGATAGGTGCGCTGGTCAATCTCTGTCTCAGCTCCTGGAAGCTCTGCTGACATATGTCTGACCACACAAAGGGTTTCCCCTTCTTCGTCAAAGATGAGAGTGGTGCCGCAACTCTGGATAAGTCTGGCACAAATCTCTGGTAATATCGATCTAGTCTCGAGAAACTCTGCACCTCTGTCATGCTCCTATGTGGCTCCCAAGCTAGCACTGCCTCGATCTTCGCAGGATCCACCGCAACTCCCACCTCAAAGATGACATGTCCCAAGAAGTGGACCTCACGTATCCAGAACTGAAACTTCGAGAGTTTACCATAAAGCTGGTGCTCTCGGAGTGTGTCCAGTACAACCCACAAGTGGTAGGCGTGCTCCTCCTCAGTCGTCGAGTATATCAAAATGTCTTCGATGAAGACCACGACAAATCGATCGAGGTATGGCTAAAAGATCCTATTCATGAGGCCCATGAACACTTCCGGAGAATTGTTTACACTGAATGGCATTACCAAGAACTCATAGTGGCCATACCGACATCTGAAGGCCGTCTTCTGCACGTCCTCATCCCGATCTCTGAGCTGATGATAGCCTGACCTGAGGTCTATCTTCGAGAACCATCGTGCTCCCTTGAGCTGATCGAAGTGGTCATCAATCCTCGGTAGTGGATACTTGTTCCTCACTGTCACCTATTTCAGGCGATGATAGTCAACACAAATTCACAAGCTCCCGTCTGCCTTCTTGGCGAACAATATCGGGGAAACCCAGGGTGAAACACTGGGTCGGATGAATCCCTTGCCATGTAAGTCCTCCAACTTTACCCGTAGCTCTCAAAGCTTGATGAGAGCCATCCGATATGTTGGGGTGGATATCGGGGTTGTCCCGGGCTACAGATCAATATAAAATTCTACCTCTCTGTGAGTAGGTATTCCTGGAACGTCATTGGAGAAAACATCCGCATACTGATCCACCACTACAGGAAAACTAGGACTCTGCACGTCAAATGCTCCTAGGATGAGGCTAGCCAACTGATGAGTGATGGGTTGTCCTCTCCTCTGCGGGAGTCCATCATGTGCTGCAAAGGCTCTCTTCTCGCCGGTGAAGGTTGTAACGCCCCGACCCTACTTGCCTAGAGTCGGTGCATTATTACATAACATTGGCATGATCACAAGAAAGATCAAATCTCGAAAGACCGATTGGTTTAGTAGCCTTGGAAACACTAGATATATTCATAAGTTTTACATTACATCATAAAATGAAAAACTACTACAACAACATAATGTTTCCACAGTCCACACTATAATCCCCTCATAATATCCCTGCAGGTCATTCATAATTTACTTTTTCACTTCCTGGGAAAAATAAAACATAGAAAAGGGGTGAGCTCAAATGCCCAGTAAGGATAACAATATAGCGGAAACTTTCATAAATAAGAATAAACATTTAAGGCAATGTATAACTAAAACAAAAGCCTTTTAAACTTGAACTTTTAACATAGTATGGCATAAATAAAATTAGATAATTCCATTTACTTATTCACATGGATATTCTACTAATCGAATAATCACATGCAAAATCAATAACCACTTTCATAATGTTGGAATGCATAATGCTAAACCTTAATTACTTTTCAAGGCCTCGTCCCAAGACCTTGGGGCTAACTGTAACCGGAACCCAACCCGGGGTGCCTCTAATAACCGGACACCAACCCGGAGTGCCTCTAATAACCGGACACCAACCCGGAGTGCCTCTAATAACCGGACACCAACCCGGAGTGCCTCTAATAACCGGACACCAACCCGGAGTGCCTCTAATAACCGGACACCAACCCGGAGTGCCTCTAATAACCAGACACCAACCTGGAGGGCTTACTTTTACCAGTCCCTAACCTGGAGGGCTTACTTTTACCAGTCCCCAACCTGGAGGGCTTACTTTAACCAGTCCCCAACCTGGAACATACTTGTCCAACACATTCATATGAAGTAAAGATTGAAATATAACATAAACATTCTTATTGGAACTAGCATACGAAATGTCAATATTTTCACCATAAACTATGAATGGTATAAAAATAGCACATCCACAGTCAAACATATCACAAAACCTTCAAAACAATATAGAAGTTTTGTATCATAATAAATCAACTTCAAATAATCTTAAAACCCATCAAAGGATGTTGACATAGATGAAATCAAAATTCTTTTTAAAGAAATATCTCCTTTTATTTTGAAATCATTTAAGATCCATATAAAATCAAACATTTTCTTTGAAAATAATCTTATAAGCTTTTAAGGGAAGCTTTGAAGATTTTATAACGACGGAAAATAACCGCACCCGCCGTATAAGTTAAAAAAACATTCTTATCTTAATTCTGTCGAAAAGGTTAAAAAGCACCTTGTTTGGAAAATGACGGAAAGATTCCCTTATAAACCTCTTATAAAAATTCAAACAAGGGTATAAATGACTTTAACCCATATTCTTTTAAATATTAAAAATGTTTTGAAATACATTTTGAAGAAACATGGATGTGGATGATAACGAGATCTCAGTAGATTATTACGTATAAACAACCTCGGATAATGAAGAGATTGTGAAATAACCCTTACTAGTTTGGTAACTTATGAAACATACAACCCATGAAAGAGGTATCATACAATGAATATGTAAGTACACATAAATTAGAGTGTATTACACAAAGAATATAATTATGGGCAGTACATACACCACACAAAAGGTAATGGTGGCAATATGGCATGAATCTCACGGGAATAAGGAGTGAGATGAAAACCCCTTACCACGTTAATCAACTGATTCGTATGGCCAAAAGTTAATAACCACCAAATTATTTACAGAATAACATGAATATGATAATATATATCAAATGCCAGTACACAATACACCACTTTCAATAATTTAGTGGCGAATAATGGAAATCTCACGGAATTGAATGTGAGATAAGAAAAATCTCTTACCTTGTACTTTTCCTTGGTTGGGGTAGGTTAACCTCCTGTATAATGGTGAAATAATTGTTATTAAATTATACAAGAATCATATACATTAATATGATATCATATATGTTCTTTTAACATTGCTTTATTAATAATATCTTAGTATTATCGTCGTTTCGGGTGATAATCGATTCGTTCTTCTTAAATGTTTGGTTACGTAAGACATGTTTGTAATGGATAGATTATATCTTATTCATAATCATAATGATATTAACATTATTTTTAACCCTAAAATGAGAATAAGACTTGAATGGATACGATGGAGGATGGATCTCACCGCGTTCGTGGAGACGGTAGTCCGTACGTACGCACGAACGCTACTTCCATTTAATTTTTATTTTAAAAGAATTGAATCCAAATGATACATAGGTATATTACTATTCCAGTATAATATAATATTTTATATATGTTACTTAAGTTCATTAACACCATCCTTTATACGTTCCATGTGTGGTATGAACGAGTCATATCATTTTAAGGGGCGGTAGTCCGCACTTCCTCAAATGAAATTATCGTATGTATATACAACATGAAACGAATAATGGTATGAAATAAAATGGAATTACAGAAGCTTATATATAAAATATATATCATTAATATCATATTTAATTATAGTGCCATCATAATGGCCACCATGAGAGGCGGTAAGATGTATTTGAACAATCATCGTTTCGTGAGGCGTTAGTTTGCCATCCACAGAAACATTATGTTCATCATCCATTAGATGGAGTTGTGTGTATGTGTAGTTTGAATCCTTCTTATAACAACATCCTAATATATTGAGGATACTGGTGTTGTTACAAAAGAAAGGAAATAAAAAGAGTTTGGGGGTTGGAGAAGCAAAATAAATGAAAATAATTTAAGAGAAATCGTTACCTTTAATTTAGGTAACTCACTTTGGTTGGAACCAAAGGACTTCTTGAAATGCTTTCTGCCTAAGGGGAAGCTTCAAGGAGGAGGATAGGGATGTGGGGAGCTTATTTGGGCAGAGTTTGGACGAGCCAAGTGGCTTGAGAGGTGTGAGGAATGAGTATAAGTGGTCTCCTTTTATAAGGGAGAAGAGGGGCTCTTTAGGAAAGAGTGAAAGTATTACTTTATAATATAATTATATTCGGTTTGTAATGGTCCAAAAATCATTGAGGTCGAAGATAAGATGACTCATATTCTAAATAACATCAACCAATAAGAATTGGACAGGTTTTAGATAATATTTTAATCATTATAATCTTATTTATTTAAATGATTTATTAATGAGGTAAACATTGCATCATTATTGTGTCATTAATAATTTAAATTATTTGATGTATAAAAATTATAAATAAAATATCATTATGTAGGAAATTTTTTTATCTTTCTAATGAATATTTATAATCGAAAATCCAACATGTATAACCCTATGTAAAAATTGTTCTTCTAAAAGATGTAAGCTTATGCCATTTTTATTTTTATTTTAACTTTATTAATATAAAGTGTTCCTACCACATACAAGTGGATCCAAGGGGTCCCCAAATTGACCCAAGAATGCTCATGGTCGACCATGTATCAACTAATAGGGTTAAGACACGTTTTAGGGTAATTTAGTATTATTATAATATTATTTTTTTAACCCTTATTTACCGGATTTACCCTTAACCATGGTAAATAAAATATTTACCGCAGTAATTATTCAAAATGTCTAAAAATAAAAGTTACCTATTTACACAATTTGAACATCCTGATTCCAAATATGGAATCCATTTTTCTAAATTCAAAACACAGAAGTGGCAGAAATTAATTTAAAATTAATTCCCGCTGTCAAAACAAAAAACGTGTTTTTAAGAGATAATAACTATCAAAAGATTGACAATTGTTTATGTTCGGTTTAATTGTAAAATTATGTCCAATGACCAAAATTATATTAAATGGTAAAAATATATTCTAAATATACTTTAAAACCACTCAAATTCATAATTTATCACTATTAATTATTTTGATTAAAAAAGTTGTTTTTAATTAAAATTTAGTAATTTTTACTATTCATCAAAATATGAAAGTTATCCGAAAAGTACCAAAATTTCACCTTAAGCTAAATTTGATATTCCGAATCCAAAAATGAAGTCCATTTTGAAATATAAAATATATATAATTTCAAAAAATTAAGTATTACTATTCATAACGGCTAGTTTGATCGGTTGTGGTGTGTGTTAAAACTCGAAGTTGCGTACAACACACGCTACTGTTTTATTCAAAGGAAAGCGTACCGTGGAAGCTTGGGATGTTTTATTTTAAATTTTTTGATGTCCCCATTTAGTCAAAAAGTTTAAAATATTTTATTTAAAAAGGGTTCACTATTAAAAGTTGGTAAAACTACAATACTGAAGATGAATTTGTTCTTACATTATGTCTAAGAAACTCATAATATGGATTCTAAAATTATAAGGATTATATAAAGTTTAAAATTTAGTTAATACTATTCATAACCCTTTTTGAACGGCTTGTTTGGTAAGTCATGGTGCGCTTGAACTCGGTGTTGCGTGTAGTGCAAGTTATTGAATTATTTTGAAGAAATAACACACTATGAAATCTTGGGGTGTTACATTCTCCCCTCCTTCAATAAATTGCGTCCTCGCAATTTGAAATTGTTCTTCGAAAATAAAAGGTTGAAAATAGAAAATATATTTGTGGGAAAACCCACATCGGAAATTGGTTTACTAAAATTTAGTCTTAATATGAGGAAAAGAGAAATGAAAGAGTCACCACCAAATTATGATCTCGATTAGGAGAACATTGGTGGCATTTAGAGACATATAATTGGAGGAAAAACGTAAATATTTATAGGTAGTGATTGAGGTCATCAATCACAAACAAGTATAAAATTGAGGTCCTTAAATTCATCAATCTATGATGATTTGAAATACCATTGGTTCAACAAAACATAGGGTATTAGGATAACACATTTTTGACGTTTCAAAATATCTTAGTTGAAATCCCACATCGAAAAATGAATTAATGAGGCCTCTATTTAAAATAAAGAGTCGAAAGTATGAAGATTACCGAAAATAACACATACTAGGGTTCCATGTAGGAAAATATGGATATGGAAGAAAAATCTAACCATCAATTATCTGATGGAGAGTGGTAGAGAACATGGCTATAAAAAGGCCAACAATCCCAAAGCCATAAATTAGTGACGATTTAAGGTACCATCTAGGAAAACATTTTTGTTCTAAGTTGCTTTTCTTAATATTGAGGAATTTATTTATGAGATTGGCTAAGATCATAAGGAGATATACTTACTTTATAATTAGAGTTTTATCCATTAATAAGTTTCTACCACAAACTCATCTTTCATTCTAAAAGATAATAGAATGTAAAAAAAATTCTATTTACACTATTCGTATAGGTTCCAAAATAAACGAATTTATAATTCATCTACAAGATCTTTTAATAAAAACTACATTATTTAATCCAGGACATCTCGTGGGCCAGTGGTAGGTGATACACCCTTGTCGCCCTTCGGTTGCGGGTTCAAGTCTCACAGCCTTGCCGGACGCGACGGGTTGTCGTCCGACCTCCGGGTTGTCCTTTTATGGCAATCCAAAATAATCCAAACTAGAACTATCCAAAATAATTCTATCCAAACTCACAGTCCAACATTTATAAGTAAGGTAAACATAATGTAGAACCTTTTTACCCCGTAATAGCATATGAATACCTTCATCATGTATTCTTTTAATACACCGAAACATCCTGAATTACCATATTCCTTATTGATTACATTCATGCTCCCTTATTCCATATAGAAAGCTGGATATACTTCATTAATCCAAAAATGTTTTAAACCCCAACAATGATGGAATATACAAATCATTAATCAGTTCCAGGGTAGTCAAGAATATCCAATATAATTTATCCAAAACAATCACATATTATTCCAAAATCACTACCTCAGTATCAGAACTATATTATGATTTATCATTCTCTCAACCATATATTTTCCAAAAATTTATCCTGCTATTGAGTCACTTTTCTTTGTTCCACACAATCTCAAGTCCTTAATGAAATAGTACTGCAGTACAATCCTTATATACTCCATGATTATTGTAACAAGTACATTGTTGATACAACACTCAATTGACATAATCAACATAAGAACTCTAATCATTCCTCTTCATCTGTGGTAGTATCATAACTTGATTATTATCCAATAACATCATTTACGGCATAGTCTGATGACTGGGACATAGGTTCGCGTAGTGTCCAAACTCCTTGCAAATGAAGCATTGTACATTTAAAACCATTTTCTTACCCTTGCAGTCACGTACTTTGTGCCCTTTTCCTCCACACTTATAACAAACTCTCATTCCTTTCAGGCAAGTTCCAGGGTGTTTCTTTCCACAGTTACCACATATGGGAAAATTCTTCTTTTCCCTTTTCCCTTTATCCATCTTTCTCTCTTCCATCCTTTTCATCTCTTGATTCCCTTCAAAGCCATAGGACTCAGTAAACACTTTACTTATCTTATCAACACATGATATTATTTCTTCATATGATGATAATACATGGGAGACTATTTCTCTTATAAATTCTAGCTTAAGACCATGAAAGATATGATCCTTCCTTCTCTTTGAATCATGTGTATTTCTGGAGTTCTCATTCCTTCTACTGGGCGCCATTTCTAAACAATGGCATAAACTAGATCAGTTTATGAATCAAAATACATAATCCCATACTTATAAAACACTTAACATAAATTGAACTATTTATGGATATAATCCATAATCATAAAAATGTTTTCTTTGAGGAAGTATATACTCATAAACCCTTCATAATGATTTGTAAAGAAAATGAGAGTTATCCTAAGCATATCCCCCGGGAGTGTCGTAACCAAGAGTGCAGCAAGGCCCGTTGTCGTGCACTAGTTCCTGTTCGAGTCTAGCTCAAAGCAGTGTTTTCGGGTTTTACCCCTAGGTACATCTGTGCCAGAGCCGCCTCTACCTGCTCGTATCCAGATAGGGATGTATTGCTCGGAAAACTCACAAAATCTCTACAATACCAAAATTCTAGGAAGTTCTTCTATACTAATCCTCAAAGTTCATCTTAGGTCTACGTGCTCTAATCAGAGTTTATCTAAATCTAGCTTCCAAGGTTTGTACTAAACTTCCTCTGATACCAACTGTAACGCCCCGACCCTAGTTGCCTAGAGTCGGTGCATTATTACATAACATTGGCATGATCACAAGAAAGATCAAATCTCGAAAGACCGATTGGTTTAGTAGCCTTGGAAACACTAGATATATTCATAAGTTTTACATTACATCATAAAATGAAAAACTACTACAACAACATAATGTTTCCACAGTCCACACTATAATCCCCTCATAATATCCCTGCAGGTCATTCATAATTTACTTCTTCACTTCCTGGGAAAAATAAAACATAGAAAAGTGGTGAGCTCAAATGTCCAGTAAGGATAACAATATAGCGGAAACTTTCATAAATAAGAATAAACATTTAAGGCAATGTATAACTAAAACAAAAGCCTTTTAAACTTGAACTTTTAACATAGTATGGCATAAATAAAATTAGATAATTCCATTTACTTATTCACATGGATATTCTACTAATCAAATAATCACATGCAAAATCAATAACCACTTTCATAATGTTGGAATGCATAATGCTAAACTTTAATTACTTTTCAAGGCCTCGTCCCAAGACCTTGGGGCTAACTGTAACCAGAACCCAACCCGGAGTGCCTCTAATAACCGGACACCAACCCGGAGTGCCTCTAATAACCGGACACCAACCCGGAGTGCCTCTAATAACTGGACACCAACCCGGAGTGCCTCTAATAACCGGACACCAACCCGGAGTGCCTCTAATAACCGGACACCAACCCGGAGGGCTTACTTTTACCAGTCCCTAACCTGGAGGGCTTACTTTTACCAGTCCCCAACCTGGAGGGCTTACTTTAACCAGTCCCCAACCTGGAACATACTTGTCCAACACATTCATATGAAGTAAAGATTGAAATATAACATAAACATTCTTATTGGAACTAGCATACGAAATGTCAATACTTTCACCATAAACTATGAATGGTATAAAAATAGCACATCCACAGTCAAACATATCACAAAACCTTCAAAACAATATAGAAGTTTTGTATCATAATAAATCAACTTCAAATAATCTTAAAACCCATCAAAGGATGTTGACATAGATGAAATCAAAATTCTTTTTAAAGAAATATCTCCTTTTATTTTGAAATCATTTAAGATCCATATAAAATCAAACATTTTCTTTAAAAATAATCTTATAAGCTTTTAAGGGAAGCTTTGACGATTTTATAACGGCGGAAAATAACCGCACCCTCCGTATAAGTTAAAAAAAAATTCTTATCTTAATTCTGTCGAAAAGGTTAAAAAGAACCTTGTTTGGAAAACGACGGAAAGATTCCCTTATAAACCTCTTATAAAAATTCAAACAAGGGTATAAATGACTTTAACCCATATTATTTTAAATATTAAAAATGTTTTGAAATACATTTTGAAGAAACATGGATGTGGATGATAACGAGATCTCAGTAGATTATTACGTATAAACAACCTCGGATAATGAAGAGATTGTGAAATAACCCTTACCAGTTTGGTAAATTATGAAACATACAACCCATGAAAGAGGTATCATACAATGAATATGTAAGTACACATAAATTAGAGTGTATTACACAAAGAATATAATTATGGGCAGTACATACACCACACAAAAGGTAATGGTGGCAATATGGCATGAATCTCACGGGAATAAGGAGTGAGATGAAAACCCCTTACCACGTTAATCAACTGAGTCGTATGGCCAAAAGTTAATAACCACCAAATTATTTACAGAATAACATGAATATGATAATATATATCAAATTCCAGTACACAATACACCACTTTCAATAATTTAGTGGCGAATAATGGAAATCTCACGGAATTGAATGTGAGATAAGAAAAATCCCTTACCTTGTACTTTTCCTTGGTTGGGGTAGGTTAACCTCCTGTATAATGGTGAAATAATTGTTATTAAATTATACAAGAATCATATACATTAATATGATATCATATATGTTCTTTTAACATTGCTTTATTAGTAATATCTTAGTATTATCGTCGTTTCGGGTGATAATCGATTCGTTCTTCTTAAATGTTTGGTTACGTAAGACATGTTTGTAATGGATAGATTATATCTTATTCATAATCAGAATGATATTAACATTATTTTTAACCCTAAAATGAGAATAAGACTTGAATGGATACGATGGAGGATGGATCTCACCGCGTTCGTGGAGACGGTAGTCCGTACGTACGCACGAACGCTACTTCCATTTAATTTTTATTTTAAAAGAATTGAATCCAAATGATACATAGGTATATTACTATTCCAGTATAATATAATATTTTATATATGTTACTTAAGTTCATTAACACCATCCTTTATACGTTCCATGTGTGGTATGAACGAGTCATATCATTTTAAGGGGGCGGTAGTCCGCACTTCCTCAAATGAAATTATCGTATGTATATACAACATGAAATGAATAATGGTATGAAATAAAATGGAATTACAGAAGCTTATATATAAAATATATATCATTAATATCATATTTAATTATAGTTCCATCATAATGGCCACCATGAGAGGCGGTAAGATGTATTTGAACAATCATCGTTTCGTGAGGCGTTAGTTTGCCATCCACAGAAACATTATGTTCATCATCCATTAGATGGAGTTGTATGTATGTGTAGTTTGAATCCTTCTTATAACAACATCCTAGTATATTTAGGATACTGGTGTTGTTACAAAAGAAAGGAAATAAAAAGAGTTTGGGGGTTGGAGAAGCAAAATAAATGAAAATAATTTAAGAGAAATCGTTACCTTTAATTTAGGTAACTAACTTTGGTTGGAACCAAAGGACTTCTTGAAATGCTTTCTGCCTAAGGGGAAGCTTCAAGGAGGAGGAGAGGGATGTGGGGAGCGTAGTTGGGCAGAGTTTGGATGATCCAAGTGGCTTGAGAGGTGTTAGGAATGAGTAGAAGTGGTCTCCTTTTATAAGGGAGAAGAGGGGCTCTTTAGGAAAGAGTGAAAGTATTACTTTACAATATAATTATATTCGGTTTATAATGGTCCAAAAATCATTGAGGTCGACGATAAGATGACTCATATTCTAAATAACATCAACCAATAAGAATTGGACAGGTTTTAGATAATATTTTAATCATTATAATCTTATTTATTTAAATGATTTATTAATGAGGTAAACATTGCATCATTATTGTGTCATTAATAATTTAAATTATTTGATGTCTAAAAATTATAAATAAAATATCATTATGTAGGAAATCTTTTTATCTTTCTAATGAATATTTATAATCGAAAATCCAACATGTATAACCCTATGTAAAAAGTGTTCTTCTAAAAGATGTAAGCTTATGCCATTTTTATTTTTATTTTAACTTTATTAATATAAAGTGTCCCTACCACATACAAGTGGATCCAAGGGGTCCCCAAATTGACCCAAGGATGCTCATGGTCGACCATGTATCAACCAATAGGGTTAAGACACGTTTTAGGGTAATTTAGTATTATTATAATATTATTTTTTTACCCCTTATTTACCGGATTTACCCTTAACCATGGTAAATAAAATATTTACCGCAGTAATTATTCAAAATGTCTAAAAATAAAAGTTACCTATTTACACAATTTGAACATCCTGATTCCAAATATGGAATCCATTTTTCTAAATTCAAAACACAGAAGTGGCAGAAATTAATTTAAAATTAATTCCCGCTGTCAAAACAAAAAGCGTGTTTTTAAGAGATAATAACTATCAAAAGATTGACAATTGTTTATGTTCGGTTTAATTGTAAAATTATGTCCAATGACCAAAATTATATTAAATGGTAAAAATATATTCTAAATATACTTTAAAACCACTCAAATTCATAATTTATCACTATTAATTATTTTGATTAAAAAAGTTGTTTTTAATTAAAATTTAGTAATTTTTACTATTCATCAAAATATGAAAGTTATCCGAAAAGTACCAAAATTTCACCTTAGGCTAAATTTGATATTCCGAATCCAAAAATGAAGTCCATTTTGAAATATAAAATATATATAATTTCAAAAAATTAAGTATTACTATTCATAACGGCTAGTTTGATCGGTTGTGGTGTATGTTAAAACTCGAAGTTGCGTACAACACACGCTACTGTTTTATTCAAAGGAAAGCGTACCGTGGAAGCTTGGGATGTTTTATTTTAAATTTTTTGATGTC
Source organism: Viscum album (assembly GCA_963277665.1). NCBI lineage: Eukaryota > Viridiplantae > Streptophyta > Magnoliopsida > Santalales > Viscaceae > Viscum > Viscum album. Next base: position 1,138,304,542 of record OY728155.1, on the reverse strand, counting down.
CCCATTTAGTCAAAAAGTTTAAAATATTTTATTTATAAAGGGTTCACTATTAAAAGTTGGTAAAACTACAATACTGAAGATGAATTTGTTCTTACATTATGTCTAAGAAACTCATAATATGGATTCTAAAATTATAAGGATTATATAAAGTTTAAAATTTAGTTAATACTATTCATAACCCTTTTTGAACGGCTTGTTTGGTAAGTCATGGTGCGCTTGAACTCGGTGTTGCGTGTAGTGCAAGTTATTGAATTATTTTGAAGAAATAACACACTATGAAATCTTGGGGTGTTACAAAGGTGAACCTTCTCCCGTTGGTGCGTACACATCGCACCTTGCGCCTAATACATTCAATCTGAGCATAGACTGTAGATAACCAATCCATGCCCAATATGAGGTCATAAGGCCTCTATGCCGCTACAAGAAGATCCCAGCCGAAGCTCTCGCCTCCTAGAGTAATCTCACACTCCCGGAACTAGTGCGTAATCGTCGAGTCTGCTCCCGTAGGAGTCTCTAGCCTTAAGGATCGAGCCAACGGCTCCGTCGGAATCTCTGAGCTCCGAACAAGGGCAGCAGCTATGAAAGAATGACTCGCTCCTGTGTCTATAATAACTTTAGCAAGGGTGGAATAGACACAGATAGTACCTCAAATCATCTTGGGCGCACCGTGGTCATAGGCCTCCGCTGCCTGAAGCTGTGCCTGTCTCTGCCCGCCAGCTCCCTGTGGTCGGGGTGGACCTCTTGGTGGTGGTGGTGGTAGAGCCTCAAAGCGTCGCCCACCACCCGCTGCTCGGCCAGCTCCTCTGCCTCATCCACCTGAGGGTCTGGTCTTCCTGGACCCATGAGTCATCCGTCGACTGCCTACTGCAGAAGACTCTGCTACGTGTCGCCCTGTGGTAGGTCTCGCTGCTGATGCAGGCTCAACAAGGAAGCTCTCGATCAGAAGGGCTCACTCCAGTACCCCTGCCTGTGTCGGAATGCTGAGGGAGATCAGTGATGCCCTGATATCATGCCTCAATCCCGGCTCAAAGGTCCGGTCCTAGAAGAATGGGTCTCGTACCATGTTTGTCGAGTAACGCGAGAGATCGGTAAATCTCACCGAGTACTGGGCGACCGTCAAGCTGCCCTGCCGCAGTTGTAGAAGCTCCTGGATGTGCACCGCATGAAGGGTGGCTGGGATGAACTCCAAGAGGAAGAGGCTCTCAAAGTCCGTCCAGAGGAGAAATTCCTCATCGTGCACCTGGAGCATCAAGCTCCACCATTTTTCTGCTTCCGTGTGTAGGAGGCTCACTACGGGATCACCATGAGGTCTGCTGGTGTACTCACTAACCTAAAAACCCATACAACTTCCTCCAGCCAATCCTCGGCTGCCTGAGGGTCCGTCTCCCCACGGAACCTGGGTGGTCGCTGGCGTTGAAACTCATGCAGTGCACTAAGGCGACGTGCATCGTCAGCGGCTGGGGCTGGTAGCATCAGTGGCTCGGCGGGTAGAGGTACCATCGGTGCCTTACTGTCAAAGGGCCCTGTATCGAGGCCTTGTCGCTCGGTGGGTTGTCGTCACGTACAACGCTTGGAAACCTAGATGGATGTCTTCATGGGGCCATCCTGAAAATAAACAGGTGCGCCATGGTCAAACAGTATACCTGGTGAGCTGACACAAAGTAATCACAAAGAAAACTTGAAACACACATGTAATCAATGTTTTCGTGCATTAAGTCGGAAATCAGAAGTCAGGGTCCTGGTGTACGGATACGTCGGCCGCCGCACCAACACTGGACTCCCTGGACTGATAAACACACTCAATACTCTTAACACTATTTCTTCACATAGAAAAAGATCAGAGTCCTGAGTTCTGCGGTAGAACCAAACTCCTCTGATACCAATTCGTCACGACCCGTCCTCGGGGCCCGTGTCGTGACTACCCCAAGCCCGCCTTCCGTAGGCCAGGGGCTGGCGACTATCACCAAGGCGTAATTCCTGGTAAAAAGGGAAGGCATTACCTTTGTAAAGTAAACAAACACCATAGAGAAAGAAAGAATAAGTAAACACTAAGTAAAAACTGGGTACAACAGTAAGTGCGGAAAAGTAAGTGGGCCAGAATACAAACCCAAAATGAAAGTATAGTACAACTGGAAAGGGAAAACAACAACTGAAAGAAAAGCCGCAGCCTCGAGCCGTCCACTGGAAGTCCCACCTAAAGGGTGGGTACAGATAGCCTCCATAGTTCCTCGGGTCCAGCCGTCCGCTGCGAGTACGCCCCGCCCAGTGATCCACCTCCGGGTACCAACCTGCTCCCCGTACCTCCACCACGATCAGCGTTGTCCTTCTTTTGCAACCAACACAACGTAGTGTGGGCATAGCCCATGCAGGGGTGAGTAAAAGCTACTCAGTAGGGACCCCAAGACCCCCAAAAGTCTCCCAAAATCCACAAAGGATAATTCACAAAGGAAAGATACAAACACGAAGTAACATCCGGTACTACTTAGGTATATGCCCATACATATACCTAAGTCATCAATTCTCGTTCGACTCCAACATCCGAGCTCAAGTACAACCCAGTCCACACAGGAAACCACAACCCAATCCACATAGGAAAGCATAACGTAATCCACAGAGGATATCAAGTCAATCATATTGAAGATAAGGATTAAAAGTCAAGATACAGCTTACACAGGTATACTTCTTCATATGACGATGGAGATGATCAGATATAGCCACTGATTCATATAAGTCGTCGGACCCACAAAGGATCGATAGGTACTAACCCCTACAATGACCCACAAAGGATCTGACCCACACAGGATCGATAGGTAACTAACCCCCGCAATGACCCACATAGGATTTGACCCAAACAGGATCGACAGGTAACTAACCCCCGCAATGACCCACATAGGATCAGACCTACACAGGATCTGTAGGCGCTGGCCCACACAGAACCGCTGAGCACTGACCCACATAGGATATGACCCACACAGGATCAGTAGCACTGATCCACGTCGGATATCTGAGTGTTGTAGTCGTCGTCGTCGAATCCACAGAGGATTTCTGCATAGTCGTCATCGTCGTCGCATTTGCAGCCAGCTCTAGGGTTCTCGCACACAGCAAGCTCATTCGGGAAGGTCCGCTCCACGAGCCGAGGGGATGATACATCAAATGACACATATTCCAGAGTTGATGTATCCAAAAGTTCCATATCATCAATAGGAACTCAACTTCACAGACGGCGCGTCAATCAGACGCCCGGTCTGAGAGTTATTGGCTTTTTTCGTCCCAGGGGCCCGGTTGGGTTTTAAGTCAAAACCAACCCAAATGTACTCCAACTGCGTCCAAACCTCGAGTGGAGTAAGCCAAAAGGTCCGTCTCACTAAGAAAAATCCAACAAAGTCGACGGCATGTCAATCGGACGTTCGGAGCTCAAGTTATAAGCATTTCCGCTCCGAGGGCCCGGTTGGTTTCGTGTACGAACCAACCCGGCCGAACCCCATGTACTCTGAAACCTTGAGTATAATATATCTAAACGACCATATCGATCCAAGGATCGCATTTCCGCTGACGGTGCATCGATCGGAGGTCTGTAGTCCAAGTTATGGGCAAAATACCATGAGAGGTCCGGAAGTGGGGGTTTCGGGCCCGGACCGACCCGGCCCGAGACCCCCTGGGTCGGCCCAAATCTTGTCGACCCGACCCGGGTCCCGGTCCGGCCCTCTTAGGCGCGGCCCGGCCCGGCCTGGGCAGCCACCCAGCGCGCTGGCGAGGGCCAAGCGGCTCGGCCGTTTCGGCCGAGCGGATGGGGGGTGCGGGGTGGCACGCTGCCCCCCGCCAGCTTGCAACCACGTCCCCCATGGGGGGGGGGGGGGCGCTCCTTGTCAATGGATGCGGTCGAGCGCCGCGTCCCGCCTCCCTCGGTCCCACGTGGTCGCGGGACCAGTGGTCTGCCGCCGCTGCCTCCTGGCGGCCGGCCGCCACCTCCGACTATCGTGCCGGCGAGGCGCGCCAGCGGAGTGTTTCGCGGACCACCGGACGAGCTCCGGGGGTCGGTTTTTCCTGCTGTCTTTGCCAACGGCCCTCCCGGGACCGGTTCTTCACTGCGAAGACCTCACAACGCTCGTGCGGCCTGCTTCATCGTCGCCTACTGATCCGCACACCAAGAACGAAGAGACGGTGGGTTCGGACTTGTTCGTTGGTCTGCACCCACCGCTTTAGCGGTTTAAAAGGGCTTCCAACAAATTTTAAACACATGACGATGATATAAATCACACAGATTTAATTGAACCAAAACCCCTACCTCAAGCGTCGTCGAGCAAGGGTTCGTCGCAGAAAATCACGTCGCGGAAGTAGGCGTCACGGAAGGGGGATCGTCGCGTCGCGGAGAAGGAAGGTCATGGAAGAAGCGTCGCGGAAGAAGCGTCAGTGGCGTCGCGGTACACGGCGTCACGTAGTCGATCTCCGAGGATTCGGCATTCTTCATCAGAGATCGGTGTGTTCTTCGCGTTCTTCGCGTTCTTCGCGTTCTTCGCGTTCTTCGCATTCTTCGACGAAGAAGATGAAGATCTTCAAGCCTCCCCTCTTTCTCCCAATCCCCTCTCAACACAACTAGACTAATAAAATAAGAGTTCTCTTATTTTATTTCTCAAGCCATGCATTTTAAAAAATTCAAAAGTGAATCAAACAATTAATTGAATTAATTTCAACGTTTAAACTGCCCAAATTAAATGAGGCGTTTCATAACAGAAAAACGCAAGGGTTGACTTCCAATTAGTAGGGGGTGCGGGTGCGTGACCTTAATAAAGAAGGGGGTTTAGGAAGAAAAGAAACGGTGGGGCTCTTGTGGGCCCCACCTCACAAATATCCTACCAAGTGGGTTGGATATTTTGGGTCCCACATCATCCACTTAACTTAAGTTAAGCAAAATAAAATAAAAGTCGGTTGCACCACTTTTATTTTATTCCTTAACTTAACCCCAAAAATTAAAAACCACACCCGAGAAAACGCAACTCCGGAAGAGGTGTTTCTAAGCAAATATCGGCGTTGCGATTCCATCAGTGCCCTCAGAATTCGATTCCAAGCACTGGTTCAAAAGTTAGAAAAACCCGCTCGTTCGTTCACTGAACGTACCTGAGCTAAACTTTGGAAAAAGATTCCGGGAAGACCGGGCCTCAGAATTAGGTGCTGTCAGAAACTGCGTTCTTGTAAAATTTACAAGAAAATTAAGAAAAACAATTCTTGAATTTTTCAGGTATTTACATTATATTTCACCTATTTTATTTATTTTTTATTCTTATATTATTATTTTATTTATGATGGAAATTAAAATTAGAAATTATATTTGGTTATACCTTTTCAAGACCTTTGCACATGCAAAATGTTTTTATGATGACTACACCACCCATGAAAGATTAGTTTTTCTTAGTAATCGATATAATTCTCACATTCTTAACATATATGTTTTGAATAAACGATATATTTTAATTCACTTAATATGATCTATGAATTGATTTTTTTAACTTAAAAGAAACCAATCATGAAATTGAATAATTAACCTAAAGCGCGTGAAGTCTAGTAATGCGTGAATTGTGAGAGAACAATATTAATAGGTAATACAAAACATTATGAGATCAATTTTTACGATTAAAATATAATACCTAAACTCATTTCATACTCAAATATATTATGTATATGATCCCTACTTCACCACTGGTCATAATATAGCCTTGGAATGATAATCAAAGAAAGGTGCTATGATTGTACGTTCTAAAGCCAGCCTCGGGTTTTATTCATTTCATCTTTGCGGTTGAGGTAAATTCTCAAAGGTACTGGGGGTCAAAAAATTAGAGGATCATAATTAAGTAGATTTTAATCTGAAATATAATGATTAATAAGTAGGTAAGGAGGTATATTTATATCTATTACAACTTCTAAAATATTTTTTTTATAAAGAACATATTCTAATTTTATTTTATCAGTCAAATTTCAAAAAATAAAAAAGATATGATCTTCTTCAAACACCCTATCATTTTTAGTAGCATGTTTTTTTAAAATAACTTTAATATGTTGTTTTAAGTACTACCTAATTAGATAATTTTCTAGTTCAGCCACTCTGTAGCACCTATGTACTAAAATATTTACACATCATTTGAGAGCATCCAAAACAACAGATTTCAATTTCTTTATACTTACCTATTTTCCCATAGAGACCTTAGATATAGAATAATATATGTAAGCATAGTTTTATCATTTTAATTCAATTTAAATGCTTTTAATTTATACATGTACATTTTAAATTTTATTTATTTTCATTTTAAATTCTTGTAATTGATATATCTTTTATGTTGCAATTAATTTACAACTCAATGATTTATAGAATAATTTTAATCAATTTTCTAAATTTTATTCATGTTTAGGGGATAATGACTAAATCTTATAGATTAGTGAGATATAATTACATGTTTTGATCTCAGATTAATGATATTTTTAGAATAGAGTTTGATAAAGTGTGTTGAATCTTTGATACCCTGGATTATAGGTTCTACATTAGATCATTTTGATTTGATCAATTTGATAAATTTGGCTTTGACTATTATATATATTCTCAGAAATTGTCTAAAGGTAGATTTCTCGTTTTCTATAGACAAATAAAATTACTAATTTCTTATTTAGATTTTGATTCATAGGTTCCATTAGTTACCATATTTTATCCCTTACATTGTTAAAAACCCTTCTATATAAAAATAATAACCAAATTTAATAATATACTTTAGTGAGAGATAAATGACTTTAGGTTAAAACTAATGATAAATTAGAAAGATCAAGGTAATAATTATGTATAGTGTGTAAAATTAAATACCATAAACCTAGACACATGGACACATACAAATAGAAGATGTGAAAATTTTGGAAACTATAGACACATGGGCACACACCAATAGGGAATGCGAATGTTTTGGAAAATATCTCTCATTATGAATGATTATACTTTTCAATGATTTTTGTCAACCTATAAACCATTAGAGTCAGGTTTAGGGAGGAAATCCCAATTATTAATTTTTTAAGTTCCTTATTCTCCTAGGCCAGGTTGGATAACACATATTTTTGGGTTAAGATGCACAAGAAAAAATGGATCTAATTTAAAATGGGGTTAAATGGATTGATGAGACAAATCTATGAACTTAATATAATCAATTTTAATCAATGCAGACCTAAGAAAAATCCCCCCCTTTTATTTTATTATAATTAAAATTTCATGTAACACCATTTCAAAAATTATATATATTTTATGATATATTATTAATACATGGAAAATTTGAAATTTATGAAAAAATGACCGTGTTTAATAGTTAGTATTTTTTAAGTATCCATCCTAAAAGGAGAGAGAGAGTGTGTGTGTGGAAAGGAAAAAACTGTATCTCTATAATCAAAATAGTTGAAGGAGAACCTTTAAGAAAGTTATAGTAGAAAAATTACAATAATGGAGTAAAAAAAGAGTAATGAGGGAAGGAAGAAGAGTATCTGCTAACAAGATCACTTTTTTGAATCTTAAGTTGAACCTCCCAAGGTTCTGCTCCCAACAACAACTAGCTGAAAATCCAATTAATAGGTCCCCTTCCCATCACACCACCTTCCTTTTTATTACCACAACTTCTCATAAAAACCAACAAAAAATAAAAGGAAAACACTTCCCATAGTCTTATTAAACTCTAACTTCACTATACACATATGCATCCCCATACACACATGATTGACAACCCAAACCTACACATACCTCTACCAGTCCATACATACACACCCACTTGACAACCTCACCCAGCCCGTGTTTTTAACAAATATCCCCAACTAACCCACATTACCAATAGTTTTGGTTAAATATAACTAATTTTATTTTGAATAAATATATTTAAACATAGTTAAAAATATAGGTGGAACCACGTGATAAAACACAACTAGTAAAAATGGTATTCATAATTTTTATTTTTTTATGGAATTTATTAAAATAATTGACATTGAAACTTAATCTTACATGTATGTTATATAAATAACTATGTTATACTATTTAAAAATACTGAACTTAAATTTTTTTCTTTTTTTATTACACCAACATCTCCATTTCTATTCCCTCTCGATAGTTTATCCAACTTCGTAATCCTTCTAAATCTCTCCCTTTTTTATGATTAGTCTCTAGAATTCCCCATTATCGCAAATGGACTCATTCCCCTCATCCCCTCAACTATCCTCACTCATTACCTCTTCCCCCTCTTTCCCCCCACTTTGGATAGATTCCCTTTCCTTGACTAACCCTGCACGGCTTACAAACAACCCCTCTCCCATTGGAAACATCCCCACTTTTTTCCATTGATCAACCCCAACTTGGTATGATATTTTATTTTAGTTTATTCAATTTGTGTGTATTTTTTAATTTATATGTGCATGCTTATATGAATATTTATGTCTCTTTATTTTTCATTTATACTCATTATTTTTTGTTGTTGTTTATATTGTTGTATTTTTATTATTATTAATTTTTTTTAAAAATAACATAATTTTTATAATTATATAGCATCATACTTTCATTTTTCAGGATATTTAAATAATTCATCACACATTTTAATGTAAATTTTAATTTTTATTTATAATATATAACAACTTATTAATATAGGAAGGGAGTTGACAAATTCTTGTAATTTACTAAATTAAGTGTTAGAAAAAAACTTTTTTATATAATAAGCATATAAATATTATAAAATTAGCATAAATAGAAATCAAATATCATTTAATTTGAAATGTATTTAACATGAGTTATTTTCATTATGTAACATCTTTGTAATTGCTCTATTTTTCCTTGTAAAGCATTGTAATATTTTAAATAATATTTTTGAAGTTATGTGCTAAGTTAGATTGGGATCCTGAGGGTCGAGGAGGCTCAATATTGATGTAATAAAAATATTAAATATATTATATCATGCACGCGTATTTTTAAAAAAATAATGGGATAAATATTAAATAGAGTCTTGGATGGAAAAACTGAGACCTCTATTGACTTTGGAATACAGGTTTTACCTCAGGAGTGACATAAACTTTGTCGGCATCTGATATTTGGTTAAAAAGGAAATGTGGGAAGATTAGTAAATTCAATAATATATTTCATCAAATATAGCCTCCTCCTATTAAAAACCAATTATGGAACAATCCTAGGGTTAGTGACATAACCTTGGGGATTTTAGAGGAGCAGTAGTGGAGTGCATTGTGTCATTGATGGATTGTAGTCCAATGGATCAGTACTGATGGTATCGTTTAAGCTCATAGAGTTCATTGATCTCACCAACGACAATAGAGAAACTGTTCTTCATCAAAAATTGATAAAAATTTGAGGTAGGATTTTGTTTTTTTTGATTTTATCCATTTTTGTTTATCCCATGTAAAATGACAGTCAATCCTTATAACAATGTTTATTCGTAGATTTATGGTCGATTCACAAGTATCACTTTATCTTCTTAGAATTTTGAATTGATGATATTTAATGAATCCTTATTTAAATTCCTCTTCGTTCATTGATTATACATCAAAGGATTGAGGAAAATCCAAAAAATGTTTAAGGTTCATTCCTTACATTTACAATTTGTGGTTTTCTCACCCCATTCTACGTGTGATCATCATAGTTTTTTCATTTAGATGATAGTTCGACAAATACCCAGTGAACAATCATTGCAAAATCAATCTTTGGAATAATTGATTCTTACCAAGGGTTCAGTTTCAAGATCGATGGCATGATCAATGTGTGTGATGAAGATGACGTATCAAGATCAGATAAGAAGTTTATGTTTCTCAATTTGGGAATTTTAGAATGGAAGTGCGATGTGAGATTATTTGTGATGGAATTTGAGTGGTTGGAATCTATTCACCGATGATGGATAGGTATATATGATCCCAAATCAGTGTTTATTAGTGGGTTTGGTGGCGGCAGTGTAGGAAAGATGCATAAAATAGTTTGGGTTTTCTGAGAAAATCCATATTACATGACATGTACTCTAGAAGAACAAACTTTATGTGGTCCCCTCTTATGGTTCTAGGGATTACACATAGAGAAGAATATCACACATCGTGTGATACATGTCACATTAAATGTGGCATGAAGATTCCAACTTAGAATGTACCCTAGGGGTATATGGGCATAAACGCAACCAAACACACATGCACAACCAGAGTACATGGGCATGACCTAGTAATCAGACATGACCAGGTACACGGGGATGACTAGAGTACATGTGCATGGCCCAATTTACACATGCACAGGTCAGAGTACACGGACTCGGGTAGGTGGCACATACCGAGTGCCATCCCAACCTCTACATGCCATGTATCCTAAAAGTATACACCATGTATAAGTAAAATACATGCCACATGATATAGTGAGACACGGGTAGACCCAGGGAAGGAAAGAAATGCCAAGTATGCTCAATACACACCATTTACTTTCTCTAGGGTAGTATGGGGCCCTAAATCTGTTCAGTGTGGACCTATTTTCTAAATGGATCATTCCCTTATCCAATCCCCATGAGGATATAGTGATACATTATGTCCTGAGCATAATATGTGATTCCATATATGTGGATAGTCTAAAAATAGAGTTCAAGAATCCCTTTGTGTGACTCGAGGTGTGATCCTCTATCATTTATCCACCTTCCCTATATGGGTTAGGAGGAATCACCATGACTAATATTCATAGGTGTATGATACCCTACATAGTGGGTTATTCTAGGTATGGTCTATTATATTCCAGATATATTGGGTGAGATCCCCTGTCTTTGTATCAAGATATTCAGAGTTCTAATGAGTAATTCTTCATTAAGGAGCCCGATGGGAATGACCTCTCAGATGAGTGTCATTAGTGATAGCATGGTTCATGGAGTGACTTCTCCCAGATGATAATTATGTTGAAGCCTCGAAAAAAATCATGTGTCAGGTAGCATGGTTGAGACAACTTTGAGACTTTGTGTCTATCATGAGTATATCCATGTATTCTATTACTATGTATCTTTTTCTATTTGAAATATCTTCATAATGATGAGTTGAATACCCTTTTAATTATTTATGTTTGGTGATTTTAGGTGTCCTACTGGGTATTGTTATACTCACCCCTTCATGTGCTCTTCCCACACTTGTCATGTCATACACAAACGATGATCCTTTTGACAGATTCCTAAGAGGACCAAGAGAAGACATAACATTGTTGAGCTTGATAGATTCTGGTTCATAATAGGTGTTACATTTGATATTAGTCCCCTCTAATTTAGCAGTTTAGACTCTTTTTATCAGTTTTGGTGGGCTTGTATTTAACCCTTTATGCTTTCTAGTATTTTTTCATACTCTTATGTGTAATATAGATGTATGCATGCATTTGGTATTAGTTGTATTTTATCTATAAATATGGTGTTTGGTGATTTGTGTGTGTATAGGTACCTTCATATAAGGCCTTCTACATGTGTGATATGCCTACTCAACAATTATTGTCAACCCATGGCCTATTGAAGGTGGTATTGGTGTGTAACCCTTAGCTTTTTCTAGCCAAGTGGGCCTTGGTGGGTTGAGTCATTATAGAGTGGTATTTTATTAGGTCATATTGGGAATAGATTTGGTGATTGTATATATTTGAGATTGGTTTAGGAACTAGGGAAACAATGTTAAAGTGTTTCAAGTTTGGCTCCGAGCCCAGAGACTCCACTGTTAGTGCAGTGGCTAACATATCCATTCACCAGGACTTTGAAAACCTTATTGTTGACATGATACATATAGACACAGGTTGTAGAGAAAACATTGGTACATGCATCATATTGGAAATATTTGTGGTTTCAATGAGCTTCTTGAGTCAGTTCCCCAAATATAATCTTTGGTCGCGATACGTCTTGATTATTTAAGGATTCCTTCACGATGAAAGCCAGCCAAGATTCCATAGTGGGATATCGATGATGATCTTCCTAGTGATGATGCTTTATTATAGGTACCTACACAGGATGTGGTACCTCTGGGTGGTATTCTAGTCCTTCCACCACCCATTGAGTATAAGGTTTTCCCGATAGTATCGACCGAGGATGTGAACAATATGAGAGCACCCCATAAGTTTTAGAGGCAGATACCTCTTAGGATTCAGTGTGATCCAGACCTCCCGAAAGCTAAGATCTAGCTAGAGCCAGTTACCTAAGTTTTTCTCTTTGTGAGCACACTTCTTGTCTAGATGGTGTTCCTAGTGGAATGTCTTCTTTAGGGATCTATAGGGTGATGGTGGAGTCTAGTGATTCATACACACAATGAGATAGTTCTCTCCTGGATGAAGTTCTAGAATCTATTTATGGAGGATTTTTATCCAACCACATTGTGAGCAGTTCTTATCCAGGATCTTCTATAGCTTCATCAGGGCGACATGACCATCGAAGAGTATTATTCAAGGTTCAACAACCTCTTGTGATACTCTATGGATATGGTTCATGATCCTTTCTTCTGATAACAGACCATTGATAGAGGATTACACCAAATTATCATAGATAAAATGATATGTTTATGAATTTATACCTTTATTAGAGTGTTTGAACATGATTTTGTGGTGGAGAGGTTTTTGGCCAAATAGAAACTGAAATTTGGTGCTGATAGTGGAAACACAGGACCCGAGACCTCAGTAACTGGTAGATAATAATATGAATAGGGATTCAAGTGTGTAAGACACATTAGGAGATGGTCTTGGGATATAGGGTCTACAATTGTAGGCTCGTAGGATGGTTCTATTTAGCTGAGGGAGTGAAGATGTTTCTCTTGTGATGGTTAGGGATATCTCATATGGGGTTGTCCAACCCACCATACAACTAACAGAGAGATAATTGATGTACCACCTAGTTAGAGATAGTGGTAGGAGAAATGAGTTTTGTAGGGTGGTGGACATGGAAGAGGAGTAAGAAGAGAAGTGGGAGGTGGAAAAATAGTTTGACTTATTGCCACAATTACCCCTAGGTGGTCCACACCAGGCTCAGGGACCTGGTGGTCTGGGACATGGGCAGCTGTAGGAAGTAGAGGATTTTTTACCCATAGGATCTAGGGATGATTTGAGGTAAGCTATGTGTCTTTTCTACCATAGATTTTGTATTGATAGACATAGGTGTGAGCCACTCCTTCCTTGACCCATCTACTATTTGAGACTTAGAGATCTGATAGAGATTTTGGATCGACCCTTGCAGGTTGAGACTCCTACTAGAGAAGATTTAGTGATCAAACACCTCTGTTAACAATGTGACCTAACTCTTGGAAGAGAGAGCCTCTCGTTGTCTCTTTTCATAGTTATGATGTGTCCTTACAATGTAATCCTTAGTATGGATTGTCTCTTTACAGTTCTTGCATATATTTATTATATTAGACAGAGGATGTAGTGTGTCCACTTAGATGAGATTATTTTTCCCTTATTGAAGAGAAGTAAATGTTGGTAGATATGAACACACCTTTTTACCAAAGGATATATATGATTACTCATCAATTGGTTAGTATTACCATTGTATAATTATATGTTGAGAGCTTTTAGTTACCTACTGTGGCGGTGGAGTACAAAGATGTATTTCTTGAAGAAGTTACGGGCTTAACTTCCTATAAAGAGATATAATTCTACATATAATTGTACCTAGGGATTTTCCTAATATTTTCACCAATATATTGGATGGATATGACAGAGCTTCATGAGCTAAAGGTGTAGTTGGAGGACTTTTAGAGGAAGGGATTTTTCAGACTTAGTGTGTCACCATGGGTAGCCCCAATTTTTTTCACCAAGAAGGTGGATAGGATCTTGGGGTTGTATGTGGATTACCATTTCCTTAACTATGTACCCATGAAGAATAAGTGCCCACTACTGAGAATTGATGACCTCTTTGATCACTTATGAGGGATGACATGGTTCTCAAAGATTGACATCAGATCGGGATATCACCGGCTCCGAGTATGAGACAAGGATATACCAAAGATGGAATTTTAATGTCACTAAAATCATTATGAGTACTTTTTAATGCCTTTTAGCATAGAGAACGCCCCAATAGTGTTCATGGGACTCATGAACCTGATCTTTCAGCCTTTCCTGGACCATATTGTAGTAGTCTTTATCTATGACATCCTAGTGTACTCGGCGTCCGAGGAGGAGCATGAGAGACACATTAGGATGGTATTGGACATACTCTAAGAATAGAAAATTTATGGGAATCTCTAAAAGTGTCAGTTATAGATTCAAGTGCTCTAATTTCTAGAACATATCATCTTAGAAGAGGGTATGGAATTATACATAGATAAGGTTGAGGTAGTGTTATCTTGGGTTCCACCCAAGATCATGAAAGAGGTGCAGAGATTCAATAGGTTAGTATCCTACTACATGATATTCATGATCAATTTCTCAAATATACCATCACCCTTGATTTCCTTAACCTGGAAGAGGAAACCTTTCCTTTGTATTAAGAGGTTATAATAGTCTTTTTAGGAGTTGTGACAGAGTTTGACGAGAAACCACATATTGAGACTTCTAGAGGAGGGTGTTGAGTATGTAGTATTCAGCGATGCCTCTAAGGCAGGACTTGGATTCATCCTAATGTAGAGGAAAGCAGTGATTACTTATGGGTCCCAATAATTGAGACCTAATTAGTAGAACTACACTACCTAGGATCTATATATGGCATTCTCGGTCTTCACCCTGAATATGTGGAAACACTATCATATGGGTGAGGGTTTATCATCTATTTTAAATAAAGGAGTATCAAGTATATCTTCTCATAGAAGAATCATAACTTGACATAGAGATGATGACTATAGTTTCTCTAGGATTATAAATTCAAGATAGTCTGTACTCATAATAAGGGGAATATGGTGGATGATTCTCCCAATAGGAGATCTCATTAATAATTGTTGAGAGAGGAGTCAGAGAAGTTATCCTATTTGTAGTTGTCATTAGTGGATGAGGATGGTTCATTTTACCTCCAATAGATGTTTCTTACGCCATCTCTTTTACAACATGTTAAGGAGGCTCAACTTGGAAATACTGACTATGAGACCTTATGTGTCTATATATCCACTAGACATGCTCTTGATAAATTTTATAAAGGTGAGGAGAATTCCATCCTTTTTAGAGGGTGAACAATAGTACTAGTGACATTGCATGATGAGGCAATGGGAGATTTTCATAAATCTCCCTTAGGGGCACATCTAGGTGTGGTGAAGATGTACTAGGACCTATGAAATTAGTTCTAATATCAGGTATGTAGAAGTTTATTATTGAGTTTCTCTCTCAATACCACATTTTTTAGCTGGTGAAGGCTGTGTAACAGGTTCTATAAGGTTTGACTCAACCCCTTGAGGTGATAGAATAGTAGTGAGATGGTACATCTATATAATTTTTTACGATGTTACCATGATCATCTAGAGGACATGATTCCATTGGGTGAACATAGACTAACTCACCAAGTCGACCCACTTTTTAGCTATCTGAGAGGTGTTCAGCAGAAAACATGGGATGCCATTATGTGAAGGTGATATTCGAGCTTCATAGAGTTCCCTCGATGATCATTTCAGACCGTGATACTCATTTCATATCATGACTATAGAGAGGATTTTATGAGAACTTTGGGACTCAATTGTGTTTGATCACAATGTTTCATCCCTATAGTGCTGGCCAGACAGATTAGACTATTCAGGTTTTAGTGGTCGACTAGTTTTGGTTTGACCTTTCTCCTTTCTAGTGTTTGGGTATGATTGAATGGAATCCATTAAAATCCTCTTAGTGTATTCTTTTTAGTGATAAGGATGTATCCTATCTTGACTTCACCCTAAATGCACTAATAGATCATCATTCTAACACCATAATAATGCTTTAAAGATGTTGGTCTTGTTTGGGTGGCTCTCTTTCGGTGTTTCATGGTGGATGCGTTGTTTCCTTCATGTTTTGGTATTAGGAAATCATCGAACGATGGTTATGAGCTTCGGTGAATGTTCTCATGGTTAATTATAGGTACCTTCTAGGAAGGCATTGGGGTTTATTTGGAATACAATGGCCTTATAAGTTGGGTGTTTTGAGAATGGTAAGTTGGCCAGAGTGGCTCGACTCGTTGTTCCTATTTTCAAGGTGTTCGGTTAGTGAAGGACCGTCTCTGGAACATCATCAGGTGGAGGAAAGTTTGGTTATTTTGTGTAGTTCTTTTCTTGAACAACCATCCCGACTTGGGCTTTGAGTTCGATGGGGATCGATCATTTTAACCATTTCGAGAATCACATGAGAAGCGTAATTGTAGAACTTGGAGACGTTCTTGTAAGGAAATTCCAACGGTGGTTTGAACTGTAGTTTGGAATTTTCCACTTTACATTAAAGCCTAAGGTGGGAAGTACCTTTGGATAGTTTCTTAATAAGAAGATTATGTGATCATTTCTCTGGTTAAACAGGCTCAAGTAAGAGCCGTTTTGAGGTTTTGGTTGGAAAATGGGAATTGGATTGAGTTTTAAATGGATTGAGAGCCGATTTCTTAAATGGATACTTAAGGGAGAATTAGGCATTTGGAAATGCAATGCAACCATATGAAAAAATCTTACAAATCCTTGTAGATCATGTAAGGTTTATGCTGTTCCTGGAGGCTTATAGGGGTGAGAAGTTATAAGGTTGGAATGTTGTAATGATCCTCATTTTGGACCAGACTAAAATGAGAAGGTTTTTGAACTTTTTCAATTACTGAATAGGTTGTTTTTAAACTAAAGCTTTGAAAATCAATTCCAAGAGTTGGAACCATTTAAAGTGGTGTTTTTGGATATGGGTGAAGGATCGTTATGTTTCCCAGGTTACTCGAGAAGTTTTGGGAGCGATAGACCACAAAAATAAGGTTTTTAAGGACCACCACAGGGCACACCATTTTTCTAAAACCATACGGCCCGCTATAGGAAACCATGATTCCCTTTTTAAGTGGAACAGAAGTTGTCACACGAGTTACACATAGCTTACTAAAACATGCGCTCAACTCACATAGGTAGTGGTAATTGGATAATTTCTATACACTATTCTCTGCATGGTTGGGGAACAGTTTCCATACTGTGTAGCCATCCCATGCGAAATACCTGAGGTTCCCAGAAGAGGGCGCATGGCTGGTACACTATTTTCTAAACGTTGCGGCCCAAATCATGCGCCGAGACCATGTTTTAAAATAGGTTAAATTTAATTAAATTAAAAATTAAAAGAAAATAAAAATGCAAACTCTCGTCCTACCCCCTCTCTGTGATGTCACACCTCCCCCTATTCCCTAGCCGTGTGCACAAGACCCCCTTCTATAGCTCCTTCCATTCTTCGATCTCCATCTAGATTTCAACGTGATTTCTCTCTAAAGCTTCTAGGTATGGTCTATGGTCCGTCCTCCATTCATTTTATGGATTATTTTTTGCCTTACTATCACCCTACATGGTGTGGTCGAACCCTAAGGTTTATGTTGGACCCATATTTTGGTTTTATTCTAAATCTAGGGTGTGTAGTGCCTCACCCAGGACCCCTTTGCACGAGTTCTGACATCCATCATCAAAGAAGAAGTGTATTCACTTCATTTTGGTTCACTGCCAATGGTTCAAGGTGAGGTTTTCTTCTGCTGTTGTTTTTTTACCAATTTTATTTAAGATCTTTAAGGGTTTTTGACTTCCTGATATTAAATAGGTAGTGCATTGGACTACGTCATGTGGTTTCGAATTTCTATTGCCGTCCGAGGTAAGACTTTATGCATTCTTCTTGGTTTCACACCATTTAATTTTGAAACTTAAGGTGTTCCGAGTCTCTATAATTGTTTGTAGGGAGTTTTGATCATCCTTGATGGTTCACATTCCCATACATAGGTATGTACAAATATAAATATATGAATATATTTCATGTACGTGTTCCCTCATGGCATAGAGAATCACATGAATTTATATATATATTTATGTGAATTTATTTGCGTGCAAGTTTTTGATAGCAGTTCCTTGTTAGAAAGCGTTAAGAACCAAAGTAGTTTGGTGTGGTTTACTATTTGAGGTTGGGTCCATTTCTATTCCCCTTTTTATTTAAGAAATCATTAATTAATTTATTGCACATTTTTGTATTCTTATTAATGATTTTCCTTATGTAGTAGTTTCTCTATAAATGATCTTATTTGTAAATTCATGTAATGATTCAATGAAACAAATGAGTTGTTTTATAAATAAAGTCTTGGTTTCGTAATAAAAACCCTCCAACGGAGGCACACTGCCTTCAAGCTAAAAATATATGTCAGATTTTTATACTTTTCTTAGCTCATTGATATGATAATTCCCTATTCTTTATTGACTTGGTTTCTAAATGGATATTTCCTATTTTATCAAAATGAGTGTTTGAACCAAATCACACTCTAAGTTCCTTAGACTTTTAAGATGAGTTTCCTAAGTAGGAATGTGGTTTAATGACCATGTCACCTCTAAGTGACTCCTCTATTTATCCTATAATTGTTATTACCATGTTTTCAATTAGATGTTGAATTGGTTGAGGTGAATGGCTTTGATTTGGATGGATTAAATGAGATAGTGGCATCTTTTAAATTAAATGACCACGTCACCTTTCCTCGACACTTATATCATGTAAACCAATTTTCCATGTCAGGAAAATTGAGTGTGTTAACACTATAGAGGATGGATCGCCTAATGAAATATTTTCATTTGAATGGTTTAAATGGGATAAAATGTGTTAATTTGAAACGTGTAAGAGGTTATTACTTATGTGTTGGTTTTTAAATGAGTTTCCTTGTGTATAGATTATGAATATGGTTATTCTATTTGAAATGAATAAGAGGAACTACCTTATGCATTATATTAGAATTAAGATAATGATTGTAAAAGATTATGGACGGGATCCATTCATACCCCATGCTATCTATGTAAATGATTATGGATGGGAGGCATGCCTACCTCGTGCCAGCTATCTTCCAATTATAAATGAGAGGAAGGCTTACCACATCCCGATTATATATATATGTTTATGGACAGGAGGAATTATTACCCCAAGCCAGCTTATTACATATGTATGGGTGGGAGGAATGATTACCCCACACCAGTTATAACTTCTATATGTATATGGATGGGAGACATTCTTACCCAATTCCAGTTATCTTCTATTATGGATGGATGACATTCTTACCCCATGCCAGCCTATTATATATGTATGGGTGGGAGGGTTGCTTACCCCATGCCAGTTACAACCTCTATATACATGTATGGATGAGAGGAATTCTTACCCCATGCCAGATAATATATATATATGTATACAGTGACACGATAAAACTCTTATTCCCGCAATGAGTCGAAGTTGGTATAGTTGTTAGGTTTCCCTCAAGAACCTAGATCGATGTTATTTATTTATGTATCTTAATTTATTTACTCTTCTATACCTACACACTATCTTAATTTTTATCAAATTGGTTTGGTCTTGGCACCATGGGTGTCAAATTATTGATATTTCATCTCAAACCCTTATTGGGTACCTTTGGTACCCAAGTAGACCATATACTCATAGGATCTAGGTTGATTGTTGTATGCTTGTACCTAAGGAGTTAGGAGATAAGGAATGAGCTGGAGCTTGAGATGCTCATGGAGATCACCTGTGGGGATTGTTGTCTTTTCATTATTTGAGTCATGTACTATAGCATGCTGTTGTTTATGAATTTCCATTTTGTAACATTACCATGTCATGCATTCATCCATTATATAAACTGGTATTGGACACTTTTGTTCACCTATTTAAGAATATGTCTTCTGCTGATTTACATTTCTATTTAATTATTTCATTGTTTACTGTTATTATTTACTCTATGATACTACTTCACAATTCTGATAAGAGGTTATAGTCTCTCCACTATCATATCCCAAGACCCTCACTACTATTCAATAGCCTCTAGCATATGAGGATATGTGCTTAAGGCCATGTGATCCACCGGTCTAGCCACTAGTTTGATGGTAATCCAGGTAGGGACGTTACAAGCTCTTGTAATAGTAACCATCTTAGTTTCTCATTCGATCCAATAATTGGTATCATAGCTGGTTATACTATTCATACTTTCTATGTTTTTTTACTTTATCAACTAAAAGTTTTTTTTACTACTTGTTTATAAATTTTTATACACTAACATGTTTGTGTAGAAAAGTGATTTCTGTTGTTTTTAAGATGGAGGGGTTAAATGCTGAAACCCTTGAAAATATCAATCCAAGTAGACCACTTATATTTGATGGTGCTGACTATGAGTATAAGAGATATTGAATGAAAACTTTTTTTATCAACATAGAAGTTCATAATTTTTTGATGTTTACTGAAAATTAAAATATTCCTAGTAAGGATGTTTCTACATTCACAAATCAAGAGAAGTTTGAATATAAAATAAATTATAGAGTAAAGAATAACCTTTTATTCTTACAATTAGGATCATATACAGTCAGATTTCATCTTGTGAAGCTGCTAACAGTATTTGGAAGAAGTTAGAAATCACACATTTTGGTACTTCCAAAGTTATTGAAACAAGATGAGCGAAGCTTCCAATAGGTTATCAAGCCTTTAATTTTTTACCCAGTGAAATAGTTTCCAAGATACACCAATGGTTTATGAATATTATCAATAGTTTATAGTCTCTTGGAGAAAAAGGTCTTGATGATAATATTTTGGTTGAAAATATTATTGATATAATTCCCAATGAGTGGGAATTTAAAATAAATGATGTGGATGACACAAGGAAGATTACCAATCTAACTCTTGATGATTTTATTTTAACCCTCATGCAATATGGAATATTAAAGAGAGATTCTGAAAAAGCTAAAAATAAAAAGTGTGTAGTTACTTTTTCTACAACACCAACTATTCCTAATAAAGTACAATCACCAGAAAAAGTTATGAAATCTTCAAGGAAAAAGAAATTTATTATTCAATCAGATTCTAGTACATTATATCTTTCTAATAATGAGTTGTAAAATATTTCTAGAAGGAAGAAAAAGATTTTGGGAAAGTCATATCTTCTGTATAGATATAAAAACTGTAAGAAGGATAAAAGTAACAAGAAGGATTATGAAGTAATTTTCTATGAATGTAAGAATATAGGAAACATTAGACCTGATTTTCATAACCTAAAGATAGATTAAAGTAAAGGGAGTAATTATGATATAAATTAAAAGAAATATTACAAGCCTAAGAACAAAAAAAGTCTAATATCTTAATACACTTGGAGTACCAATGGTGAAGAAAGTTCTTCAAACAAAAATAATTCCAAATTGAAAAATACAAGACTTTTTATGGAAATTCCTTTAGTGAAAAAATATTTAGTGAATAAGGTTCACACTTTTAACTACTTCACTAATATTTTTTTAAAGAAAAACTATCCTGATGAGAAAAACTCTACATCATCCAATGAATAATCTCCCTTAATATAATAAGACAATACTTTATATAGTTATGATGATGTTTTTAGATTTGAAAAACTTTCAGAAAATGAAAATTGTAAATTTTTTAAAAAACGTGATAATTACCAACATTAACTTACAAAGGTAGATTTAGTAATAACTCATTTAACTAATGAAATATCTGATCTTTCTAAATATCTTGAGAATTTTTTTTTGAAAAAGATACTTTTTCAAAATAAATGGGGAAAATAATTTATTATAAAAATACTTTTGAAAATGATTTTTATAAACTTAGTCTTATTTGTATTTATAATGTGAAAAAATCTTAGGTGTAAAAATAAAATCTAAAATATCTAGTTTAAAGAAAATTTTTCTAAGTTTACCAATGGAAAAAAAAACTTTAACAAAATGTTTAATGAAATTAGACCTCATGGTAATAATTCTGTAATGGGTTATAAAAATAAAAATATTTTTTAGTAATAATTATTTTGTTCCAAAAAGAGAACCATTTTCTACAAAATTCCAGTGGTAGACATTGGAAGAAAAATTATTCTTTTAATAGATTTCAATATATTGGTTTTTATAAAGCTTGTTTTTTATGGAAAATAAATTTACTCAATGAAGTAATTTTTGTCAAATGTGGATTCCTAAAATATTATTTTATGAAAACACCACACCCAAGAAGTTTTGGGTTCCAAAAAACTAATTATTTTTTTTTAGGAAAAGAAAGAAAGTATAAAAAACAAAAATATTTAGTGCATGGTTAGTGGTTTCTCTAGAAACATAACTAGAAGAAAATATTTTTTTAAGAATATTATTAAGATGGATAAAGTAAAAGTAACTTTTGGAGATAATTCTCAAGAAGAAATCATTGGCATAGGTAACATTGTTATTTTTTGAAAATCCATAATTTAAAATGTTTTATTTTTTGTAGGAATTAAGCACAACCTTATAAGCATAAGTAAATTATGTGATGAATGTTATCTTGTAAAATTTAGGAATGATAAGTGTACAATACATAGTTCAAAAGATGAATTTATTCTTTCTTCCAATCAGTATGATACTTTTTTAAAACTAAACTTATAATACATTAGGAGCCAAGACTTACCTTTCCTTAGTGAAATGGAAGAACATTCTTGGTTATGGCATAAACGTTTAGGACATTGTAACCTTATAAACTTATCTTAGTTGACTAAGAAATGGCTTGTTAAGGATCTACCAGAACTTGAATATGATTCTTTAAAAGTTTGTGATCCTAATCAATATGGTAAGAAACATAAGTAAGGATTAAAGTATATTAGTGAAGTATCAACTTTTAATGTTTTATAGTTAGTGAACATGGAATTATTTGTTCCTACACAAACTGAAAGTATTATTGGAAAATACTACATATATGTTTTAGTTAATGATTAAACTAGATACACATGGGTCTATTTTATTACAAATAAATATGATGCCTTCAGTTATTTTAGAACCTTTTTAGGCAGAATTAAAAATGATAAAAACCACTCCTTAGTAATAATTCATAGGGATCATAGTGAAGAATTTGAAAATTCTGATTTGAAACTTTTTGTAATAAAGAAGTTATTAAACATAACTTTTCATCACAAAGAACCCCATAAAAAATTCTATATTTGAAAGAAGAAATAGAATTCTCTAGGAGATTACTACAACCATACTGAGTGAATACTCAGTTGATAAACATTTTTGGGCTGAAGTAGTAAGTTTTACCTGCTATACTATAAATCAATTTTAAATTAAAACTTTTATGAATAAAAATCCTTATGAGTTATGGACAGGAAGAAAACCAAAGTTTACTTACTTAAAAGTATTTGTATGAAAAGTATTCATATTGAATACTAAAGATAATCTATATAAGTTCACACCCAAATCTAATGAAATACGTTTTAAGGGTATTCCACAACTAGTAAGGATTATAGTGTTTTTAGTAAAAATTATTGCGATGTTGAAGAAATAGTACATTTTAAGTTTGGTGAAACCAATACCTTTGTTTTCAAAAAACCCCAACCAAAATCTTCAGATTTTATTTCCAAAACTAATTTTCAGCCTATATTTGAAAGTTGTTCTAATAAGGAA
Source organism: Viscum album (assembly GCA_963277665.1). Classification (NCBI taxonomy): domain Eukaryota; kingdom Viridiplantae; phylum Streptophyta; class Magnoliopsida; order Santalales; family Viscaceae; genus Viscum; species Viscum album. Next base: position 1,138,281,031 of record OY728155.1, on the reverse strand, counting down.
ATAACTCAAGAATATTTTTTTGAAGTAATTCCTCAGGAATATTTTCAAGCTATTACTAAAGAATAGAATTTTGAAAACTCAGGAAATCAGTTTCTTCTTAGGAATCATCCAAGTGAAAATATCATTGGTGATGCAGATTAACCAATTAGGACTAGAAGTTCTTTGATAAATTAAATTGAGCACCTAGATTTATTATCTCAATTTAAACCTAAAAATCATGATGATGCTTTAGGTGATGAGGATTGGATACAGGCAATGCAAGATGAACTCAATGATTTTGAAAAAAACAAATTCTAGACTTTAGTTGATCGACCTAATGAAACTTATATAATTAGAGTAAAATGGGTTTTCTAGAATAAATATGATGAAAATAGAATAATAGTTAAAAATAAATCAATACTTTTTGCTAAGGGATATAACTAATAAGAGGGAATATACAATTAAGAAACACATGCTCTGGTAACAAGACTTGAATATATAATAATAAATCTAGCCTTTGCAACATTCTTTAATTTTAAACTATTTCAAATAGATATGAAGTGTGTTTTCATTAATGGATATGTACAAGAAGAATTTTATGTAGAACAACCCATATTTTTTAAAATGAAAAACATCTATAACATGTTTATAAACAAACCAAAGCACTATAGGGATTTAAATAATTGCCTAGATCTTGGTATGAGAGGTTAAATGGATTTTTGTTGCAAAAATAAAGTTAAAGGAGTTTTAAATCCAAAAAAAAATTATAAAATAAGTTAATAAAAACATTATGATTGTGAAAATATATTTTGATGACATTATATTTGGTTCAAATCAAAAATATTTAATAGATTCCTTTGTAGATCTTATGAAACTTGAGTTTGAAATGAGTATGATGGGTGAGTTAACATATTTTCTTGGTTTTCAAATGTTATAAAAACCATAAGGTACTTTTATATCACAACATAAGTATAGAAAATATTTATTTAATAAATTCAGATATGAAAATACTAAAATTATTATTACTCCCATTACTGTAAAATGAATTTTTCATTATCTTAATGGAATTATGGATTTAGGATTATACTATTCTTCTAGAAATGTTTTTGAACTCAAAAGTTTTTCAGATGCCGAATTTGGGGTATTTATAATGTATAGGAAAAGAAAATCTAGAACATTTCATTTATTAGGTTTATATTTAGTTTATTGGTCTTGTAAAAAACAACAATATGTAGCACCTTCCACTTCTAAAGATGAATATGTGGCAACTGGAAGTTGTTGTGGTCAAATGTTGTGGATGAAACACACACTCAGAAACTATGGAATGATTTTTAATAAAACTAAAATACTTTGTGAAAACACAAGTGCCATTTTTCTAAGTAAAAAACTAGAAAATAAATCACATGATAAACACATAGATATATAACACTATTTCCTTCATGATCACACACTAAAAGGAGATATAATTTGACAATTCATTAGAACACAATAAAAACTTGCCGACATTTTTATAAAACCCCTTAGTTTAGATAGATTTGAATATATTAAACATAAGTTAGGAATGACCATGTTTAAGTGATTATTCATATCTACTCCTTGTATTCAAATCTCCTTATATTAATATACCCCTTTTTATAGGCGGTGTACATATGTTTTTGTTTTTAAAAAAAATTAGTTTTCTTAAAAATTTAGTTTTCTGAATTTTTGTAAATGTTTTTATCGTAATTTATTTTCATTGTAAAACTATTGTAATTATTTTTCATTATAAAACTTCTATAATCAGTTTCATTATAGAACTATTGTAATTATTTTTCATTATAAATTAATAATTATTAGTTTTAATTATAAACTATCATAATCAGTTTCTTTTACAAAAACCAAGAAGAACATGTTATTCATACCAATGAAACTTTCTATTCTGAAAGGTATTCTTCTTTTAGTTTTTGTCCCTAATCCCATAAATTAGTTTATACATGTTGTTGTGTACTTATTCATTTTGTTTCAATAGTTTGTTATGTTTTCAAATTAAAAAATTATTCCAATCAAACCATTATATATTTTCATGAAAATATTTCTTAAAACTTTGAGAGTTTGTATTTAAAAAAACATTATTAGAATAAATATTTATAGTCAGATCAGTTAGGGTTTAATCTTATCGATTTAAAATGTCTTAGAATATTAATTGAAATTTTTCTATTCCTATATAAAGGTGGGATAATCCCTCCCACATTGGTTCTATGTTATATTGTTCTTGAATTCTCATTATCCTCAAAGAAGACAGTCTGATTGTTTTGGAATTCTTCTGATCTCCGAATTTAGTCTCATTACAATGGAAATAAAGGAGGATTATATGAAAAGGAATTTGTTTATATAATGACTCATTGAAATGTATTTGTTTGATAAGTATGATTCTTCTCTCAAAAGGATTATCAATTTTCAGAAATGGGAGGAAGTATGTGTACAAAAACTGTATAACAATTTCGATCTGTATTATCCTGAAATCATGAGTGAGTTCTATGCTTCTTTTGGGTTTTTTAAATAAGGTGATAAGGATCTGGTTTATTTCAATTTTTTGGGAAGAAAAAAAATTATTATAAAATTTTTGATGATTTGGTTGGAGTTCCTACTAAAGGAGACTCCTTATTACTCTCACACAAATTACCAAATAGTATTAGTTCCTTTAAAAGAAATAAAGAAAATGATTATTTTTTTCCTTATTACAATAAAGTAAGGAAAGTATCACATCTATCATAGGAAAATAGAGTTGTATCTTTGTGGATATAGGGGTATTTAATACCCAAGAAGGTTGATAAGGACACCCTTAAGTTATCAGGTATTTTTGTGTTGGATTTCTTGATCGATATGAGACAAATAAACCTTTTAAAGTTTGTTTTAATTATAGTAGAATCCCTAAAAATGACTCAATAAAGTCAAAGATCATCATGTTTCCTTCTTTCATCAACAATTTACTTGTGAAAGTTATGAAACTTTTCAATTTTGAGAACAAAACTTATCTAAAGAGAGATAATATTTATTTTATTGGTGAAGATGTGATTTAAATAATGAAATTGATATTTGATTATAAGTTAAAAAAGTTTCTTAAAAATTTTTATGGTGCTATTTCGGAGTCAGAACCATAAAAATAAGTTGAGGATGTTATGAAAATGAGAAATTATGAATCTTACCCACCAATGAAACAAAATAAGGAAAAGAAAATGTCAGATGATATTTTTGAAAAACTCATGGCACATATGGTAAACAAGAAACCAAGGGATCCAGAGTTTGGTATTGATCATACTAAGGAAAAATCATTGAGAGTTAAGACAGCTATCCATTTGAAAGAATATGAGAAAAAAACAAAATAATATGCTCATATAAGAAAGATTTGTTTAAATTTTATTAAAGGATGTCGAGAAAGCTTCTAAGAATCCTATTATACCAGTCTCTCATACCGATCAATTCATTCATGATGCCAGACTTGTTTTGAAGAAAATTTATCTATTCTATCAGTTGTTCCTTCTATGGAAGGTAAGGGTAAAGGAAAATTATTTATTGAACAAGATGAATAATTGGTTCTATAATAAGCACATAAAAAAACTAAGAAGGAAAAATAATGTGTTTAAGAAATATTTGGAAAAAGTGCTCTTCGAACCATATGAAAATTAGAAAAATATCTTGAAGAATTTGAATAAGAATAATAAGAAGAAAAAGAAATAATAGAAGAAGAATGATAAGAATAAGAATAATATGACTATGAAATAACTCAAACTGATAATTAATCAAAAGAGAATAAATATTTGGACTCATCATCTTCATCCCCTTTACCATTTTAGTCTAATAAGGACGCTCAGTTAGAAGGATCGTAAGAACAATATTCATTCTCAATAAAAGAAATATCATCATCAGATGAGGAATAAAATTCATCCTCAAAAGAATCTAAAGAACATGATCAACAATCATAGATGGAAATTCATTAAAATATTGATTCGGATAATAATTTTGAAATTTTAGTTGTTTCAGATGATAAGAATATTTTAAAGAAAGGAAAATAGAAATCCAAGGAAGTATCAAAACCTTATACCAAATCATCAACACTGAAACCTCCCAAACATTCATAAAGATCATCATATTCTGAGGAAACCATTGCTTAAAAAGTATTTTATTTCATTTTCCAATCTTTGAGAAGGTTAGAAGACACCATTCCTTATTTTCCTATGATTGAGTCAAGATGTCAACTTATTCAGAATAGCCTTAGTGAAAAATCAAAGTCATTAAATGTTCTAACTAAATAAGTAATTCATATTGAGGTAGAGTTGAAAAACATTCAAGAAAAGTCTTAGACTCGAAAAAGATCATACAATCAGATGGTCAAGTGGGTAAATATAGTTGATTGTGATATCAAGGAATATGAAAATTAAATTCTTGAAGTTAAGAAATTTTTATTAGAAATAGTAGAATCTTTTAACAAGTCATCCTCAGATGTTTTTAACAGAGTAAATTTTGTGGAAGGGGTTAAAGACACCACTAATGATCATACATAGTATGTAATAGTTTTAAAACAAAAGGATAAAAGTTTGGATTTGGAGAACAATGGGCTTAGATAATGAAAAGTTGAATTGATTCTTATGAAGGATGAGAATAAAAAGTTTTCTATGGAGATTGAATACTTGAAGGATAAAGTACAAAAGAAAGCAGTGATAAAAGAAAACATCATGAATCTTGATAAAGATCACAAGGAGTTCAAAAATATTAAATCCATTGTCAAGAAATTCATGAATAAATAATGAATAATTTTTCATTTGCAACTCTCAAAGTATTCTTATCAAACATTTGAATGTTTGATGAATATGAATATCATTTCATTAAATAATTTAGATTTGGAGGTTTTATAATTCGTTTGGATGTATGTTATTTATATTATTTCATGGATGATGAGTTAGTTCACAATTTATTGTTTCTAATGTTATCTTTATTAAAATTTTATGAAACTATGAATATCTATCCCATTAATTTCCATTTATTTTTGTAAATCAAAAATGGGGAGAAGGTTTAAAATATTTTTAAAGGGGAAGTAATTTTTTAAGGGGAGAATATTTTATTATGGGTGATATTTCTAAAAGGATAAAAGTTTTTGGGGGAAAGTATTGAGATGTTTTTAATAATTTCATAAAGGGGGAGTAACTATCATTAAGGGAGAAGTATGAATACTTTCAATTATATTATAAAAGAGTTATAAAATTAGGGGTAGTTACGAAGTGTCTCTTCAAATTTATTAATAGGTAAAAGGGTTTTAAGTATTTCAAGTTATAATTTTTCATTTAAGTATTGTGGTTTGTGATTTCCAAAAAGGGGGATATTGTTGAGTCAGAATTTTTACTTCTTAATTTTACATTCCTTTAGTTTTTGAAATCAGAAACACTCTCTTAAAACTATTTTTTCTATTTTTTTATATCCCAAGTGTTTTAATATGTTTTTGTAGAAAAATTACTCTATACCTAGACATATAAATAATTCTATTGTATTACGGATATGAACATTTCATTCTTCAATATGATACATCAGATCAATTATGAGTATGATTTATCAGATTGACCTTTATTTTGACCCGTGGTTAGACTTTTGACTTTTTTATTGTACTAAACAAAAGTCATGACCATCATACTAATAATGGTATCGATACATTGGACTGAACCTTATAAGGTGTATCATATTGATAAATGATAATGAAGTCCATAGGACTATCCTAAGTTTATAATTGAAATATATGGTTTTTTTCTATCATAAGGAATAAAATACCCCATTATAATGGTTCTAAATAAAATGACATCAGATATTCAGTTATTTCTAGGCTTTGAAGTGCAAGCCACCTGAGTCCATTGCAACTAACTCGAAAATATGACCATTCGAGCTTCACCTTTAAACATCCGATCATTTAAAGAGTTTTGAGCTGATAATTTTTTAAAAATCAAGTATTCTATAGATTTCTTAGCATGAAATACTCATTCTATGTGTTTTTAATACTTTAGAGAGTTTTCGTTATAAGGAATCCTTGTTAGGGTTGTTTCCTTTAGAAAATTTCCTTTTGTATTCTATGTCCAATCATTATAATGATCAAGGGATTTTGGGGATAGGAAGATGGTGAATCCAAACCATCAGATTGATGTATTTTGGGGCTAGGAATATAGAAGTCAATCATACTATCAAGGGATTCCAAGTATAGGAATACAAAGCTTATTCTGATGATCATATCGAGGGATTTCTTGGTAAGTAAAGATAGAATTTATTTTAAGTATAAAACTATGGATACCTTTAGTTAGGGTTTATAACTATCTTTAATCTTAATTTTAAAAGATTTAATTATTTTAATATAGCTTGTAAGTCATTCTTTATTTTACTAGCTATTGTATTACTTTTTTACAAGTATTTATTCCACTGTGCGTATTATGATAGAAATTTTGTTTTAAAATTTTTTCTTAAAATTTGTTTTATTGGTGTATCTGTGAAAATAATTAAAATATACTATGATATAGTAGGATAATCTATGATTATGATATTTACATTCATATTATCATATGATGTGTGATTCCAACCTTTTTACTTAAAGTGGTATTGTGTTTTGTTTTAGTTTAAATTTTTAAACTACAATTCACCCCCTCTTATAATAGTAACCATCTTAGTTACTATTTCGATCCAAAAATTGAAACCAAATAGGTAAAGCAAATTTATTACTAGATTATAATGAAATGAATGTGGTTTAATAAAATAATTTTATTTTATTTCCCCAGAATGAACCTTCAACATAAATATTCTTGAAAAAAGTAGATTGTAACATAAAACCTTTACCACTTTGATAACATTCGAATTGAATCCCATTGAATGAACTAAAATTAATTGAAACTTAAAATACCACGAAGTATTAAGTATTCATGATATAATTTTTTAAAGGTTCAGTATATACCCCATCTAAAATATATTAGGTGAACAACATTAAAATATACCTCAATGAGGGTAAATTGAGACAAAATCCCTTACCTCTAGTTCGAATCGTAACGTACATACTTTATCTTTATAAATAATAAACATATGTTAATTATTTACTTGTTTAATAAAATTTTTCAATTTTTTATTAATTTTAATTTATTTATTCCCATTTTATATTTATTTACTTAATCAATTAAGTTCACATTAAATGTTTTGATGATATTAAGTTGGTATGTCCAAAATGACTTCTGTTAGTTGACTATAGTAAATTAATTAATTGTTACATAATCTATAGAATAATAATAATTAAATACTTATACTTTTTATACATCAATTATAATTTTCAAACCAACCATGGAATATGGTTATGAAAAAGGAACTATGTTACAATCATGGAGATGGTAGGCTATATATATGCATGAGTAACATTTCCATTTTTCAAAGATCATGAGAAAAAGAAGATAAGTATTATCTTATATTTTCAGAATTATTATTATATCATAAATTAAATATTATTTCTTTAAATTCACTCACATATACCATCTATTTGATATGGTGATGAAAAAAATCACATCACTTCGTGGAGGTGGTAGTCCACACGTACGAATGAATGACATTATCATTTTTTAGTGAATGGAAAGGTACGAAAATATATGATATATTAATTTTTAATAAATATAAATATTTTATAAATATCATATATATACATTAAATCTATCATCATAAATATTAGTGATAGGAAATGATGGAAAACTAATTACATTAGTTCACGAGGTAGTAGTCTACTGTACATACGAACAATGGTTTCATACCCCATTTGATAGAAGATGAGATGGATGTAGGTTATGCCATTAAAATAATAAAATATTATTATATGAGATACATTGATGTTTTTATATCTTCATGGTTTAATAATATATGAATTATGTTTAAGAATTAATAAAACAAAACACTCGGTTAAGAACGACACCTCTTCTTCGGACAACCTCTTTAGGTTTGCACAAAATGACTTACATGGGAGATTTTATAATTAACAAATGTCTATATGATAAGGTAAGGGAATTAAAGAATCTATTTGGATAGGGATTTTCCAAATAAAGAGTCTCTTGAAGTGTTATTAAAAGAGGAGAGGAGGTGTCCTTTTATAAGAGAGAAGGTGTGATATTTTTGTAAATGCCCAAAAACTCTTCAATAATGGGAAGTCAATATCAATAAAAGTGCCTCAAAAATTGATAAACGATATTTTGGAGGTAATATAAGGTCATTTAAATCATCCACCATTAAAAAATAAACATATTTTAAACATTTTATTCCCTTTACTTTTATGACTATTCGCTTTTACCATTTTAGTTATTCACAGCGATAACTAGTTTTTACCTAGGTAATTTATCCTTTAAGGATAAATATAAAATTATTCTTATTAGATAATTTAGAACCAAAAATTATAAACTTAAAATATAATTTATCAAATAAAAAACCTATGTTTGGGGAAAATTAATTTTAACACAAGCACATGAAACATGCAAAACCCCATTTTAGCCTCAACCACAGTAACTAATTTTTATTGTTTATACTAATCATTATGATGAAAAATTAAGTTGAATTTATTAACTAATATTCATTATTATTATTAAAATTATGGAATATGTTTTATCAAATTCAATTAATATAAGTGGAATCATTTAATTTTAAATTAAACCTGTAAAACGTGATGAAATGTGGTTTTTCAAGAAAATGCACTTTTAAAGAAATATATGATATTATATTAACTATATGTATAGAAAAAATAATTATATGAGTTTAATTTAATATATATATATATAATATAAATTTCATTTAAATATTTCTTTACTAGGTGTTATTTTAATTAATTAAGATGTATAAACTTTATGCACTTAAAATCAGTTTGTCGAAAACAATGATTTAGGCATAAAAATAAACTTATACCAAAATAATAAAAATTGATAATTAAAATGAAATTAACTAGATTATTATAAATAAAATAGTTTATATACAAAATATAAAATATAATGAGACTTTTAAATTACACTATTTAATGAAATGAAATGACAGTGTTTGAAAAAACAGTAATTTTTACTATTTACAAAAAAATCAACTATTTCATAAAAATTAATAAATTTTACAATAAGTTAATTTTGATATGATGATTTCAATAACTATTTTAATTATATCAATTAAATTTTATAAAATTTCCCAAAAAAAATTATAATATTTTCTCACAAAATGCAATGAACATAATTTTTTGAGGAAAATGATTTTTATGAAAAGTAAAATGTATTCATTAAAACTTGAGTGATTATTTACTAATAATTTATAAATACCTTTATATTGAGTATGATACTTATATATATTTCAAAAATTAGTTAATCCTATTCATACTCTTCAATTTAATGACTAATTTATTATGGTCATATTTAAATAATAATATTTTATGGTTTTTTTAAGTTTGGTGTTTCATGTCATATACGCTATCAAACATAGTTTTATTTTTAAAATATTTGGGTGTTACAATAAGGGTAGTCTATTCCTTGTGTAAGGTTAAATGATTTTTATTAAAGGTCTTGTAATGGTAACTCTAGTGATGTGTAAAGGTAAGATGGACTTTTCAAAGGCTACATAAGGGTACTCTGGGGCTATGTAAAGGTAAGAATGGGTTTCATACCTATGTAACGGTAAAAAATATTACCCTTACATGATTTCTAGGAGATATGTAAGGGTAAAACTATGTTACCTTTATATAACTCCCTTTTTGGGAATGTAATTTAAAAAACCTATTTTCTCATTTCTCTTTCTCTATATTGACCCTATAACCTATTTCAATGCTTTTAAATGAAAAAAAATCAGGGAATTAAATTCTTTGATTCTTTTGAACAGTGATCTAAATTTAAGAAACATTTAAAAGAAAAAATTATGTTTTTAATTTAAATATGGATTTAATTCCATAGCTCTGAACATTGTATTGATATTATAAAAAAACATGAATCTTACAACCAACAATTTTGGAAATTCTTTTGAGTCCAAATAGCCCAGAAATCCTTTTACACAAGATACATGAAGCCCCCTGGACCAAATAGGTCTATTCTTATACCTTTATAGGAATGACTAAACCTCTCTCTCTTCTCTATTCTTGAGAGCAATGTTCTTCAAGGAATAAATTCTAGGCATCATATTTTTAGTTTTGTTTGATGATTAAGATTTTCTAACCTTTCTGTAAAAAGGTTATGGTCCTTATTATGTGATAAAAAATCTATAAATCACCTAAGAATTATAAAATAGTTATTATCCCATATTATAAAAAAATTACTGTAATCTAGAAGCTTATTTGAATTATTCTAGTGGGATAGATTATTATCACATGTATAATTGTAGTCTTCTCTAAGAAATAATCTGGTTTTATTCATAACAAAATTGTGGAATTATCATAATTATTATGAATTATCTAGTAGATAGAATGATAATATTATATAAAAGTTTTTTTCATTTTTGGAATAAAATTATTGAATTTTTTCTAGGAATCCTTAGTGATCAGTTTGAGCTGACAAAGGTTTCCACTCCATTTTTTACTGCACATAGTGTTTTATCCTTGATGTTGACAATTAAAACCTTAAGGTAGGAAGTTCTTTAATATAATCATTATGATGGAATACCTTGTTTATCATGCTTGATTATGATTGCATGTGTGTGTGTGTGTATTCCATGAGACCCATTATGATATTTGGTTCCTTGAGTATTTCTAGAGTAGCTTGTTACCATGTTTGATTATGATCATATGTTGATATGTGTTCCAAATATATTATCATGATGATATACAATGTGTTACTTATATTCCATACCCTATGATGTGTTTTACAATTTCATTGTAGGTATTTATTGGTACTTTAGATAGGGGGATTATTGTGTGATGTGAATGCCTTATAGGGTGATTACACACAACTTGCGATGATAACAATGATGGGCTTGAGAACAGGGTATGGGCATGATGGTTTGGGGGCCTAACCCATAACGATGCTGGGATATTATGGTTTAGAGGCCTAATCTGAATCAATGCCTTAAGACCATTGGGATATGAATTAAGATCCCAGTGTCTTATTCATGCTCACTTTTTACATCCTATGGGTATTCCACCGACACAGAGATGAACTAGGTATGATCGAGGGTTTATGGAAGCTTGGTTAGCACACGATCTCTTTATACATGTGATGTGATTTTTATTCTTATTATGTATTTACTATTATCATGACATACAACTATTATAATTGAGAACACTTGTTAAGGATACATATGTGGTGTCTCATTGAGTTTATTACCCACACCCTATATGATAATTTCGATGCGCATGCAAACTTCATGCATATAGATTCGAGTAAGGGAAAGTGGCCCATGTATGATGGTTGAGAAGTGGACCATGGAGATGATAGTGGATCGAGATAGATTCTATAGGACCCTAATGTTTTATTTATTTATTTATCTACTGATTTTATTACAATGGCTTATCTTTCCACTTTGGGATCCTGTTTATTACCTGTATAACAACATGTCATATTTTAGTTTTCATATGTTACTCTAATTTTTTATTATATTATATTTTTATTATTTGTTCTATTACATGATACTATGGGAATATTATTCCAACTAATGGACTTAGACCCTCACTGCTAGTCGGAAACCTCTTTCATACATGGAGGTGCACATGAGGTCATGGAACCTCTAGTTCTAACCCAATGATTTAGGTCGGGGTGTTAAGAATTGGATCAAAGCACAAATTCTCCTTTTTTTTATTTGGACTAACCTAGGACATGGTAGAAAGGAGATAAATATGTTTGACTTGGGTAGGGGAGTTACCATGTTCTTGTTTATCACATGTATAAAAAACATTGAGTTACAATGAAAAGGATTATTGTTACTATTTTTCTGAGATTTTGTATGAGTTCATTCCTAATGATTAGTAAATTAGGTTCACATTCCATATATATACCTATTTTTGTGTTGCATAGTTGTTCTTTAATTAAATGCCTTGAATTGTACTATCAGTTTGTGATAGTTTCTCTCTTGTGTGATATATCTATTTTTCTTTACTGTTATGATATATCTTAGTTGGTATTAATTAGTTAAATTTTGCATGTTATTGTGTTATTGTATAGATATGATGATTGTGACTAATGTATAGGGATGATACCTTTGGTTATCACTAAAAGGGATGTACCTTGGGTTAAGGGTAGACTCCAATGAGAACCTTTTATGATACCATAAACTGATTAGGGTTTATAATAATGGATTTTTTTAATTAAGTGTTTCCTTCACATTATAGAATATGTTTCCTCGATATAGAATTATGGGACTACTTGAAAAGTAGGGATAGAATGCTTCCACAAGGGAGGATTTCCTACTCTATCACTGGACATGTATAAGTGTGCATTGGATATTTCTCTTGCACCTAATATGTAGTTTGAGATGATGAAGATTTCTACTCCAGATTTTGACACAGGGTGGTTTATCATTTATGTTGAAATTTACAACCCTGAGTTAGAAAGTTCCTTACCATTTGGGGCTCTTGTCTTCACATGTTTCCTTGATATAATAATTTTGTTCCCATACATTGTTTATCATGCTTGACAATAATTACATGTGAGTGTGTGTATATTATGAGGCCTGTTATGATATTTGATTCCATGATCATTAATAGAGTACCAAGTTTCCAATTTTTATCATGATCACATGTTGATATGTGTTACTCCTATACTCACATGATGATATGATTTCCTTCATTGTATGATGTACCCTGTGATGTGTGATACTATTGACTTAGAGGTTGTTATTAGTAATTGAGATAGGTGGACCATTGTGTGACTTTTATCCCTTAGTGGGAGAGTGCACATGACTTGTGATGACAACGATGATGGACCTGATCATAGGGTATGAGCATGATGGTCTAGGAGCCTAACCCAAGGTAGTGTGGTAGGTGCATGAAAGCTTGGGGACTTACCTGAGGCGTAGATGGGGTATGATGGTCTAGAATCTTGAACTAAATCAATGCTTTGATATCGCTGAGTTATCCATTATGAACCTAGTGGATTGTTCATGATCACATTTGACATCCTATGGTTATCCTAACAAAATGGAGCTGAAGTATGTATGACTGGGGGTTTGTGGTAGCCTAGTTAACACACAACCTCTCGATATGTGTGATATGATTGATATGCTTGTTAATAATTTATTATTATCATGGAATAAACTAGTTATACTTGTGCACACTTTTTAAAGACGCATTAGTGGTATCCTACTGGGTTTATTACTCACACCCTATACATGAGTTTTAATGCAAGCATAGACTTAATGAATTGGTATATATATAAAGGGAAAGGGGATTATTGCCGATGGATGATTAGAGGATCATGGAGTTTAAAATAGACCAATATGGACTCTGAAGAAACACACTATTTTATTTATTCATATATGTTGCTTTTGTTACTATGGTTTGGCTTTCCACTCAGGGATCCCATTTATTACTTGAATGATTGTATGCCATATTTTTGTTTCCTCATTTTACTTTGTTTATTTATAATATTGTTTTATTATTATTATTTGTGCCATGACATGTGATCACATGGTTTCTAAAGGCCGTAGTCAAAAGATTTTTTATTTTATTAAAAATTGGAATGCAACATAGAGACGAATAAGGTCACTTACCAATGAGAGTGTGTGGTTCAGTTATTAACTATTAAAAACACTTATTAATATTCATTTTGTTCTATTAATTTTGAAATCATTCAATTTTTTTTTATTTTTTTGGTTTTTGATTGTGTGAATACAAAATGAAATAAAGTAGTAAAAAGAAATTCAATTGTGAGAAGTGAAAGGTAAAGTCCAAGATTAGGCCACTAATAACCTTTATGATCCATTATTATTGTTTTTATCCTATTGTAAATACAATCAATATAATTCATACCTCAACATCCTCTACAAAAATTGCAAGATTCTATGAACTTTCAGAAAGTTTCTAGGATTACAGAGTTAAACTTACTCCATGGTTTTCTTTGATGAGAATTCCATGATCATAGGAAAACCATCAAACTCCACCCAACTCCATCATATATTGTTCATTCCATAAATACCTCCATTTCATTACATATTAAGAGAATTAGGATGTGGGAGTAATAATTGATATATAATGGAATGAAATAGAATGAATTCTTAGATAATGAGGATGATCACCACACTAATCATAGAACACCCCCATTGTGTCATCACAATTAAATAAAATCTTATGAAATTGGAATGAGGATTGAGAGATTGTGAACGTCCCCAGGGAATTCATCATCAGGTCAATACTCCATGTTCATGAAGTTTAATAGATCACAACACTGAAAAGAGGATAAAGAAGACATGAATAGATATGAGAGATAAGAGAACAACATAGATGAACAGAAAAAAATTAATTTGGAATTAAAATACATAAATGAATTATAGAGAAAACTTAATCTATAAATGGCATGAGTTGAATTTTTTTAAAGTGTGGGAGGGGATAATATTTATATATAGATGAGAATTTTTCGCATTCATCTCCTTGATTTTAATTTTGAGGAGTGAGTTCTTATTTATTGAATGGGATCCATGTGTAGTAGCTAAGGGTCATGATCTATATCACTCAAATATTTTAACTGAAAAATTCCCCTTATTAGGATTATGATCAAAATAACTTCAGAATAATCAGGGTGAAATTCTCTTTTTCTTTTTTACTCCATTTGGAAATCCATGATCTGTATGATCACATGAGGAATTTCACATATCGGGTCATTGATTTTGAGTTCTCAAAGGTATGATTTGGGACTAATGTTTTCATATGGTCCCAAACATAATTTATTGGCCTAAAATGTTTAGGTTTTAAGAAGGTGTATATATGGAGCTGTAGTGTGATTGGACTAGCTAATTGAATATACTACATTCATTGGAGAATTTAAAATAACACCTCATGTATGTGGGCTTGTGAATACATAATTAGTGCATGAGATTGGACCTGTGGCCTATCCGTCTTGGAAGTCCTATACATGGACCAAACCAATAGCTAACAAATATTAAAAAAACATCATTTTGGCTTTCTCACATGCATCAATTTGGGTTTGGACTCTTTATCCTTTATTTTATATAACCAAGGTTCCACAACTCAGATTCTTCAGTTGAAATACCCCCATTATCATTTATGTGGTGCATCTCATTCATCCTTTTGGAGAGAATAGGGTAGCACACTCGGGGGTACTCTAGCATCACAATTCTAATCACATTTCTTGGGTTCATATTTTGTAAATCATAGTAGTACTTGATTTTAATAGGGCGACATCAGCTTCCTATTTTGACCATCTTCTCCATGATAATCATCACATTGATTTTTCATCACGAATTGAATTTAGATGTTTGGGTTTTACTCTAGCTTGAGTCTGGCAACATCATAATAGGAGGAGAAAATTATTCAACCCATCCGATCATAATGTCATCATCTTCTTTGATGGTAGAAAGAATCAGCCTTAGTAGATTGTCTTCATAAATAATTGACCATCAATGGATCGTGTTTTTTTCTTTGAATTATATAGGTTCTTAATCTATCAAACATCATATATAGTATGATTATACAAGGGTTTGTCTTCATCAATGGGATGCACAATCAAATTGGCATCATCTCCCTCAGTCGGTGGCTATCTTCTTCTGAGGCAGCGTGCAATCTTCTATAGGCAGCAAGAGTTATTTAGTTAGAAAACAACTCGGTCATTATGATAGCCTTTTTCATATAGGTAGGATTAAGATTTTATTTTTAATTTGAAACATGATCCAAGATCTCTAGTTATTATTATAGTTCGGTGGGCTTAAATGCAGGAATGAATCAATTGGTTGAATTTGGAGATCCAAGTAAAAATGGTGTTTGGTTCGCATTTGTGGTAGGTTGGTAAGAGTGCATGATGTAACTTTATTCTCATTTTTTGGTATATTAAAATACCATGAATATGAGGTAGTTTGAATGTAGTGAGGTTCAGTATTATGAGGGGAAAACTTTATAACTTGGGAAGTGACAATGGGCATGTTGTAGGTATGGGCCTTCTTGCGGTAACTTATTTTTTGGGTTCCATTTTCACATGAATCCACTTCTACACTTTATCAATTTTTTTAGTGCAATCAATAGAATATATTCACGTGGAATATTTAGATAAGTAGAGGCACGGTCGCTTGAATTTTTTATTATAGTTATTGGGAGGGTACACTCACTTAAATGACGGCACTTCCTTTTCATTTTTTTAAACCTACAAAATTAATTTAAAATTATGAATCAATGTAGAGTTTTTCCAATTAATTTTAAAAAATTAAAAAACAATTGAAATAAAAACTTCAACCTTCAAAATATTTATTCTAGAATAATTTCAAATTCATTAATATCGATTAATTCAAAATCGTCTTTTGTAAAATATAATTAATTTCCATCATTTAAAATCACATTGAAAAGTTCCAAAATGTCATTTGACTAATAAAATCAAATTTTTTAGAACAATTTAAATTTCAAAATCAATTTATGGATTTAATTTAATTCAAAAATTAATGAAAGACTTAAAACTAAAAAATAAATCCCTTTATGAATTAATTCCATATTTAGATTCAAAATAATTTTATTTCAAAAATCAAACTCAATGTATGGATTCAAATTGTAATTCAAAAATTAATAAATCACTAAAAAACATGTTTTAACCCATTAATAATCATGTTATGAATTCCAAAAGTCACAAAAAATCACTAGATTGGTTGGTATTTTGATCAAATTAGGGGGTAATTTCAATGAATAACAAACAAAAAATTTGTACATTTTCTACTCATTTTAATATGATATTGAGGGTATAGTCTCCCCATTGATGGAATTATACCCTCATTACTAGTTGTTAGACTCTTACATATGTGGAGTTGTGCATGTGGTCATGTGACCCTCTATATTAGACCTGGTGGTTCAGGTTGGGGTGTTATAAAACGGTATCAAAACATAATTTCTTCTTTTACTATTTATAATAACTAGGGACATGGTAGAATGGAGATACTTGTGTGGGAAAAAGGAAGTGGAGTTACCATATTCCTAGCTAGAACATGTGTAATAGAAGTCCAAGTTACTTTGGATTATATTATTGTTACTATTTTTATGATATTTTGGATGTGTTCATGCATCTTGATTAGGTACATAGGTTCACATGACATATATATACCTATTATTGTGTTGCATTGCAATTATTTAATTAAATTACTTGAATTGTTATATCTATTTAAAATAGTTTCCCTATTTTGTGATATATATATTTTTATTTATTGTTATGATATATCTTTTGTGGAATTAATTTGTTGAACTATGCATGAAATTGTGTTATTGTATATATAAGATTATTGTAACTAACATGTGTTGATGAGAGATTTGTTTAGTACTAAGAGGTATGTACTTTGAGTTAAGGGTAGAATCCTAGGATAAATTTATGTGATACCATAGAATAATCAGGTTTTATCACAACAAATCTATTTTTCCTAAGTGTTTCCTTCACATTATTGAATATTTCACCTCAAAGTAGTCTTATGGGACTACTTGTGAAGAAGGTGTGGAATAATTCCATAGGGGAGGATATCTTTCTATACTACTAGAAATTCGGGATTGTGAAAGTGAGTATTCTACAACACCTACTCTGTAGTTTAGGTAGAAGGTCCACTTCAACTAGAAGTATTTATCTTAGTTCCAGTCCTAGGCATAAGAGTTCAAAACTATGGTCAAATATTCCATGACTTTCAACTTCAACATTCTCCTTCCTTCCTAGGCATTGGAGGCCCTCAAAATGCAGAGGAATGTGCTGAAATAATTGTGGGAGTATTTAACCATGTACAAAATCTTAAGGAATAGAAATTTTAGATGAGATAGAGATCATCCTAGGTGCACATATCATTTTGATACCCCCTTATTATATGGTGTTAATCAAGCTAAATGATCTCAAGGTGTAGCTTTATGACATGGAGTATAAGGGATTTATCAGGCCATGTACTTAACCATGGGGTGAAATTATGTTGTTCACCAAGATGGAGAAAGTATTATTCGGCTTTACATCAATTATTGAAAGATGAACTAGGTGATAGTGAAGAAAAAATATCATTTTCAAAGGATAAATGATCATTTAACCAGTTACAGGGATCTCAATGGTTCTAAAAGATTGATATTTTATCGGGCTATCACCAACTATGGGTTATAGAAGAGGAAATTCTGAAGACAACATTTTGGATCTTCTAAAAGTTATATGAGAACTTGGTTATTCCATTCAGATTGATGAATATACTAGCAGTGTTCATGGATCTCATGAAAAAAATATTTAACCCTTATCTAGACTCTTTCTCTGTGGTGTTTGTTGATGACATTCTCATATACTCATCGACACTAGAGAAACATGCTAGACATATTGAGATATCCCTTAGTACACTTCAAAAACATCGTCTTTATGATAAGATATTGAAGTGTAACTTCCTTATTTAGGAGGTGATGTTCTTGGGGCTTGTGGGGTTTGAGATAGGTATATCCGTGGACCTATATAAAGTGGTGGTAGTGATGTACTGGTAACATCCCTAGAATGTGTTCAAGATCAGGAGCTTTCTGAGATTAGTAGGATATTACTGAAATTTTATCTCAGACTTCTCCCAGTTATCAGGACCTATAACTACACTGATGAAGAAGGGAGTAATGTTCCAGTAGTTAGACCAGTGTGAGGAGGTATTTCTTAAGTTGAAGAGAAGGTTGACTATAGCTATAATACTCATATTTCCTGATCTTAGGATTATATATATAGTTTAATTTGATGTATCAGGTATTGGTTTGGGATTGGTATTGATGCAGAGAGAGTATGTGGTATATTATGGGTTATATCAGCTATGACCCCTAGAATGGAACTACCCTACTCATGGACTAGAGTTGGCCACCATGGTATATGCTTTCAAGTGTTGGTGACACTATCTCTTTAGTGAGAGGTTTTTTTCTACACTGTCCATAACCCCTCTATTACATATCCATATAGAGGAACCTGAACCATATGTATTAGAAATGTGTAGATTATCTTCATATGGTAGAATCTGATACTAATTATGGTCCACATAAAGGTAACATCATTATAGATTCTCTTATTTGTAAGATGCTGGTTGAGTAGGTTCTTGGTGAGGAAACTTTAGAGGAAAAGTGACACTTGATGAGATTGTTATATAGCTAGAGGATGGATGCTTCATAGGATCTTGGATTGGTTGTCCCACCCCATCTTTTTAATTCATTTTTATTTTATTATTTTATTGCTTAGATCAACCTCATCGAGGTGTGGGTTGAGTACATGTCTAAATTTTTTGATGTTTAATAATTTTAGTGGGTTTCAGACCTGTGCGCAGTCACTACACAGTGGGCAGTAGCCTCGTGGTCATCCCGGGTGCCCGTTCAAATGTCTACCATTTAAAATAAATAATTTTTATGTAAATAAAGTGATTTAAATGTTTAAATTATAATAATAATAATTTTATTACATAATTAATAATATTACTATTAATAAGGTGTTATTATTTTTATTGTTGTTAAGGTTGTTTTTGGAATCTATTTATTATTATTATCATTAAGGAAATTAAGGATGTCTTTATGAATATATAACTATTAATATGAGTTTAAATGTCTTCATTAAAATTTTATTATTATTGTTATTATTTTTATTATTATTATTTTATATTTTTTTATTATTATTAATTTTATTGTTATTATTTTTATTATTATTTTTTTTTGTTATTTTTATTATAATCATTTTTGGTGATATGATTTTTAAAAATATTATTATATTTGGTTTTATTATTATTATTATTATTATTATTATATGATAAAATGAAGAAATAGGAAACCCTAAGCCTAATCACACACCCCCTTCAACCTCGGCGCACCCCCCATATACCTCCCTAGTTTTCCATGTGCAACACTAGCCCATCCCCCCCCCCCTCTTTCTTCCCTCGCCAGTGCTCCAAATGGATCCCAACCGCCACTCTCGACCTCTGCTCCCAGCCTCGCCCTGGTCTACTCTTAGCCTTGACTTCTGCTCCTACAACAGCCACACCTCCCTCGCCCTCTTTCTGCACCTCTGTCTAGGCATCCTATAGCCTCCCATGCTCCGGTTAGGCTGCCTCCACCCTCTCGTGCTCCGGCCAGGCTGACTCTGTCCTCCCATGCTCCGGATAGGCTGCCTTCGACCTCCCGTGCTCCGGCCATCCTTTTTCTAGCCATGCCCTCCCTCACCGACATCTCCCTTCCTGATCGTGAACCCATCCATCGGTGTGTTTTTTCAATTTTTGAGGGTCTGACGTTGATTTAACCAAACTCTAATGTCTGAGTTTTAATTCGTGCATTTTTCTTGTAATTTTAAGGTATGCAAAAGGACCGTGAGGATCGGTTTTACCATCTGCAGAAGCAGCGTCATGTTTTCATGCCTTTGAGGTAGGCATTTTCTGAACATCTCTTTTCCTGCACAACCCATGGAACTTGGGTGTTTCAAATAAATTTTAAATATCATTCGCACCTCCATAGGTATTGTACTAAACTCATTATAGTGTTTTTATATTAGATAAAATTATTAAAAATATCTTTTGGAATAATTCTCTAATTTTTCATTGGTAGTTTGGTGTATTAACATTACTTGATAAATGATTTTTCCTATCTAATTAATTCAACATGTTATTTAGTTAATTTATTTGGTGAAAACTTAGTTTTCAAGAAATTTTAATGTGTGTGATTTATTTTTGTACCATGTTATGTGATATGGAGTGTGTTCTTTTATTAAAACCCATAATGTATCATTTAATAGTGTTTTATGAATTGTGCAATTAGTGTATTTTACGTTTCAAGTACTGCAAACTGTGTTTTGGTGTGGTGTTGATGTACATTCAGTCATAAAAGAAGACATGAGTAATTGTTTGTGTTTTATGCCATGTGTTGCTTCTTAAATTCTTTAATAATTTTTCCTAGCGGATTATTTAATATTAAAAATGATATATTTAATTTTGAAAATAGTTTATTGGGTTCTGCAAGTGGTGAGAGTTAGTTTAAGAAAGGATCGAAAGTAGTTTTTCTTAAGCATTTGGGTATGAATTTTATTTTAAAATGGAATTCACATATGAACTTAGTGAGATCGTGATGTAAGACTTTGTTTGGTCTCTCTGAAATGTTTTACTAAATGAGAAAATGATTTATTAAACGGTGTCTGAAATGAAAATCATTGGTGAAAAGTGTGTCATTGTTCATTTGGGTTTGGTTTTAAAGGGAATGGTAATTTTGTGAAAATGATTCTTTTTTTCTAAATGATGTTGTGTTCTTTGTGTGGTTTCTAAAATGGTTTGAAATGAAATCTTTGAGCATATGCCTATTTGGATTTGTAAAAGTAAAAGTGGTGTTTTTGTGACATTTTGGGTAATACTTTTGGACATGAAAAGTTAAAGGCATGTTTGACACTTTCATCTTTTGTGTAAGGTTTGTGTTGATTCTTTTAAAGGATGACATTTTGTTTACTATGTGCCCATTTAACAATATTAATATTTTGTAAAAAAAGTTTCAAATGGTTTTAATAATTTTATGTCACAACGGCTCGGTTGATACCTTTGGTGATATGACATATGTATGTATGTATATATATTTTTGGGGAACCTCTATATGGGGATATCCCTTTATAAGTTATTGTATAGAGTGTTTGTGTATGGGGTAGGCAAGTTCGGTGACGACATGGTAAGGGGAGTCATGCGTGTGAGGGCCTCCTACTTACACAACATTACTATTACTACCATGGGTTCTTTGGAGTCTTTTAGATGATCAAGTGATGGTTTCTGACCAACCTCGATTAGATGGGTTGGTACCCCTGGATTTGTTGTTAGGATAGGTGAGCTTTTCCACTTGATTTGGTTAGTTTTAGGGTGGTCAGTTGGTTATAGACTTAGGAGATTCACCATATGTCGAAAGGTGGTTCCAAACCGAGTACATCCAGGGGTCTTCTAGGGATGTTTAGGATCACCCATGGTTACTTTATTATTTTCATTGTTTGTTCACTTTCCGTCATACTACTTTATTTCCTGCTTGCACTGTCTACCAATTCTACTTTAGCCCAACTTTGGTATATTTTGTTTTGGGTTTTGTTTATAAAATTACAAATGATTTTGGAAATTCTATGTAGCATGTGTTGGATTTTTAAATGGAAAAAACATGTTTCTTATTTTTAAATTGTGAAAACCCTACTTTTATAATTGTATTTCAAACTTGTGTCATTAGATTGTTTTGGGAAGTGAGATTCTTAGATTCTGTGGTTTATCCGAGAAACCCTACTGAGCATTTCAATGATCATGAATTTTTTTATCATTTTAGTTGCAGGTTTCAATTTCTCTGGTTCTCTTGGATGAGTTTCTCATTATTGGAGCAAGGTCAGTCATTGGTTGGGTGGTGACCTGGAAGGTCACGTGGAGGTATGTGCGGTTTTACTTTCTTTCCAATACTAGTTTTAATTTTATTGTCAGTTTTTATTTATCTTTTTATCTTTTTTTCATGGTCCAAATCATTCCCAATGGTTAAATTTTGATGCCTGATACTATTTTCCAGCCTATGGGGATCAGGAACACCCTTCGGGCCTTGCTGAAGACCGGATCGAGTGACCAGATCAGGGTCAAGTCAGGTTGGTTTGTGAAAAAATGGTATTAGAGTAGGCCCTTGTTATTTGGGGTGTCCGTTAGATGGATATTAGTACTTTTGGGACTTGGGAGGTAGGTATAGGAAGGGCGTAATGAACCCTCACTCATTCCAAAAGTTGAATCGCCTGGGGTATTCTGAGAATTGAGTCCTTGTCTCATTCTGGTTTGTTTTATATTGAGGGATGACAACGGAGGCAAGACGATTTTACACCGTGATTTCACATGGTTAGTGACCCATGTGGAGTCTGGGTACATGGTTTAAGTTCCTCCTAGTTATTGATTCTTACTTAGGGAATTTCCCACTAACATGTCGCTAGGTTAATCATGAATACTAGTCCCTCACTCCGGTAGTTTGATGCAGGTTAAGTGTATTCTTAGTTCTAGTTGGTGTAGGTACGCTTTTGGAAATGAAAAAGGGGTTTTGAAGAGATAATTATTTATTTTAAATGGATTTAAATTTGTGAAATGAATTTTAAAACTGAATGCTCTTGGTCTAAAAATCTGGTGTTTGCTTGGAATTGGTAGAGAAATGGTTTGTGTGAAACCTATGATACTCTTTATGAATGTTTTAACATGTGAGGGGATGCATGCGAAGTGCATGTTGGTGCATATGGATGAAAGAAGATGAAGAAATGTGCAATGGTTTATAGGATTACTAGGGTGTGTACTTGGAATTAAAGTTTGGACCTTATTTTTCTAAAGTTATTTTAAGAAGTGGAAATGATTTTGGAAATTGAATTTGGTTTCAAAAGTGGGTTTTGAATTTGGAAATTGTCATCGAAAGAAGGAGGTTTTGAAATCTAAAATGAAAAGGGGATTGTGAAAATGGAATTTTGGGTTATGTTTGTATTTGTTTGTTTTTTGATCTAGTGTTTGTAGCTCAGGATGTTACTTTTATTTATACTTTGATTTTATATCGGTTTTGGATTTGTGTATTATATGTTGTTCAAAAAATGCCACCCAGAAAGGTCCCCAAGGTTTCTGATAAGTCATGCCTAGTTTTTGGTCCTTCATGGATTTTTCCTGTCCTTCATCGTGATCGGGGTCCATTAGAGGCAGTAGAGTTGCTTGAAGAGGATGAGAGAATCTTCAGGGTATTGGGAACTCCCGAAGCTTTCAGAGTGCATGCCCTTTTGGGTCTGTTCGATGGTCCAGCTATGGATGAATGTGAGTTGTTCGCCCCACCATTAATGCAAGTTGGGATGATATGGGATGTCTTTGAATCTGTCTTCATCCGATGGTTTATACATGAAGAGGTGAAGATGAAGAAAAGGTAAGAGCTCGTGCATATTCAACAAAACCAGTGGACGGTGAAGACATATGTTAACCATTTTAAGGAACTGGTGTCCTTTCCTCCAGAGGTATCATTGTAGGATTTGATGAATAATTCTCTCTTTATTGAGGGTCTTCGTCTAGTGATCAAGAAGTGGGTCCTCCCTTCTAGGGACCATCATTTTGAGAAGCTGGTGGATGAGGCGTTATTAGATGAGTTGGTCTCCAAAGCACAGATGGTTGGAAATACAGCTTATCCAGTTGCTCGCAAAGGTTCCCCATCTAGAGAGAAAGGTGTGCCAGAGGGACCAATTTCCAAAGAGTTATCTACAGTGGTTCTGGATTCTAGTTCATTAGATTTTTCAATGGTGTACCATTAGTGTGTACATTTAGGGAACACAAATCCATCATGTCGCATCCCTATAAAGACATGTCATCCTTACGGGTTTTTGTGCCATCTAGAGAAGTTCTGCAGGAATCATCACCTGAAGAAGGTGCTATGACCAGAGGATTCTAGTGCTTGACTATGAGGCAAGAGATGCTTCAGCCATCAGAGCCCCAAACAAATTTCTTGGGGTGAAGCTCACACGTAGTTAAGAGTTGCAGATGGTTTAAAGCCTTAGTTTGATTTTTGTGTTCTGTGTTGGCAGTGGAACATTTAAAGTCTTTCCATTCATGTTTTTATACTATTAAAATTTTGAAATTATTGTATGTTCATTATTTTGTCATGAAGTTATGGTGGAATCGTTCCATTATAATCCAAGAAGTCCTATTTTTTTGGATGTGGTGTTATGAATTGTGTGTTTTTTTATTAAAAGCGTGTTTGGCCCTTGTATGGGTTGATCTTGGTTTAGCTGTGTTTGTTTGGAGATGTAAGTGCATGTAGAAGAATCGATGTTTATGGTTATACTCGGGTTCACTTCTTGAGGTATGTTCTTCTCATAGGTTTTTCTCTAGTGTTGGGGGTCTTTGTTTTGGGTCAAGAGTTCCATCATCTAACAGAGGTATTGTTTCGATCATGCTATAGAAGTTAGTTTGGATCGGTTGGGAGATCTTGCATCGCTGACCTTCCCAAGGTGGTGTGTTTGGGTGTTAATTTTCAGAACTAGTTGAGTTCTTGTGGTGGGGAGGACCCTATCGTGTTCTCCCGTTCTCTTGTGTTGTGGTTTCCTTTGGTTTCATTCGGGCATGGATTCTTGTTTTGTTTATTGTTCGACTTGGAGACTTTTTGAGGGAAGTAAGTGTTTGTAGTAGGAAGAATTGTCACACCATGAATTTATAATTTATTTTTATTTTCTTATTTAATGGATTTAGTTAACCTCATCGAGGTGCGGGTTGAGAACGAGTCTAATTTTTTTGATGTTTAATAATTTTGGTGGGTTTCAGACCCGTGTGTGATCACTGTACAGTGGGCGGTAGCCGCGTGGTCAGACCAGGTGCCCGTGAAAATGTCTAACATTTAAAATAAATAAAGTTTTATGTAAATAAAGTGAGTTAAATGTTTAAATTGAACTAATAATATTATTATTATGTAATTAATAATATTATTAATAATAAAGTGGTATTATTGTTATTAATGTTAAGGTTGTTTTTGGAATCAATTTATTATTATTATCATTAAGGAAATTAAGGATGTCATTATAAATATATATATATATTAATATTAGTTTAAATAATGTCATTAAAATTTATTATTATTGTTATTATTATTATTTTAATTATTTTTATTATTTTTATTATTATTACTTTTATTTTTATTATTTTTTTATTTCTGTTGTAGTTATTTTTATTATAATCATTTTTGGTGTTATTATTATTATTATTATCTTTGGATTTATTATTATTGTTATTATTATTATTATTATTATTATTATTATTATTATTATTATTATTATTATTATAAGATAAAATGGAAAAAAAGGAAACCCTAAGCCTAATCCCGCACCCCCACTTCTACCTCAGCGTGACCCCCATCTCCCACCCTGGCTTTCCCTACGAAGCGCCGCCCTAGTCCCCCCACTTCCCTACCTCTCCAGAACTCCAGCTGGATCCCGACCGCCATCCACGACCTTCGCTCCCGACCTCACCTAGGTCTCCTTCCAGCCTTATCCTCTGCTCCGGTAGCAGCTGTACCCCCATCGCCCTCCTTCCGCACCTCTGGCCAGGCTGCCTCTGGCCTCCCGTACTCTGGCCCGACCGCCTCCAGCCTCCCGCACTCTGGCTAGGTTGCCTCCGACCTCCCACACTCCATCCAGGCTGCCTCCGGCCTCCCATGCTCTGGATAGCCTTTTTCCGACCGTGCCCTCCCTCACCGACATCTCCCTTCCTGACTGTGAACCTCTCCATCGGTGTGTTTTTTAAATTTTTGGGGGTTTTCCTTCAATTTATCCAAACCCTAAGTTCTGAGTTTTAATTAATTCCTTTTTATCGTTATTTTAAGGTGTGCGACGGGACCGCATGGATTGGTTCTCCCTTCTGCAGAAGCGGTGTCATGTTTTAACGCCTTTGAGGATGGAAATTTTTAAACTTTTCATTTCCCACACAATCCATGGAACTTGGGTGTTTCAAATAAATTTTAAATATCATTCTCACCTTCATATTAATTGTACTTAAATCATTGTAGTGTTTTTATATAAGTTAAAATTTTTAAAAATATCTTTTGAATGAATTCCTTGATTTTTCATAAGTAGTTTGGTGTATGAACATTACTTGATAAATGATTTTGCCTATCTAATTAATTTAACTTGTTCTTTATTGAATTTATGTGGTGCGAACTCAGTTTTCAAGAAATTTTAATGTGCATGATTTATTTTTGTAGCATGTTATGTGATATGGAGTGTGTTATTTTATGAAAACCCATAATATTTCATTTAGTAGTGTTTTATGAATTGT
This sequence comes from Viscum album, assembly GCA_963277665.1. Classification (NCBI taxonomy): domain Eukaryota; kingdom Viridiplantae; phylum Streptophyta; class Magnoliopsida; order Santalales; family Viscaceae; genus Viscum; species Viscum album. The sequence goes on along the minus strand of OY728155.1, from coordinate 1,138,254,154 downwards.
GAAATTAGTGTATTTAACTGTTCAATGACTACAAACTGTGTTTTGGTGTGGCATTGATGTACATTCAATCATAAAATAAGGCGTGAGTAAGTTTTGGTGTTTTAGGCCATGAGTTTCTTCTAAAATTGCTTAATAAATTTTCCTAGTGGTTTATTTAATAGTGAAAATGATCTCTTTAATTGTGAAAATAGTTCATTGGGTTGTGCAAGTGGTGCGAGTTATTTTTTGAAAGGTGAGAAAGTAGTTTTTCTAAATCATTTGGGTATCCATTTTATTTTAAAATGGAATTTTCAATGAACATGGTGAGATCTTGATGTAAGCCTCTGTTTGGTCCTTTTGAAATGTTTTACTAAATGATAAAATGATTTATTAAATGGTGTTTGAAATGAGAATCATGGGTGCAAAGTGTTTCAGTGTGCAATTGGGTTTGGTTTGAAAGGGAATGGTAATTTTTTAAAAAATATTATTACTTTCTAAATGATGTTGGGTTCTTTGTGTCGTTTATAAAATGGTTTGAAATGAAATCTTTGAGCATATGAATGTTTGTCTTTATAAAATAAAAAGTGGTGTTTGTGTGATGTTTTGGGTAATACTTTGGGACATGACATGTTAAAGGCCTATTTTCCACTTTCAGCTTTAGTGTAATGTTTGTGTCGACTATTTAAAAGGATGGTGTTTTGTTTACTATGTGCCCATTTAATAACTTTAATATTTTGTAAAAAAAAGTTTCAAATGGTTTTAGTTATTTTATGGAATGATGAACTGGTTGGAACCTTTGATGATATGACATATGTATGTATGTATATATATTTTTGGGGAAACCCTATAGGGGGATATCTCTTTATGGGTTATTGTATAGAGTGTCCATGTATGGGGAAAACAAGTGCAGTGAAGACATAGTAAGGTGAGTCACATGTGCGAGGGACTCCTACTTACACTACATTACTATTACTACCATGAGATCTTGGGCGTCTTTTAGATGATCAAGTGATTCTTGCTGACCAACCCTGATTAGATGAGTTGGTACCCCCTAGATTTGTTGTTAGGCTAGGTTAGATTTTCCACTAGATCTGGTTAGTTTTTTGGTGTCCAGTTTGTTATAGACTTAGAATCTTCACTATACATGAGTAGGTGGTTCCAAACTGAGTATGGTCAGGGGTTTTCTAGGGATTTTTAGGATCACCCATGGTTACTTGATTATTTTCATTTCTTGTTCACTTTCTATCTTACTACCTTATTTTCATCTTGCACTGTTTACCTATTCTACTTTAGGCCAGCATTGGCATATTTTGTTTTGGGTCTTTCTTATAAAATGATAAATGTTTTTTTAAATGGTATGTATCATGTGTTGGATTTTTGAATGGAAAAAACATGTTGCTATTTTTTTTAAATGTTAAAACCCTACTTTTATAATTGTATTTCAAACTTGTGTCATTGGATTGTTTTGGGAAGTGAGAATCTTGGATTATGTGGTTTATCTTGGTGACCCTATTAAGAATTTTTATGCTCATGCCTTTTTTATCATTTCAGTTACATGTTTCATTTACTCAAGTTCTCTTGGATGAGTTTCTCATTATTGGAGAAAGGTCAGTATTTGGTTGGGTGGTGACCAAGAAGGTCACATAGAAGTATGTGAAGTTTTACTTTCTTTATACTGCTAGTTTTACTTTTATCATTAGTTTATATTTATCATTTTATCTTTTTTTCATGGGCCAAATAATTCTCAATGGTTAAATTTTGAGTCCAGACACTAGTTTCCAGCCCATGGGGATCGGGAACACCCTTCGATGCTTGCCGCGGACCGACTCGGGTGACTGGCTTAGGGTCGACCTGGGATGGTTCGTTACATTGATGAATTGTGATCTTTTGGTGGTCACATCTTATTTGTTGGATATGTTAAATATTTGAATAGAGACTGAACAAAAGTGTGATATGATGTGGGAATAGTTAGCTGGAGGTGACATGATACCCAGGTGGTCATTGGGGGATGATGATATGATCATTGTGCATGGGAGAGTAGTAGTCTCTAATTCCATTAGAGAGTAGATAATTAAGGTCTTACATACCTCTAGATGGGTGGTAAATCCTAGTGTGAAAAAGATGTATCATGACTTCAAATGATGGATCTATTGGCCTGGGATGAAGAGGGACATCACTGTTTTTGTTTCTAGTTGCCTTACTTTCCAAAGGGTAAAGTCCGAGCACTGATATCTGGGTGGTTTTCTCCATCCACTTCCAATTCCATGTATAATTTGTAAGAAATCGCGATGGAATTTTTGATGAGGTTTCCAAGGACCCTGAGTATTTGTGATGTTGTCTCAGTGATTTATGATCAGTTGATAAAGGTTTCTCACTTATTACTGATCCAAGAGACTCACTCAGTGGATGATCTAGGAAATCTATTTTTCCAGGACATAGTATGCTTACATGGAGTTCCCTTGAGCATTATATTTTATAGGGATTCATGTTTCATGTCATTATTTTGTAAGGTCTTACAAAATTATCTAGGGACTCAGCTGATATTGAGAATATCATACAAATCTTAGATAGATAGGCAGCTAGAGCAGAAAATTCACATACTGAAGGATATGATTTGATCTTAAGTTCTAGAATTTAGTGGAGCATGGAATCAGAATCTAGCCTTGGTAGAGTTCATTTAAAATAACATATTCTATGACTCTATACATATGAAATTGTTTGAGGCTCTCTAGGGATGGCCATGCTTCTCACAACTTTGTTGGAATGAGGTGGGTGAGGAAATAATAGTTGGGCCTAATATGGTTCAAGAGACCTCATAGAGGGTGTAATCAATCAAGAAGTGGTTTGTGACCACCTAGAGTAGGAATTGATCATTTTTAGATGGTATGAGAAAAACTTTGGAGTCCATTGTTGGCAACCATGTTTTCCTACGAGTGTCACCTCAGTTGGTGCATCATCATTTATAGAAATAGTGGAGGTTGGTATCATGGTTTTTTGGACCCTTTGAGATCATCAAACAATTTGGTATTATAGAATACCTTTTGAAACTTCCTCCACTTTATCGATCAAATAATTACATGTTCCATGGTTCTCATCTTTGAAGGTATACACCCAATAATACACATGTTATATACTATAGGGATGTTGAGTTCAATCCATATTCATACTTATGAGAAGAGTGTAATGTGAATTATATACTAGATTGAGAATGTATTATGGGGGGTGAAAGTTAAACTTGTATAGGTATTGTAATAGAATTAATGGATCTAGGAGGTGATGTGGGGGTGAGAGACTGATGTTTGAGCTCAATGGACTAAGTTGTTTAAGAAATATTTCTAGAGATACTTCTCTAGGATGATAAGTTTGTGAGGGGAGAATTATAATATCATTAAATTTTAATTGATCCTTGAACCCTCTTTTTTGATAATTTATAAATATTTTTATGTGAAAATTTATTCTTTCAATAAAAATCACCCTTTAATATGGATTTATGGTGTTATATAAAGGTAAACCTTAGTTTTCATGGGTTATTTAATGGTAATGTGGTTTTTATATAGGCCACATAAGGGTAACCCTTATGTATATACATTACATAAGGGTAAGGGCCTATTTATATGGATTTCATAATGGTAAGAAGGAGCCCCTATACACTATTTAAGGGCATCTCTATAATTCCAAGCACTACATAATGGTAGATAGTACTATGTAAGTGTAGTTATAGAATTGTGTAAGGGTAATCCATGAGTTCTAAAGATTGTGTAAGGGTAATGTGAACCACACTTGAGGGTACTCCCAACTCACCTAAGGGTAAATACTTACCCGTGTAATGGTACCGATACATTTACACTACCTACATAAGGGTAACCCCAACCTCATGTAAGGGTACATACAACCTTTTAAAGAATGCATAAGGGTATTCTAGACCTTACATAATGGGATCTCCTTGTTATTAAAGGCTACATAACAGAAATTATAACACTATATAAAGGTAAGATATAATTTTAAAAGGCTATATAAGGGTACTTTGGGGTTTCATGAAGGTATAAATGGGTTTGAGACCAGTATAAGGGTAAAATATATTACCCTTACAAATGGATAGAAGCTACATAAGGGTAAAACCATGTTACCATTACGCAATTCCCTTTTTGGGAAAAATAATTTTTAAACTCTATTTTCTAATTCATCCTACTCTAGCTTGACCATGTAACATATTTAAATGGTTTTAAATTCCAAAAATCATGGAATTAAATTCTTTGATACATTGTCCCAATGCTCAAAATTTAAGAATTAGTTGAAATAAAAATTATTTTGTTAATTTTATTGGGGGTTTAATGATATGACTCTTAACATGATATTGATATTTTAAAAATACCCCACTCTTTCTTCCTTCGATTTTGGAAATCCATTTGATTCAAAGAACCCTGAAAATACCTTTAAATAAGATCTATGAAGTCCTCTATGACCAAATCGGGTAATTTTTTTGATTTTCTAGGCATGACTAAACCTCTCTCTCTTCTCTATTCTCGATAGAAGCATTCTTTAAGGAATAAATTCCAAGTGTCATATTTATAGTTTTGATTGGTGATTAAGTTTTTCTAAACTTTATTATGATATTTTAAGATCCTTCTCATGAAATGAATAATCTATAAATAATATAATAATGATAAAAATAATTATTATCCCGTATTATAAAAAATTATAATAATATGAAATCTTATTTCAATTATTTTAGAGAGAGAGAGATTATTTTCCCATATAGAATTGTAATATTCTCTAATAAACAATATGGTTTTCTCAATAAGGATAATTTAGAATTATCATAATTGTTAAGTATTATCTAGAATAGAAAATGATAATATCACATGTAAGTTTTTATTTATTTTTTGAAATAAAATAACAGAATTAGTTCTAGGAATCATTGGTGATTGGTTTTAGTTTACGAATGTTTCCACTCTATATTTCAAACCACATAGGGTAATTTACCCTTAACATTGATATCAATAACCCTAATATAGGAAGTTCCTTGATATAATCCTTATGTTTTTATGCCTTGTTTATCAAGATTGATTATGATCACATGTGGGTGTCTTTGTGGTTCATGGGATCTGTTATGTTATTTGATTCCATGATTATTTCTATAGTATCTTGTTTCCATGTTTGATTATGATCACATATTGATACTTGTTCCTACTATATTATCATAATGATATTATATGTCTTCGTTGTATGCCCTACTTGATGATGTGTGTTACCATTTCCTTGGGGGTTGTTATTAGTATGTGAGATATGTAGACCATTGTGTGATGTGAATCCCTTTGTGGGGGAGTGCGCGTGGCTTGAAAAGATGATGATGATAGAAATGAGAATAGGGTAGGGTCATGATGGTCTAAGTTCTTGATCTGATGTAGTGTGTTAGGGGAATACAGTCCTGGGGGCCTGACCTGAGGCATAGATGGGGTATGATGGTTAGGAGGTCTAACCCATAATGGATCTAGGAAATGACAGTATTGGGGCCTAATATGACTCAATGCATTGAGACTACTACGAGGTTCATTATGAGACTAGTGTCTTTTTCATGGTCACTTTTGAAATCTCATTGTTATCCCACTGGCAAGGAGATGAAAGAGGTATGACCGAGGGGTTTTGGAAGCTTTCTAAGTGCATGACCACTCAATACATGTGATATGATTATTATGATTTTTCACATTGATTATTATCATAGAATAAATATGTTGTACTTGATCACAAATTTTAAGGACATATTGGTGGTATCCTATGTGGTTTATTACTGACACCATGTATGGGAATTTTGATGCACGTGAAGACTTAATGCATAGGGATCCAAGTAAGGGAAAGGGGATTATGGCTGATTGTTGAGAAGAGGATCATGGATATGAAAGTGGACCAAGATAAACTCTAGAAGACCCCACTATTTTATTTATTTATTTATCTACTACTTTTATTACTAGGGTTTAGCTTACTATTTTTGGAGCCTGTTTATTATCAGTATTACTATATGCCATATTTTAGTTTCTGAATGTTACTTTGATTATTTAATATATTGTTTTATTATTATTTATGATATGAAATGATACTAAGGGTATAGTATCCCCACTGACAAACTTAGAACCTAACTACTACTTTTCAGCCTCTTGCATACGGGGAGGTGCACATGAGGTTATGTGACCCTTTGACTTGGACCTAATGGTTTGGGTTAGGGTGTTACAAAAACTTCCATGACCTATCTCATACATGGTCACCAAAAATGTTTTTGGTATTTATGATACATTTTAACTAAACAAGGATGAACTATCGATTGAGAAATATGAAAATATCTCATCACTTCTTCTCACTAAGGCATTTGAAAAAGTATCCACCAATGGAAATAGAAGAATGAATCCTTACTAAGTTCCCATTTGGGTGTCTGATCCCATACTATATATTCTTTTATAATAAGCTAAGAACTTCGAATATGAACTCCACCCATCCTTCACCGACTTCTTTGAGGATGAGGTGATGGTCAAAGGTACTAAAACAACATCTCCCTTCTCATCAAATACATCAAAAAGTTTCTATGGTAAATTTGATAAAATATATAATCCATAATTTGAATCTATAACCACATCCACTTGATATTTCCTACTCAAATCATCAAAAACTATATTCCCTTTCCTAGGAGTATATATCCTCTCATAATCAAATTACTGAATATATTCATCCCATATCCTTTATAATTGATTTAAATACCTATTATAAAATTTATACTTCAGGATATTGGGGTCAATAAATGCTATAAACTTTTCACTGAATAACTAATTCCATTGACTTGTCATTAAACAAATGTCGGTATCCATTTCTATATCAGCACACATCTTACCAAAAAAAGTGGCATCATAATAAATCTAATAACACATTTCTAGCTTTGGTAAAGTGATAATATGTTCTAATATATATCATTTTATTTGATCCTAAAATGGATCCTCACATTTATCACCCCATTGATACTTTTCTCACTCCCTAGTCGGTGATGTCAATAATGTTGCAATGGGAGAAAAGTCTTGGAGGAATTAGAGATAATAGCCTCTATAGCCAAAGAAATTTTGAATCTGAAAAACCTTATTATAAATATACTAATACATCACAACCACAACTTTATTTGGATATACTAATATTCCCATTTCAAAATAAACATGCCTAAGAAACATCACCTCCCAAATCCAAAACTCACACTAAACATAATGATGTAAAAACAATGAGATCTCAATGTTCCCTCGAAAATAGCCAACAAATATCTATGCTCTTCATAGGAATATGAGTATATCAATATATCATCAATTTATATGATCATGAATGAATCTAAATAAGTATGGGATATATGGTTCATCAAGGCTATCAACAGAATAGGTGAATTCATCACCTAAAGCAGAATCACTAAGAATTCAAAATTTCTATATCATTTTTGAAACGTTTTCTTTGGAAAATATTTATCTCACAATCTCAACTGATAATGTAATGAACTAGATCAGATTTCCAACTAAACTAGCACCCAAACCAGTCCATCACTGGAATGAGGGGAGTTCTAGATCTATAAAAGATGAAAAATAGTTCTAGGGAATCAAAGAATACCCAATGGGAATAGTTTCTCCAAAATTAAAGCAATTAAATAAGTAGAGAAAATTCACCAAAAATTATGGCCTTACCCATATGTAATTCATATGTCCATTCTATGAAAAATAACCAAAAAATATAGAGTATAAAAAATTTAAACAATTAAAATTAAAATCAATCCCATAACTCACCTACATCCCCCTCACAAACAACATACCCTTTTCTCCCATCCAAATTCAACAAGAGTGGACACTTCCCATAAAGGAAAAGGAAAATAGAAATGGATGATTTGGAAAATATGATAGGGAAAAAAATAAAACAGAAAATCTAACTAACATTTCCATAACCATTGGTCACCATATGATCTAAAAACATTAAACACTCTATGAATGGTCAAGAGATGTAACAAAACATGAAATTGAGTTATGATATTGGCATGAGCATGGAAGATCAGTAGGCAAGCCAAGAAACCAAACCCCAGGGATTACTATAAAATAAATCATCCATTTCAATATAGTTCGAAAAAAATTAATAAAAATAGGTTTTCCATATATATATATATATATATATTCATACATAAAATCTGACAACCCCAACAACACCATATAAAAAAATCTCTTTCATTCTATTTTAAATGAAAACAATTAATTATGAAAACATTTTGTGGCTCTATGCCCCTTCTTTGAAAACACAAATTTTAAATTTATTTTCAAAATTACATTATAAGACCAACTCACATGACATAAATAAACATTAGGAAAAGTTGCATCACAATATCAATAACAACATAATGAAAGTACCAACCATAGATTCTATATGCATAAATCTTGTTGGGGATCTATAATAAATTCAAGATAATCCCTATATAAACCCACCAACTTAAGAATAAGTGTCATGGGATCTACCCTAGGTACTAAAATATGATAGTACTAGAATTTACCAAATAAAAACCAACTCGTTGGCCTACATTACATCCACTACAAAAGCCACCTGACTAGCCCACACTCGCCTCTCATCAGGGGCTCACCCCATATTATCATATTTCACACTAGAGGGGATAATAGTAGTGTTCAACTAACTCAGATAGCATAAATCAAGGCTTCCCACTAAGATAACCAGGTTCCCATGTACAAAGAAAAGTGATGGTGAGGAGATAAATAGTCAAAAGAGTCATCATAAAACATAAACTATAATCTCAACCTCATCTCTAATGCTCTCAGAAGAGATCACCCCATTACTTGATCACCATATATATTTAAAAAATCCCATAAAGGGAAACAATCATAAGGGGCATAAAGTGGGTCTCACATGACCACATTTTTGAAAAACCATTTGAAAGTTCCAAATGGGCCTTCTAGAAATACACCAGGGAGGTTGAGCCTCTTTATAACAATTGAAAATCCATTTAATGAACAGTAAATAAGACATTAAATTTGAAATCACCCTTCAAATCAATTTAGAAAATCACTCCTATTTTATAAAAAAAATATAAATCTTAAAGCATCACTTTTTAACTCATCCCATGACCCAAATGGGGTCAAATTGTTCATAATGATCACATATTATTTAAAAGAATTCTTGAAATATTTTATCAATATGTGGAATTTGAACTATTACTTAAAATTCCAAGTAAAACTTTTGTATGGATTAAGAATTCACTTTAAAGACTAAAAATCCTTTTAAAATATTAGAATTCATTCATAAAGTCCATTAGGGAAATTTATTAAACATATGGTATGCATGATTTATTCAAAGAGATATTCAAGATGTTACCAAATTTAGAACTACACTACATTGAAATAAAAATTAAGTATAACTTGATTTTAATTTCAAAAAATCCTTAAACACATTTAATACTTTTATATAATATCCAAAACATAAAGTTAAACAAGAAAGAAATTATTATTCTTTAATTCAAAGGCTAACACATGGGAAAAACTATCTTAAATCAATAGTGAATAGTCTAGAACATAAAATATGGAATGAAAAAAGTCCAAAAAATGAATTACACACCCTAAAAAAGGAAATCAAAAAAGAAAACATCATACCCATTCCCCATGGTTCGACAAAGAGATTCTGAAATGATGGGGGGAGAATAAAACAAGATGAGAGGAAGAAAGAGGATGATCCTTACCATAGATATCTGAACACGAATCGTGAAGTGACCACCAATAACCACTAAGAGATAAGGAATAATATATTAGTGGAAGGAAAAATCACAAGGGGGAGTGTGGCTGGGTGTCTTGTGAGGTTAGGGGCAGAAAAAGGGGATTTGGGAATTAAAAATTGAGGAAGAAAAAACTGTAACTTCAAAAAAATAAAAAATCTTGGGAGATCTGCATGGATTGGCCACACAGTTTAGTAAACAATGCTCCAATAATTTCAATGATACCATAAACTCCTGGACATATCTCACAATTATCTAGAGTGTACCACATAGTTAGACAAATCACATCGAGGTCATGTAAAACTGCATTGTCATGTTGTAGACACAATTGCATGGTTAACACATGGTTACTCATAACTGTGTGAGTTAATCGTGTAACACTCAAAAAATATCAAAAAAATTAAATATCAAGCCCAAAATTTACCAACACATAAAATAAACCATAATAACATTAAATAATATAAAATAAAATACCTCAATTGCACGTGGGTGTTATAATTCTCTATACCATACCATTTTCGGCCCCCATAAAGTTTTCATTCAAAGTAGAAGGCATTGGAACAAGAAATTCCATTCCAATTCAATTCATGAGGTAGGTGTTCTAGGATAAAAACTAAGGATAGATCATATAAAAGAGAACCACTCTAAATGATCCCTTGATCACATTATGTATCTAAAACCCCCAAAACAACCAACCCGATCTCTCAAAAACATGAGACCTCCCCAATCACAACATGACCTAAACCAGATACCTTAGAGTCCTAAGATAATGGAAGCTAATTGTGTGCCTCCCCACCAATTAGAATCCATATAAATAGTGAGAGAAATAATTAGGAATAATAGAGTAAAAACTACTACAAAATAACTATCTCTATAAAACAACCAAAAATAATCATCCACTAGAATACAATCAAACTCCAAGGGAGAAAAAACCCAAAGGAACATATATGCACCCACAAATGAAATTATCCAAGACTACAAATAAATTCACCATGGAATCGCAACAAAAAATGATCCAAACTTTTTAATTAAAACCCAAACAAAAGAACTACATGGGATTTAAATTTAGGTCACTACACCAGAGGAAAATCTAGGATCTCAACAATATTACACCATCTCACAGCAAGCCTAAAAAGACCAGAAAAAAAACTAGCTAGTATACAATGTGAATAGATTCCATCAACACCCATGTCATACCTCATCTCCTAGATAAAAAAAATTAAACTCAATAAATGAAACTCTATAACAGAACATAAATCATACTACAATAAAACTAAAATATCATCAGAACATATCAAAGAGATCTAAAAGGAAGCATTTAACTAAGGCCCACATTCCAAATCTACTCATCTCAACCTAAAAACTACCTAAAAACTGCTGAAAACCACCTTCTAAAAATATTAAAAGACACACTAGTACACCAGTAGATGGGAAATACAACACCTACCACTCCCTAGAATTTTGGACATATTTAAGATTTGAAGAAGGTCATTAACCAAAATATCACCCAAAAGATAAAGTTCCTATTATTTTATCAAGACTATATAAGAGTAATGTTTTAAATAACATGGAATAAGAACCCAACCAATTCATATTTCAAAACCCACACCAAATCGTCCCAACCCTAACCAGGCGACAAAAAAATCACATTTCACCAAGGAAACACTTCTAGAGACCTCTTTTTCAAAAAAAAATTCATAGTTTCCAATAAAAAATCCCCCCAACATGGGTCCAAGAACTCATTTTATATGCAATCACATCTTTGAAAATGGGAGAATCCTTTCAAAATTCTCCACATTATTTAGATATATAATATAAAATCCATTTTAGAATTCAATTAAAAATTTAAATTCCCAATTTATATTTCAAAACATGCATTTTTTAATACAAACACATGGGTTTTGAAAACCATAAACATAAATCATAATAGTAATCCCACCCCATTAAATTATCTTTAGTTTCAAAACAAATAAATATTTTAAAATATCTAAAAACTATCAATTATAAAAAAACCCATCAATGGTTGGTCCTTATAAACACACCACCAAAATAAGGTTTTCAAAACCAATTAAATTTTTATCATTTTTATTCCAAAAAATTACCTAAAATTAATTGGTATTTTTAGAAATATTTCAAAATTTTCCCATATTAAAACCAACTTTTCTTGAAAACATCTTCCAAAAGGGTCAAAAAAACCTATTTAAAATATATCAATAAACCTATTTTAATGGAAAAGAGGAACACATTACAGATCTCATAATGAAATAGAACAAATAAAAAACATTCTTTGGAAACCAAATTCATTTTACATGTAAACCTAAAGGATTTATTTTAATGTAAATTTCATATCAATCATCTAAGAAAAGCATACAAAAAATTTCAACCAGAACCCAATCTATCCACATCAACACATCGCATAAACCTTTTCTTGATTCCTTTCTTATTATTGAAACCACTAAAAGGAAATCCAAAAATCAAGAGGCCTAAATAACAAAATAAAATGATATGTAGAACCATGCTTGACTTGGACGTAATATTTTCATCCCATGTTATAGTCTTGCAATGGTCCCTGTAACATTTTTAGAATAGAGTGATTCATCACTGCATGGTTCATCATACCTTGAAATCTAACCAAATTCCTTTTAATCTATCTCTATTACCATCTAAAAATATAATATAATCCCCCAATTAAACTCATACAATTTCAATTATCATCAAATACCACAATCTTAAACCCTAATCCAACAAAATAATCAAATAGAATTCAAATCCCAACAACCCATGGAAGCTTGAAGCTAAGGAAAAAAAGAGATATCTAGACACTTCCCACACTTACCACTCAAGTTTCAAAGATAGTCCTAATATGAATTTTTCCATGACACATACCCAAATAAAAAGATTTATTCTAAAACATGGGCCCTTTATAAAACCTTATCTATGATACCATTTGTAATGAACCGACCCTAGCTTCCACTTGAACTAACACCCGAACTGATCTCCAATTAGACCAAGGGGTGTTCTTGATCCCAATGGTCTAGAAACTAGTTCTAGAGAATCAAATGATAAACTGTAGTAATTTTTTTACCTTAAAATTTAATTAAATTAGTAGTGTAACCTCACTTCAAATTATGACATGAATCACCGGTAATTTGAACATCCATAACAAGACAAATATGAAAATAAAAAATAGTATAAACAACCAGAAATTTTTAATTAAAAATAAATCCTATAGCTAACCTCCATCTCCATCGCAAATAATATCCCATTTTCAAAAATCTAAACACCACATGTGTAGACACTACCCACAAAGGAAAAGGAAAACAAAAATGACCAATTTGGCTGATGTGACAAATAAATTAAAATACAAAAACAACCAACTAACCTATATGTGACCATAGGTCACTATCTGATCTTGAATCAATAAATGATCCATTAAAAATAAATGGCTATACCAAAACCCAATACTAATACATGATCGAGGTGTGAGTATAAAATCTTAGTAATCATGCTAAGAAACCACACCCCATGAATTACCTTTAAATAAAAGATCTATTCTAAGCTAGTTTGAAATAAATTAAGAGAAATATTATATATATATATATATTAATTCATAAAATCCATCAATTAATAAGAAATATTTAAAAACTTCCATTATTTCTCTTTTAAATAAAAACAATCACTTAAAAAAACATTTCCTCGGCTTATGATCTTTATTTCAAAACACCCATTTTAAATCCATTTGAATATTTCATTTTGAAAACCAAGTAACATTGAATAAATAAACATCATGAAAGGTGTCACCAAAACATAAATAAAACCATAAAGAATATAACAACCATAGGTCACATATGTGTCAATCATAATGGGGATCAAAAATAAAGTCAAGAGAATACCCTATGTCAAATCACCAACCAAAGAATAGGTGTAACAGGATCAAACCTAGGCCCTATAATGTGATAGTTTTATATATTAAAAAATATACACCAACCTGTTGACCTAAATTGCATCATATACACAAGACACCCCACTAGCCTACACCTGGATTTAAATAGGGTAACACTCAATATAGTCCTATTTTATAGTATAGGGAACACTAGTAGCATGAAACTAACTAGAGAAATATAAATATAGAATTCCGACTTAGCTACCAATGTTCCCATGAAAAAATAAAAGTGAGGGTGAGTGGAGAAATGTCCAACATAATCATCAAAAAACATAGATAATAAAATCACCCTCACCTCAAACACCCTCATAAGAAATAGCTTCCTTCCATTCATCACTCGATCACCACATACATAAAGCACAAACCATAAAGGAAAATTAGATTAAGGTGAAAAATAGGGTCTCACACACCCACACATTTGAAAAATAATTTGAAAGTTCCAAATGAGTCTTATAAAAATACACCTATGAGGTTGAGTCTCTTTATAATAATAGAAAATTCATTTGATAAACAATCCTTAAGAAATTACATTTGAAATAAAAATTGAAATAAATTTAGGAAACCACTCATATTTTAATTAAAAAATCCTATGAAGATTAAAATTTCCCTTCTTAACTTATCCCATGAATAAAATGGGGTCAAAAAATCTGTAAAATTCACATTTTATTTAAAGTATTTCGTGAAGAATTTTATCAATACAGGTAATTTCATGTATTACTTGTAATGTCGAGTAAACCTTTTGAGCCAATTGAGATTTCACTTTGATGACAAATTTTTTTTAAAATATTTGAATTAATTCATAAATCCCACTTATGGAATTTCCTAAACACATGATGTTCATGGTTTATTAAAACATATTTTTTTACAAGTTTCCAAATTGAGAACTCCTATGAATTGAAATAAAAATCATGTAAAATTATATTTTCCATTATAATAATTATTAAAACACATAATAATATTATTTGATATATAAAAAATAGAGATAAAAATTTAATAAATCATGGTTCTGAAATTCAAATGGTAACATAAGGAGAAGTCAACCACAAATCAAAGAATAATAGTTTATAACATCAAATATAGAATGAACTGAGCCCGTAAAATGAACTTCATGACCTAGATACAATTAAATCACAAAGAAAATGTAAAACCTCTCCCTAGGGTTCATCCAAGAGAGGGTGTAATGATGTGGGAAGAATAAATCATGAAGAGAGGAATAAATAATAGGAAGAGGATCCTTACCTTGGATATCTGACCTCAAATTGTGAAAGAACCACCAAGAGAGAAGGAAGAATCGATGAGGGGAAAGAGAAATCACAAGGGGAAGTGAAACTCTACATTGTATAAGGTAAGGGGAGAAATAAATGAGAGTAGGTATTGAAAAATTAGGTATGGTATAATTGTAATATCAAAAAAATAAAAAACTAGGTGATATGCATGGTTCGGCTGCACGGTTTAGTAAACTATGCAACAACCATGAAGAGGCTACTAAAACCTATTGGATATATTGTATAGTACCCTAGATTATACAACATAGTAAGAAAATATATTTAAAGATAGCTAAAAACCACATTTTTAAGTTTCATACCTAAAAATGCATTTTTCACACAGTTACTCCTTACCATATAGGCTAACCGTGTGGAACCCAAAAATTTCCCAAAAGTTTAAATTCCAAGACCAAAATTTACCAAAACTTTAAATAACTCAAAATAACATGAAATAATATAAAATAAAACATCATAGTTTCATGATGGTGTGATATATGATAACCCAAACAAAGATTAATCATTATAAACCAATGATATACTCTCTACATATTGAATAAATCATCAATCAGAATCAAAATATACCATTTCTTAATGGAAACCTGATTCAGCCTATGATAGTAAACACACAATCACAAACTCCCATATGTTTTCTTATGAAAAATAATAGGTGAACACCATGGAGACATACTCTTCCTAATGAACCCCTTTGATTCATGAACATCTCACTGGGTCTTTAACTCCTTGATATCCATTGGATCCATATGATAAGAAGGTGTAGAGATATATTCAGTACCATAAACCAACTCTTTAACAACTATGTGGGATAACTGTATGAAACCCAAAATGTTCAGAAAAGTTTAAATTCCAAGACCATAATTTAATAAAACATAAAATAACTCGTAATGATATGAAATAATATAAATTAAAACATCACAATTTCACATGGGTGTGAACGATGATAACCCGACAAAATATTAATCAGTATAAACTAATGATATCCTCTCTACTTATCGAATAAATAATCAATCAAAAGAAAAAGATAACAATTATTAATGGTAACCTAATTCATCCAATGATATTAAACACACAATCAAAAACTCACATATGCCTTCTTATAAAAAATCATTGGTTCACACCATGGATACAAATGTTTCCTAATGAATCCCTTGGATTCATGAACATCCTATTGAGTCTTTAACTCCTTGAGATCCACTGTATCCATATGATAATAAGGTGTAGAGATATTCTCAGTACCATAAACCAAATCCATAAAAAAATTAACCTCCCACATGTACAAAAATATAGTAAAATAATTAGGAAACACACCCCATTACTAAAATACCATAGAAGAAAAAATTGACCTAAGATGCATCCCTGATACTTGAGATGAAACCCTCCACAACTTCCCTAAATCATATCCAGATATACTTTCATGATAGTCCTATTTTCCAAAAAAAACATATGATTCACATTTATGTGGAATTAATGATACATATCAATGGTAGAAATCAATATGTTCCCAAAAGTGAGAAAATAATCTACTATGATAATTACATAAAAAACTTTCATGTACAAGATAAATAAATTAAAAATATATCTATAACCACAAATATTGACAGTAAAAGATGGGAATCTTCTGATAGACTTGCCACTTTATTCCATTGGTGAATTCACTGATAGGACTTTGGTTAGAATCTAAATATTCAAACTGAGGTTATAAACTAAACAAACTAACATAAAAGAATAAGAGACGCCCAAATCAAACAACAGACTAACCAGGGTACAGGTAACCAACATCATAACTCAAACTATGGAATAAACCTTACAATGATCCAAAAAAACCTACTAAACAAAAAAAATCACATGACCTTACACATAGACCATTCTCTTTGGTTTCCTAGCACCCTTTAATAACATATCCCCATTGAACCTATCCTTAAGAACCCCTGCTAACTCTATGAATAGACCTCCCTGATGACATACATATCAAGATTAGCTATAGTGAACTATCCTATAGATGATATATTTTTGTGGAAGATGAATCATATCCTCCACTAATTTAAGAATAATTTGAAGAATATTTACAAATATGTCCCATCTTTCCATAATAGCGACAATACTTAGTCCCACTGGGATTAAAAAATTGGGTATGACCAATTTTTATGCACTAATAACTCTCTAATAGAACCATGCCTCTAGAAGAAGAATAAAAGGTATTCCCATAACCACAAGTTTCTCTCCATTCCTATGATAATAATCTCTTTCTCAGTTCTAGACACTACAATATTCACATGCTCTCATAGATTCCCTCTTATATCCCCCAATATCTTTCTGTGTTTTTAGTGACATTTTACTACTAAAAATTTGGTAAAAAAGATACGAAACTTCAATAAAATATATATATTTATCCTATAATTGAATTATTAGGCTTTAGAAACCTCATCATCTCCCAAGGTTAGAGAAAAATGAAGTGTGTCTATAAACTTTGAGTCACCATTGAGAATAGAAACATTCCCTTGATTCAGATCTGTCGAATTGTGTCCTTTATCCTTCTTAAACATCTATGAATAAAATTTAACAATGAATAGAGCCTAGAAATTCTCCCATGTTAACCCCCTAGTGAATTTTTCCTTGAACATGATATCATAATAGTGTTGAGATGGTTCTTACAGACTAAAAATGGAAAGCTTCACCTTATTTACACTTGGATCATTGACCAACTCAAATATTTTATACATCCCATCTAACTAATCCTCATATATAAGAGTCACAATATCTCCTATTAATATAGTAAGATGCAAAAACCAAAAACATAAATCACATTAGACCCCATCACAGAATCCTAATGTGGTGTCCCTTATATATTATGGATGAAATTAAGTAGACTCTTAGTGAACTTCTTCTCCACTTGTTACTTAGGATCACCCACCAAGGTAACATGCTTAGCTTCTTCATCCATATTCCTCTCATAAAAATTATCCCACTCAAATTTATACACTTGAATCTCATCAACACAATTATTATATTCCACAATTCTATAATAATCAACATAGTTTTTAAAAATAATCTCATATATTTTCAACAAATAAAATTATCCATATATCACTTCCTACAACCAACCAATCAAACTAATCATATTAAAACATAAATTTGTTCCATAATTTTTGTTAATTAATTCATTTTTAATAAAATTTTTGGGAAGACACATAATTTTAATGAACAAGTCAATTATTTACCCAAAATTAAAATAACATATTAATCAAGAACAGATGTCTAGGAATACACTCCATGTACCTACATGCCCAAATGATGATTTAAAATCTTACTAATAATCCTTGATTGAGTGGGAATCACATTCAAAAATCTCAATTATAAATTACACAAATTCAATACCATATTCTAAAGGTAACTTGGAATTAAACTTGTTTATACTAGGAATTCACACACACACAACTTTTATAAAAATTATATAATCCTAATATATAGTATAAAAACCTCCAAAATATCAATTCCTTAGAAAATAAATAGTTTTAATATCATTTTTTACCTTTATTGTTTGATCCACGGACCTGTTCAATAACTAGACTACCTTGAGAAGGTCCACTCTACTAGCACTAATAATCAGAAGTCTATCTACCATGTACATGACCTCCTCCACAGAAAGTACTTCCATTGATACTCTAACTCTTCGCCTGACACGGAAAAATTGATCATGCTTCTGAAGGTGGAGTTGTTGAGAATCCTCCTCCACTGGAAGTAGGTGGAATGGCCAAACATAATCAATAATGATGAACCATATGGATACAAGAATTAAACTAAGGAGTGTCTCTATCACACTAAGGCTTTAGATTTCCCTTCTGTCCACATTGATGGAATATAATTGAGTTTCCAGTGTAGATACTCTAGCCTCCACTTCTCTCATGAGAAACTTCAAGGGTATACTTCTTGATACTAGAAAAACTACATCCATACCTATGCACTGAACCTCTATGTCAAGTACCATAATCCTATATCAAGTTTCACTCAGTGATAAGATCTTAATTAAAGATATCAAAATTGGTAGGTAGGATAGAGACATTCACCTGTGAGTGGATGAAATACTTGAGGCAATCCTCTAAATATTGCACTCGTGACAGCTCATCACCGGATAAAAGTAGTTAAAATAGTTGAAACTTAGTAAATCTCACTAAATAGTCAATTATAGAAATAGAACCATGATCTTGGTGCATGAAATCTCTAGATTGGTTAGCTATCAGTGTTCAAGTAAAAATGTAATCATATAAGGTAGTTTGTAAGACTGTCCAGACCTTACCCTGATGACGACCAACCTACATAATCACATCCCACTGAAATTTGGAAGAATAATGAATCATGTAGGTAGAAATATTTATAATCCTATATGGAGGATTCTATAGATTCTCTAACATAGAAAAAATTGTCTCCATCCAAGAATCAATATCCTTTGGTCTGCCATCCCCTGAAAAGATGGGTGGATGCTGCTGCTAGAACTCATGATTTAGATTAGCCATAGTAGGTGCAGGTCAGGGAGTACCTTGTATGAACTAAATCACATGTAGAAAACCCTCTCAATACCGAGTTTCAGTTCACAGTTCAAGGATAGTAGGTAGTTCCTCAGGTGTCACTACTAGAGGTATCAACAGTGGATTAGGGCCTACCACCTCTGGAGTGTGGTCCTCTCCACCCTCCTGGCGCATGACTGGAGAAATTCATGGTTGAATAGCTCTAAAAATTACACGAACATGCCTTAGATCAATATTTGGTAATAGATAGAATCACTTATGGAATCATACCATAAAAATAAGGGCTTACTACCCAAGTTACTACCCCAACTACTTGCTTAGAAGGATAAGGTATTTTTAAGTGTTTAAGTTTAACTTTTTAAGGTTTCTGTAGGTGAAGGTTCAACTAAAATTTTCCTCTTCTTTTACTAGAAACCATTTTATTTAATATGTCAAGATTTCATTTAATGTTTTTATTTTTTTATATTCATGTATCAAGGTTCAATTAAATGGATCTTTATTCCCAACTAAAAAAGGTCCATACACATTATAACTGAAATAGACACCAATTTAATTTCATTTAACCCCCTCTACAATTGATTTCAAAATGTAACAAGAAATATAAGATGGATCAAATCATCTAACTACCCATTCCAATTCACAATGTCCAATACACCTCATAAATTGAAACTGGTAGTCACCCATTTACAGATAAAGAGCAGCACTTGTAATCAGAGGTACATAGCTAACATGGGTAGAAACCAACTATATAAGATTCTACCATCAACCAGTATAGGAAAACACTAGTTAGATTGATGATAACACTTTAAATAATCAATTACTATATACTATATAAGATGTTAGCATCACAGGTATATATAACAACCCTATCTCACTCAACAATCATAGGAAACACAAGCAACTAAAGTAGTCAAATTGACCTATATGTCATGGAATATGAATGACATGTGAATTCTAGGTGCCAATAATGATGCCTATAACAATTATACTTACCATACCAGGCCAAGGTAAAATATCCAAAAAGAATATCAAAATACCACACTCGTGTGCATCACATAATGGTGAAAGGCGAAATACAAAACAAAAATTTTCCATTCCCTAACAACTTGGTATTTACCCCGAACATGGGTTATCTAGTCCCAGGAATAGCATATAACCAAGTTCCAACATTTCCAAATCTTCTATCTGCATTCCTAAACAATAATAAAAAATAAAAACAAAATTCCTTGACATTAGTTTGTTACATCCTGACCCAGGTTCCACTCAAAGGTTCCCCAAACCCGATTGGACACATGGCCTCAAGCATGCCTCCCTATATTCAAGAGTCTACTGACTAGTAGTAAGGTCTTAGGGTGTGTCTGTGGGGATACTATTTCCCCATGTTAGAGAGAATCAAAATTTAAAGATATAATAAACATACAAATAGCAGAAGCAATATAATAAATAAATAAAATAGTAGAGAATGTTAATTATAAACATCGATCAACAATAATCAACTCAAAATCTAAAAATTTAATCATATACAAAATGATAATGATGTATGTCATGTCATTAAAAAATTAGAACACTGGTATACATGGAAGTAGGAAATACATGATATACAAAATAAAAACAAGGATGACAAAAGCTATCCAACATCCTATACATTGGCTCAGTCATTTTCTACCAAGCTCTATATTAATGTAATAAATAAAGATTATGTGTCCAAAGCGGGATGCTTCCCCTTATCAAAACCTACATACATATAATCTTCCTAGTTACCAATGGAATTTTAGATAGGGTGTCAGATAAATCTCAGTAGGCCACCACCAATGACGTCTATAAAATCTAGTTTGTGAATATAAACTAAAATTGTGGGAAAGTATATATACATGTAAAGAAATTCCAAATAAATAACTCATACCTACTTTAGCTTCATCTGGTAATGTATATAAACATTATATAATTTAATTAATTCATTTAAGTTCATTTTATATAGTAATACACATGAGGTTTAAAAAACACTGACAATATAACATTACAGTAGTAAAAGAGGATTTGAGGTATCACCAAGGCATCCTTGACCTTAGGGGTTGGCCAACTCTTAGTAGCCACTCATGTAGTCTGGAAATAAATGGGTTTGAGTGAAATCTAAGGGGAATCACCCAAGTAATTCCACTATAAATAGTTCTAATTAAGTATAAGGATCTCATCCAAGGTAAGCACATGATAAACATGACTAGGTCCAATGGGGTGAATTAAGGGCACCTTGTGTCTAAAGACATCAAGCTTGATCCAAGGACTGTATCTGAAGCATCCTAATAATCTGAAAATGATTTTAGGTGAATCTTTAGTACTATGAAAAGGAATTCACATACTAAGATAAGGACCAAGTTCCAAGGTGGGTATCTCCCTTAGAAATTGGCACAATGAATCGGAATGGATTCCTTTGAGTGCTCAAATAATTCCCTTAGGAATCCAAGGCGGGATCAATTCTAACCATTCCTATAAAGATAAAAAGGTTCATGTATAATAGGCACCTTATACATATATCAATCATTAATTTAGGCCATGAAATACTCATGCCTTTTATTTGTTCATTTAATTACCTTTCATTAATGTGATAAGGTTTAATAAGAACATGAAACCATTTATCAATTTAATTAGTTATTAATTTATTAGGTTCACTCCTTTACCTTTCATAATCATGAAAAGTTGGGATAAGTACATGAAACCAATTACTAATTCATTTTATAAACATTTAATGGGTTCATTCCATTACCTTTTTATTAAGTATAATAAGGTAAATTAGGATAGGAAACAAAAAAAATTTGTATAAGTCAAGGCCAAGTGAAATATATAATGTACTTTCCTTTTATTGATTTATTAATTAATTTAAAACACTTACCTTATCAGGGTTAAGTCCAAGATCACCCGAACAGTGGTGAAAATTGTTGTAACAAGCCACTAAAGGCATAATAGAGAGAACACCCAACATGGGGTCAATGTTTTGTGGTTAAAACCTCCAATGATGTGATGATCATTTATAGAAAGGGATATAGAATATGAGAAAAATGATTATAATGAAGGAATATTTATTTTAGGGGAAAGTCCTGGTGAAACTAGCATACGCACAATAATGGAATTTTTTTAATGAAGATGCTTTTAGGGAAAATTCATAGAACACTTACCCTAGGCCTATAGTAATCTCTTCATATAGTATCAATCATTAGTTTGGCCTAGATCTAAAGAAAATGTAAGAATGGATCAACACCAAAAAAGTTGGGCATATGAGTCTGCATCAAAATAGTTTTGTCAAGGGAAATACAAATGAAGAAATGAGCATAAGAATGGAAGAACTTACTGAGAGGAATCCAACATGCAACATGATGATTGTATCTTGAATCAGAGTTCATATAGTGAAGAAATTGAATAACCTAGCTTTAAGGGAGTTTGAGAGCACTAACATGAATAAAGGGAGGTCTCCTGTCTGCTAGAGGAGAAAAAGTGATATGGGGTAAGTTAAATAAAATTTAAGGGAAAATGGTGAATTCACCTAATAATTATAGGGTCGAATGGTTTGTCCACATGGTTGGTCAAACCGTGCACTAATCGTATGCCTCCCACTGACTAAGTAGGGACCTATCATGGTTTGGCTACACGGTTTGATAAACCATGTTCTAACTGCGCTATATGGATCTGATAAAAAATTACTGGCCACCCACATAGGCATGCGACCCTGGGCACATAGTTAGAGAAGACTGCGTGCCTTGATTTTCCCTCTGAAACACCACACACATTTGGGGGAAATTATGAATACTGTCTCACATGGTTTATAGTAACTATGTGGCCTAGTGATTTCATCCACTAGCTAGGGTTCCGAGCTTCGAACAGTCCTTGAAGACCCTTGAAACCCTTATAACCTCATTAGGCATCCAAAAAAGTCCAAAAAATAATTAAACCGATATTTAAAGGATCCATATATTATAGAATACCCACATTCTTACAGTATTCCCCCTTAAAGGAACTCATACCCAAGTTCACCTTCCAAGGGCAGTGAAACGCTATTTGATAACCACTTCAGTCACTAAGCATATACGTCAGCCTCTCTCTCCCATGTCTCATCTTGTACACGGTCGTGTTTCCATAGTAATTACACTAATGGGAAAGACCATACTTGGAGATCCATTATTCTTTGGTCAATGATGTGTATTGGATACTCCTCAAATGAAGCATATACAACCATCTCAACTTCCTCAGGATTAAGAGATGGGTCGACATGATAACGATGAATCTGTGAAACATGGAAGATTTCATGCATGGAACTATACCACTATGGTAATAAAAAATGATAGGATACTAGCCCAAATATATTCAAAATATCAAAAAACCCAACATAATGAGGTGACAACTTATATTTCCTTCATAACAGTATATGCCCAAGTCGGGGTGATACCCGTAGGAAAACATGATCCTTGACCTCAAACTTCTAAGGCTATTGATGGAGAATGACATAATAATTCTATCTAGATCGAGCTATAGACAGATGCTTCCTTATTAGTTGAACCTACTCCAAAGTCTCATGAATGATACAAGGACCTAGCAGTGCTACCTCTCCTACCTCTATCCAGAACAGGGGTTAATGGAATGACCTACCATAAAAGGCCTTATACAAATCCATATGGATCGTCACATGAAATATATTATTGCAGGTGAACTTGATGAGAGGGATATGCTTCTCCCAAGAACCATTTAAATAAAGGATTCATGCTCAGAGCATGTCCTCTAGAAATTTTATTGTCTGTTCTGATTGGAAATCTATTTGAGGGTGAAAATTTGTGCTCAGGAGCACCTATGTACCCATATCTCTCTGCAACCTATTCTAGAACCTCAATGTGAAACGAGAATACCTATAAGAAATGAGAGTATGAGGGACCCCATGTCACTGTATAATCTCACTAACATATATTATATACATATCATCAATTTATAAAGTCTCTGATAGGAATAAAGTGGGATACTTTAGTTAGTCGATCCATGACTACCCAAAATGTGTCACTTCCTCGAGGAGACCTTGATAAGCCAACTAAAAAATTCATAGAAACATATTATAATTTGTATTCTGGGACCAAAAATGGATGTAACAAGAAAGAAGGCCACTGGTTATATGCCTTCACCATTTGGAAGGTGGAACACCAAGTAACAAAACCTATTATCAAACATTTTATCCCAGGCCACTGATATTGGCATCGCATATCTCGATACATCTTGGAAATTCCTGGATAAAGTTCCCACTGAGAAGTGTGGGAATCTCAAATCAGTTCATCTTCTATATCCATAGGAAACAAAATATTTCCATGTATATATAGGATGTTGTCTCTATCTATAGACCAATCTAGAAGTGGGTCCTCACCAGAAATACTCTTATGAAGAACCAACCCATCATGATCTAAAAACTGCCTACTCTTCACCCTATCAAGGAGCAAAGAGGAAATAGATAAGGCCATCGCAAAAGTCCACTCCTGAATTTCATGAAACTCCAAATTCATCTTAGAAAAGAGGGGAATCAATTTCCATTCAACATTGGCTTCCTATACATCATGTTCTTGAGTTTTCTAACTCATCACATCAACTACCGCATTTCCCTCTCCAGAAATATAGGCATGATCAAAGTTGGAGGAATGAAGGTATTATACCCATATTCAATGTATGAGATTCATGTCATGATATAAAAATATATATTTAAGGCTCTTGTGGTCCATATACACCACAAATCACTCACCCATCAGATAGTGTCTCCAATAATGAAAAGCATGGGCAACTGCTTCTAGATTAAGGTCATGTGTTAGGTATCTATGATCATGATTTATCAACTAGTGAGACCCATACACATTCACTCTATACTTATAAATTAGAACTATACCCATCCTGATGCCTGATGCATCACAGATAATGGTATAGCCTCTATTAGGCTGAGGTAGAATCAGAATCAGTGGTGATGTAAGCATTCCTTTCATCTCCTAAAAGGCTTTATCACATGATTAAGATCATAGGAACTTTACACCCTTCTTTGTAAGACCAGTAAGAGTTGCATAAATTCGTGATAAGTCCTATATGAAATGCCTGTAATACCCAGCTAACCCTAATAAACTCTATATATTAAACATGTTCTTGTGATACTCCCAGGAAACCACAACACTAAGCTTCTCCTGATCAATATATACTCGTGATTCTGAGATAATATAACCCAAGAATTTACCTTTTTAGATCTACAAGTAGAACTAAAAAAACTTAGAATATATATAATTCTCTATCAGTGTATTCAAAAATATATCAAGATCTTTATCATGGTTTCTCCAAGTATGAGAATACACCAAGATGTCGTACATGAAAACCATGAAAAATTAATCCATATAGGGGTGGAAACCCATATTATTCAATGCCATTAAAATTAAGAGTGTGTTAATAAGACCAAATGAGATAACAAGATACTTATATAAACTGTACCAATTGATGAAAGTCATAAATGGTATATCTAAAGCCTTGACTCACACCTAATAATAGCCCGATCTTAGTTCAATCTTCAAGAATACCCTATCTCCTCAAAGCTGGTCAAAGAGGTCATCTATATAAGGAAATGAATAAAATTATTTAACTATAAGATAGTTTAACTATCAGTAATCCATGCATAAGTGAAGGGTCCCATCTACCTTATTGGTGAAAAGCATGGGTGAACCCCAATATGAAGTTTTGGTTTGGATAAAACCATTATACTTTAGATCTTCAAACTGTCTATTGAGATCTTAGAGATTAATAAGTGTCATCCTATATAAAGGAATAATTATTGGATATGCTCCTAGAACAATCTCAATTGTGAACTCTACCTCTCTCTCAGAAGGTAAGCTAGAAAAATCATTCAGAAAAACATCCATGAAATGATATACCACGAGAGGAAAATCTATTAGATGTTTACCCTGCTCATCCATGAAAGGAATAGAGAACTAGGAAGTAACTCCACCTAACCCATGATTATATGGTAAAACACTACTAGACTAGACATTCCAGTCACCCTTTTGGAGAAAATTCCACCCTATGGTGATATAAACGACACCCTGTGATGATAACATTCCATAAATGCATGATATGGAAGAAACCAATTCATTTAGAGAATTAAATAAAAGCATTTCATCTCATGTATGAAGAGATTCCATAAGAAGGGATAACTACTGACCTTAAGGGAAAGTCTCTACATTGGTGTATTCTATCTAACTGTACACCCAACAATGTATCCATGGTCATCACACTAAATAAGTACCAAATATACAACCACAAACTTTCCACAGTTGATAAATATATAAAAGATTCAAAGGAACCTATATCAAATAAGGAAAATACAATATTAAAGGCTACCAAAATAGTACAGTTTACATTCTATGACCTTTCACTCTAATCCTTAGGTATTAGCTGTAAAGCATGAAAATAGCCTGATATATAGACCTATACAATAGCTGGACTACCTTGAGAAGGTCTGATCTACTGGTGCTGATAATCAGAAGTCTGGCTACCACAACTACGAAATCATCCTCAGCATGTCCTACCAGTGCTACTCTAACTCCCCACCCGACATGACACGGTTGATCATTCTCCTAAAGGCGGAGCTCGTGTGGATCATCTTCCACTGGAAGAAGGTGGAAAGGTATGACAAAATCTCTAAAAATGAACCATACAACCACAACCACGACACTCAAGAGGGTATCTATCACAATAAGGCTTCATATTCCCCTTCCACCCACATTGATGAAATATAATGGAGCTTATAGTGTAGATACTCTATCCACCACTGCTTGGATAAGAAACATCAAGGATATACTTCTTGCTACCAGAAAAAATATTGCCCTACCTCAGCACTGAAAATATATTCCCAGTATTATCAACTTCTCTTAGGTTTTTCTTAGTTATAATATCCTGATTAATAATCTTATAAATGGTAGGTAAGATAAATACATTCACCTACGGGTGGATGGAATAATTGATCCCATCCTTTAAATGCCACTCTCGTGATATCTCATTCCTGAATAGAAGTAGTGAAAAGTGTTGAAACTTAGTAAATCATGATAAATAGTCAATGAATAATATAACCCTATTACAAGTGCATGAACTCTCTGTCTAGGTTAGCTATCAACATATGAGGAAAAAATTGATCATAAAAGGAATTTTGGAAGTCTGTCCAAACCATGCCCTGATGAAGACTAGCCTACATAATCACATCCCACTAGTTTTTGTAAGAATAATGAAGCATGTAGGTGGAAATATTAACCCTCCTATCTGGAGGCATCTCTAGATGCTTCAATATAGAAATAGTGTCCTCCATCTATGACTCAGTAGCCTATGGTCTACCATCCCCTGAAAAGATGGGTCGATGCAGCTGCTAGAACTCATGAGTCAAATTAGACATAGTAGATATAGGTCATGGAGCACGGTATGGACTACATCATATGTAGAAAAACCTCTCAAAACTGAGTTTCAGTACGTAGTTTGGGGATAGTAGTTGGTTCCTCATGTGGCACTATAGGAGGTATCACTAGTGGTTTAAGGTCTACCACCTCCATAGTGTGGTCATCGCCAACCCCCTTGCGCATGATTGGAGAGATTCATGGTGGAATAGCTCTAAAAATGTCAAGAACATGCCTCATATCAAGATTTAGTAACTATAAAAGCACTAATGTAATCATATCATAAAAATAAGGTCTTACTACCCAAGGTACTACCCCAACTACCCACTTGGACGATTTAGGGTTTTGGAAAGTTTTTAAGTTTAATTTACTGAGGTTTCACTAGATGAAGGGTCAATTACACTTTTTCTGTTTATTTAATGGAAACCATTTCATTTAATAAGTCAATATTTCATTTAAAGTTTTATTTTATTATATTCATGTATCAAGGTTCGATTAAATGGATCACCATTCCCAACTAATAAAGGACCATATATTTTATAACTGAAAGTGACACCCATTTAATTTCATTTAACCTCCTCTTCATTCAACCTCATAATATAATAGGTAATATATGATGGATCGAATTAGTTAACTACCCATTCCAATTCAAAAAGGACCATACACCACATATATTAAAAGTTGTAGTCACTTAATCGTAGCCAAAGAGAGGCTCATGTAACTAGAGGTACACAAGTAACATGGGTATAAAGTAGCTATTTAAGATGCCACTATCAACCTATATTGGAAAACACTATTTATATTGATGATGAAACTTTAAATAACCAATTACCATACCCTTTAAAAGATGTTATCAGCACATTAATTTATAAAAACCCTATCTCATTCAATAATAATAGTAAATACAAGCAATGCATGCTATGAAATTCACATATATGGCATGGATTTTGGGTGGCATGTAAATTATAGGCGCCTATAAGGATGCATGTAAAAATTCTTATTACCATATTAGGGAAAGATGAAAGATCTATAAATAATATAAAAATACCACATTCGTGTTCATCACCCAATGGTGAAAGTATATCAACTATAATAGGTGAAATACAAGACAATAATTTCATGTTCCCAGAAAATATGGTATTTACCCCAAATGTGGGTTAAATACTCCTAGGACTAACTTACAACCAAGTTTTAACATTTCCTAATCTCCTATCTATATTCCAAAACATTAATAAAAAATAAAAGTGAAATTATTTGATACTACTTTGTGATGTCCCAACCTGAGTGTCACTCAAAGGTGCCCCGAACCCGGTTGGCCACGTGGTCTCAAGTGTACCTCCCCATATTCCAGAGGCTTCTGACTAGCAGTGAGGGACTAGGGTGTGTCCGTGGGGATACTATTCCCTCATTATAGAGTGGATAAAAATGGAAATATATAATAAATAGATAAATAGAGGAAGCAGTGTAATAAATAATGAAAATGGTAGCGGAAGATAAGTATAAACATCCATCAACAATAGTCAAATCAAAAACTGGAAAACTGAATCATATAAAAAATGATAAAGATGTATGTCATGTCTCTAAAAAACTAGAAAATAGATATACATGGAATAAGGAAATACATGCTATACAAAATAATCAAAAGGAACCCAAAAACTATCTAGCATTCCGAGCATTGGGTTGTTCATCTTCTACCAAGATCCATCCAAATTCAAGTAATCAAGATTAGGTGTCTAAAGCCGAAAACATCCCCTTATCAACACATACATACATATAATTTATCCAGACACTAATGGAGACCTTGATAGGGTTTGAGATAAATCTTAATAGTCCACAAAAAATGGTGTCTATTCAATCTAGTCTTTGAATATTAACTGAAATAATGTGTATGTATATTTAAATGCAAATCAATTCTAAATAAATAGATCATACATGCTTTAGGATCATTTGGTAATGTATCTGAACATAAGATCTTTTAATTAATTCATTTAAGTTAATTTTATATACATAAGTCATGTGAGGTGTAAACAACACTGACAATATATCATTATAATAACAAAACAGCATCCAAGGTATCACCATGGCATCCTTGATCTCAGGAGTCGGCCAACTCATAGCAGTCACTCATGCAGTCTTGTAATAAAGGGGACTAAGTTTAAACCAAGGGGAATTTCCCAAGGCTTTCCACTATAAATAGTTCCAACTAAGTCAAAGGATCTCATCCAATGTAAGAATGAGATAAGCATGAATGGGTCCAATGTGTTGAATCCATTGCGCCATGTGTCTGAAGAAATCAAGTTGGATCCAAGGAGTGTATATGAGGCATTATAATAATCCAGAAATGATTTTAGGTGAATTATTGATATGATGTCTTGATATTCATATAATAATACAAGGAACTAGTTCCAAGGTGGGTATCACCCTTGTAAATTGGTTTAATGAATTGGAATGGAATCCTCTGAGTGATCAAGGCATTCCCTCAAGAATCCAAGGCTGGATCAAGTCTGACTATTCCTATAATGATAAAAGGTCTATATTTAAGGAATTTTATACATATATCATTCTTTAATTTAGACCATGTAATACACATGCCTTTTAATAATTCAATTGGATCATTCCATTACCTTTCATTAATATGACAAGGTATAGCAAGGGCATGCAACCATTTTTCACTTTAATTAGTTATTCATTTATTAGGTTCACTCCAGTACCTTTCATAATCATGAAAAGGTGGGATAAGGATATAAAACTAATTACCAATTGAGTTTATAAACTTTTAGTGGTTTCATTCCATTACCTTTTTTTTAATCATAATAAGGTAAATCGGGTCATGCATCCAATACAATTTGTATACATCAAGGACAAGTGATATCTATAATGCAATTGCCTTTTATTAATTCATTAATTAACTTAAAATAATTAACTTATCAAGGTCAAGTCCAAACACACCCAAATAGTGGTGAAAATAGTCATAATAGTCCCCTAAAGGAATAATAGAGAGAAAACCCTACTTGGGGTGAAAGGTGTTGAGGTTCCAACCTCCAATGGCATGATGATCATGTATAAAAAGATCTATAGAATATAAGCATAATGATTATATTTAACAGATAAGAATTTTAGGGGAAATACCCATTGAAACCGGCATACGTACAAAAATAATAATTTTATAAATGAAGAGACTTTTAGGGAAAAGTCATAGACCATCTACCATAGTCATGTAGTACTCTCCTCATCCAGTATCACCCCCTTATTTTGGATTGGATAGGAAGAAAATGAAATAAGGGATCAACACCATGAAAATAGGGCATATGATCCTACATTAAAAAAAATCATCGAGATAAATACAAATTAAAAACTAATACAAAGGACTGAAGAACTTACTAAGAGGAATCTAACGTGATGATCAGATCTTGAAATTGATTCTGAACAAAAAATCAGTCAAAGAACCTAGCTTGAATGGAGTTTGAGAGCTCCAATGTGAACAGAGGGAGAAATCTTATCCATTGGAGAATAAAAAGAGAGGTGGGGTAATTTAAACACTATTTAATGGAAAAATGGTAAATTCACCAATAAATTATAGGGTTTCATGGTTTGGCCACACAATTGACAAAAATGTGCACCAACCATGTGCCTCCCACAACCTAAGGAGTAAAATTGCATGGTTTTACCGTAAAATTTGAAAAATCACACGCCAACTATGCTATATGGATCTGCTAAAAATTGTAGATCACTCGTATGAGAGTGTATCCCTATGCACACAGTTAGGGTGGACCATACACCCTACATTTACCTCTAAAATTTCTTTCAAAGTTAGGGGAAACTTTGGCTTTCATTGTTTCTACTATAATTGTGCGGCCCAATTCTTTCCTCCACCAACTAGGGTTCTGATCTCTAAACAATCCCCAAACACCCCTAAAACCTCCATGACCTCATTAGGCATCCATAGAAGGTCAAAAATAATAAAAATAAATCCAAAAATTAAGTGATCCGTACCTTATAGAAAACCCAATCTCTTACACTAAAATTCATATAAACCCAATATGAATTTATATAACATGGAAACACACATAACAGATAAAATTCATTATGAAAACATTAATTCTATCTCATGCCTACTCATTTTTAATTATTACATCAAGGATTAGATGAATTCCACTATTTAATAAACCATTCTCCACATTTATACATTTCTTTTAACATGGATTTATATAATTCTAGCACTTTAAAATTAATTAAAAAGAAATATTAATCAGCATGATAAGAAATATTATTTTTCAATATTAGAACTACTTTTTTCATATCAATTTAACTTCTCAAATCACTAAATCACTAATTTAGTATAGAAATAATATATAATCACAATATTACACACTAAAGGAAATAATAGGTTACTTAACTCACACATAATAAGAAATCTACACATGTAATGGAGATTCAACACCTCATTGAATACATGGAAATCAACAAATTTTAGAACTCTAAAAAAATAAGGTGAATTAGAAAGTGACAATAATGAAATCACACATCCTTCCCATGAAATGACAATGTTAGTATTTATTATTATAAATATAGATCTAATTCCAATAACAGATCACATTTCTATTTTCAAATGATGTAAAAATAACTCTATGATTTTGGAGCAAGAAAGGGAGAACCTAGGGTGAAGAATATCCATCAAAAGGATCTTAAAAATGAGGAAAACCAAGATTTATGACCAAATCATATTATATTATAATAATGGAATTTTCCATCTTAAAATAATCCAATAAGCTACTGGGAACTCGATCCATGGCCCCCATGCACAATGTAGTATCCAAGGTAATCCCTTATATAATCACCTCTACTAGGTATTTAGTACCCCACACCGGGTTCCCGATTAAACCTTCCATATAAAATTCAATATGGTTAACTACCTGAACCCCTCTATTATACTCCATTAAACCTAATCCCTATAAAAAAAACTTAAATTAAGCTCAAAATAAAATTTAAAAACATAAAAATTTAATCAAATAAATACCCCCCAAAACTAGGGTAATTAACATTTAGATATGTCATGGTGAAATGAAATAAAATTCAATATCCTATATCGATAAAGAATTTCATATTGATGAATCAGATGAAATTGAGGAATTAATTCATGATTTCATAAGTGGTTATATTTTTTTAAATAATATTGGTTGAGTGAATATATAAAGATGTAAAAAATCTATATTTTCATGTTGAATTAAATTTATAGTTTTATCTATGATTTTTTGATTAGGTAACTTGAATGTATGAAATGGATATAGCAATAATATTTTTATATAATTTATTCAATTATCAAAAGATACCTCTAAAATGTGATGATATATCATTTTTAAATTATGATGCCACACCAATAATTTTTTCAATGTGATTATACTATAAGAAGATACATTTATGTCTCAGTGACTATGTATTATAAAAAAATTAACATGAAGGTTTGTTAGAGTATCCTAAATATTAAACATCATTGTATAAATTGAATTAAAAAATTCATATTGACTAATATTTTATGTTTGGTACCACACCTCCTGCTAAAAAATTTAGTGTCTCCCAATAATTCCACAATGGAAGTTTATATTTATAAATTAAAATGATTCAAAAAGGTTAAGATGATATGTATATGAGTTAAGAACCAATGTAAGACTATTTCTTCCAATGATTTACCCATAATGTAATATAATTGATTAATTGTTTTTTGATTTACGATATAAAGATAAAAATTTCAGCCTATGATAACGTATTGGTAAAATGAATCCCTATCAGAGCCTCAATATCCAACATAGTCTGTGGCTAATTATGTATGAAATTCAGAAATTATCTCTATATATCAGTATGAAGTGGAAATATATTTTTTTCAATCATACTTTTTTTAGACCAAAAAAATATGAAAATGATATTGATTTTTAACTATCATTATTTATTTTTGAATTTAAATTGTTATAGGATAAATGGTTCAATATATCCAAGGTATATGAAAATGAATGTTCTCAATTTGGGATATGATAATTTCCACATTAAATGGATTTTATACATAGAGAAATTTATTTAGATGTGGTTTTAAAAGATATATATTAAGTTTAATTTATTAATAAGGTAATTTTTACCATCAAAAATAAAATAGAGGGAAGATAAACCATATAAATTATAGAACATGTCTGAAAAATTTTCACTCTGATTATAGATAAACAAAATCATTTAACAACATATAATAATTTTTCTGTCCTCTATATCTATTAAAAAGTATCAATAATTTGATAGGGTGAAAAAAATATTGATGGATTTGGAGCCCCCATGAGTTATCTTTGATATTACATTTATGGTTCTCATAGTAATCAAGATATGCAGGCGATGAAGAAATAAAAGTATCGATATTATTCCTAGATTCCTATGGAAGTATACTTTAATTCCTCCCTCATTAATATGATAATTCTTATTATTCATGATTTCAATTTGAACCATCTATTGAGTAAGAGAGGCTTATTTATTTTTTATTAGCATTTAATTTTATTTGGAATGGTCAAAATAATTATTATAGGAATGTTTTTTCTATATGTTCATAGTGAGAATATGAATCCAAAGGAATTTTATAAGAGGCTGAAGCAGATAAATGGAACTTGATAGGGAAATAATATGTGCATGAGGGTTTAGTGAGGGGAAACCAGTAGTACTTCCTCTAAATGCCTGAAAAAATATGATTTAAATCATTCTACTGGGAATAATATTGGGAAGGATCAACTAACACATTTATAAGAGGAGTGTCTTATGGTACATTTGGAAGATCAAGTATCTTATTGTTGGTAGGGTTAGAATAACATGCATATGTAGGGTTCTGAAGCTCACTACCACCAAGATATAATGTATACTGCCATTACTGATGATCACTATCCTAGAAGTAGTGGAAATGTGCTTACAAAAGTAATTTCATAAGAATAAGTGGAAACTAGGAAGACAAGTGAGGCATATGGGCATGAGAGATATTTGTTTTGTATATCAAGACTCACTAGATCTATTAGTGAGTATGGAAATTGAGTCTGTTCCGGAATCATGGTATCTTGGAATAAAATTTTAAGGGTCATGTATCTCCAAAATATATGATTTTGAATTCTATGTGCTTAAAAATTTTGGGTGAGATAAATAAGTAGTTGGAACTCAATAGGACTTAGGGTCACTATGAAGATATGTAGGTTGAATCTCAGTGTATAAGAATCACTACTTATTAAGTATCTTTTCTTAAAGGAAATATGTCTCTTGTTAATGAGGAGGTCTTCCAGAGTGTCACTCCAAAAAAATCAAGGAAGATGTGTGATTATTGTCATTTTTAAAGAATAATTGTTACAAAATACCAAAGGTATTCATTCAATAATTTAGATTCTAAGGAAGATTTTGGTTTTGGTACTATATTATTGTATTACGATTTCTGATATTAATTTGTACATTTTTTTCATTGTTTTCAATGTAATGAGGGTAGTCTTTTCTTGTTTGGACCTATACTATCCTTGTACCATTTATTTTTTCATAAGAAATGGGGTAAGTTTCATTTTTCTCATTGGATTACCTATAAAAAAGTACCTCAAGGATATTCTGCAAATGTGAATAATTTTATATCATTAAAATATTTGAAGATAAAAGATATTTAATCTCATGATTTTCATATTTTTATGCAACAACTATTTTTGAAAATGGTTCATGGCATACTATTAATGCGGGTTAGTAGGTGTTCAAGATTTATAAATTTTTATATTATATTTGTTTCAATTTCTTGTATCCAAGTTCATTAAAAAAATTATAGAATTAATTTGCCATTATAACATGTGAACATGAGAATTATTTTCCACCATCATTTTATGATATCATGATATACCTAATGATACTTTTGGTGTGAGAAATTAATCCACTTTAACAAATGTATTTTTATTGTATGTATCCTTTTTAAATAGAAATGAAAATATAAAAGGGACACATTATGAATCCATATTAACCAAAGGCCATTATTAATGAAAATTATATCCCTAAGTAGGTTTCTTAATTTTTTATTGACTACAAGTATAAAGTGAAAAAATAATATACGTTTTGTATATCACAACACGAGATTTAGTATTAAAGGAAATGAGATCTTTGATATAAATTTAATGTTTATTATGCATGATCAAAAATTGTGGGAAGATGTATAAAGCATTAAAAATTAAATAGAGGTTAAACTATATATAACCTCACATGTCAATGCACTTAAACTACAATAACCAAAGAAAAATGGTATATAAGTGATGAATGAGCATAATAAAATATTTTTTTTAATAGTTTATGAAGAACATGATTAATGATGTAGCTACATTAAAACATTAGGATGGTTATAAATTGAGAAATTTTCAATGTGATCAAATCATCTGTGAATGAAATTAAGGATTTTAAATTTTATATGGAAGATCCAATTACAAAAGTACCATAAAAAATGTTAAAGTAATGGTTTTCATTAAATAAGTATATTTTTATAGGATAAAATACATAAACCAAAAGCCTACATTAATTACATATTTTGGTGTTTTTGAAGATTCATTGGAGGGTTATTAGATAAAATATCATGTACTATTGATCAAGTGTTACTATGTTGTTGATAGTAGTTTTATTAAGCATGATGAATTTGAATTTACACTGGTATGTTTTAGAATATTGGAGTATAATTATTACCCATTTATCATGGAAACACATGAAAACCATGTTTTTATATTTTAAATCCATTAAATTACTAGTGGTATACTATTTTCCATGAAAAATGATATTTTATATAAGATAATGTTTATGATGTTGTATAATTATGTGGGATTCTTCCATTTATGACATGAATACTAGATAATAATTTTTTTAAAGGTTGGCATCGAAGCCTCAATTTATTTTTAAAGAAAAGCAAAGACCTCTTTTGACTGGGTAGAGGGAGACCCATTACATAGCTCGAAGGCCCAGGGGTATGAAAGCCCATTTTTGGTCCAAAGGGCCCTCTGGTGAATAGTACTATTACAGTACCTGGGCTGCTATAGTACCATCACCGCTATAGTTCCCACTAAAGTACCTATTTTTCTATAGTTTCACCACTACTATAGTTCCTCTACCACTATAATACTTCTACAATAATGCTACAGTACTACTACAATCCTACTACAGTGCTCCCAGAAATTCGTCCCTTCCCAGAATTGATCATGGGTCTTTTGAAACATCTCATATTATTCAGAACTATCACTAAGGAGGAATATGGGGGAAATAATTATTTATTAATATCCTAATAGTTTTGGTAATAAGTTTTTAATTTTAATTTTAAAATTATTCGATATTT
Organism: Viscum album; assembly: GCA_963277665.1. Taxonomy (NCBI): domain Eukaryota; kingdom Viridiplantae; phylum Streptophyta; class Magnoliopsida; order Santalales; family Viscaceae; genus Viscum; species Viscum album. The sequence continues at coordinate 1,138,216,870 of OY728155.1, read as the reverse complement.
AAAATGTGATTTTAAAAAAGAGATAGATTGTCAATTATAATAAGTATTCAATTTTTATAGTATAATTGTTGGAATTTAATATATTATATATAAATTAATTGTTTTATATTATGCATCATATTTATTTTCAATTATATATAATTCAACTAATTTTATTATATTTCATTGTGTTTTCTAAATTCCTATTCAAATTAATCTATTATTATTATGTATTAATTATTTATTTAATTGATTTGTTAGGATATATGACATTATGTTATCAGGTATTCTACTTTAACACAAAATAACGCATAAAATAGTTAAATGTGGTAGTACATGTTTTCCTAGCTTTTCTCATTCATAGAAAATGGAGCATATAAAAACTTGGGGCATAAAAATGAAAAGGGTAAGAGTGTATAACTTGATTCTATAGTTCTCATGGTAAATTTATTACTTATTCCTCAAAATAATACTTGATAATAAGACTTTACCAAAATCCTTTGAGCTCGAGATGATCCACAACTTCTCCATGTTTGGTTTCCATCAAACATGATAACTAGAAATGATTGTCCATTCATAAGTCTCCCAACATGAGAGTATTTTTCTTTATAAAAAACATGGTAGCTGCTAAATATTTCTCTCTCCCTTTTTTTATTTTTTTTTTCTCATTATAGGTCAATAGATTTCCACACCCTCATATTTTATTAATGATAATAGTAATCTTATTATCCCAAATATAAATCCTTTATGTTTTTTTAACACTTTAGGGATATTGAAATATAAATACCTGATCGGGACTCCTCATGGGCGGATGACATGCAGGGAGACTCAGGCGAATCGGCGAAAGATTGGATTACAAAACCTAAATCTGATGATGGTTGTCCTTTCCTCACTAGATTGGGTGAATCATGGCATCCTTCTACCCTGAATGGATGTTTTTTTATCCTAAGACTCCAAAAATGAAGGAGGAAAAACCCCCCAAGAAAGCTAACCTTTCTCATGTTACGATTGATAAATCTAAAGTAATTTCTTTCTTCAAGGCACTCAAAGGCTCAGATCTTCACAAGTATTCATCTCTGATACCTTTCTTGTGCAAAAATCCCTATGATGGAGGATTTTTAGTTGAGGTCGATCCTGAAGCACTTCAATAATGGGCCCAAATGTATAAGTTTACAATTATGGGATGCATCTCTTACATAAAAGGTGATAAACCCTAGTCTTTTTCTGATCTTAAACATCGAATTGCTCATTGTTGGGATTTTTTGAATTGGAATCATGTACCTATAGGGAAGAGATATTTTCATATACTTCTTACCTCCCAGTATGATTTAGATAGATTCTGGAAGATAAAAAATATTCAACTCAAATCTGGTCTACTTCATATTTATGATTGGAATTATGCTTTCAATCCACACACCCATAGGAACACTACTGCCCAGATATGGGTCAGATTTCATGGATTAGATTGGTATTTCTGGCATCCGTAGATTTTAAATGATATATCCTCTTTCATAGGAACACCCCTTAAGATTGATCAGCGAACATTGAATAGTGATCTTGGACTCTTTTATAGAGTTATGATAGAGGTGAATTTAGAATCTAAGCTACCACAATATATCACCTTCAATGCGAATGATTATAGAACAGAACTTAGAATTGAATATGAGTGCAAGCCCCCATTTTCAAATATTTTTAAGATCATATGGAATTCTATTTTAAACTGTAGATTGGTGAATAAACAATTCACCCATCCAATTGACACTGAATGGAGTGAAATTAGAAAATAAAAGAAGGACTAAGTTCCTGCCCTTAATTTTCCAGAACCCTCCAAGAAAAAACTAAAAAATGGGTGAAGAAGTCAATGAATTTTAATATCAATAGGGATAATGGGAGGAAATCTTGGGCAGAATTAGTTGAAGAGGATGATCAAGTAGCTGAAGATCATTGTTTGGTTGAGGAATTAGAATCTGTTATTATGGATATTGTTAAACAGCCTCATCTGGAACCAACACATGTGTTAAATGAGGCACACACGAAGGTTATCTCTCCCAAAAAGTCACCTGACTCCTCAAACACACCTTCACCTTCTGATCATAAGGTCATAACCACCCCTTCTTTACTTCATACAAGTGACTTGGGTGACCAGTGTGATGGCCCTCCAATTCACACAGCTCATGGGAAAGGTGACCTTAGTCTTTCTCAGGACCCGAGATCTCATTCTGCCTTGCATGAAAAGGATTAAAGCACTATAAATGCTATTATTATGGAGCCTCAATCTAATGCTATTACTGAACAGAACATTTATCCTACTACTATCGAGGTCTATTGCAGTCCCATTGTTTCTGTTTTAGGTACATGCAATGACACACCGAATTCTAATAAAGTCACCCACTGCACTTCGAACCCAGGCTTTATCCTGCCATGCAAGGACCTACCTACAGTCCATGTTGAAATCTCTTTAGCTGTTTTAAATAATAGACATTCGAATTCTTCTATATATCCAAAATTGTAGGATTCATCTAAAGCTGAGGAAAATGCAGAACTACCATCATTTCTCTTGTTGCCACTAGAAGAATACATGGAAAGAAGTCCCAGTAAAGCTCAACAAAATCCCCTAGAGTATCTTCTAGGAGGAAGGGTTCAAGGAATAATATAAAGGGGTTTCCAACCCCAAAAATAGGTTCTAATGAATATTTTGTTTTGGAATTTTCAAAGCATTGTGAACTATGACACTTTTATTGTTTTAAAAAGATTTATCAATTCTCATCATCCAAAAGTTTTTCCAATTGTTGAACCTAATATCTATTTCTCCTCTCCTTTAGCTCATATTTTTCAATCTGGATATAACTTCTTAGGTTCTTGTAAAAACTTTTCCTCCATTGATACTCTTTGGGTATTCACTCACTATACTCTACAGAATATTAATATTTTCCATAATTCAGAGCATGAGTTCACGTGTGAATTCACTATTGACCACACACATATTTATTGTTCTATTATCTATGCTAAGAATAGATACCAAGACAAAAGACAACTTTGGAATGACCTTTCATTCTTAAGTAATAGTTTTCATGACCCTTAGTTAGTAGTTGGTGACTTTACTGTTATTCTTTCCCCTAGTGATAAAATGGGACCAACTAACTCCAACATATCGTCAAGGGAGTTTAAATCTGCTGTTAAGGAAAAAAACCTGATTGAAATAAATCTTACCGATGAAAAATATACGTGTTACATAAGACACTATAATAGGGTGGTGGCTAGAAAACTAGACAGAGATTACACAAATGACATAGCTCTGGAAAAGTGGAGCACCATTTCTAGTATTACACTTTCTAAAATTCATTTTGACCACCACCATATCCTGGTCAATCTCTCTAGAAAATACCAGAAGCTAGCTCTTCCCTTCAGATTTAACAACACTTGGTCTTCATACCCTGACTGTGTTAACATTATTAAACAAGCCTGGTATTCCATGAAACACCACAATGATTATTTCGCTTGTACCACTAAATTAAAAAACCTCAAACAGATTCTTAAAGGTTGGTGTCAAAAAAAATCCATACAAATTGATAGCGACATTTATCACTTGGAAGAAGAAATTACCCAGATTCAAAAAAATACTATTGACATCAATTTTTTCACTGATCCACAGCATGAAATCAATATTACTACGAAACTTGTTTCATTTCTCGCCTTTAAAGATAACATGAGAAAACAAATTTTCAAAACCAAATGGCTCACACATGGTGACAGAAACACAAATTTTTACAACTACCTTCAAAGAATTAGGAAATCTAATAGACCTCTTGTCTTCATAAGAAATGGAGACAACCTCTTTGACACTGAGAATAGCATTTCCAATCATATTGTCTCTTATTTTGAATACATCTTCCAAGGACCCAACACCAACAAGGATCTTCTTCCTAACGTCATTCTAGTTGTGGTCAATGATAAGGATAATTCCTTTCTCACTAGCATCCCGCTAGATCATAAGATCAGGGAAATTGTTTTTAGTTTAAATCCTGACAGTGCTCCGGGCCATGATGGTTTCAATAATGGCTTTTATCAGTAATTTTGGGAGGTCATGCAAGCTAATTCTTGTAGGCTTGTTAGGAACTTCTTCTCTAGTGGTATGCTTCCTGATGGGTTGAATGTCCAATTTCTTTCCTTGATCCCCAAAGTGGATAATTTTGCATAACTTCACCAATTACGACCCATCGCTTTAATAAATACCTTTTATAAAAGTATCACCAAACTACTTGACAATATACTTTCTTCTATTATAAATAAGATAATTTCTTGGAACCAATTTGGCTTTGTTAAGGGTAGTTCTATTCAAGATTGTATTTGTCTTTCCTCTAAAGGTATTGACTTATTAAATAGAACTAACAAGGAAGGTAATATTGGCATTAAACTTGATATCTAGAAGGAATTTGATACCATGGATTGGATTTTTATTTTCAAGGTCCTTCAAAACTTTGGTTTTAATTATTCCTTCATCAATAGAATTAAAACTCTTTTCAACTCAGCCAGCATATCCATCCTTGTTAATGGATATTCTAAGGGTTATTTCAAATGCAAAAAAGGTGTCAGACAAGGTGACCCTCTTTCTATCATTATTTTCATAATTGCAGAAGACTATCTAAGTTGATTAATAACTCTCCTATTTGAGCAAAACAAGCTTAAAATGATTAAGGATGCTAGGAATCTGAATGTTCCCACACACCTTTTATATGCGGATGATATTATTCTTTTTCTACAAGGGGATAAACGGAATATTCAAAATCTCAAAGGCTCCCTATCACACTATGAATATATTTTTGGTCAAAAAATTAATTCGAACAAATCCTTTACCTTTTCTGGAAAAAGGTTTCCTGCTAATAGAAATTCCAATATTATTTCTGATTTGGGAATTATGGAAGGATCACTTCCCTTCAACTATCTAGGTGTCCCCATTTTCTAGGGAAGACTGAAATCTTGTTACTTCGCTAAAGCTGTTGATCAAATTCCTCACCAAATTTCATATTGGGAACGAAAAACCCTTTCTATGGATGGAAAGATTTGTCTTATTAAATTTACAATTGTTTCTAAAATGGTCTAATCTTTATGGATTTATAAATTACCTACTGGTCTTCTAAAACATATTAATGTCACCATCAAAAACTTTTTTTAGAGCAGAAGTATGCTTGAAAGGAAACTAGTGACTGTCCCTTGGTCTACTTGTTGCAAACCTCTGGAGAAGGGTGGTCTCAGCATAAAAAAAATCAAACTTTTTAATGATGTTTTACAACCCACACTCACTTGGAACCTTTTTCATAACAACTATGACTCCATTTATTTTCTTAAAAATATATTTATTAACAAACTAATGAAGGGGAATTTGAATTAAATGAGATCTTCCATTTGGTATTCCATTAATAATTCTTTTTCCAACATCATGTCTTACTCCAGATGGATGGTGAGCAGAGACTCTTCCATGAATTTCTGGCTTGAAAAATGGGTTGGTGATACTCTCATAACTATGATATCTCCTAATCATCCTCCTGATCACACTAATTATACTATCAAGGAGGTTATTAGCTCTCACAACCTGAATTTTCTCGACAACCTCAAGTATGTCATCGACAGCTACCCTTTTGCTAGCTATGATTATTTTTTAATTTGGGAACCTGCTCATAATGGAATTGTTGACTCAAAACCATTTTGAAACCATATATTTATTAATTCTGAAAATAATTTTAGTTGGATAATTTTTTTTAATAAATTATGGTTTAAACCTTCGAGACTCACCCTGATTTGGTGTATTGCCCACAAGAGGATTCCCACTGACACTTGTCTTCAGTCCTTTGGAATCCAGCTTTGCTCTATATGTCGTTTCTATAATAGACATCGTGAAGACATTAACCATCTTTTCCTTTCTTGTGTTACTGATACTGCTCTGTGGAATTATGTTCTTGATCTTTTTGAGTGCAGACGGTTACTTAATGACTCAATCAACTATCATCTTCAAAGTTGTGTGGAGCTTCAAGCCTCTCAGCAAATCAGGAATATATTCTTAACTTCTATTTAGGAACTTCTTCATGTACTATGGTATGATAGGAATGCTATTACTCATAACAACTACTCATTTATTCTTCATGTAGGTTAGATGCAGATCCTCATGGCCAATTGGGAATTTGCTTCGATACAAAAGGGATTTTGCAACAACACAGTGAATGACTTTGGGATTCTACGTTGGCTTGGGGTTAATGGTATTTATCCTCAACCTAGACACACTTTTGAAGTATTCTGGAAATCTTTGCTCCCAGGCTGGATTAAAGTGAATGTCGATGGGGCCTCTAAAGGAAACCCATGCCCTTCGGGTTGTGGTGCTATTTTTCAAAATCACACTGGACAAATTCTTGGATGTTTCTATGGAACTTGTGGCAACTCTTCGGCTCTGGAGGCTGAAATGATGAGCGTGATTTATGCTATTTCCTTCACCAAGAAAAATCATTGGAACAACATCTAGATTTAAAGTGACTTGTCTACCATTGTTCAATCCATTTGGAATGGAGTGATGCACCTCTCGGGGCCTCATACAACACATCAGATGGATTGTCTTCATTCTCTCATGGATGTCAACTACATTATTACGCATGCCTATTGTGAAGTGAACACGGTGGCAGATGGTCTTGCAAACATGGGATTCAATCATGTCACCACATGGTCAGATAACCTATCGGTTGATTTAATTCCTCTTTATGATAGAGATTGTAAAATAATCTCCACTTTTAGACTCATGTAATTCCTTGTTTTAATAATATATTTTGTTCTTTGGTCTTTGACCAAGGAACCACATTTTTTAAAAAATATATATATAAATACCTTATATCCTAATTGAAGGAGTGTCATTAAATTACATGAGATCAATTATGGGAGACCATAATGGTAGAATCTATTTTGTATGTGTGTGTGTATATATATATATATATTATTTCTTCATTTAAAATTTTGAATTATTTTATAAAACCATCAAATTTCCATTCATTAACAAATGATATTTGATATCCCTTTTATGAAGAAATTGAGTGGTGGTGGTTGTATTATTCTATAAAGAGATAAAAATTGATTCTAAGTTTCCATTAAGTTGAGATAATGTTTTTTATAGAAAATCATGAAAATCCTTGAAATAATTATAGATTTATATATGAAGTCACATGGGAAAAACTTTCAGCTAGTTGACAACAAAATGAATTTATATAGAGTCTAATATTCTTTATATAAAATTTAATTTATCACATTATTAATTAAATATTAAATTATTGATTCATTAATCATTAATTAACAAGCATTATATAGATATTAGTGATGAATTTTTACCCTTATACTCTATATCTTAGAGGTATATCCTATTGAAGGTGAAAATGGTCACTATTTTTTTTATAATAGTTGAGATTCAAATCACCTATATTTGAGAGGTTTGGTCCTATCTCCCTACCCTCTCACTATGAATAATATAAAATTTAAATAAATATGAAATATGGGAGATACCTTATTTAGAAATTGAATGAAGTAGTAGAGAAGATTGTCTAAATTTTTTTTTCATCTTTCAAGTCTAATTTTTTAAATTTTTTATTAAGATATAAATTTGAATGTTTTGTTATAAGATTCCTTTTAGGGGAAGGAAACCCATGGGATCTTCACTTCTAAGAGTATGAAAGAGATCCATGAGAAAAATTGGGAAAGGATAAACATATGATATATATATATATATGGGGATTTGAGTTGGGTTTAAGTATTAGAATAGAATCTAGGCGTCCTCATAGTGAATTAATGGGGGAAGAATAGAATAGATAAATGAATAATTTTAAGACTAAAATGTGGTATATATATCAGTAAAGGTAAGGGAAAATTTTATCCACAATGTAGTCAATTTTGGGTGAGATGTGTAAATATTTTCAGATTCTGTATCTCACTCCTCCACCTACTAGTTCTGAACTTCCCATCTATAGTGAGTTATATGCTAATTATATCTAGTATTGTATTATATAATACAAGATCAAACAATCTATTTTTTATAATAAATATAATTATAAAAATGATATAGATTAACCATATTTTATGATACATGATATTATTGGTGCATCATCTAGAGTGTTGCTTCTCTATTTATTAGGTGGTAGCTGCTTGATAGATTGACGAGCACTATTTTACTATAAAAGATAAACTTTTAAGACTATTTTTTACTCTGTGATATGTTATATATTTATATATAATTATATATAGATATAAGATTATTTTATTTTTACGTTAAATATTTTCTTACATATGAAAATATATCTGAATATAAAAAATCAACAAAATCACTATGATATAGTAAAAAATATCATGATTTAGCACATTTAGATAATAAATTTAACATATTTAGAATAATATTTAAATTATCATTAAATTATTTAATGTTTTAAAATTTTTATCAACTTATGATGACTACTAAATAAGTTTTATTAGATTATAAAACAACTATAATAATGAAAGATATCATGGATCTAGTAATTGATGATATTCTTGGAATTATAGTGTTGCAAATATTTTTAATTTATGTTAATTTTGAAATTTATTACTATTTCATATATTTTATTTAGGACATAGTATACTAATATTGTTGTTTGAATAGGTATCTTCACACTATTTTCATCTAAAAGGACACAATGTCTACTTATAGACTCATGGACGAACAATTCATTTCATGAAAAGTGAATACTATGAGACAAAGATAAAATTTAGAATTCCTCCCAAATATTTTAAGGTGAACATATAAAATCATGATTTTACCATAATAAAAATCTTGAGTTAGCATAATGATTTATATTTACCCCCAAATATGACCACCAATAAGCCATGGTGTGGCCGCTACCATCAAGTGTATTGAAGTATTTTTTTGAGGGATATTGTACCTTTTATTTAGATATAATTACACACCAAACATCGATAAAAAAACTCAATTTCACAACTTGTCTACTTGAAACCAACCATGCATGGTATATCACACAACCAAATAAATAAAATAATCCAATATATAAATAAAACTAAGATAACAATCCCCAACAAATACAATGTAAAAAAATATTGAAATACAACTTAACCACCTATAGTTATACATAATTTAATTTGAGCTCAAATGAAAAAGAAAACCCCAAAATCAATCCTATAAATCAATACATGATAAAATTTAAAAATAGTATGACACTTTACATAGTATTTTCCCTTCTAGAAACCCTTATGAAAATGTGGGTGAAACATATTGATGCCTTTGTGAATAAAGTAAAAAATAGAAAATCTAACTCATCCCAAAGTAAATATAACATATCCCAAATATATATAGTCACACTCTTGAAAAATAGTAATAATATTGTAATTATAACACATAATTAGGTAATAATAAAAGAAAAATGGCCCCCATTGTCTACTTCCCACTGAATTTTCATCTTAGGGAATAAAACGTCCATTAGAAATAAAAAACCCATGAGAAAAAATATCAAGAGAATAAAATATATTCAAGGGAAATATAATATCCCGTATGATTTTAATTAGATATCGGTAGATGGAAATCCACTAAAAAATAAATTTTTGGGCTTACATTGAATCTAATACGTCATAGATATCATGTCTAGTGAGATTTGACTCAAGTATTAGTCATGTAGTGAATAGATAATAAAAAATAAACCATTTCTAAAATACTGAAATATTGAATTGTATAATCATAATAATAATATATTTGTGTCCAATATCTCCATCTCCACAAAACCCCTAAATCCATTACATACACACTATGCATTAATTCAATTCATTCATCCTAAAATATATTCCTTATACTTAAACAAGACTTACCAATTTCATAATAGTGTTTACATATATAGATCTCTATAACAATATTAATAATAATGATTTATATTTCAACATCCACTCTCTACATAGGCACGAAAACCTCTAAATAACATAACCACATCATCCTTTCATATCACAATTCTGTAGCCTTTATAATGTTACCCCTAGTAATATTCATTAAAATATTAATTCTGTTTACCCCATAGAAATTTAATGTCAAGTAAAATCCATATGAATAACACATCATATCATTATCATGGATGGATAAATCCCTTCACATATTTCAAAATATAACATTTGAATACCCTAAAATTTCTAAATATACCTAATTAATACAAAATACCACATCAGTTAAAAACTCTTGGATGAATCAAGAAATTAAATCAATATATAAAACATTATACATTCTAAAATCTCCCATCAAATTCATCCACTTATAATTCAAAGAGTTAAAATAACAATATTTTAAATCTAAACAAGGAAAATCAATAATTCAACCATACACCCCAATAATCACATCCCACTTTATCTTAACATGGTAACCATATTAATTTATCTACCCATAAGCACTAAATAATGATAAATTCATAAGAGATCATAAAATGAATAATTTTTTTAAAATCACATATCTTTCTAAAGTTTTATCTCTCGTTAAATGTCCATAGATCTCACACTTAATTTTTTTTCCAATAAATGAAACTTCAAGTGGGGGTGATTTGAAGAATTAAAAATTTATAAAGTATAATACCCTTTTATATGAATATGTTTTAGTTTCATAAAATTTAAGTGCCCTAAAAATAAAGTACCCAAAAGTAAAAAAATATAATTTATTATATTAAACATTATCTAAAATAAAATGTATTAAAAAATAAATAGTGAAGTTATTATAAAATATAAAATAAGACAATTGAATTTATATATGAAAAATTCATAAACCCCTAAAATTATATTAAATAAGATATCCATGTTCATATCCCAAAAACATCTTCAATTTTGATCCAATGCGGTATAAGGATCTATACCAAGATTCAGATACAATCAGGTTCTATGTAAGAAATTATTCAATCATAGATCAGAAGGAGATATTCCTTCTCTCCAGGACATCTTCTATAAAGATACTTAGAAGTAACCTAGTCCATAACCCCTGGAATATTCGATCAAAAAGATCATTAAGAAAAAGTAAATTGAAGGTTTTGTGACTTTAAAATGAATACAAAATAAATATGGCATAAAATGTAATAACTAAAAGACAAAATTCAATGTATCTATTACTAAAATTAAATATTTGGATTAATAATACTATTTTCAGGTTGATCATTATCCTTAATATATATAAAATCATATATTTTACCGTTATAAATATTTCATTATAAGTCTCATATTACAATATCCTTTAAATAGATCTAAATATTTTTAGTTTCATTTATTAAATCTTAAAACCATTCCATAGTCACAACATTACTTTATGCTATAATTATAGTTTTTAGGTGCTCAGACTAGAATGATGATAATTTAGATGATCTGTTTCTTCAAATTATATTTTATTACTAAAAATAATTTCAAGTAAAAATATTAGTAAAATAATTCAGTGTGTTGTGATTTATCAAAATAAAGGATTTAAAAGATTCCATTATGAATAAGGAATCAAAAATATTTAGCAATTTGATAATCAAAATACATGATAAAAAACCATTAATGAATTATAAACATAATGACATGATAAGGAACACTCCCTTGAAGTTTCACTTAGGTAAATACTATTCTTATGGAAGTATTCTCCCCCAAAAATTACCCCCATAAAATAAGGATTTAGTTTACAAAGAATTACATTATTTGATTATCTCCCCCCTTCTGAATCTAAAAAATAAAAAAATTTGTTAAATATAGTAAAATATTTAAGGAACATTAAAAATAATAGGAGGGTTAACTTATTTTCATTTAATTCAAAAGTAAAAAATTTAATAGATAACATGAAGCCAAGTCATATGTATTTTTTCAAGATCCTAAAAATATTTTTTATACTTTTATTTTCATATCCATGTATTCATTCATTTTCTTAAGTAATTAATTTTTATTCTCTAGTGATTTTTTTATGAAAATTTAATACGAATTTTTTTCCAAGTGAAGTATCTTCAAGAGGGTGTGAATTGAATAATTAAAAAAAATAAACCCTTTAAAAATAATATATTTCATATTTCTAGAATATGGATGGTCTGAAACTAAAGTATTTAGAAAAAATTAATATATAATTCCAAATTTTTAATAAGCTTCAAAAAATTTAACAAAAAAACAATAAGTATATTTTTAAATATAAATAATATAATATAAAATAATAAAAGTAGGGTTATAGATGAAAAATCCATAAAGCAAAAAATATATATTAAATAAGATTTCCAGGTTATTATCCCTAGAACTTCTTCACTTTTTATATGAGGTGGTAGGATGATTTACACGTAGATGTACACACATCCATGTTTTATGTAAGAACCACTTCAGTCAAAGATTATAAAGAGTAAGTAATTATCTATAAGAATTATAATATTAGTATGATAGTTTTGAACTAATACCTTGACACTGAAATTGTTTGATCATAAATATAGATAGAAAAAAATATTTAAAAAGATAAAGTTCTTCTCCTTTACCATAAATAAAAAAATAAGGCACAAAGTATAACTAAAAAATTAAAGAAAAATGAGATCTTAGTAAATCCAAAAGATAGTCATCAATATTTAATCTTCTTCTTGATCCTTATCCTCTATTTAGAGGAAATTTAAAAAAATCATTGTTACTATTTCTTCATAAATATCATATTCCATTTAGATTCAAGCATCTCTAAAATATTTTCAAGATCTTTAATTAAATATTGAAACCTTTTAGAGGATTATCAAATTAACCCTTATGTTTGTCTTCCATAAGCATAACTTCAAACATTTTACTAGCCATAAAAGTACTAAAAGTATAAAAATAGTTAGGTTGGGTATTAGTCTTGAATTAGGATATTATGAGTGATATATTTATTTAAATGATAACTCTTAACTAAATAAAATGTCAAGTAAGATCATTTGTGAAGATAATTATGTTTATTATGATCTATAAAAATAATGATTTTAGAAGATATTTTTAAGGATAATTTTTCCTGACCCCTCCCAATAAAGGCACCCCTCTTAGGCCGGTGATAAGAGAAGAGAGAGAGTGATTTTGCGAAGCCCACCTCTAATAATCCATGGGTTAGTGAAAGAATCGGGGGTATAACATACACACAAACGAGAGACATTACCATCTAAAAAAATGTGGAACAAGAGATAGGACAAGTAAAATAATAAAAACCTACTTAGATATAGTAAAATAAAACCCTAGTACATGCATGTAATGTAATAAAAGACTAATACAAATGGAAATGGAACTATAAGTCTCGAAAATATAAATTCAATAGCGAAAAAAATCAAAAATACCTCCTAAAAATTATAAGCTAGTAATAACCAGCCTGATCTCCGACCTACCCCTACTAACCTGAAAAATAGATTATATAGGTGTATAGTGATCATAATAGGTATAATCAGTAGGATCCTCCCTAGATCATCTCATAAAAAAGATAAATAAAGAAAATAGAAACCCTGTGAATAATAAGTGAAACTAACTCATCACCTAAATAGGTATACTAAGTTCCCAACTTCACCATGGATATCTATCACCAAGTAACATATACGTGAGATAATATGTTATAGTAATGAAACAAGGGTACCCCACTATCACTTCTACACTAGTTTTTCACTGTGACCTAATATTGTACATCTTGAGCCATTTCACTCCAAAATAAGTTATCCCAAAAAAACCTAGGCTAAAATATCATAACATGCATCTCATGAGTCACATAATATCATCATCCCACGCCACATCTTCATATAGTAACTGATTATTTTTTGAGAGTCACCATAGCCTATATTTATTATATTATACATAGGGTATTATATCTCAATCCATCACAACCCATACACCAAGTAATGTACCTCAATCCATCAAAACCTATACACATCATACTTATAATAATCCTTAGGATAATATATCTAGAGATATATGTGAAACATTTACCACAATCCATTAAAAACATCTAGACACGTATATGGGGAAAGATAACCACCATGCATACCAGCACATAATTCAACCAAGAGAAGAGAGTATGGATAGAGTGGATAGTCATCCATTTATCCCTCACCAACCTGGATGTTGTGGAAAAAACCATACCAGAGTCCACCGAGTGTGAGTCTCCCTACTGAAATGGGTGGGATGGCCTATGAAATCACAAAACATACAAGATATAATATCGACCACAACCACACTATGGGAATTAACCTAGTCCTAGGCTCAACTGAAGCTATCATCACTCGGACACCCGGCTTCCACTGGTAAGGACTAAATATCCTATAAGCTTACAATCTTTAGAGGAACTTTATTAAATTACTTATTTAATTTTTTATAATTAAACTTATGTTAATTATAACATTATCCATTAGTTAGCATTACTCCAAATTATATGTTATTAACCATCAGAGTAAAGTCTATTCCCTCCTGGCATAACTCAATCGAGTCCACATTTTCTCAAGATTAAAAACTTTTGTATTCCAAAAAGAACCAACCCCATGGGTTAAAATATGATTAAAAATTATTATAATCCATAATTCTAGATACTCTATTAAACATCCTATATTTCCATAAATAGATGCATAATAATGCACAATCAGATCCATCATGTAGTGAGGAAAAAATATAGATAAATAAGTGACTAAACAATCTAAACTTTAACCTGATTTGTTAAAAAATCATCCCATCTTTAAGAAAAATATCATGTGAGATCAGCTTCAACCCATTCCAACAACTCTGATGTCATCCCTGACACCCTCATTCATATCACCACATATCTCACCACCACATGCGTCAACAGGTGCCAAAAAACTATGCCTCCAAACCCATACCTCATTAACAAATTATCCATCCTAGGATAACATAACAATACATAGAAAGGATCACATGAAGGGAAATGAATAAGGTAGTAAAACAACAACAGATTCATCTGGGAAACTAGTCCCTAAAAACAAGGCATCCTACCTTTTCATGAAAATGGGTTCAGTCAGCCCCAAACATATGGTATTCAATATTCAAAGGTAAATAGGATCACCCAACCCTAGAAATTTATCTTTATCAAAAAACTATTTTTATTACCATCTTTTATTAACTGATTTAATTATCATAGGTTACAAGAATAGGTAACCTGAGGAATCAACTATAACAAGCTATAGATTCTTAAAACAATTATTTTAAGCATAAATTCTAGTTTCAAAAAACATTAAGGAAGAAAAATTCAATTAACATTCCTCTTTATCATTATCAACTAAAATAATTTTAGCTTCGAGTTCTTTAGCCGGTTCTATTAAAACAAGTAAGAAAAAATTCAATTAAAAATACATTAAGTGTCATTTGAAATATATCAAATTATTAGAAATAAATATTTAATTAAAAATCCCACTTTAAATTATTTAGGCAACCAACAATCGTTGAGTTTTTATTATATAACCATTTTCATAAAATTAACATGAAAACCCAAGTATATATAACATGCTAAAAAAGAATAACCTAGATAGCACACTATCTAGTAAAATATGAAGCAAACTATTATCACAGTGCAAGAACATATGTGATTACTATAACCATAAACCAATTCTTTTCATTATATGATTTGTATTTTATTAGAGTTAATTCCACCACCAACTAAATATCTAAAGTATTGTCATTTTATGATTGAACATACATAAAAGATACCTACCTCAAGGCATTAATGTTCTTTACATGATAAATGAACAATAATGTGGATCTTAGATCACCTCTCTCACAAGGAAAGCTACATCTCTCCAATAACATTTCACAAAAAACATCAAAATTATCTCCATTATAATGATAGAGATAAAATTCAATAAATTTAAAGAAATAATAAGAGTAAATGTGATCAATCAAAGAATAAACTACAATAAAAGAGGAAGAACTCACCTCATATCACCATAGATCAAACATAAGAAGCCAAGGATTGAATCCAATTGAAAGGGGATTCAAAGGCCTTCAAAAAACAATCTTGGGAACCTATAGTTTGAGAGATAAATATGGGAGAAATTTGGGTTCATAGGGGGTTTGGGTATATATAGGAACTCTATAAAACACAACACCATGGTGAAAAACCCTTGACCACACCATAGAACCAGCTAAAACAGGAAGGACTACAACTCAGATTAAGGGACCATGTCGCATCCTGCCTAGTTAAACCATGTCTGAGAACCATGATTCCCCACACTTTGTAGATCGTATAAAACCTGGGAGTAAATATAGTTCAACTGATACCACCATTCTGAAGAACCCATTCTCCATGAATTGAGGCTACATCGCATACCAACCCCATGATGAAGCTACCTTGAAAATGACAGAACACCCCTCAAACCCTTACACCACATACCACCTCTCCATGCTGTAGTGCTCAACCGACCTACACCATATCCCTGATCGTCATCATATATTTCTAAAAAATGTAATTAACTCTAAAATCTTTCCTTCTAGGACCCCACACACTACAATTGGGTTCTCTGTTTAGTAGAAACCAACCTTACAGTGCAGTAAAACTCTCCAAACCATAGAATCATTTGTACTTGAGTCTCTCAGAACCTCCAATGCTGAAAAAACATAAAATAAATAGCTACTAAGATCTGGGACCTTATATTAGATACCTATCAAACTATTCTCATTTTCAAGAATATAAAACCAACCTAGAGTGAAAATAAGGAGAAAAGTATTTATCCAAAAAAACACCCCATGAGATACCTCACATGAATCTCACCACCATAGTATATCAACCACCTAACTCAAAGGAACAAAGTACGAAACTAAACAACAGAGATAACCAGATCTTAAACACCCTCCCAGGAGAAATACCTCTCAAACAAGAGCATAGTTGCAAAAAAATCAAGGGGAAACTATATTATAAACCATAAAAGGTAAAAAACCAAAAAAAACATCACTATAAGAGAAGAGTTAAAAAATAGCTTGAGATTCCAAGAACATATCTATAAATAAAGTTCCCAAGTATTCTCCTCTATGACGCCCTGTTTTCACAAGACACAGACCAAGGCAATAACATGCCCACTCAACACCTTCTCTTAGTGGTGCTGGATCTCCATAGGGAACTCTAAGAATGTCACATCATCATCAAAATCAATTTCACCCAAATAAATGATTTTTGAATCATCATAAAGGTAACAGAAGAGCTATAACACATGGAATATGTCATGCATTGAAATCATATTTTGGGGGAGTTCTATCGGATATGGCATGACTCCAACATGAGATAACACCTCAAAAGGTCTAACAAACCAGAGAGAAATCTTACACCCATGACTAGATCTTCACTACCCAAAATGAGAAGACAACTTCAAGAACATATGATCTCTAACATCAAACTGTAGAGGTATCCTCCTATGGTCAATATAGTACTTATGACTATCTTGTTATTCCTTCATCCTCTCACGAATCACCTTAACCATTTATGTCATGTTCTGTACTAGTTTTGGCCTAGGAATTGTTTAATCTCCAAACCTAGTCTAGCACAAGATATAATAAAAAGGGTGTCCATAAAAATAATCAGTTGAGTAAAAATATTTATTATAAGAAAACTAGACCAAGGACATGTTCCTCATCCATGGACCACTAAAATCAAGGACCCAGTAACACAACATGCCCAAAAGAGTTTGGATTTCCTGCTCTATCTAACCATCCATCTATAGATGAAAAATATTAATAAGGTATAACAAAGATCCAAAAGGATGTTGAATAACGCTCCACACAATGGAGGTAAAATGAGGATCATGTTTATATATGATCTTCCATACGACTCTATGGAGTTGCACCACATCCTTCAGGTACCGCCTCAATAAAACTTCCACTGATCTAGACTCCCTAATCACTATAAAGTGGGATGATTTCTTGAAATATTACAGCATCACCCATATAACATCAAGTCCTCACTAAGATATAGGTAAAATGATAATAAATTACATTGAGATGTCCATTAACTCAACCAAGGAACATCTAATGGATGGAGAAACCCATCGAGAAAATAATCCTTATACTTCACCTTCTAGAAAATAAACACTGAGACACAAAATTAGTAACTTCACACTTCAAATTAGGCCACAAAATCCACCCACTCAAAGCTCAATACATATTTTTCATTCCATGATGTACCAGTAAGGGTGATCTATGGAACTCATAGATAATCATCTCATGCATCACCAAAGGGATGAAAATCTTCCACTAGAATAACATCTGATGTTGTTCATCCTTAGACTTAGTATAACAAAACAGAACACAGTATCTCCAGACCACCACTCCATAATCCCCTAGTTGGGTCTCCTCCAAGTTCTACACCAATGATGAATACATTATCATATGAAAAATACAACCTCTTCCACTGACCTCTCCCATATAAAGATTCATTTCTTACATCACTCTCCATAAATATCAAGATTCATAGATGGAATCACTATATAAGTTCCTACTCAGTGCATTAGCTACTAAATTACCCTTTATAGGTGTATATGAAATATCAAAGTCATTATCACTGAATAATGCACCATCACTACCACAATTTTAGGTCATGTAGGGAGAAAACATACCTCAGGCTCTTATGATTCATAAAAACCAAAACACACTCACTGTTGAGGTAATGTCGCCCAAAATTCAAGAACGAAATTTTTTTACCACTAAATATCATGGGTGGAATAGTTATGATCACGGGGATACATCTTATGTGACCTATAAGAAATAAATGATCTATTATATATCAAATCACATCCCAAACCATGGTGTGAATCATTATAGAAATCCTAAAATTGAACTCCCTCATCTGGAAAATGAAGAACTAGGGTGCTGACCAACTTCTCCTTTAAGTACTCAAAATCAGATTGACACTACCCAGTCCATAAAAACACATTATACTTTATATTCAAGGTTAGAAAAGAATTCATAATCTAAAATAAATCATTTATGAACCTTCTATAAAACCCTACAAGTCCAAGGAAACTCTCCACTTATGTGACTATCTTAGGGGTTTCCCAAGAAATAAATGCCTCAATCTTTAAAGGATCTATACTTTCTCCTTGTTGGGATATGAAATTCCCCAATAAATGAACATCATAATCCTATAACTCACACTTTTATAGCCTTCCAAATAGTTTTTGATGATGAACTCCCAGAACTACCCATAGATACTCCATGTGATTCTCTTTATACATGTAGTACACAAGTATGTTGTCGATGAAAACCACCATGAACTAATCTAAAATCTATTTGAAAATTTTGGTATAAAAACCCATGAACATGAATAGATCATTCATCAAACCAATAAACATCACAATAAATTCATAATTCCCATGAAAACATTAGGAGGTGGTCTTTGGAATATCCTCATCTTTCACTCATATCTGATGATATCTTGACTACAGATTAATCTTCAATAACCAACTATCTCCTTTTAGCTGGTCAAATAAATCATCAATATGTGAAGGAGGATAAAAAATCTTCACTATCACCTAGTTTAAGAGATTATAATTGATATATAGGCACAAAATACCATCAAACATATTCATTAACAAAAATGGCGCACCCCAAGATGACACACTTGGATGAATTAAACCTCATTGTAAAAATCATCTAGTTGTACCCATAGATCCTGCAAAATAGAAGTCACCATCCTATATGGATACATTGAGTTTGGTGAAGATACCAATTGTGGATCTATCCCAATCTAAGGTTATTTCTATCCAAAAAAATTGTAGGCTCTCCATTAGTATCATAGAACAAAATATGCCTCTTAAAACAATCCATAATATCTTTAACTGAATATAGCCAGTCCACACTGAGGATGATATAGTATGTATATATCTGTAAACATGGGAAGTATCCCCAAGATCATTGCCTCCCCAACACTAGCTTATCGTCACTAAATACTTCATACAAATAATCTTGACCTCTAATTGGTGTAGTCAATTATAGGGGCACTGGAAGCCTATCTACCTCAAGTACTAAATCCCAGTCTTGGGTAGGTGATATGAAGAAGTGTGTCACTCCAGAATCAAACAAGAAATTCACCAAAGTAAAAAATATATAAAGGGTAACTTGAATAATATCTGAATTACCCAACATGGGAAACACCAGGACATGAATCTGAACAAGACCTTCTCCATGATCTCTCTGACCCTAATAATGACAACCTCCTTAGTCGTGTTCTTCTCTCTAAGGATGAGGAGTATCTTGGTCTTTCCATATGCCCACCCCAGATTTTCTCTACCAATCCCAAGTTGGAGAATCATATTGTTGGCTCAACTAAAACTACCTCAATGGGGGAACATAAAGCAGAACACCTACTTCATGTTTCCTACTTAGAATGTTTGGTTACTCTCTCTATTGATGGCCTTAGACTCTGCATGAAAAAAAGATCCTGATCATTTGAAAAAGGCTTGAGAGTTTCTATCCTTAGATAAATGAGATAATGAGGTTTAGGGCCTACTCTCGACTTCCAAAAAGCTCTTATGTCTAGTAAAATAGGAATCGTGGACCATAACTCAACTTTATGATGAATCCTAATAGATCACATCTCATGATGACTAGTTATATCCAACATCCTTTCTATAACCTCTACTCCCACCGACACATTGAGATATGTCAATAACAAGAACAAGGTGACCTGGTGATAGATATCCAGATGAAAAGAATCCTTAAAGTGCCTCACCCTAGCCTCGTCATCAAGAAATAGGTTTGTTACATATAAGATAAGTGTCCTAAAATACATCCTGAACCCCCACACATTAAAACTTCCCTATCAAAGGGTAAGCATCTCCTGGAAACTGGAAACCTTCACGATTGAAGAAAGAAACTTTTCTCATAACTGGTCCTTGAACTTCTCCAATGACACCATTGAATCCTTATGATCCCCAAGTAACAATATCAACATCTTCATTGCTAATCCATAAAACATTTTCACAGCCAATGAAAACCATTACTCCTTCTGATCATAGATCAAACTAAAAATTATCTCCACCACCTCCAACCAATATTATGTAACTAAGTACAAAATGGACCCTTCATACTTTTGTAGTATCTAGCATTGAAACTCTTAGAGTATCATCCTTTAAGTGTCATCATCTACCTCTACTCTGTGTTGATTTACTAGTACATCCTACTGAACATATTCAGTGTAAACTCGATGAGGACGTCGAACTAGAACCATTCCTGCAAAAGAACAAAAGGTTAGAGACTCCTAAACATAGAATTTGGAATATTTAACATTAATTAATTAATACATTACTTTATTTTTATTTATTTTTATTTTAACCTTTTTAGAGGTTTACCTTTTAAAAAATAGGCCAAAATAATATTGATGCATTATCCTTTCCTAGGTCTGTACATTATGACCAATATCACTTCACTTAGTAGGGTCGATAAACTTAAGGGTCCATGCATCAGATAATAGGGGGCCCTAAATACTCATGTCTCAACCAGTCTCCATTTTTTATCACTTAATAACATACCTAACACCATTTCCCTACCGCCCATACACTCTCACCTATTACTAACATCAAACTCTACTCTATCCCTCAACCTAAACTTTTAATACCACTCTGTCGTGACCCCTACCTCCAAAGGTACCCCTCTATGGCTGATGATGAGATAAGGGAGATAATGACCTCCCGAAGCCTGACTCCAATAGTCCATTGTTTGGTAAAAATCACTGAGGGTATAACATAAATAAAAATGATAGGAATTACCCTCTAAAAGGAAATGAGTAATTAGAGATAAGATAAGTACACCAAGTGAAACTAACTCGTCACCTAAATAGGTATACTAAGTTCTAATACTCACCATGGATATCTCTCACCATGTAATTCATACAAGAGGTCATATATTATAGTATTGAAACAAGGGTACCCCTCTACAACTATCCTAATAGTTTGATGATCTTCTCCAACATTGTATTCCTTGATCCATCTCTCTCCAAAATAATCCACCCCAAAAACACCTAGTCTAAAGTATCATAACATGAACCTCATGAATCACATAATCTCATCATCTCGTATCATATATCCATATAGTAACCAAGTAATTTTTTAGATCCACCACAACCCACATGTCATGTATTATACATAATGTATTATAACACAAGCCATCAGAACCCATACACTAAGTAATGTACCTCAATCCATCACATCCTATACACATAATGCCAATAATAATCACTAAGATACTATATATAGAGATAAACGTGTGAAAAAATAATTGTAATACATTATGAACCTCTATAAAAATATATGGGGAAATATAACCACCATGCATACCAACACATAATACTACCTAGAGAAGTGATCAGGGCCAAAGGTGGTAGTCAACCATCCATTCCTTTCCAACCTAGATGTTGGGGAAAACAACATCCTATAATCTGTTAGGTGTCAGTCTCCTTACTGACATGGGTTGTGTAGAATATAAAATCACAAAACATATAGGTTATAATATCTCTCAAAACCACCCTATAGGCATTAGCCTAGTCTTAGGATAAACTAAAAATTTATTCACTTAGACACCCAAATTCCACTATTAAGTACTACATATCCTATAAGCATACAATCACTAAAGGAAATTCATTAAATTACATATTTTATTTTTATAAATTGACCTTACATTAATAAATTTATTATTTATTAGTTAACATTAGTACAAATTACATTTTAATAACCATTTGATTGAAGTCCATACCCTCTAGGCATAAATCAACTGAGTCTATGGTTTCTCAATATTAACTTCTTTGGCATTATAATAAGAACCAAACACATGGGTTAAAACATGATTAACCATTATTATCATCAATAATTCTAGGTACTTTATGAAACATCCTAATCTACCTTATAAAGATGCATAACTAAGAAAAACCATATGCCTTATGTAGTGGGAAAAGGAATGTAGATAAAAAAGAAACTCGGCTATCCAAACTATAACTAGATTTATTAAGAAATAATCCTATATTTAGGAAAAAAACTGTTAATCTTACCTTCAACCTATTCCATAAACTCCCATGATTTCCCTGACACCCACATGAATATCACCATGTATCTCTCCATCATAGAAATTTACCGCTACAACAAACCTAGGCCACCCCACCCACATGTCATCAAACTATCATTCATACTAGGCTCACATCACATCTCATAGAAAGGATTGAATCTAGAAAAACATAGAAGGAAGAAAAACAACAATAGAGTCATCTGGGAAACTAGGCCCTAAAAATAAGGCATCCTACCTTTTCTTGAACACATGCTCATTTTTCCATGAACACAAGGAATTCATCCTTCAAAATAAAATAGTCTCACCCAACCCCAAACATTTATCTTTATCAAATTACTAATTTTATTACCATATTGTATTAATAGATTAAATTATCACTGGTTAAAACCACGGGTAACCTAAGACATCAACTATAACAAGCTATAAATTATTCAAAAAATTCTTTCAAAAAATAACTTCCAGTTTCAACAAACATTAAGGAAGAAAAATTCCATTAACATTCCTCTTTATCAGTATCACATAAAATAATTTTAGATTCAAGTTTTTTATCCAATTCCATTAAAACATGGAATAATAAATTAAATTAAAAATGTATTAAACATTATTTTATTTCAATAAAATTATAAGAACAAATAGTTTCATTAAACATGCCTCTTTAAATTTTTTAAACAACCAAAAATCACCAAATTTATGTTATTTATCTATTTTCACAAAATTAAAATGATAACCCAAGATTACCAAACATTCTAAATAAATAATAACCTAGATAAGAACACTATCTAGTAAAATAATTGAAAAACTGTTATCACAGTTGAAGAACATATGAGATTTCTATAACCATAAACTAATTATTTTCATTATATGGTTTATCATTTATTAGGGTTAATTGCACCACCACCCAAAGAGATAAATCATGGTTAATTTATGATTTCAAATTAATAATATAGAAGAAAATAATACCCTGCCTTAAGGAATCAAAATTCTTTATATGACAATGAAACAACAACATAGATCTACAATCACCTCCCCTACAAGGAAATCTATGTACCTCTAAAAATCCCACACCATAAGCATCAAAATAAGATCCATTAGATAAATGTTGATCAAAATATATAACATGGAAATAATAATGTGAGGAAATGAGATCGAATAGAGAAGAAACCATAATAAAATAGAAATAAATCCACTCAGATCACTATATATAAAGTATAAGAAGTTGGGGATTGGATCTGATCGAAAAGGGATTATAAGGACATAGAAAAGTACTATTGGGTGACTAGTGTTTGACAGAGAAATATGGCAGGAATATATGTTTATATGGGGTTTCTGAATTTATAGGCACTCTATATAACACAACACCATGGCACAACACCCTTGACCATGTTGTAGAATTGGATGAAATAAGGACTATAGTGAAGCGTAAGGGACCACACTAAAACCTACCTAATAAAATTATGTCCAAGAACCAAAAAAACCTACACACCACTGATACTATAAATCCAAGGAGGGAATATAACACAGTCGAGACCACCACACCATATAATTCATTCTCCAAGAATAGAGGCCATGCCACAACTAACTCCTAAGGTGTAGATACCCTAAAATGTAGAAAATCCCTTAATACCTTACAATTTTACAGACCTCTCGATGCTATAGATCTCAACTATCCTACACTGCATCCATATTCCATGTCACAACTATGCCAAAAATGGTAGTATCTCCAAAATCCTTCCTCACAAGACTCGACACTACAGCTGGGCTCTCTATGCTGCAACAATCAACCTTATGGCATAATATATCCTTATATGCCATATAATCCTCTAAAAATGTTATTCTTTCCTCCTTTAACACCCAAAACTCACAATGGAAAGGGAAACTATGATTTGGTTCAATAAATATTTTCTTAAAGCCAATTCCTCATACCACTACTCATGACACAAAATCTTATAATCCATCATCTACACATCCAATTCCCCAAGCAGAAGCATAGATCAAAATGGGTTCATGAATCCACCATAAGAAATATACCAAACATCTCCCTTGCCATTTATTTTGGCCTCAAAATTATGAATCCCAAAAATAAATTCGTCAATCAATAGTAATTAGTTTTAGAAATTTCCCCTTAGTAAAATTCTCATCCATCACAAGGTTGTGGACAAGTTATAAGGGAATATATTTATGATTTAGGTGGTTTCCAATATTTTTAATCATATTTCTCAAAAACCATGATGTGTTCACCTAAAACATGATATTTTTTCACTAATCAATTCTCGATCTGAAAAAGAAATTGTTGTAAAAAAAATCCCCTAATAGCCTAAGTGGGGAGTGAATTATAGTGTAAATAATTTATTTTATTGAATGGATATTATTTTAATGCTACCTGTAACACAAAAACCTATAAATTAAAATTCAAATAATCTAAGTAAATAACTATAAAAAATTAAGAAAACTGATATAGTATTTTTACTTGGTTCACCTTATTAGGCCACATAAAAAGAGCATACACTAATGATGTTTCAATGTACCAATAAAATTACAAACACATTGTCATGATTATAATTTCATTGGATAAATGAAACATATAATACAACGATGCACTCCATATTTTTACCTCTTTGTACACTACTTCAATATAGAGATACAAAAATTTAGGAAACAGAATTTTTCCATAATGATGGTATTAAGATATAATCAATACACCAGGCCTATGTTGGTATTTCTCATTACATCCTTATTTAAAAACATGAGAAAATATTTAATATTATTCTAATACTTACACAATATCCCTCATCCTATAATATTCCATATCTATGTAATTTTTCTCTATGTGATGTTTCAACTTATGTATTGAACTATTTTCTTCTCTAACCTCTTATAAATCCAATAATATAAAATTTTGAAGACTTTAAGAAATCCAAATATTTTTTTATCTTTAAAATTAAAGTTAAATATTAAATTTTACATCACTGCTATAGGAAACATAGTTAATAATAATTATTTTTTAGTTTGGATGTATTTTAAACCACTTCCAATTTTATTCATAGTAGTTACTAAAAACCATTTTAAAATAAGGAATAAAGAGATATTTTTTGGTGGTTTTATGAATTACATAGTATTATTATCGATGTTTCACAAAAATATATATAGAAGTGGTTTAAATATATACCATAATGGGTTTATTTTACATTTTTTTATAACATTATTTGGTGGTTAAAATCGCTACTAAATGAAGACAATTAATTATCAGTGGTTTAAACCTTTCATGACCTAACCTAGATATCCCATCAAATATGCTTCGAACCGAACCATGGTATGACCAGAATGGAATTTATGATCCCCATGGGCTAGAAACTATCACTCGAGAATCAAACAATAACCAAAGGGAATGATTTCACCCAAACAGAAACAAGATACATTACATATATATACATGTGAAAGAACAATGTGAAATAATATATTCCATAACTAAAGTAATAAAAGGTATAAATATAACCTATAAAGAAAGATAAAACCCAATACATAGGTCCAATCAACCCAAAAGGATAGCTAAAACCATAAATAGCTTCTTCGTATGATTTCTGGGAAATGTCCCACGATGTTACCAGTAGTTAACCATATCCAGATATAGAATCCTTACCACCTCAACTCAATACAATTCCCTTTTCTGCATCAAAGGAAAATACAATTTCTACACACCCCTAAGGGAGTGTGTAGGGTGTGAGATAAATAGGCTCAGTAGGATCCAACCTAGGTGTTCCATATCAAGTCTCAATAAAATAACCCAAATATAATCAATTTTAAGAAAAAAGGAATAATAATCAGTTAAATAGATTTATATCAAAATAATGGTAAATAGTTAAACTTTTTTAAAACATTCAAAAAACTAAGTGATATAGTTTAAAATATTAATTCTAATAAATCATTTACTTTTCATCAAAGTATGTATATAAAACCTATAATAGCACAAGCCAAAGAACAATGGTAAACACCCCTAGGATAACAATGGTCAAGCTACCTAGGTCACTCAAACCATGACAAAAAACAACAACCAGTGTATACTCATGTCCTTAGGACACAATGACTAGGGAATAGGGTAACACCCCATGCGTGAATCCCCTACAATATCAAGATCAATTCCCTAAGGAACATGGCCTAGGGAATAGAGGAACGCTCGATGAGTGAATCCACCTATAGAAAAAATGAATAAGTCATAATAATAAACCCTACAAGTTGGTACCAAAGGTTTCCATGTGTGACATAAATCAATTAGTTAAAAAGGGATTTTCAATTCATAAACGATTCCAAAAAAACATGTTTCATCAAAAAATGTTTTGAAAACCCATTTCATAAATCCATTTCAAAATGATTTTAAAAACACATTTCAATTAAAAAATGAGGGGAACGTATCTTTTCTCAAAAAAACATTTACAAAAAAATTAACTAATACCAAGAGCATGAAAATTCATCTATCAAACAATTTATAAAACCAAGAGAAATTACAGTTCAAATGCCATGATCTAGGGATGGAACCACCTACCTTAAGCTCATATCATACACCAAACAAGATGAGATCGACACACAACAGAAGCAATGGAATGGAATGAAAATTAAAAATTAGAGGCTTACTATCTATTATCACATATTGTAATAAAATACCTTAAGAAAAATGATCAGAAGAGAGGTTAAATTAACACATAACTTGAGAAACTCAATCACTATAGAAAAACCCACATGAGGGCCAGTCTTCAAAATAAAAATGAATAAGGAATCTATAAGGGATCAATAGAGATAAAAACAATGATACATAGACTCCATAAACACATCCTAATGTATATTAAAAAGAAAATAGAATTAAAGAAAATAATAATAGGAGGATCACACTTTCCAAAAGAGAAGCAATCAACAAAGATTGGGGAAAAACCACCAAACAAGAGAGGTTTAGAAGAGTGAAATCCACCCAATGATGCTTAGATAACCACTAGGATTTGAGAGAGGAAAAATAAGATGAATGAGTGAGGACTAGGACATGAACTATATGAAAACCAATTGGGAAGAAAAATTGTATGTTGTGAATACCAAATTCACAATGTGAATTCCTAGTTTGCATGTTTTCCAAAAAAGGAATCTCTGTAGGTTAAACATCCTAAATGATGAATTTATGATTTTAATACTTTTAATATCATGAATTATTTTCATATTATGAGAAAAAAATTCATGGATTATACCCTGGATTAATTTGGGTTGTTAATATATGATTCATGAGATGAACATGTCCTATAGCCAATGCCCAACCCCAGTTCCTTTAGAAAAAACCCGCATATTAGCTTGAAATCCCTCTAAATACAAAGTATACATCTTAAAAATTAAATACAGACAATAAATTAACCAATATTGTCAATACCCAGAATGAATTAAGTTCCACTGAGACGGGAGGTAGTGAATTAGTTGTACACTCATTTTTTACAAATCCTTTTTTACTTTGAATTCAAACTCTTGAACTTGTTAAGGTTCTTGATCCACTCTGTAATTATCTCTTAGTATCACTTCATGGGAAGTAATAAAATAATAGAGGGAAGAAAATGATATTTATAATGTTAATCCATGGAAGGAATACTCTTTTCCATGTTGGTTAATTATCTTCACTATCTCCATAAGTGAATATAATTTCTTTAAACTCCAACTGAAATACTTCTGATCTGAATCCAACTGAGTGAATTTGATTTCTTTTATCTCCAAACAAAATAATTATTACATCTAATCCAACTGAGAGACTCATTATTCTCCTGTATTTAACTAGATGACTTCAAATGCTCCTAGAACCAATTGAAAGACTTTACATTTGTTGAAGGATTTGATCCACTATAGGTTGATATTTGATATTCCTCCACTATCTTGTAGGTTTTAACTTTCTCTTGAACTTCCGTAAGAACTTTTTTAGTGCTAGTATTGAGAATCCTTCCAGATTTGGTGTAATCTAGATTCTATTCTTCAAATACTCAGGTGCATGCCATTACTTTCTTCAATAATTAAAATGATTTTTCTTACTCTAAATATTATTCTTGGACAATACATTAAAGGTGTCTTAAAATGATATTATAATTGTACTTATATCAGTAATTACATGAACCTATTTATAGAAAAAATTGTGGGGAATGGGGTCTCAATAAATCATTGATTTAAATTCCATCATTCAAATCCTTAATTAAGTGTTTTAAGAATTAAACACAATTAATTTTTCTTATTTAAATAATAATACCCAAATGACCATGGTTATTATATTTATTCACTCATCTTAGATACCAATGGAATTTTGGGAATTTATTTTACTCACTCATCTTATTTGAATACCCCATAAACCATGGGAATAATTTCTCACCTTTGAACACCCCATTATTTTTTGTATAATTTCACACTCATTTAAAATACCTGAATAAAACTTTATTGGGTATTTTATTTTTCATAAAACCTTATTAAATAATCATGATGGGTATTCCATCTTCATGAAATGTATATCCAAGGGGTATACTATACTGCATGTGCAATATTTACCCAAGGGATTCTCTTCATATTACGTAGATTTATTTAAGTCGTGGATCGCCTAGAATTTATGAATTAGGGATTATATATTATGAATAATTTAAATATATGGGTATTAATTTATTCTTCACATGTTTCACAATCACGGATCACCCTGCATGCATGCATTATGCACATGCAATATAAAACACCTGAGAGACTCAGATTCTCTTATTCTACATGCGGTATGTAAAAAACTCTACTCTTATGTTTCTTCAAATAGTAAATTCCCAAATAATTAGTAATAAAAACATTAATCAAGAAATATCTCATATTAAATGTCTAAAATCTCACCCCCTCCCCCCCCGTTCATTGCTTTCATGCTACTGAGATCCTCCTTAGTAAACGTCAATTCATGGATTTTATAAAATACAGAAGAGCTTGATATATCTAAAAAAGTAATCAAAAGTTTATTTTAATAGTAATGGTGTAATAATAATATTAATTCTATTAGTATCACATGAATCAACTAAGTTTAACTTGATATCGTTGAATATAGGACACTCAAACAGTCAAATGCAGCTTCGTTTGCATTCGTAAAAAACATGTTATTCACTTTATCTGCATTTATACAAGAAGAAGATTCAATGCATAGATTTGGATCAATATCAAGGTGTATTCACACTGGTATCATTGTGAAATATGGACACTTGTGTCTTCATTTTTCATTCAACTTATATTTCGGCATACCAGAAATCCTCACGTAACCTAAGGAAGGAGACGATGTCCCTGAGTGATCAGATGGTTGAGATCCTCCATATCATGTGGCTCATGTTCTTTACTTCATTTTAATGAAGGTATACCAATGTTCCACAAAACACATTCTCACATTTCTTCCTCATTAGTGCTCTTCTATGGTATATCAATCAATTCATGCAATTCAATTGCTAGAAGTGACTACCGAGGCACACTCTCAAACCCCCATGCCTTATCATGCTGCTTCCCATGTGGAAACAACCAGTCACCTTATTAGTCCCTATACAGGGGACCATCCTCATTTGGGATATGTTCCCCATCTCCATCCCACTTTTTGGTTGACCCTTAGCTAGTTTTCTAGGGTGCGGTTGACCTATGGATCCTGTATTATCCTTGATCAAGCTAGCTTAGGTAGGGAAGTGAATTGGCCTTATTTTTTATTATATGCCCTCAAAAAATACCAAGAAAAATTCTAAGTATAGAAAATAATACAAATCCATATCAAATAAAATCTTAATACAACCTTCTAAATAAATACTTCACTTCCCCATGAAATAATAATTTCTTTTTTCCTGGATAATTATCAATCTTCTTTACTTATGTAATATGAAATTCATATTGCATGGATTTCTTAATTCCTCAAAAAAGTAAATATATTCATGGCATTTATCACTTATTCACTTCATTTGGAATTGTGAAAACTCATAAGAATATTTTTTAATCATTTAATACCACTTCAAAAATCTTCAGATTTAGATATGGAGAATTTTACAAGAATAAAATCTGATACCATTTCATGAATCCATAAAAATTATCCAGGAATCACCACTTCATCCAAACTAACCAAACACATATTGACATATCATTGAAAACAAATGAAATAATTATTCCAAAAATTCTCCCCCTTTTTATTTTTTTAATACATCTTCACATATTTAAAAGTAAATATGTGTTCTTAAAAAATTACACCCTCTTTGATAATAAAATTCAAAGGATAACTGGGGGTATTGTCATCTAATATTTTTCTCAAAACATGATCTTCTACCTATTCTTGATTAATTCAATGAGAGGGATGATGTAACATGGTTCACATAGAAAATATCCTTTAGTTAATCAAATCTAAGACTACATGGGATAACTCGGTGTTTAAAACAAGAGAGATGCAACCAAGGTTGTGTAAGCCATCAATAAATTAACATGCATGTGAAATCATGATCAGAATATCTCAATTCTATTATTTGGGTTAGAA
The DNA here is from genome assembly GCA_963277665.1 of Viscum album. Classification (NCBI taxonomy): domain Eukaryota; kingdom Viridiplantae; phylum Streptophyta; class Magnoliopsida; order Santalales; family Viscaceae; genus Viscum; species Viscum album. The sequence goes on along the minus strand of OY728155.1, from coordinate 1,138,185,354 downwards.
ATAATCTAATATATGGATAAAATGGTAAATCCTACACGCACATTGACAAACACATCAGAAAAGTTCAGGTGTATAGAAAATAACTCCCCCTTTTTCTCATATTGAAATAAAAAAAGCAATTCCCTTCAATTGATATGGCTAATAAAATTAAGAAAAAGGGATGAGAGTGTGATTTTCATTTCTAGAATTTAGATTTGAATCTATCCCATGGTTTTTATATTCTTTCTCAAGGTTTCTACCCCTTAAAGGATTCACATTTATATTTCATTAAAGTCAGTAGTCTCCATGAAGAAGTATCTCTTCATGTTGTTGAATAGTGTCAACCTCAAACATCTCCTTTAGTTCCCTACATGTTAACTTAAAAAACATAAAATTATGGTGAATTAGAAGTTACCTTTTCTTCATCAGGTTTATCATTCAGGTTGAGAACTTCCTCTCAAACTAGGCCATTATTTTCTCCTAATATCACTCAACTTATCATTATTCTTCTTGGTAGCAGTTTGTTTAAAAATATTTTTGTTTTGTTTGCATACCAAATTTGACTTATTACCGTTATTTTTTTGTGAATTTATTTCAAAATTCATCCCCTAAAATATTAGCTTCATGTTGTTTTTATGAATCGATATGTCATGAAAACATTCTAATGCCTTGTTCCTAAACATCCAATAACACCAAAAATTTCCTACAAAATTTCTTCTCTTCAATTATGGTGTAATATATTTAGTTTTCATAGACTGTGAACCTTGTTAATTTTGAGTAGAGTCGACACTATTTGGGACACTTCTTGGAGAATAGTTCTTCACACATATTTTATCATCGGCCATTAATATGGTGGTATCAAGAAAATTTTTCACCATAAATACATTCACAAAGTTTGGTTTAAAACCTGTATCATCACTCGAAACAAAATTAACATTACAAAATATTTATAGGTTATATGATAAATTTTTCATGGAGGATGTTTCCATTAGATTATAGAATGATATCAAGATTTTCTTGAAGTCGTGATCATTGAATCACCCTAGTGTAACAAACATTTATTTCTTCTAAAAATGTGGTAAGTTCCAAATTGTGGTGATTCATGATTCTTCAATTTCACCTCCATCTCGAAGAAATTCATGTTGATAGAATTATTATCATTATCGAATAATATTATCTTGTCTTCATAATCATCCTTTAGTTCCATTATTTGTTCTTCATACATTTTTTTAATTGCTGAAAATAATTTTCAAGATCCTTTCTCTTGTTATATTTATCTTCAAGTTCAACAGCATTAGAAAATTTTTGAAAATTTTCAAATTCATAGAAACCTTCAAAAAATACAATCTCAAAGAAATAATTCTCACAAACATTTATTTTCAATTATTTAGTTTATTTGTCATATATTTTATTTCAAAGAGAGATAATTTCATCTTTTTCTTTCAAAAGATTTATGAGAGTGTTAGAAATTCCAACCTCTTAAGTAATGCTTATTTTATAGAATAAACTTCTTATTCAAGATTTATTTTTATCCTGATGAACCTTTATGACCTTGAAAATGTTTTTTACCAAATATTTTTTTTCCAATTCTACTGGGATGTCATCCAGATGGATGTGTGCAACATTGTCAGGCATTTCTTCAATGGAGGGACCTTTACTCAGGGATTCAGTGCTCTGTTTATTTCCCTGATACCAAAAGTGGCCATTGCTAGTGACATCACCCAATTCAAGCATGTTTCACTTATTAACACCATCCATAAGGTGATCACTAAAATTATTTCCAATAGACTTGCTAGCATCTCGAACAGACCCGTATATTGGAACAAAATTTGGATTTTTCAAAGGGAAGAACATCCAAAATAGCTTACTCACTACTTCAAAATGTGTCAATATTCTTAGAAAGTCCACCAGAGGGGGAAATTGGGCTCTCAAGATGGACATTAGGAAATATTATGATACTATTGACTGAGGTTTTATAGTTGATGTCCTATAAATATTTGGTTTTAATGCAACCTTTATTCAGTGGATCAGGGCACTTCCTGGATCATCTCATATTTCAATTCTCATTAATGGGTCCCCAGAAAGATATTTTCAATGCTATAGGGGAGTGAGACAAAGATACCCTATTTCAAATATTATTTTCTCCATTGTAGAGTATTATCTTAGTAGACTCTTTATCCACATGGTAGAGAAGGGTGAGCTCACTAGCGTCAGGGCGAAAAGAGGTGCATTATCTCCTTCACACATTATTTTTGCTGATGACATAATCATTTTCACTAAAGGCCATAGGAAAAACATAAGTAACATAAAGAAATAAATTTTACACTATGAGAATGTGTTAGGCTAGGAAATCCGTTAGAACAAGTCCTTCATTTTATTTAGAAATAATATTTCAGCAACATGAAATTCCTCTATCATCAATGACCTAGGAATATGGGAGGGCTCACTTTCTTTTACCTACCTCATAGTCCCAATTTTTGGGGAAAACCTAGGGCGTCACACTTCACTGACATTTTGATCCAAATTAGAAGAAATCTTACCTCTTGGAAGGTAAAGTCTCTCTCAATGGTAGGAAGATTTTTCTTTGTCAAACATGTAGTGGTCTCCAAGATGGTATACTCATTTATGGTTTCCTCTTGGTTTGTATATGTCATCAAAAAAATTAATGTGATGATGAAGAACTTTTTTTGGAGTGGAAGAATCTTGTAAAGAAAAGTGATCACAACACCTTAGAAAAGTTTTTGTTTGCCTCACCACCTCGGTGGTCTCAAAATTAAAAATCTATAATTTTTTAATCATGCCCTTCTCGCGAAATTCATATGGAGGAACATAAATAATCGATATGAGTCTTGATAATTCCTAAGATGAATATTTTATGATAAGATTATTGTAGGATGTCTAACCTACCTGGAGTCCTCCACCTGTCCTGGCCTGAGGGCGGAAACTCAAAAGATCCTCTTGCACTCTTGTTGGCTGGTTAACTGAAACTCCTCTCTCAGATTTTGGCATGAAAACTGGATTGACATTTCACTAATGGAACAAAGTGGCTTCTCTAGCTAGAATATTGACCTTTATATTTCTATCAAATACCAGATGGAAAACACTAATATCTTCTGTGATGAAATTACTACAGATATTTCTAACTTTGAGTTTCTCAATCAGGATGATCTTCTCATTTGGGAACTGTCTCCCAATGGAATTCCTGACTCAAAGAACTTCTACCATATTTTGTTACAGGGAAGTCGACATTGGTTTGTGGAATACAAGAAGTGGATTCTACCTTCACAAGTCACGCTGTTATGGAGAATAACAAATAATAAAGTTTCCATTGATGATAACATTCAGTGCCTGGGCATTTACCTATGCTTGAAATGTGCCGTTTTTTATAAACATAGGGAGGATGTCGACCACCACTTCATATTTTTTGAAACTACGTCCTCTCTTTGGAAAGTTTTTTTCAATTTTTTTGACCTGCATCCAACTTCTACTGCTTCATTACAAGATTTTCTACAGGATATCCTTGTAATTCACTTCTCTAAGCCGCTTATTATCCTTCTTAATGTTGCATGTGCAGAGCTGGTTCACTTCATTGGGAGAGGATAAAACTGGGCCATCCACGAGCAACAGCACTTCAACGTTTAGGCTACTATTACATCAGTTTTAGAAGATGTTCAACAAGACAATACAAGGTTTGACATTACATGCAACAATATAGTGAGGGATCTCATTATCCTCAGACAGCTGAATATTAAAGGGAACTTCCCAAAACCCCATGGAATACTTGAGGTCTTCTGGATTTTTACCTTTCCTGGATGGATAAAATTAAATAAAGATGGTGCTTCAAGGAAAAATCTGGGGCCTATCAGATATGGATCTATTTTTAGAGATCAATATAGTGACATGGTGGAAACTATTCATGGCCCCTATGGACATTCCAATGCTATTGAAGTAGAAATGACAAGATTTATCAGAGATGTTTTCACTACTTTACAATGAAATTTGAATAATATATGGTTTGAGTCTGACTCTATAACCATTGTATAGGAATTCAGGATGGGGACAATCCACCTTTCATAGAAGATGATGTAAAAATGGACTAACTATCTAGAAATGATTTCTTCCTTGAACTACATTAGCATGCACACCTGTCGTGAAGATAACTACCTTACTGATGGTATTGAAAAAAAGGGAGTGACTGAAGAGGTTTTTTGTCATTATAACTCCCTACCTAGTGACCTGCTTCTAATATTTCAATGGGATAAATGTAAAGTACCATCTTTCAGACTCTTGTAATTACTTTCTTTGTTTTATCTAAGAGCCTTTCTGCTCACTTTTATCAAAAAAAATTAAGGTCCACGATCCACTATATAATTATCTTTCAATGTCACTTCATGTGCAGTAATAAAATAATAGAGAGTAGCACACAATATTTACAAGGTTCGGAAATGAAAGGCCTACTCCTTTCCATGTTGGTTAGATACCCTAACATGGATTGTCTTCACTATCTCCACAATATACAATTTCATTCAACTCCAACTGAAAGACTTCTACTTTGGCTCTAATCGGGAGACTCCATTTTCTTTTAGCTCCAACCAAAATACTTCTTACTCTGGCTCAAACTAATAGACTTATTTTACTCTTAGCTTTATCCATAAGACTTTAACTACTCCCATCACCAACCAGAATACTTATCCTTTTTTGAAGTCTTTGATCCACTATAGGTTGATCTTTGATCTCACTCCATGAGCTTGTATGATCTGAATTAAAAACATCAGCAGTGATGGTCTCAATAATCCTTCTAGTTTTGGTGTAATCTATATTTTATTATTCAAATAACTGGGTACATGAAATTTCATTCTTCAATAATAACCTATGTTTGGATCACTTTTAAAATTCTTCTTTCATAATGGATGCAAGGTGTCTCAAAGTGACCTTGAAATTTTTTATTTCTCTCATCATATGTATGCAGATATTAATACAAAAAAAATGTGTTTCATGGGGTCTCAATAAATAAATAATTTAAATTCCATCATTTAAATTCTCAATTAAACGTGTTAAGAATAAAACAAAATTAATTTTTATTATTCTAATAATAATACCTGAATTACCATGAATGTTATATTTATTTCCTTATATTAAATACCCCATGGAATAGTGATTATTTATTTTACTTATTCATATTATTTGAATACCCATAAACCATGGGTATAATTTCTCACCTTTTAATACCCCATTATTCTTGGGTATTATTCCTTGCTCATTTAAAATACCCAAATAAAACTTTTTTGGGTATTTCATTTTTCATGAAACCTTATTTAAATATCCCTGATGGGTATTCCATATTCAAGAAATGTATACCCAAGGGGTATAAAATACTTCAAGGGAAGTATTTACACAAGGGATTCTTTTCATCTTACATGGATTTGATTAAGTCATGTCTCACCCATAATTTATGAATAAACACTTCCTGTTTATGAATACCCAATAGATATGGGTATTCATCTCTTCTTCATGAAGTTCATATCTAAAACTCACCCTACATGCATGAATTATGTGCATACAATCCAAAACACCTGAGTGAGTCAAATTTTATTCTTCTTTATGTGGTACTAAAATACCACCGCTCCCCTGTTTCTTTACATAGTAAACCCCCCAATGAATCAAGCATAAATTCATTCATTATGCAGCATCTCATCTTAAATTATCAAAAGATTGGCCCCCCTGTTTGTTTCTTCTATACTACTAAGATCCTACTTAGTAAATGTCGAGTCATGAATTTTTTTAAATAATAAATTGTTTGGTATATATAAAAAATACTTCACAAGTTTTTTTAATCCTCATGGTTCAATCCTCACATGCATGCAATGATGATTGCATGCATCACCTCAGTTGATCTTGAGATCCTTGAATGGTGGATGCTCAAATAGCCAAATGAAACTTTTTTTCATTTGGATGAGACATGTTCTTCAATTTATCTAAATGCATGAAAGATGAATATTTCATGAATGGAATCAGATCAATCTCAAGGAAATATACCGTTAGCATCATTAAAGAAGATGGATGGTTGATTCTTCACCAGTCATTCAGCCTAAGTTCCAGTGTACTGTAAATCCTTGGGTGGCCAAAGGAAGGAGATGATGTCCTGTAGTGATCATACAGATGAGATCGGTCACATCATGCAAACCATGTTATTTTAATCATTTTAATGATAGAGTAATAGTGTTCCATAGAAACCCATCCCACATTTCTTCCTTAATAGTTCTTTGATACTGTATATCAATCAAGGAATGCAATTATGCCCCAAGAAGCTATTACTGAGTTGCGCTCCTGAACCCCATTCTCTTGTCATGTTATCTCCTACGTTCCACATTCCACTAACCTTCTTGATACTAATACATGGAACTATACTCATGGAGGCTATCTACCACATATCCTTAATAGTTGTTGGCTAGCCCTTAGTTGGTTCCCTAGGGCGTGGTTGACCTATGGGTCCCTCATGATCCATCGTTTGAGATAGCTTAGGTAGGGTAGTTGGCTGGCCTAATTTTTAATATAAGGCCACACAAAATAACTAAAAAATGATAAGTATAGAGAATAATAAAAAACCAACTCAAATAAAATTTCAAGACATCCTTCTCAACAAATCCTACACTTCCCCATTTAATAATCATTTCTTTGTTTTCATGGATACATATCAATCTTTCTTACTTCATGCAATATGAAATTCATATTGCATGGCCTTATTAATACATCATGGAAATGAATATTTTCACAGCCTTCATCACTTCTTCACTTCATATAGCACTGTGAAAGCTTCTTAAGATCATTTGTTAATCATTTAAGATCACTTCAACAATAATCAGAGTTGTACATGGAGAATTGTCAAAGAATGACATCCAATGTCATTTAATTAATCCATAACAATTCTCCATGAATCACAACTTCATCTAAACTCACCAAACACATATTGACATATCATTGACAAAAAATTCAATCACTGGGACCAACAAAGATATTATAATTCTCCCCACCAAAGGACATTCCATCCCTAGAAATTCACATGGAAGAAGGGTGATATAGAAAGAGGTGAGACCACTACCCCTCACCGATGAATCATGCTCCCAAGTCTTGTGAGAATCAAATCTGTGACACCAAAACCCTTTGAAAAATGAAATAGAATTCTCATGAAAAACTTTTATATGAGAATCACCGATCTCCACTAGTTTCTCTATAATAGAAACATCTAGATCCAAATAAATCTCTTCCTAAATCAAAACATGGGAAAGATATTTCCTAAGCTAAGATATGTGGAAAAAATCATGACTACCTATCAACTAAGTTAATAGTTCTAATAGATAGGAAACCTAAAAAAGTCTCCCATTAACCTCAAATGGTAAGACATATCTTAGATCTATCTTACCATACTTCATAAGTCAATGGTGACACAACCTATGAGATAATTTTAAGAAAACCCACTCACCAATAAAGAACACAAAAGGATGATGTCGAATATCCACATTTGATTTCTTTAAAATTTTATCTATAAAAGATCGACATATATCCAAAATTCCCACTGAAATATCCTGAATGAGACTTGGTCCCATGAGAGAGGCATCACCCACCTCTACCCTGTAATGATGTATCTGGCATGGGAAACCATACAAAGCATCAAATGGTTCCATCCTGATCAATTAAGGGTAAATATTATTGTAAGTTAACTTGGCCTGTCATAGATGGATGTCCTATGATCTCCTAAAATCCAAGATGTAGGCATAAAGAATATCCTCTAAGATCTAAATAGCATGATCCATTTTTTCATTCATCTATGTATGGTAAGTTTTAATCAACCTAAAATGAGTCTCCATTGTATCTTTGAGACTCTTATAGTTTATATAATTAATCCTAGGATCCCTATATAAGTCAATGGAAGATGAGACCCCATGAAACATCACACTCTCATATATGTACAACTTACCCAGATCTTCAACCATGGTGGTGTCCTTATTAGAATAAAATGAGTTGATTACATCAATCGATAGATCACCACCTAAATAACATTTATTCCTCATAGAATCCATGGTAAACTAAAAAATAAGTTCATGTAATCCCCATACTATTTCTGAACTAATACTGAAAGAGCTCGGAGAAGACTAAAAGTCTTTAGTTTCTCAATCTTTATCTTCTGGAAGGTCTAACATTGAGATACATAATCGATGATGTCGCGCTTCATACCCAATAATAAAAAATTCCATTTCATGTCAGAATATATCTTTTTAGTTCCATTTTAACACCCAAATATTTTATGGTATCTCTCTTCTAAAATAAATTCAATTTTTTTGATAGCTTATGTTACATAGAACACCGAGCTTAAACAAACAATTAAATATTATTATTTAATTATGATAGTTCAACTAGCCATTAAAATTATGGGAATTAATGATATGAAATAAATTATGAAAATATAGTTTACATTTTTATAAAATTAATTCATTTTTGACCAATTAATTAAAATAAAAATGAGAACCAATTGAACATAAAGGATGCATTTTTATAAAAAAAACTATTTATTAACCACAATGACATTTTATCATAATAAATTAAATGTATCACTATTAGTGAAATATATTAATTAAAATTATAAGTCATATATTCAATAAAATGTTTTTAAATTCATCCAAAAAGTTTTATAGGCTTATGATAAGAATAAATCTAATTTTAATCATAAAATATATATATTTCTAAAGGCAGTTTTACCGCCTTTTGATGACGCACCTATTTTAAATATAAATTGTGAAACTTTTAAAAGTTTTATTTGAATAAATAAATTTCATGTTTTAAATTATAATATAAAACTTATCTTATGGTAAATTTTAGTTATTTTTCAAAGTAGTGTTATTTTTTAATCAAGAGTGAAAAATATTGAATTTTAATTGAAAATTTCTTTTTTGTCTAATTTATTTATATAGTTAAATTATATTTTAAATTTGTTTAAAAGAATAATTAGTTTAATGATATATATATCAAACAAATTTAGGTTATTATAATCAATTCAAAATTGAAATTTGATATAAAAACATTGAAAACGTTTGAAATTTTCACTTTAAAAACTCATTTTTTCATTGTTTCTATGGGATTAATTATAAATCTAATTTTTCCAATTTTTTAATTTAATTTAGTAAAATGTATTCCATATTTGGAATATTAAGTTCAAAATTAGATTTTATGGTCAATTTAATTTTTAGGCATAAAAAATTTACCATGGTAAAAATAAATTATTTACCGCAGTATATGCAAAAAACTAAACAGGTTAAAGCTAAAAAGTTAAAGGATTAAAATACCTAAAAGATAAAAAAATTTAATGTTTGGTTGAGGTGTTTCTAGAACCTAACCAGACTATAAAATGTTAATTTTCATCCAAATTCTTGTAAATTAATTCCACCTCAATGTGGTTGGATTTAAATATAAAATAACCATTATTTTAATCACTTAAACCCAACTCTCCTCAAGTATAAATACAACCCTCACCACCCCATTTTGACTCAAAAGCCTTGAATATCATAAAATCACTAGCCAAACCTCTCATCCTCACTATACCCACATACATTTTTTTATGGTCTCATCAAAAGACCACATCCAAGGTCCTCAAGGGGTCCTCCAATGATGTGATATTCAAGAAAGAAGTTTCTCAAAACACCTCTCTTAATTTATTTTCTTTTTCTATTTTCTTAACACTACCATAATTAATCAAGGAATGATAACTCCATAATCATATATATACTAGAGTGTTTTTTTATAATTGAATATCTTATATTCACCCTTTTTATTACCTCCTCTTATTCAATGATGGGAAACTATTGTCCTTGTTATACCGGTTATTCGCCTCCGTGAATAAGGATATTGTTCGTTTTCAATTACTACCTTCATGGATGGCCATAAAACAAATTTTCTGGTCAAATAATATTTCAATAGGTATATAATAACCTGTTTCATGTTCTTTAACTAATATATAATCATAGTAGTAAATAAAATGAAACAAGTTCATTGTATTCAGAAACACGGCCAAAATAAACTAAACATTTATAGTTAACATTTTATTAAATGAATCATCCTCATAAAATAAATAAAAATTATATATGAGAAAATTTATACTTATGAAATTTAATTAACAAAATTTCATTCCACTTTGGGATTTTTAATCCCATTTACAAGAACATTCATAATTTTATATAAATGAACCGATCATGAAACCATGAAACAAACGCACCCGAAACCATACAAATAATGAAATATTATTAATGTATGGGTCATAAGATGTTATAAAATCATCAAATAAGGTATCATAAATATAAATATAGTTCTTTAATGAGTTAATAACATTATTTAAACCATTATACATAAGGTTAAAGTACACACCACTAAATTGAAGCATGAGGTAAGGGTTTCTCATCTCACTTTTTACTTCTGTGAGATATATTCTTTATTCATCACTTAATCCTTGGGTGTGGTGTATGTAATTAATTTGATATATAATATCATTAATTGAATTATATTCATGTTATTAAATTTCTCTTTATATAATTATTACTTTTATAGGGAATAATATTGGACTGGTTACAAAGTGGTAAGGGATTTCTTAACTCAATTTCCATTCATTGGGTTAAACATATACTTAATTGATTTTTTCATTATAAGATTATGGATTAAATGACTATTTATTACCATATGTTTTATACCCACTTGTTTTATATGTATTTAGAGTGAATTAACATAATAAATTCATTTGATTAACGATATAATCTTTGTTATGGACTTTGTCTAAATCTCTTTTCATTGAGGCATATTTTGATGTTATAGACTGACATTTTTTATGAGGTGTATATAAATCCCCCTTAACATATAAAATAATGAATTTATTTATTACCATGTAATTTTTTTTAAATTATATTCCTTCATGGGTCTTATGATTCAAATGTTTCAAAGTAGTATGCAACACATTAATTTAAAAATATCTTTTTAAATCGATTATTCAATATATGAGGAATAATTTGAACATGAAAACATGGGTTGGGGATCGGTTAATAAAATCCCTAGATGCATTAGTAGTATCATGGGATGAATTTAGTTGGATAAAAACCCTTGGAGTTTGTTTCTAAGATTTTTTAAACTTTTTGGAGGATTGATCTTGACAATAGTGTCTTGTGAAAAGTCTTAACACAAATCAGATGGGTTTTCACTGATATAATTTTACTAGAAAGAGGTTTGATCTTTATAGTGACTATGTAGAGGATATATCTTAATGGTTCACATTCCCAATATGATTAATTATATTATTATTTTTATTCTATGTGATTAATCGATTAGTTAGAACACTCATGGTCATGTTCCAAGCTCAAGTGATTATTTATATTGAATTATTTGATCGTATTTTATTACTACCATATTATTCTCAAGTTATTGATTAATTTTCATATTTTTCATATATTTACATTACCATGATTATTATACTTTATTTATTTATTATATCTTCTACTATACTTAACTCTTACTAATAATTCAAGCTCACCCTTTCGTATATTTTATTTCCCCTGGTTTCCAAGAAGTTAATTATGATTGATATGAAGGGTTACACTAAGGGGGTAATGGTGTTCTCAAAGAAAATATTTTTTATATTTTATGTTAAATTTAATTTGAATTTTAAATATGTTTCTATTTTAACAATAATAATAAACTATTCGGTCCTTTGGGATATGATTCCATATATCAATGTCAATGTAATAAAGTAAGGAACCATCTCTGGGCTACTGGTTTCAAGATCATTATAGTTGGTATTAGAGAAATTTTAGTGGAATCCTTAGGAACTAGATTTAGGGAATAATGGATTAAAAAACATAACCTTATAACTAAATTTGAGGATAAGTCTAAGTATAAGATATCATCCTATAGATTTGGTAATTACCATGAATAACCTTGGTTAAACCTAATAATTCATACATTTATAAAGTGTCATGATTTAGGCATCCTATAAATTATTCTTCATTGCTATGTGATTTATCAATATGATTAGTGGTTCTCACACTATGATTTTGGTTTTAGTCAATGGTTGGAACTAGAAGGAACTAGGTTAATGATGAATGTGATAGAAATTTTTTTGACGAGAAACCAAATTTTATAATGACTATAATGATGAATATTATGATTATTCTTAACAAGTTAGTATAATATATGATTAAAAACACGCACCTAACGAACTCTCAGACTCACCAAAGAAGTGAAGGATATAGTTATCTGAGAGATCGTGCGGTATAAACCATATAGGAAAGATAATTTAGTTTTCAATATGATGAGAATGTGAGAAGAAGAACCCATGTAAATGTATTAAAATAATATGAAGATATTTTAGGATTCAAAATAAGGATATAAGGTAAGTAATTTCTGTGTAAAAATGAACATTTTTGAATAATAGTCTCCTTAAGGTTTTATTGATGATTTATTTTTTTAAATGTGGAAAGTATGGGAATTATGAAAATATATGTCCTAGGGGGTCTCTTTAATAGAATCATCAAGGTTATGTAAGTAATGGTTACACTACTAATTTTGAAGAGACTAGAAATTATAGGAAGGATGTATTAAGGAATAAAATAATAAAGTGGGCAATGAAGTATAATGATTTAAGTTCATTATTATTTTGATTCAAGAATTATTTTATCAATGATGCTCTGGTTATAAAAATCATGAGGTATATAAGGATTGAACTATAGTATTTCTTCATTAAGGATTTGGTGGTTTGTGACGAATTGTACCAAGATAAGTTATTTCTATTGCAAGTTGATCATTTGGAAAACACATGGTTTGGGGAAGATAACCTTAATATGTTCTTGATATTGAGATAATAATGATAAATAGATTTTTATGGGATAGTATTGGTGAACTTGAAAGTGGATAGTGATTTTATGGTTTATGTTATCATTGCTGGATTTACTACATGTATGGATTTAAGGAATATATTCAACAAACTAAGATCTTATTTTTGGAAGCATAATTGTTTTCATTAAGGTTTTAATATGAATAATGTATTAATATATTTCATATGTGACATTTTGAGTTATATTATCATGTTTGGAGAATATAATTTTATGTTTATTTTCTAAATTTAGTGACCTTACTTATAATTTTTTGGTCTTATAATTTTGACAAATATATTTGGGATAATTCTTAATATTAAATACTTATGGAATAGATTATTTTTAGCTCTGAATATTTTTTTTATTGATAACATGTGCTAACCATTTTTGTTTTAGTAAATATTTAAAGGTAAAAGGAATGAATTGGGAATATTATGACTCATTAAATTGATTCAGGTATAAAAAATTCAACTTTAATATCCATTTATTGTCATAATAGAGGAAGTGAAAATAGATCTAAGCACAACCAAAGGATATGATTATTCATATACCATGTAAAGAAATCATGGAATATTGTTTTCTCAAGTGATTATCTAGACAGTTAAATAATCCCTCAACTGTAAGAAATGAATCTATAATGAAAAATTCTATTATTATAATTTTCTTATCGATAAATCAATGGCCTCTTTAACCAATCATAGATTTATGGTTTTGTAATGGTAGAATTTATGATGACCATATTCTATGTAACTCTACATCAGAACTTGATAGTTTCATTTCTCTTCTATCTCATTGTTTTCACTTGGAACTAATGTTATAATATTTTAAAGCCTAATTTTTTTGTGACCTTCTAATTTCCCTTTCCCTCTTATTAAGGTGATTTTTTATTAACCCTATTTACAATGTGGGTTTCCCATAAAGGAATTTTCAAGTATCAACCCTTAATTTTCAAAGTGAAATTTCAAACTGTGAGGAATAAATTTATTGGAGGGGATAATGTAACACACCAATATATTATGATATGTATCTTCTTAAACAAATTAAATTTCTTTGATAGCCTAAGTTACACAAAACACTGAGCTTAAAAAATGATTAAATATTATTATTTAATTTTCATAGTTATTACCAAGCTATTGGAATGGTAAGAATGAATGATATTAACTAAATTACGAAAATATTTTTTACACATGTTTATAAAATGAATTCATTGGTTACTAATTAATTATAAATAAAAATGAGAACCAATTAAACATAAAGGATGTGTTTTTATAAAAGAACTATTTTATGCCCACGATGAAATTTTATCTTAATAAATTAAATTAATCACTATTAGTTAAATATATTAATGAAAATTAAATGGTATATACTCAATAATATTTTTTTAAAATTCATCCAATAAGTTTTATAGTCTTAATATAAGAATTAATCTAATTTTAAGAATAAAAATCTATATACTTTTAAAGGTAGTTTTTCGCCTTTTGATGGTGCACCTATTTTAAATATAAATTTTGAAACATTTATAGTTTTATTTGAAAAAATAATGTTTATTTTTGAAATAATAATATCAAAATTACCTTAGAGTAAAATTTTGGTATTTTTCAGAGAAGTTTCATTTTCTAATGAATAATGAAAATATTTAATTTAATTGAAAACTTCTTTTTCATATAATTCATTAATGTAGTAAAATTATATTTTAATTTTATTTTAAAGTATAATTATTTTAAATATAAATAAATCAAAAAAAATTAGGTTATTGGAATTAATTTCACATTGAAATTGGATATAAAAACATTTCAAACATTTGAACTTTTCACTTTCAAAACCCGCTTTTTTGTTTTGTCTATGAGATTGATTTTAAATCTAATTTTTCTAATATTGTGAATTGAATTTGGTAAAATGGATTCCAGATTTGGAAAAATATGTTAGAAATTATGTTTTAAGGTTAATTTCATTTTAGGCATAAAAATTTTACCATGGTAAAAAAAATATTTATCGCGATATAGGTAAGAAAATGAAACGGGTTAAAGTTAAAAAGGTACGGGATTAAAATACCTAAAAAATATAAAATTTAATGGTTGTTTAAGGTATTTATCAACCATAACCATCATATAAAATATTTATTGGAATAAAAATTCTCAGAAATTAATTCAAACTCATTGTGGTTGGATTTAATATAAAATAATCATTATTTTAACCACTTAAACCAACCTCTCCTTAAGTATAAATACCACCCCCACCACACCATTTTGAATAAAAAGACATGAAGCTCATAAAATATCTATTAAAACCAATAATAATTAATCTCCCCAATTCCAAGTTCTTTTGGTCTCACCAAAAGACCAAATCCAAGGTCCTCAAGGGACCCTCCAAGGATGTGACATTCAAGAGTTAATTTTCTCAAAACACCTCTCTTAATTTATTTTCTTTTTCTACTTTCTCCTCACCTCCTTGATCAATAAAGGCATAATAACTCCATAATAATGTACATACTAGAGTTTTATTTATCTAATTTAATATATTTTCTCTATCCTTTCTATTACCTCCTCTTATTCAAAAAAGTGAAACTATTGTCCAGGTTATGTGAGTTAATCGCCTCCATGAATAATGATTTTGTTCATTTTCTATTACTGCCTTCATGCCTGATCATAAAAACATTTTTGTGGTTAAATAAGATTTTAATAGGTATATAATAAATTTTTTCAGTTTATGTAACAAATATATAATTATAATAGTAAATAAAATGAAAGTAGTTCATGGTATTTGGAAGAACTGCTAAAATAAACTAAAGGTTTAACATTAACATTTTATCAAATGAATCATACTCCTACAAGAAAGAATAATGATATATGGGAAAATTTATACTTTTGTAATTTAATAAATACTATTTCTTTCCACTTCTATAGTTTTAATCCCATTTTACAAGAACACCTATAATTTTACATAAATGAACCGATCATGAAACTGTGATACAAATGCACCCAAAACCACAAAAATAAGGAAATATTTTTATTGTATGGATCATAATATGTTATAAAATCATAAAATAAGGTATTATAAATATAAATATATTTCTCTAATGAGTTAATAACATTATTTAAACTATTATACATGAGTTTAGAGTATGCACCACTAAAGAGAAAAATGAGGCAAGGGTTTCTCATCTCACTTTTTTACTTCCATGAGATATATAACTTATTCACCACTTAATCCTTGTGTGTAGTGTATGTACTTTACTTTGATATATCATATCATGAATATAATACTCTTAATGTTATTAAATATCTATTTTGATAATCATTTCTTTTATAAGGCATACAATTCGACTAATTACAAAGTGGTAAGGGATTTCATAACTCAATTTCCATTTATTGGGTTAAACTTCTTCTTCATTGATTTTTTATGATATGATTATGGATTAAATGAATTTTTATTTCCTTGTATTGTATTACAACTGTTTTTATATGGATTTAAAATAAATACACATAACCAATTCATTTAATTTACGATATAATCTTTTTTAGGAACTTTGTCCCAATCTCCTTTCAGTGAGTCATATTTTGAGGTTATACACCTAATTTGTTTTATGAGGTGTATATAGAACCTTTGGCATATAAAATCATGAATTTATTTATTATCATGTTATTTATTATTTTGTTAAATTATATTCCTTCATGGGCCTTATAATTCAAATGTTTCAAAATACCATGGGAAACTTTAATTTAAAAATATCTTTTTAAATCGAGTATTCAATATATGAGGAATGATTTGGAGATGAAATACATGAGTTCGGGACTGGTTAATAAAATAACCTAGATACATCAGTAGTCTCATGGGATAAATATATTTGGTGACAAACACTTTTATTTTTTTCGAATCAGTTTTAAATTTATAGAGGATTGATCTTGATAGTAGTGTCTTGTGAAAGGTCTTGACAAAAATCAGATGGGTTTCTATTCATAGAATTAAACTGTAAAGAGGATTGATATTAACAATAATTATCTAGAGGATATATCTTGATAGTTCATACATATGACATTATTCATTCCATAATTGTTGTTATTACATGTGATTAATCGATTAGTTAGAACATCCATGTTCAAGTTCTAAGATCTTGTGATAATTCATATGGCATTATTTGATCATCTTTAATTATTTCCATATAAAGCTTGATTTATTGAACAATTATCATGTGTTTCAGTCATTTAATTTTACATTATGATTATCCTTTATTGATTTATGATATCCTTTTCTATACTCAACCCTTACTGAGCATTTAAGCTCACCACTTTCTTATGTTTTATTTTCCCAAGTTTCCAACAAGTCTATTATGATTGATATGAATGGTTACACTTAGGGGTATAATGGTGTTCTGAAAGAAAATATTTTATTTTTTTATTTTAGAATGTATTGTTGAATTTCAAATATGTATCTAGTTTTCCATGACAACTAAACTATTCAGTACTTTGGGATGCAATTCCTTGTATCTATTTTAATGTAATAAAGCAAGGTACCAACTTCGGGCTACTAGGGTCAGGGTCCTTAAAGCCATGGTGAAAATCTTAAAAATAACTATGAAAATCAAGAATCACTAAATTCCTCATGGATTATGGGATAAAAAACCTATCGATGAAGAGTATAATACCATCTAAATTGAGACACCAACCGGAAATGGTCTCCATACTATATAAGGTTTCCCTGATTCCTTTGAACTCATTATCCTACTATTGAACTTATAGGATATAGTTAGAGAGAGATGATAATAATAGAATACTTCTCATAATCATACCTAAATCATCCTCTTGTGCATCTTGATGCAATAAAGTGATTAGCCCCATCAGGTTCCACTAATCATTTGTTTCCAAAAAAGGTTGTGGTGGAACCCTTCTATTGAGAGTGTCAACAATTAAATGCCCTTTCTTTGGTGTTTAGGTGATGTCAAGTTCAAATGACTAGAGGTATTCCACCCATTGTATGTTCTTAGGATTCAGGTTTTTCTAAGAATAGATATAACTTATACTGTTATGATAAAAAAACACTTTGAACCTCTCCCTAAAAAGATAGCGTGGCCAATAGTTAGTATCTCTAACACATGAGAATGTGAATAATAATAGAGAGCTTAAAATCTTGTGTGGGGTAAATTTTTTCATGCATACAAATCTTAAGAGAGACATGGGGCACAACATGATCATTATTCATAAGAACACAACCCATACTAGCACTATAAACATCACAATATACATCATACCCCTTACCAAAATCTGGTAAGATCCTAATGTGATTCAATGTCGGAAGTTGTTTTAACTAATCAAAATAAGTTTTACATTTAGCATCCAATGTTGATTTCACCCCTTTCTTGGTAAGAGTAATCAAATGTGACACCATTTTTGAGAAATACTTGACCAACCACTAATAATATCCAGCTAGACCTAGGAATCTCTATATCATGAATATTTTCCATGGTTCCTTCCATAAGAAAACAACATTCACCTTCTCATGATCAACTAGAAGCACGTGTTATGAAATCACATGACCCAAGAACTTCACTTCATGGATAGAAACATTTCATTTTGAAATTTTAAAATAAATACAATGGTCTCTCAATATTTCCAAAACCATATTCAAAAATTTTATATGTTCATGCTATGATCTTAGGTAAATTAATATATCATCCATGAACACCATGAAAAATGTGTTAAGATATTGATATAATAACTAATTCATCAAGTCATACAAACTATAATAGCATTATTTAGACCTAATGAAATCATAATATATTGAAAATGGACATACTTGATCCTGAAATATGTCTTCAGGATATTAGACTCCCAAACTCTGAGTTGATTATGACCCAACCAAAAATCTATTTTTGAAAACCACTTCACCCCATTCAATTGATCGAATAATTCACCCACATGGGACAAAGGGTACTTATTCTTAACTTTCACCCAGTTAAAATTCTGATAGTCCACTCACAAATGAATTGATCCATTGTCCTTCTTAGAAAATATCATGAGGGATTACAAAAATGAAACACTAGGGAAAAAACCTTTCACAGTCAGATCATCCAACTATGAGCTATTTTAGCTCATCTGATTCCATATGGTAAGAGGGTATTGAGATTAGATACATATTCTGCACTAGATAAATTATGAACTTTACCATCCTTTTTAGAGGAATACTGGAGTATTCATCTTAGAATACAATATAAAACTCCCTAAAACCAAGGGAATATCACCAAGAAAAATAAAATCATTAGGATGAATTGTAATAGAAGATAAAAAAATTCAAAGATCTAGGCAGGATGGTCCTGCATGAAAGTACTTCAAATCCCACCCTCCCTAAAACATATAAGAGATCCCATTGGTAGAAAATAATGAAACATTCCAATGATAAAAATCAATCTCATCATGGTGAGAGACTAACCAAACCATCCCAGGATTTATATATAATAGATCCAAATCAAGAACCAAGAAATACTAGACCAACTATGCATCAGCTATAGATAGATAACACACATGACAATGAAACCCCAAATCCTTCCTCTTTCCAAGATGTGTTTCCTGATCCATAAAAAGGACCTGAGATCCATTGTAATATTTATCATATTAAAGAAAATATCACATATAAATGAGTGTGAGGATACTATATAAAATAGAGGAGTTTCTATAGAATACAGAACAAATATGGTAACTCTCACTATCACTGGTCCCATATCAACCTTCATCGAAAACTTATCCACTACGGGAAGGTGCTTCACTCCTAAAATATATAGCAAGAGACTTGTAGACTTTGATTCTATTAATTATACCATAGTGGCCTTTAGAGATTAAGATACCTGGACATAATGGGGTGTTACAAAATCCCAGAAGAACCTATGTAAATGGCATCAGTTTCCACAAGAATTGAAAGTCTTCACATGTGTGAGATAAGTACACCGGGTGTGACCTATTTTCATAAACCAAGTTGGGGTTCCATCCAACCCAATACCAAAATCATCCCAATACATGGCATGAAGGGTGTTCCTGATCCCTAAGGGATAGAAACCAGTTCCTAGTTATCAACAATACACTTTTTGGAAATAATTTCATCCATGTATTTAACAATGAATAACCAACAAGGATAAGACAACACCGCATAACAGATAACCAATAACAAAAAGGGTACAAAATTTTTGAGATTCAATGTTTGACAACCATAATTAAAACCAAAATACTAAAATGGAAATGGAAACTACTAAAGAACAACTCAAAAATCATCACGCAATAAGAGGGACATCACCCTTAAACCCCCACCACCAACACCCACAAGATGTGGAACACTAGAAACCAGACCCACCATCACCACCACGAAACATCTTGCCTTTACTTCGGTCGTACATAACAAATTATACATACACCCAAGGGTATATGTAGGGTGTGAGAAAGAGACCAGTAGGATTCCACCCAAAAGAAAGATTCCATGCTATAATATTAGCAGACAAATCACCATGCATGTTTTAATAAATAACATGGAAACATTTATAAATAAAAAATTTCAAGGAAAAATTTTTTAGGATAAACTTTATCAAAAGAATATTGAATTTAAATTAAAATGTACACAAGTTCCATTGTATACCAATGGTTATAACCACACCAAAAAAATCACATCACAAGATATCACCACATCATGGGAAATCCCTATAGTCTCTAGCTCTAGTGGGACCCTAAGAACCTCGTTCCTCAAGGATATGCTCCTCCAACCAAAACCCACAACGCCCACACGCCGATCCACTAGAGGAGAACATATCCCAAGGTCTAGTGGTATCCAAATATAATAAAAACCCCACAACATCCTTGTGCATAATACACTAGAAGGGAATGCATCCCAAGGTCCAGTGGTCTCCGATCACATCACATGTTTAGTTAGTGTTGTATCATCAATCCTACTATAAGAAATAAGGCCCCATCCCCACCGAATCAATAAGAGTACTACTCTTAGTTCACCCACCTAGATACCTAGTATTCCCTTTGTGCTCAATTTCCTTTTGGAATGTAAAATAAATCATCACTTTTACATACACATTCCAAGAATCATGAACACACATGAAAAAAATATCTTTCACAAGCACGTTCATCCCAAAATCAAAGCTCAGATAGAAACCACCATTTTCCATAATAAAAAATCATTCAAAATCCATGAACATACCAAATCCATTTTAAAACATGCTTTACATCACTTACACAATTTGTAGAACACATTTAAGAAACATAACAAAGAATCTCACTTGCAGCAAAAACCCATTTCCTCTAGAAAACCAACTTTCATCACAGATGTACCTGAAAAATATTTTAAAACATATTTCACACCTTTAACACAGTATATTGACCACATTTACAATGCACAATAAATAGAAACACATTAAACACAATAAAATTCTTTTAGATAGCCATTTTCTAACCCATACGCACTAAAAATAACTTTGAAAACACATTTCTTACCACAAACGTAATGCATAGAACACATTTATGAACCAAGAAAGCTCACAAAATTCATATAATAATGAAAAATCATGGAACCACCTACCTAAATCTTGGAAAATTCCATAATCCAATTGAAAACCACAACTGTATCACAAGATAACCCTATACAGGCATGATCGAACAACAAGAAACATGATTTTGCCCAATAATAGAATATTGAACACTTATTATGTTTAAAACCCATTTGAAAAAGAAGAATTGAAAGATAAAGGAATAGAAGCCCCAGAAAGAGAAAGAAACCAAGAGAAAATAGACTTACTTGGTGATTTCTTGAAGAACCAAGGCTAAAACTACCTAATTATTGGAGTTCAAGGGATCTAAAAAGGAGTGGTAGAAGCTCATAGAGATCAAATACCATATGTATTAGATTAAGGGTGATTTTGGATTAAATACAAATAGGTAAAAGAGTAAATTTATAAATTTTAATGACATAGACAGGTCTTATTTTTAGCCCATGTGGTATGCCAAACCGTGTGGCAATAGTGCATCTCTCTCTGCCCAATAGGAATGAGGCCACACGGTTTCCTAGGGGAGGGTTCACACCCATGCGGATGGTCGTGTGTCTTGGATTGGGCCACTATCCAAGGCTCATGATTTTCTCGAGGATGGTGCATGGTTTCCCCTAAATGTGCGCCAACTGTGCGCCACCTACTGCCAAGACCAAAAACCCCATTTTTCTCTAAAAACTCTTTGGGAAACCAAGGGATAAATACAATACAAAAAATAAATAAAATAATACCTCAAAATAAAATAATGGATGTGATAATTCTCCATACCATGAAAATTGCCACCCTCAGAAATCCATTCTCGAGTCTGATGCTCACCACTACCATGTTTCCAAAGAAATCGGACCACAAATGTATGGAATTCCCATAAATCACTTTCTCCTAAGAATCCACAATCCGCACTAGCCACTTGAACATAGAAAAATGAGGCTCTAACTCCAACTCCTCCCAATTCATCACATGAGACAAATCCGTATTATACTTTTTCAGATAAGAGACATAGAACATGTTATGAATTGATATCAACTGGTAAAGCAAAGCTAACTAGTATGAAACCTTACCCACTCCCTAGGTGGTCTCAAAAGATCCGACATACCTTGGTGTTAGCTTCTATTTCATACCCAAATGACGATAATCCAAACGAGGTGCCACTTCAGGTTTACCCTGTCGCCCACAAGGAACTCCAAAGCTCATCACCTCTAGTCAGCATAAGACTTATAGTGACTATGTACTTTCAACAAACGCTTCCTGATCAAATTGAATTTATTATAAATTTCCTAAAAAAGGCTTGATCCTTACGACAAGGTCCAACCTATCTCATCCCAAAACAAAGGAGACTAACATGACCAACAATAAATAGGCTCAAAGGGATCCATCTAGATCGATGATTGGTAACTATTATTATATGAAAACTCGACCAACTTCAAATGGCTATCCCATTAGCCCAAGAAATACAAAAAACATTCCAGGATCATGTGTTCCAAGATCTAATTTGTCAAATTCATCTAACCATCCATTTAAGTATGGTATATCATTCTCAACTTGACCTATAACCCCATCACCTTTACAAGTCCTTCCCAAAATTGTGAGGTAAAATGAGAGTCTCTATCTGAAACAACTGTCGATGGCATGCCATGAATCCTCACTATTTCTCGAATATACTACTGACCCAACTCCTCTACTTGGTCTAAATCTATAATCAGAATGAAATTGGATATTTTAGTCATACAATAAATCACTACCCAAATAGAATTATTCCCTAGGGGTCTATGAGGTAAGCCAATAATAAAATCCATGGAGATCTCATCCCACTTCTATGTAGGAATGCGTAGTGGTTGAAGAAAACCAAAGGGCCTTTGGTGTTCTAATTTAACCTACAGAAATGTATAAAACCACGATACAAAGTCACTTATATCCCACTGAATACCTGGCCACCAGAACTGATGACACACATCATAAAAAATCTTGGTGTTACTAGTTTTAATGGCCCACTGAGACTGGTTTCTATCATGCATTACCATTTTTTACAATGACAATGACACCATGAAGTGACTTTTGAAAGAAAAAACCCCTCAGGAGATAATGACCTCTCACAAGGAACCTCCGCACCATTTAGGAACTGCATATAATTTTGGCATAGTTCGTCACTTGGATGCTCTTGATGAATCAACATCAGAAGGAAAGGTGTCAGCTGAACTCTTTCTATGAACACACCTCCACTATACTTCTTGGTCTCACGATGAAATTGGTAAAAAAGACCCATCTAATTATACTCATCACTAGACTCTTTCAATGCTTACACCGGAACTTTCCTACTCAAGGAATATGAAGCCAAATTTTCTTTTCTTGGGGTATAAACAATGTCAAAATCAAACCCTTTAAGGTACTCAAACCCACAATGCTACCTCAAATTCATATATTTTTAGTATAATATGTAATCCAAAATCTTATGATACAAATAAACCAAAAACTTCTCCTAGAAAAGGTAATGATTCCGCATATTTAAGGCATGCATCACTGATTCTAATTCCAAGTCAAGGTTTGGGTAATTATTTTTCAAGTGTTCATAGTTGGAATAAACCATATTTCCACCACATAATCATCCTACATCATAACACACCCAAGACCCATACTTAAATAATCATAGTAGGCCACATACCCTTTTCTAGATTCTTATAAGTTCAAAACAGGGGTAGTGGCCAACCTCCACTTAAGCTCATCAAAGGATGCTCGACACTCTGGGCTCTATTCAAACTTTACCCCTTTTCAGTTAAGTGCAGTGATGGATGAAGAAATCTAAGATAAATACAAAAAAACACATATATTACCCTACAAGACCCAAAAATATCCTAATTTTGAAAACATTCCTTGAATGTTCCCATGAAATCATTGCACTTATCTTCTTAGGGTCCACTAAAACCCCTAGTTTCAAGATCACATGACCTAGAAACTTCACAACCCTAATCCAGAAGGTTCACATAGAAAACTTTTCATAGAGGTGATGATCCCAAAGTGTTACCAATACAAACCTAAAATTCCATTCATGCTTCTCCTCATTCCCAGAATATACTAGGATTTTATCAATGAATAAAATGAAAAAAGAATCAAGATACTGGTGGAAAACTCTATTTATGAGTTCCATAAATACCTCTGGAGATTTCCTCAACCCTAAATGTGTGAGAAAATACTCATAATTGTCATATCTTCTTTGGAAGGCTGTTTTCGAAACATCCACCTCTCTAACTCTGACTTGGTGATACCCAAAATGAAAATCAATCTTGGATAACTACTTTCCCCACTTAAGTTAATCAAAAAGGTCACAAATATGAGAAAAGGGTATTTAGTATGTATTTTCACCTTGTTTAGCTTCCAGTAATCAATACACAGCCTACGAGATTTATTAGCCTTTTTTCCAATAGCACAGGGGTGTCCCAAGGTGAGATGCTCAAGTGAATGAATACTTCAGATTCCAAATCCACCAGAAGTAACTTTAATTCCCCCAAATCAATGGGGTTTATACAGTATGAGGGAAGATATATCATATGTGTTCCCAATTCTAAGTCAATGATTAAATCCACATCCCAATCTGGGGTTAAACCCAAGAAATCCTCTAGAAATACATCTAAAAACTCATCTATAACAAGTGGTAATCCATCTTAAAACTACTATCGCCATCATCCAACATGAGCGATGATATTTTAAAAATAATACTACCCAATTACCGAAGTTGAGGTCCAAAACATCCCAACCGAGGATCTCATTCACCATGAAAAATATGGTTATTTCCATCAGGTGACAAAAAACTTACCAGCCACTGGTAGAAATTGATGTTCACTAAGAAATGAACCATCCAATACATAACTAGGATCACATCAAAGATTTCCATTTCCAAAACCATGAAATCCCATTCTAGCTCAACCCTAGACATGGTGAGTGCAAAAAATGGACACCTGAAACCCTGTTCTCACTTCTTATTAAGTGGCGTCACTAACTCCATTGAACATGGTATAATCTTAGTTGAAAAATTCAACACATTCATGATATGGGAAGAAATAAATGAAATAGGGGAAAAAGTATCAAACAGAATAACAACTAATGATGATGCAATAAGAAATGTACCTCAAACTGTCACAGGCCCTGGATCCGATTTTGTTGGCACTCGATACACAACATAAAGATGCATCATCTCAGTCTGAACCTGAGAATGAACATTGAACTATGGCTCTACCCTGAACTGACTTTTCCTAAAGGAAGATATTCCCTTTCGCCATGACCTCCTAACCGAGAACCCTTTGTCTTGGATGGTTCTGACTGGGATTAAATCCCTTTGAAATTTATAGATCCTGCACCACATTAATATGGGTGTTCCACCTTGTAAAAACATTTCAAGTGTCCCATAGATTCACATTAATAGCAGGCCATGTGTGGATATGAACACATATATCACATTCACCTCACAATCCCACACTGATGGAACACAATAGATCCAGCATCATAAGCCACAAATAAAGAAAACCAGGAAGGATGGAATGAACTACCACAACCCCTCTCTTTCCCATCCTGATTCCTCTTCTTCTCCGATGATTTTCCACTACCCCGACCCACTATTGACATTGATCCAAAGAAACTATAATTGACTCTATGATCAATCTATACCCTCAAAGAATGATCAATCACCTCGGTATAAGTCTTTAATTTGAACAAAAATACTTGGGATTAGATCAATGGTCACAACCCCATATTGAATTTTTTATCCTTTAGGTGCTCAGTGGAAACTAACTAATGTGGTAACAAAACAAATTTTTCAAAGTGGTTAACATACTGCATCACGGTTTGTTATCCCTAGATAAGATCAAAAAACTCATGGGACTTGGAAAAGGATAAGGTATCAGGGAAATACTTCTTTTTGAATACAACCTTTAAATGATTCCTCCCCATCTGCTCATGCTTCCTAGGTTTCACCATTGAGTCCCACCACTTCTGACTGGGACCTTCAAACTTGAATTAAGCACACTTTACCCTAAAAACCTCTGGAGTGTCAAGAAACTTAAACATCCTAAAAATCTTCTCAAGACAATACTTATCTTCATAAGGATCCATGCTACCCCATAATGAAGGATAATTTATCTTGAGGAACTCCAAAGATTTGAACTTTATAGTACATAGTTCATATTATGTAAGCTTAGCGGGACCAGAGCCCACTCCATGACCCAAATCTTGGAAAACCCAAACCATGACTTCCACTAGTCTCTAATCAATTGATGAGGGAGAACTCTCTCTAGCCTCTTTGTGTGGATTCACAGGAGGTCTCAAGAGATGCATCTTGCTACCTCAAGAAACAACCATAGGGAGAACCATAAATACATCATTCTGAAAATTTTTAGTGACAATAACTTATTCCTAGAACTTTTATAAATCATAAAAATCCAAATCCATAAAAATAACAATCCAAACCAAACTACTTCATCCCCACCTAGTGTCCATATATAGCCTGCAGCCTGGACGTGTCACTTGGTAGAGAAGTCAAACAAATCTCCAACATCCCATGTAGCCTCGAGGCCTATTATGAGTTGTGTTGGCTAAACACCCCACATGAAACCAAACCTCAAGCACCAAAAATCCTAGATCATGTCTATCCAGAATCATCACAAATAGCTTGACCCAAAAAGAGAAAAACCTCCCCTGATACCATTTTTTAACAAACCAATCCAGGGTTCCATCTAACCCAACACCCGACCTGGCCCCAAACAAGGCCCGAAGGGCATCCCTGATCCCATAGGATGAAAACCAGTGCCTTTGTATCAACAATACACTTTTTTGGAATTATTTAACCCATGTATTTAATAATGAATAGCCAATAAGGATAATACAACATTGCATAATGGATAACCAATACAAAAAATGGACACAATAATTTTCAGATTCAACTTTTTACAACCTTAACCAAAACCAAAATTCCACAACAGATAGGGAAATGACTAAAACCCAACACAAAATTCTCCATACAATGAGAGGGCCATCACCCTCAAGACACCAACACCAACACCTATAAGAAGTGAAACACTAGAAACCAGATCCACCATCACCACCATAGAACATCTTGCTTTTATTTGGGTCATACATAACAAAGTCTACATACACCCAAGGGTGTATGTATGATGTGATCCAAATTCTAGTAGAATGCCACCCAAAAGAAATATTTCATGTTATAACATTATAAGGCAAATCACCATGAATTTTTTAAGAAATAATGTGGAAAAATTTATAAATAAAACATTTCAAGGAAAACATTTGTTGGAAAAAATTTCTCAAAAGAATCTTGTTTAGAAAGTAAAATGTATACAAGGTCCAGTATATATTGATGGTTTGTACCACATCACAAAAAATCAAATCATGAGAGATCGCCACGTCATGGGAAATCCCGATAGTCTCTAGCTCAAGTGGGACCCTAGGAACCTTATACCTCAGTGAAAAGATCCTCCAACCAGAACCCACAACATCCTATTGCACGAGCCACTAGAGAGGAATAAATCCAAAGGTCTAGTGGTCTCCAAATATAATCTAAAACACATAACTTTATCATGCACACACCACTAGAGGAGAAAAAATCACAAGGTATTGTGTTTTTTGATCATATCACATGTTTAGTTAGTGTTTTAGTGTCAATCCTGTTAGAAATAATGGGCCTCAAATACATCGAACCAACTAGCGTACTAGTTCTAGTTCACACACCTCAATACTCGAGATTGTCTTTGTGATCCATTTACTTTTCACATGTCCCATAGAGCATAACTTTCACATTCACATTCCAAGCATCATGAACACACATGAAAAACCATTTCTTTCACAAGAATTCTCTTCCCAAAATCAAAGCTCACATGGAACCCACCATTTTTCATAATAAAAAACCCTTTCAAATCCATACACACACCAAAGACATTTTAAAACATGTTTCTCATAACTTACACAATTTTCAGCACACATTTAAAAACATAAAAATGAAGCTCATATGAAATAAAAACTTATTTTCTTTAGAAAACCAACTTTCATCACATATGTACCTAAAAATCATTTTAATACAACTTACACACCTTTCGCACAATCTATTTAACACATTTATAATACACAATAAAGTGCCACACATGAAACACAATCAACTTATCTTAGAAAGACTTTTCTCAACCCATACGCACTTCAAATCACTTTGAAAACACATTTTTTACCACCCATATAATCAATATAACACATTTATGAACCAAGAAATCACACTAAATTCATCTAATAATGTAAAATCATGGAACCACCTCACTCAATATTTGAAACATCCAGAATCTAGTGGAAATCCACAATATCACCACAAGATAACCCAATAAAGTCAAGTTCCAATCACAAACATCATGATTTTACCCAGAAACAAAATATAGAACCCTTATTAGGTCAAAAAACCCATTGGAAAGGAAGAACCAAAAGAGGGAAGAATAGAAACCCTAAAATGAGAAAGAAACCAAGACAAAAGAAACTTACTTGATAATTTATTAAATAACCAAGGACAAAACCACTCAATGATTGGATTTCAAGGTGTCCAAGAAGGATTGGAGGAATCTCCTAGGGCTTTAAATCCCATATGGATCAGATTAGGGGTGATTTAGAATTAAATCTAAAGAGGGTAAAAGTGTAAATTTCTAATTTATAATGACCTGGAAAGGTCGCACAGTTTTCCCACATGATATAAAAAATCATGTGTCCCTCTATATCCAAGTAGAATGAGGCTGTATGGTTTCTTGGGGAAGGGTGCATACCCATTCATATAGTCATGTGGCTTAGATGAAGCCACTATTTAGGGAACATAGTTTTCCCTAGGTGGGTGCACGATTTCCCCAAACCGTGTACCACCTGTTTTTTAGACCAAAAAATCCATTTATTTAAAAAAAATCTTAGGGAAACCATGGAATAAATACAAGACAAAAAATAAACAAAATAATACCTTAAAATAAAATCACAGATGCGACACCTATCTTGCCACATAGATAGAAATTCAGGCGTACACTATTGGATACTACTGATGTTTCATAGGAGGCCCACTACTGATAACTACCTCTTCCACCCTTGCAATTACCATTCCACTTTCTCTTATTTTTCTACACACCACTAAAACTAACATTGGGTGGAAGGTAAGATCTAAATAACAAAATATTTCCTACCATATCTGAATTTGTCATCAGCATCATGTCTACCATGTAATCATAGGTGGTAAGCTTCAACATGTATACCAGTGACTAGATACTTGGTCACAAACCCTTCAAAAATTTACGATCTTTTAACTGGTCAATAATTACCACCTCTAGAGAAAAAATAGATCCATAAATTGGTAAGTGAACTATGACACTGAATTCACTTCCTACTATAAAGAGATGAACTCCAAAGTATTTTCCATAATCAAAGACACTGGGTAGAACTTTTGAAAGAATAGTTTCTTGAAACCCTTATAATCCAAAACCATGTGACCATTTTCTTATACAATAGAATCACACCACTACTTTATAAGGAACTTAATCCCAAACATTTTTCACTTCACGTTGATAGCATTTGGTTTATCCACAAATTCAAATATCTAATTGAACATTTCCATCCAGACCTCCACCTCTTGGGGTTCATTTATACCCTTAAAGGATGATTTATTCTCACATAGGAACTCTAAAGATTGATATATATCATATATCTTCTATGTTTTCCTCAAAATATTGGTTTTGAACTCACGGGACACTCAGGTACATCATATGAACAATCCATATGATAGCATCTACAAGATTTTTATCCAAAGGGGGATTAACTAGAGGATCGTCTCTCTATACAACCTCATATGGAACCCATGTAAGATGTCATATATGCATATTATTACACACATGAAATAGAATAAAATGATCATAAAATAAGATAATCTCATTTTAAACTAAAAAATCATAGGCAAAAACTGAAATTAAGGTCGAAAAATGACACAAGAGACACACATCCCAACATCCCATGATAACTTGAAGCTCATCATGGAAAGAGCTATCTAGGAACACAAAAAAAACCATCCTTTATGTCCCGAAAATATTATCTCCCATTTATAAACATCCAAATACTAATAATAACAATCCAATGATACCAAGTTGTCATGACATAACCTATATAACCCATCAACTAGGTTCCAAATCAGACTACGACAAGACCTGAAGGGCATTCCCCATCCCCACCAGCTGGCGACTAGAACTCGATAATCAAACAACACCAATAGTTAATGATTTCACTCAAACTAAAACAAGATACATGACATATATATACATGTGTAAGAAAAATGAGAAAATATATATGTCATAACCGAAGTAAGGGAAGGTATAAATACAACCCAAAAAGCCAAATAAAACCATATTTACATATCCAATCAACCCAAAAGGAAAACTAAAACCATAAACAGCTAATCCATGTGATATATGGTCAGTGCCCCATCATCTCACTATTAGAACTAGTGGAAAAAAAATTTAACATGTCGGAATTTTTCATGTCGGTTCTATATAACCGATGTGCAAAGATTTAATGATCGATATATCACGTCGATTATTTTATAACCGACGTGATATATCAATCAGGACCCATATTTTACGTCAGTTATAAAATAACCGATGTAAAATATACAGAGATTAGCTTTTTTATGTTGGTTATTGTATAACAGATGTGACAATCAAATCTGGCATTCTTTATCACATCAGTTATTTTATAACTGACGTTATAAAGGAAAGATCGGTGCTTTACCATGCCAGTTATAAAAAAACGACGTGATAAAGCCCATCTAACCAATTTATCACATCGGTATAAAGCGACATATATCATGTCAGTTATACAATAACTGACGTGATAAATTGTTTTCTACATCAGTTATTAAATAACCAACTTTATAAACATTAAACAAATAGTTTACCATGTATGTTTTTAAATAACTGACGTGATAAATATTTTAAATGATTTATCACACCCCGTATTCAGTCATTCTGTTTTCTATGATCAGGAGACCTGCGACTCGTATCTCTCACACGGAAATCCTAGAATCAATTCGTTGAATTCGTTCCCTCTAGCATTGTTTTGTCAACATCATTCTTCATATTTATTATTATTATATCTATCAAGTCAACTCACAACACTCAAGTAAGCCTCACATGACTCCTTTTCAGTTTTTTTTCCGCGATGCCCTAAACTAATTTTTTGAGTTGTTATTTTTATTTGTTCTTGTTATCATGGTTATTTTCATAGTGTTCATATATACCATGCTAAATTATTTTCTGGTAAAATAAACCTATGGAAGTGATATCATGAAAGTTTATGATTTATGTGTATTATATCATGTGTGTGTGCGCGTATAGGGGTTTTCCAAGGGGGTGGGGGTCGTGCAAGTGGGTGGGGGTGTCCAGGGGGTGTTAAGGGGGGTGGGGGTGGTGTCCAGGGGGTACGGGGGCTGTCCAAAGGGGTTGGGGTGTAAAAGGGGGTGCGAGGGTTGTCAAAGGGGGTGGGGGTGTCCAGGGGGTGCGAGGGCTGTCCAAGAGGGTGGGGGCTATCCATAGTGTTCGGGGGCCTGTCCATAGGGTTGGGGGCTGTCCAGGGTGTCGATGGAGGTGGGGGGAAGTCCAGGGGTGTGGGGGGGGGGGGTCCAAGGGGGTGGGGTGTCAAAGGGGGTGTGGGGGGATATCCAAGGGGGTGGGGGGATGTCCAAGGGGGTGGGGGCCTGTCTAGTGGGTTTGGGGAGTTGTTTGGGGGGTGTTGTCCAGAGGGTTGGAGGGTGTCTAGGGGGTGGGGGTGGTGTCCAGAGGGTTCGGGGGGCTGTCTAGAGGGTTGGGTGGTGTCCAGGGTGTCCATGGTGGGGGGGGGGGGGGGGGTAGTCCAGGGGTGTGTGTGGGGGGGGGGGGTCCAAGGGGGTGGGGTGGTGTCCAGAGGGTTCGGGGGGATGTCGAGAGGGTTGGGGGTGTCTAGGGTGTCTATGGTGGGGGTGGGGGTAGTCCAAGGGTGTGGGGGGTCCAAGGGGGTGGGGGTGTCGAAGGGGGTGGGGGTTGTCCAAGGGGGTGGGTGGGGGCTGTCCAAGGGGGTGGGGGACTATCCAGAGGGTTTGGGGGGTTGTCCGGGGGGGTTGTCCAGAGGGTTGGGGGTTTCCAGGGGGTGTCAACGGGGGTAGGAGGTGGGGGTGGTGTCCAAGAGGGGTGGAGGGTGTCCAAGGGGGTGGGGGTGTCCAAGGGGGTGGGGTCTGTCTAGAGGTGTGGGGTTTTTCCAGGGGGTGGGGGCTGTCCAGATGGGGGGGGGGGGCTTTCCAAGGGGGTGGTGGTGTCCAGGGGGTGGGGGGTTGTCTAAGGGGGTGGTGGTGTCCAGGGGTGTCCAAGGGGGTGGGGGTGGTGTTCAAGGGGGTGGGGGATAAGTGTGAGTTGGGATTGACTATTGCATCATGGTTTGTGAGATTATGACATGATGATTGTATTGTTTCATGGATATTAGGATATAATTTATTAGTGTTGTTTAAGGGGGTGGGGGTGGTGTCCAAGGGGGTCGGTACAGTCTATGTTTCAGGTTTCCACTATGATTTTTAGGGATTCAATCATTATGAAAAGATGAGGGGTGTTGTAACATGATTCTATTTGGTTATATATATTTTGACCAATCATTGACTATGAGAAAATTATGGGTTATGGGGGAGATCATGTCGTGGTTTTCAAAGATGAGCAGTTATCCTGACCCCATTGTGTCGTGATGATAGGTTTTACACTGTGATTTTCTCCATCTGAGTTTTTATTTTAAATTTGATTTGATTCTCAGGTTTACTCCATTTTCTGCAATTTTCTATCAACCATTAAAGTCCCCATGGTTTTCTCAGATTCCATGTAATTTCCTTAAATAAGTTACTTATTCCATGTTCTTCTTATTTTATTCTTTTTTTCTTATTTTATTCTTAGTCCACTTATTCTTCTCCTTCATTCCTTCTATTATTAGGGATGTTTGGTATTTTTTAAATTGACAGTTTAATAGTAATCGATGTTTTCTAGGGTTATTAGGAGGGGTGGGGGTGTCCAAGGGGGTGGGGGCTGTCTAGAGGGGTGGGGGTTGTCCAGGGGGTGGGGGCTGTTTAGAGGGGTGGGGGGCTGTTCAAGGGGGTGGTGGTGTCTAGGGGGTGTCCAAGGGGGTGGGGGTGGTTTCCAAGGGGGTGGGGGTGTTTTCCAAGGGGGTAGGGGTGTCCAGGGGGTGGGGGTGGTGTCCAAGGGGGTGGGGGTGATGTCCAGGGGGTGGGGGTGGTGTCCAGGGGTGGGGGCTATCCAGAGGGGTGGGTAGTTGTCCAGAGGTTTCAAATCCTTAGGATGTATGTAATTTTCAGTAGTTAATGTATACATATTTTAATATTTATACTTCATATTTCTTTTTTACGGAAGGGTGAATTTGGTATCTAGTTTCACCAGGATGTATTCTTTGTGAACCTTAAAATAACGGATCCAAGATGAATTTAAAACTGTTATATCTAACTGTATTTTCTTTTTAAAATCATAATCAAACATATTTTTTTAAATATTCATAGATTTTTTTTATATTTCAAAAAAATTTTACATTCAAATTATTATTATTTTAAACTAAACATATATTTGTATTATCATAAAAATATGTATAATTTATGTATTTGTTATAGGTAATAATGAGTTGAAGTTGGATTATGGAACATCTAATGAGTAATGAATATAAGGAAGGTGTTGATGCCTTTTTGTAATTTTCTAAAAGAAATGTTCCAAGTATTGACATTTTTTTCTATCCATGCCTGAAATGTTTTAATATAAAGAAGTTAAAAAGTAAAGAGATAAAAGATGATATGATTTTTCATGATTTTAATCTGAGTTACATCTCTTGGATTTGTCATGGTGAAACTGGACGGAATGTCACTGATGATGATGATTCACAAGATGGTAACTCCAATGGAATTGAAGAAATGATTCATGATATTGCAGCAAAACAAATTGAGATAGAACTGATAGTTGCACGTCTGTATGGTGATGCTAAAAAACCATTATATCCTGGTTGTACAGATTTTACGATTTTTTTGCGGTGTTAAGATTGATTAACCTGAAGGCGAAACATGGATGGAGTGACATAAGTTTTACAGAGCTGCTACAATTGATGAAAGTTATTCTTCAAAAAGATAACTATCTTCTAGATTCACATTATAAGGCCAAGAAAATATTATGCCCGATGGGATTGTGATACAAGAAAATACATGCCTGTCTGAATGACTGTATGATATATAGCAAGGAATATGAATTCCTATCAGAGTGTCCTAAATGTGTGACATCATGGTATAAGGTGAAAGAAAAATCACAGGCTGATATAGAGATTACAAATATCCCTTCAAAGGTATTTTGGTATCTTCCTATAATTCATCGTTTCAAACGTTTATTTGCTAATTCACATGATTCAAAAAGGTTAATATGGCATGCTGATGAGCAGTTATGTGATGGAAAAATAAGCAATCAAGCTGATTGTCCACAATGGAAGAAAATTGATGAGTAGTATTCTACATTTGGAAATGAAATTAGAAATCTCAGACTAGGGTTGTGCACAGATGGAATGAATCCATACCGAACCCTCAATAGAACACATAGTTCATGGCCTATTTTATTGGTAATTTAAAACCTCTCTCCTGAAGTTTGTTTGAAGCACAAATATTTCATGTTGACTATAATGATCTCTGGTCCGAAGCAACACAACAATGATTTTGATGTTTTCCTGTCACCATTGATAGATGATTTGAAACTTTTATGGGAGGATGGTATTATGGTGTATGATTCTTATAAAATGGAATATTTTAAATTGCATGCAGTGCTTTTGTTCACTATAAATGACTTCCTAGCATATGGAAATTTGTCTGGATACAGTGTTAAAGGGAATAAAGCATGTCCAATTTGCGAACAACAGACTTCATATTGTCAGTTTCATCATGGGAGGAAAACAGTTTGCATGGGTCATCGAAATTTTTTGCCTATGGATCACTCTTATAGAAGACTAAAAAAGGAATTCAATGGAACACAATAATTTGATATTTCTCCAAAACCTTTATCCTCTGATCTGTATTTTGAGAGGGTGGAAAACCTTGATGTGACATTGGGAAATACATAGAAATCTGGTAATGATAGACATATTTAGAAGAAAAGGTAAATATTTTTTGAGCTACCATATTGGAGATATCATGAAGTTAAACATAATATGGATGTTATGTACGTGGAGATGAATATTTGTGATAGTTTGATTGGAACATTGTCAAATATTAAAGGAAAGACAAAATATGGGTTGAATGCAAGATTAGATTTACTATCAATGGGTATACATTTGGAGTTAGCTCCCACTCCTAATGGAAGATGAACATTTCTTCCCCCGACTTGTCATACATTATACAAGGGGGATAAAATTATCTTTTTTCAGTGTCTTCATGATATCAAAGTGCCTCAAGGTTATTCTTCAAATGTAAAAAAAATCATTGAAGGACTTGAAGTTGATAGGTATGAAATCTAAGGATTATCACGTCATGGTGAAACAACTTCAACCAGTTGCATTGCGTGTAATATTTCCCATCTGTGATATAAAGGATATAATGAAGTTGTGTTATTTTTTCAATTCAATTTGTAATAAGGTGATTGATGTGAATGCTTTGAACATTTTGAAAAAGGATGCAATTTTTATACTTTTTCAATTGGAAATGTATTTTCCTCCAAAATGTTTTGATATAATGGTGCATTTAATGATTCATCAGGTTCGAGAAATAAAGATTTGTGGACTTGTATATCTTAGTTGGATGTGTCCTTTTGAAATGTGTATGAAAATATTTAATGGGTATGTTAAGAATCCATATCGACCTGAAGCCTCCATTATTGAAAAGTATATTTCTGAGGAGGTTGAAGAGTTTCGTACGAGCTACTTGGCTGTGGTGCAGCACATAGGTTTGCCTCCATCTCGCCATGAACAAGTTAATAATGATGGAAAGGGGATTCATGGTATGAAATTCAAATAGTTTTCAATTGAACAGATGAAGAAGTTAGAATCATGCATCTTGAATAACATAGCAGATGCTCAATCGTATATCACATTTCATATTAATGAGTTGAAATAATGTCATCCAAAGAAGAAAGAAATGTGGATTTTGAATGAGCACAACAAAACATTTTTGACATGGTTTAAAAAGACCTTGATTGGTAGATCAGATGTATCAGAGACATTAAAATGGGTAGTGGGTGGTCCATATTTAAATGTGATAATATGGTTTGGTTATGACATTAATGGCTATACATTTCATACGAAAGCTCTGGACAACAGAAGTGCAGTTCAGAATAGTGGTGTATTGGTGTTTGCAGAAGCAATTCATTTTTCGAGTGCTAAAGACAAAAACCCAATTTCAGCATCAAGTGTATATTATGGAGTGATTGAAGACATATGGGAAGTTGATTACTTTAAAATTAAAGTTCCTATTTTTAACTGTAAATGGTTTATCGGTAAAAAAAGTATCAGACACGATGAATTTGGAATGACAGTTGTTAATCTTAATAGATTGGAAGACACAGCTGATTCTTTTATAATGGAAACACATGCAAAACAAATTTTCTATGTAGTAGATTAATCAGATATGCAGTGGGTTGTTGTTTTACAAGGGAAAAAACAATATGTTGGTGAGGATGAACTTGATGAAGATGATGATTTATGTGAGATCCCTACTTCCATGGAAAGATTAATAGAACATAATGATGAGCATGTTAAATACATAGTTTGTGCCATAAGGAACGATCATGGCGAAGGAATTTGGGAAAACAATCCATTTGTAAATTCCTAAAATTACAGGTAACATTTGTTTATTTCTTGTTTACATTTATTATTTTCATAAAATGTTAGATATTGTACATTTTTTCTTTATGAAAACATGTATTAAAAAATAAGTATAAGTTTTTTTTGTTTTAATTTTTTTTAGTTTACTTTATCATGTTTACCATTACATAAATTATATATTTATTATTTTTGTTCAGTGACAATTACTTTACCATGTTTACCATTTCTAACAGGTTTACTAGGTTTACCATGTTTACCATCTTTACTATCTTTACCATCTTTACCATCTTTACCATTGTTTAACATGCTTACCATATTAACCATGTTTACTATTATGTAACTTAGTACAATTTTATATTTTCTGTTTATATTAGTATTGTAATATTTGAATTTGTATATTTGTGAACTAATGTTTGTTTTTTTATTTGAAGGATAAAGACAGATCAATTAGTTTATCAACCACATGATTCTGGTGATAAGAATATTGGTCATACCTCTGGGGAGAAACATTCACATGCTCCTCTTGATGTTCCCCAATCTTCCTCATGTGCTCCCATTACAACAAAGAGTTCAACAGTTGGTAAACGTGGGTGCACACGTTTACCAAAATTATCACTTTCCCGTACGTAGGATCAGAGGATACTCATTAAGTTTGATGCGGATGATTTTCATAGAGGTCCAAATGCAAAATATTTTAATTTTTTTTTATAAACTCAGGGTAAGAGAAAATTAAGCATTTTGTATGATGACTAGAGAAGTGTTGACAAATCGATAATCTCTCAGTTGTGGGAGATGATTTTGGTAAGATCTTTTGATATTTTTTTCATATTCTTTAAATGTTTCTAGTATATATAATATGTTTAACCTCTTCTTTATTAGATGACATTTGATATTCCTGACACTGTAGGAGTCAGGAAGAAATGCCTATCGATGGATTCTAGGAGATGGGGGGATTTCAAATCAACCCTCTCATCTGATTTCATTTTTGGTCATAGGAGTCATGAAAATACATATCGTATATATCCTTTCATAGATGAAGACACGTAGAGACAGTTTGTTGAAAGTCTAAGAAAAGATTCATTTTTGGTAAGGGAAATGTAAAATTTTATAAGATTTCTTATATAAATGATCTTGTTAATGTTTTTTTAATGATTTATTATTCTTAATTTAAATAAAACAAGTAAATCTCATCAGGATATCCAATCTAAAAATGTATACCCTCATAGTTTATCTCAGGGAGGGTATACATTATTGGAAGAACAAATGATGGTGGAAAAATTACAAAAACTAAGAGATGAGTCTTCAAGCTTTGGAGAGGTGGCCCCTCCATCCCCTCCATAAATACATGAAAAATGGAAGAGAGCTCGGATTGGCAAAAAAGGGAAATATCTTTCAGAAGATTTTAGAATCGTAATTGATAGGACTGTAAGATATATGTTTTATTTATTTAAGTTAACTATTTTCTTCATATAATTTCAATCATTACAGAAATGTTCAATAAATTAATAAAGGATTCTCTTGAGGAGTAGAGCTCATAGGGGGTATTTACAGCTGCTGGGAGACAAGATATTTTATCTACAGCATTGGGAAAGCCAGAACATCCTGGTCATGTATGAGGATATCCAATAGGTGTATCGGTAAGAAAAGTGTTTCCATGTTCTTCAACTTCTTACGTTGAGGATTTTTATAAAAAAATATAATCCTTGGAGGCTGAAGTTCATAATATTAATGCTATGATGGAGGAAAATATTAGAGTGTCGGTACAGTCTATGTTTGTAAACATGCAAAGACAATTTCAGACTACAGCTCCCACTTCTCCACCTCCCCCTGCAGACCCCGTTATTTATCCTCTACCTCCGCCAGTAGCTCCCACTCCCCCACCTCATCCTGTGGACCCCATGTTTTATCTTACTCCTCCGCCACAGCTTCCTACTTATTGCGAGTTGTATGTTGATGATCCTCAACATCATATAGTTGCATATGGGTTGGTATATTGTATATGAGATATAGTTCATCATCAACAATTAGAGGTAGAGAATCATAGAGTCACTATACAGGATATTATAGAGAGATCAGCTCGAGTACCATTACCTATAGATGAGGTGACGATAGTTGGACATAGTATTGACCATTTTTTAATTTGGCCATCCATACTTCTTCGACTCATTTCCATAGAGGTATGTATGTTATATCTTCTATTTTATTTTTTTATTAAAGTTGTTTTATCATTTGAAAACTAATATATTTTTCTATTTATTTTTACAGGAATACTTCAAAGGTAAAGAAATACTGTATAGACAACAACAAAGAGAAATGGCTATGACATCGGATACAGATTCTAGTAATCTTGATAGATTGTCAAGATATTCAAATTTGTTTTCAGATCATTATGAGTTTCTAATGGAAGCTCATGTTTGTGGATGTGCAATAACTGTGGGGATTGTGAAAACTGATATCATGGATCTTATTACTAGAGATAAGTTGGGCATCAACGTGGTGCAGATTTATTCCATGTAAGTCTTAACACCTTTTCCCTACGTTATATTTATTAAAAATGTATACTTATGTATGTTTTGTATTAGGTATCTTTATAACATTTTTGAGAAGAATGTGTGGAAAAATTTATATGGATTCATGGACCCGCATTTGATTTCCCATGAAGCATGTGCATTGGATAAGGAACAAAGAATTATTTATATTGATGAAAGACTTGAACAGAATATAGTCACACAATATAGGATGATGCCTTTTTGTGAGAGGTATGAAATACATATCTCTCAAAGAGTTCATTATCTGTTAACCTAAAAAAAACTAACCTTAAATTTCCTTTTATCAATGATCGTTGGATGTTAGGGGTTTTTTACCCAAGGGAGAAAACACTTTATTGGGTATGCTCTGTCCATGGTGATGTGCGGGAAAGTTTCAAGAAAATGTTGGAAAAGTAAGTTTCAATTTCTCAATAGTTTTATATATTATAATGAATTTTAAATTTATCCCATTCGTATTGTTTTCTAATGGGAGATGGGTCTACTTTCGAAAAAACACAAAGAAAAGGAGTGAAAAGATCAAATATGTAAATGTAAAGGTAAATATCCATTTATAATTTTTACTTTTTGATTTATTACATAAAAATAATATATTGAATTTACACTCATTCAAACAGAATTTTCATGAACAAGAAGGCGTCATCGAATGTGGATATTATATGTTAAGCTTTATGTATGAAATAATAACAACTGGGACAGTTGTGAATTTTGACCTGTTAAGATTTCCTTTTAAACTTTTCCATAATATTTCATTTGATTTATTCATTACACACGTTAACTACTATCCTTTTAATTTTTATCTATTTGATGACCCTTAACCCTATAATGATCAATACATCAAACACTTAAAAGTGGAATGGTCAAATTATTTTACAGGTTTGATTGAATTTTAGTTGTTTGTAGTGTAAAAGGTAATTTTGAATATTGTCACTATAATTGTGTATTTGGTAGTCGTTTAGGTTGGATTTAATTTTTTTAAGTTGACATTGTAAGTTTTGAATGTTATATATGTGAATGTTTAATTTTTCTATACTTCCTGTTTTGGTCTACTTATAATGGTTTTTATGGTATGGATTCTGGTCTGGGGGGAGGGGTTCCAAGGGTGTGGGGGGTGTTCAGTGGGGTGGGGGTATCCAGGGGTGTGGGAGGGATGTCCAGTGGGGTGGGGTGTCCTGGGTGTCCATGAGAGTGGGGGGGGGGCAGTTTAGGGGGTGGGAGAGGATGCACCACCATCCCTCGGGGGGCTGAACGCCACTGGAAGGTAATCATCACTCTCACATGCGAAGCTTGCTCAGGCTTCGCATGTGAGAGTGATGAGTACCTTCCAGTGAGGTGGGGGGTTTCTAGGGGTGTGGGAGGGCTATCCGGGGGAGTGTTGTCTAGGGGTGTGGGGGGAAGTCCAGTGGGGTGGGGGTTCTAGGGGTATGGGAGGGCTGTCTAGGGGAGTGATGTCCAGTGGGGGGTTTTAGGGGTGTGGGAGGGCTATCCAGTGGGATGGGGGTGTCCAGGAGGGTGGGGGTTTCTAGTAGTGTGGGAGGGCTGTCCAGGGGTGCGAGAGTGCTGTTCAGGGGGTGGGGGTGTCCAAGAGGGCGGGGGGGTTGTCCAAGGGTGTGTGGGGTTGTCCAGGGGTGGGGGCAGTCTAAGGTTTTGGGGGTGTCCAGGG
The DNA here is from genome assembly GCA_963277665.1 of Viscum album. Taxonomy (NCBI): domain Eukaryota; kingdom Viridiplantae; phylum Streptophyta; class Magnoliopsida; order Santalales; family Viscaceae; genus Viscum; species Viscum album. Next base: position 1,138,143,876 of record OY728155.1, on the reverse strand, counting down.
GTGTGGTGGGGGCAGTCCAGTGGGGGGGATTCTGGTCTGTTTTTGGTAACTTTTTGGTCTGTTTCAGGGGTGTGGGAGGGATGTCCAGGGGTGTTGGAGTGTTGTATAGGGGGTGGGGGGTACCCAGGAGGGTGGGGGCTATCCAGGGGGTGATGGGGTAGTCCAGGGGTGTGGTGGGGGTTGTCCAGTGGGGGGTCTGGTTTGTTTTTGGTAACTTTTTGGTATGTTTTAGGGGTGTGGGAGGGTTGTCCAGGGGTGTGGGAGTGCTGTCCAGGGGGTGGGGGTATACAAGAGGGTGGGGGGTTGTCCAGGGATGTGGGGGGCTGTCCAGGGTGTGGTGGGGTAATCCAGGGGTGTGGTGGGGGGTGTCTAGTGGGGTGGGGGGGTTCTAGTCTGTTTTTGGTAACTTTTTGGTCTATTTTAGGGGTGTGGGAGGGTTTTCCAAGGGTGTGGGAGTGCTGTCTAGGGGGTGGGGGTATACAAGAGGGTGGGGGGTTGTCCAGGGGTGTGGGGGCTGTCCAGGAGGTGGTGGGGTAGTCCAAGGGTGTGGGGGGGTTCTGGTCTATTTTGGTCTGTTTTTGGTAACCTTTTGTCTATTTCAGGTAATTTTGTTGGGCATAGCAGCGGTTCGGTTTTATTAAAAAAAGTCTTTTTTTACATCGTTTATTTCTTAACCGGGGTAAAAAAATGCATTGTCATTAGTTTTAACGTCGGTTATTTGGAAACCGACGTAATAAATTCTTGTAAAATGGGTTTTACGTAAGTTATTTCATAACTGACCTAATAAATTGAAATGGGTAGTTTTTTACGTCAGTTATAAAATAACCGACGTCGTAGATATGTTTTTATGTCGGTTATTATATAAATGACGTAAAAAACCCCTTGGCAGATAGATTTATCATGTCGGTTATAAAAATAACTGACGTGATAAATGCTTTGGAGGAGTGATTTATGAGGTCAGTTATATAATAACCGATGTGAAAGGTTATATACCACGTCAGTTTTTAAATAACCGACGTAATAAACCATGACTCCGAAGCATTTTCCAAGTTGAGTTTTTAACAACCGATGTGAAAAACGCTTCGGATTTTTTTTTTACGTCGGTTGTAAAATAACCGATGTAAAAAACTATGTTTATAATGTCTCCTTTAATAACGTTGGCCAAAAGACTACGTTAAAAATAAAAAATAACCACTGTCAAAAATGTTTTCTACACTAGTGTAGCAACCTGTATCCAGCTAACAGAAACTTCACTACCTCAATCCAACACCATTCCCTTTCCTACATCAAAAGACAATACAATGTCTACTCACCATTTAGGGAGTGTGTAGGGTGTGATCTAAAAAGGTTCAGTATGATCCCACCCAGGTGTTCCATATCAATTATTTTTATAATAATCTCAATATGCTCAATTTTAGGAAAACAAGGCATGATAAGTAGTTAAACAATTTTATATCAAAGTAATGGTAAATAGTTCCTCTTTTTCAAAATATTTCATAAAACCAAGTGATATAATTTTAAATATTGATTCCAAAAAAACATTTACATTTAATCAAATAATATATATCAAATCCAAAACAACACAAGCCAAAGAACAATGGTAAACACCCCTATAATAAAAAAGGTCATGCTAGCTAGGTCACTCATACCATTATAAACAACAAATACTAGTGTGTAATCAAGTCACTTGGACATTGGGCCCAGGTAATTGAGGAACACCCCATGAGTAAACCCTCTACAATGTTAAGATCAAGTCCTTAAGACACATGTCCTAGGGAATGGAGGAATACTCCATAAGTGAACCCCCTATTGAAACAATAGACAAGGAATAATATTAAACCCTACATCTAGGTACCAAAGGTTCCTATGTGGGACATACATCAATCAATTCAAAATGGCTTATGAATTCACAAACAATTCCAAACAACCCTTTTTAATCAAAACATGCTTTAGAAACTGATTTCATAAATCCATTTCACAATACTTTGAAAATCATCTTTCCTTTACCAAAATGATGGGAAATCCATCTTTTCTTGAAAACCTATTAACACACATGAATCAATCAATAAGATGATCATTCTAATTCATTTTTAAATAATATTATAAAACCAAGAGTAATTATAGTTCAAATTCCATAGGCTAGAGACAGAACCACCTACCTAAAGCTCATGTCACACATCAAACATGATTGGATCTATTCACACTAGAAGAAAATAAATACATAATAATGAATAAAGGTCGTACCATTTATTATCATATATTATAATTGAATTATGTAAGAGAAAGTGTCAGTAGAGAGGTTAGATCATCACATGCCTTGAGAAACTCCCGGGTTGCACCACAACCCACAAAAGGGTTATCCTTTTGAATAAAACACATAGGGAATCTACAAGGGACTGATATAGATAAAAAATGATCTATATACTCCATAAATTCAGTCTAACGGCACTACCAAGTCCAAGATAAACAAAAAAATGAGAAGATGATGATCAAAATTACTAAAAGAGAAGTAACCAACCAATCTAGAGACCATAATGCTAAAAAAGATAGGTCTAGAAGAGCATAATATACCCAACAATTCCTAGAGTAGCCTTGGGGTTTGAAAGAGGAAACATAAACCAAATGAGTGAGGACTCAAGAATGCAGTGCATAAAAACCCATTTAAAAGAAACATTATATGATTTGAATCCTAGATTCATTGTGTGAATTCCCAGATTTTCATGTACTCCAAAAAAGGTAGCACCTTAGTTTTAAAATCCCAATTGAAAATTCATAACATGAATAATTTTCACACCATTAATGAATTTCATGTCATGAACCAAACATTTATGAAATATTCCAATGATTAATTCACATTTTGAATATATGATTTGTGGTTTGAACCTTTATTTTGTCTAGAAATTAGTTTTAGTTCCTTTAGAAAACCACCCAAATTGTCTCTCATTCCCTCCAAATCTAAAGTAAAAAATCATAAAAATAAAAAATTTATTATCCATTAACCAAGATGTTACAAAAATATATGTTGAATTATGTGCATATACAGTGGAGGTTTAATTCCCAATGAGTATCTTAAATATAAAAAAAAGTTTATATGAAATAATCTAACAAAAAAATAAACCAATAATGCAATCCATTATTGCTTCAAAGATACACAAAAAACAACTAGCCATCACTTTACAATTTGATTTCAAATATCCACAACTAAATTTACATTCCAAAATATCTAAAATCACAAAAATTATCATTATCACAAATACAAACACATTTTAAATTCATTTATAGAAAAATTATATTATTATCAATACACATTAAAATATATTCCATGAACACTATATCATGGTATGACATGATGCATGTGATAGAGATATCACCTTAGTCTACTATGGGAAAGAGACTTTTCCAGGTAAAATCCAAACATAATGAGTTATGTTGAGACAAATGATTCTTCACATTCCTGGTCATCCATTGAAACTTAATTCTCAATATGAAGAAAATGAATAGGAATTATTATAGGCAACCACCTAATTCCAAAATCATCATATTTTTACACCAATTGGACCCTAATAGAACCAAAATGATGCCATTTATAATATCCCAACTAGATATGGCCACTCAAACTATATAACAAAACCCTGACCCATAGCTAAATTGTAATGTTACTTATCCTTTAGCATCATCCCTTGATTTCAAAAGGTTGTGTAATAAAAAAATACCAACACATTACAGGGGAAATAGTTTATCCACCCAATATATGTAACCACTACAACATGATATTAAATGTAATGTTGAATATAAATGTGGACATACACTAATATATAAAATGGAAATTTGAAGAAACTCCCCAACAAAAATTCAATAATTGTATGAATAACCTAATATATAACTAACTCTAACTACTCCACTAGTCCTTACTACCATGATTTATATCCTCTCCAATCCCCCATTACATGAACATAAATTACTATAATGAAAACTAATAATACCAAAATCTAATTGTATGTAATGTTTCATATTAAAGGAATGAGATATAACAACTTAGATGGATTTACATTATGAATTAACATGCCTGAAATCTATTAGAATATCAAGTAACTTATATGTGTTTTGTTAAAATATTCCCAAAAACATGATAATTGATACAATCAATCAAACATATCAACCATATAAAATATAATAATATTTTCCTAAAACCCATAATCTATTATATGATACAATCATCAATATCATATAATTGAATTTACTGAGGCATTTTCACATCAACCATAAAGGAGAATTAATTCAATTCTATACCTCCTTGGATAACTATGATAAATAATCTCATTCTTATGCTACCAAAAAAATCCTATACATAAGTAGAGGAACCAAAACTTTCCCCAATAAACCTGATGAGGTACCCACACTTAAATGGGATTCCTAATATATGTAAATGGTAATAATAAATCTACACCACACATCCATGAATTTTAATCATAGTAAATTATAGAAACATTTCACAAATAATACTAATTGGGGTAATTTTTAAAAGAGGTATGACTAGAATGAATAGTCTCAAAGACTATGACTAGAACATAGCATTTCCATCTTACATAAAATATATGGTGCATAGTTTTAGTTCATGATATCCCAAACCACCTTACCATTTCAGGGGACCTCATCCATAGAGTTTTTATGTCCTCTCAAAACATATACCACAATATACTAATTATACAATACATTATTCTATTTATATTTATAGACAAAATAGAAGATATTTTACAAGAACAGGACAGACCCGGAATGAAAAAAAACATAGAATAACCAAATTCAAATGATCCAAACAACCTTGACCATAACCAAATGGAATGGAACAGAAAAAATAAAATAGGCCCCAATATAACCTAAAAAATTAACAAGTGTTCAGTTTAGTTATACAACATAATATTACAGGTACAAAATTCAGTTTTATGACACCACCAAAATATAATTCAATTCAATCCTCATCATAATTACAACTTTATGAGTGTTGATTGACTCTATATCCACTCCCATATTCTGACATATTCATTATACTTTATTTGAAAATTATATATATATATATATATATAAACCTAAAGTAATAAAAATAAGTATTCTAATTGGTCATGAAATTATAAAATTTACCTACAAACATTATCCATCAATCAAGATAATCTCATCAGGGACATTTCCTGTCATATTCAAATATAACATGACCAATGAAATTAGACCATCCCCGTTGATAGACATATATAACTGAACTGATTTTCAATGGAATTCCTATCATTAAAAGAAGTAAAAACAATTTTAGAACATATATTTCAAAACTAGTATATCGTTTAATTTTTATAAAGTAGGCACTTAACATATAAAAAGAAATTAAAATACATTAATAGGTGCATAATAATGAAACTAAATAATATAATACATAGTTAAATGATATATTAATGAATGATTACACATAAAATGATTTTATCTTTCAATAGTCATACCTTTATCATGGTCCATAGTTACTTATTCTACTTCATCCTCCCTTGAAAGATCAATATTCCCAATATCATCATGGAAAAAAATAGAAAATGTCTGATTATTGATGGGATTCAATTCTATTAGTTTATTCTTCCACTTAATCACCCATATCATATAGGTTTATTTATTCCATGTACATAACTACACTCTAACATTCATCCACTATATCTTCCATATAATATACCATTTTCTATTATTATTAAAACATACATATAAGGCCCCAGCCTTTAACCTTACTTAATCTTGAGTTATTACAAGATTACACATTGAGGATCTTTTCAGGTTTAGAGTTTTAGAGAATTAGATCATAAAACTTGCATTACATTCCACATATAAACAAAGTGGTTACATAAAAATATTATTCTTCATTTCCATCAATGGAAACACATTTAAAATAAAACATGGATTATTTCTTGACACATCCTTGACTCTATCATCATATCATGTACCTTTCCCTTGACCTGTGAAAAACATTTCAAAAACTTGGGATGAGCATAAAAACTCAGTATGGGTTAAAAAAAACATGGAAAGGAAACATGAGTTCATATATACATAAGAATGAAATCATACTTTACCCATAAAACATAGGCACTTTAACATACCTCATAAAATCATGAATAAATCATAGAAATCATAAGACATAAAGGTAACTTGAGGCATTCATAACATTCTTACGTAGGGAGTAACCCTCTTGGTTACGTTTGGAATACCCATCACAGTATATTCCCTAAAATCTCTTCGGAGAAACCTTAACGTTTCACTCCTTCGCGTTACCCAATGCATTGGAGAGCTATAACGGGCTCACCCGCCCTTAGTTTATCACGGAACCACCCGTCTTCATAATAATGCCCAAGAACCATAACATAATCATATCACATAAAACATGCATAAAGGAAACATAAAATTTCCACATTTCAATCACGAGATATCAATACAACATATTGATATAAAAACATTATGAAAACCATTTTCAATACCAAAATAAAAGAAAAGTAAAATATGGTATTTATTTTTCTTTTAAAAAAAAGAAGGTATGGCTTGTAGAGGAAGCCGAAACTCAAATAACGGTTACGACGGTGGAGAAGTCGTTGTCGCCGCATACATACAAAAAAAACATTCCCTTTTGTCGTTTAGTAAATGCTTCGTATAAAAAGATTCCTTTTGAATAAACGTAAAAGTCAAAGGGGTTTATACACCGTATAAAAGAAAGTTGTGTATAAAATAAAATATGCCTCAACGAAAGGAGATTGAGACGAAGTCCCATACCTCGTATCCGACTTGACCCGAACGTTCTTTAATCTCCTGAATAATAAACTTGAGTTAATCTCTACTTGCTTATGAATCTTTTTCAAGTTCATTATTCCTTTTATACCATGTTATGAACATCATGTAATCATTTAAGTTAATAATGTTCATTTTGTCGGTATTTGGTTCTTAAGTCAAAAATAGGCTTCTTACACTTACATGTTGTTAATTTGGTCAAAGGTTCATTATATCCAGAATGGTATTCATGATTTAGATATCATATATGTCATGTATATCCAGTACATACATTCATTTATAATATTACATCACATTTAGAGGTAAGAAATGAAATGCACCGTTCATGGAGACGGTAAGCCGTACGTACGCATGAACACTACTTCCATTTCTATTTCATATTTTCTGGAATGGAATCATAATGATATAAGAGTATATTATAATTCCAGTATAATAACATATATAATATCATTAACTTTATCCTTTACACATCCCACAACGAATCAAATCACTTTTAGGGGGCGGTAGTCCGCGCTTCCTAAAATGAAGATATCGTGTTTTACCCATAATGGAAACCATAAAGGTATGCCCAAAATGAAAAAACAGAAGCTTAAGGAAAACATAAACATATTATATATCATATATAAAAATAGTGACATCATAATGGCCACCTTTTAAGGTGTTAAATGAGTGTTGAACAATCATCGTTTCGGGAGGCAGAATTTCGCCATCCACGGAAACCGTATGTTCTTTAACCATTTGATGTAGTTGTGTGAGAGTGTAGCTCAAATAAATCTTATAACAACATCCTAATATATTGAAGATACTGGTGTTGTTGCAAAATAAGTAAATAAAAAGAGTTTAGGGGGTTGGAGAAGCAAAATAAAACAAATGAACTTGAGAGAATGAATTACCTTTAAAAAGTGTAACTCATTTTTATTTGAGCCTAAAGGCTTCCTTTGAAAGGATTCTGCCCAAAGGGAATCCTCTAGGATGAGGAGAGGGATGTGGAGAGAGAAAATGGGCAGGGGTTGGCCGAGCCAATGGCTTGAAGAGTGTGTGAAATGAGGTAGAGGTGGGGGGCCTTTTATAAGAGGAGAGGAGGGGCACTTTTGGAAAGTAAAGAAACATTACTTTATTTGAAAATGTGTTTCGGTTTTAAAAGGTCCCACATTGATAGAATTCGTGGATAAGGTTATAAGGGTTCGAAATCCACTCATCCAATTGGTTTTGGACATGTGTAGATCATAGATTTTACATTATCTTTCTATTTTATTTAAATCGTCAAATAATGATGTCATCGCTGCATCATTATTATGTCATAAATAATTTAATTTATTTAATGTCTAAAAATTATAAAACAAATACTATGATGTAGGAAATCTTTTTAGCTTTCCAATTACTATTTATAATCAAAATTTGGACTTGTATAACCCCACTTAAAAATTGTTTTCGCAAAACATATCATGTTTGTGTCATTTTCACTTTAACATTAAATAAAAAGTAATTTATGTCATTTCCCAACAAAAGTGGACCCCTGGGGTCCCCAAGTTAGGCCATGACTTGTCTTGGTCGGCCATGACACAACCAATGAGGTTGGGACATGTGTCTAGGTCATTTTATATTATTAAAGCATTATTTATACATTAAACTACCCTAATTACCACTAATCGCGATTAAGAACTTAATAAGTTACTATTCACCAAAAAATTATTTTAATCTCATTGAACCACATTTTACTTCTTAATGACAACCATGTATGTCGGATTTTCAAAATTCAATACACATTAGTGGTAAACTTTCATTTTACTGAAAAATCAGTTTGCTTGATTACCACTTAGTGGTTTCACTATTCATCAAAAATTGAAGTTTTTCAGAAAATTACCAAAAATTTACTCTAAGCTATATTTGATATTCCGAATTCAAAAATGAAGTCCATTTTACAAAATTAAAATCATATAAGTCACATTAATTAATTTAATAATTAATTCCCGCTGCCAGAGCAAATAGCGTGTTTTTACAAAACAATAAGTATCAAAAGATTGACACCAGTTTAAGTCTAATTTCAAAGTGAAATTGATTCCAATGACCACCATTGGATAAAATGGTAAAAATATATTCTAATTTCACTTCAAAACCAATTCAAAAAATAATCTAATCATCTAAATAAATTAGATTAAAAAGCAGTTTTGATGTAAAATGCAGTATTTTTCACTATTCATTAAAAAATGAACATTGTCAGAAAATTACCAAAAATTCACACAAGGTAAATTTTGATGTCCCAATCATAAAGGATAAGTTTATTTTGACAAACATAGTTTATAAAATTGTCAAAATATAGATTCAAAAATGGTTTGCCATCAAAAGGCACTAAAACAAACTTTTAAGAATATTAGTGTATTCCATGCATAAGATTGTATTTATTCTCATTTTAAGCCTCTATAACACTATCTTAATCATTAATAGACATAGATAAAAATATCTATTATTAATTAATTACTTGGGATGTTACATCCTTCCCCCCTTTAGAAAATTGCGTCCCCGCAATTTATTTACTTATCAAATAAATGAGGGTACTTATCCCTCATTGCATTTTCAGATTCCCATGTTGCCTCTTCAATCATGTGGTTTTTCCACAAAACCTTTACCTGATGAATCACTTTATTCCGTAACACTTGCTCCCTGTGGTCAAGAATCTGGACCGGTTGTTCCTCATAAGATAGGTTCTCTTCCAGCTGAACTACCTCTGGACTCAAAACATGAGATAGATCTGGCATATATTTTCTCAACATCGAAACGTGAAAAACACTGTGTACCTGAGATAAACTCGGAGGTAAAGCCACTCGGTATGCAACTGATCCAACTCTCTCTAGAACTTCGTATGGTCCAATGAACCTTGGACTCAACTTTCCTTTCTTACCAAATCTCATCACACTTTTCCAAGGAGAAACCTTGAGAAAAACATGATCACCTACCTCGAAAGATAGATCCTTCCTCCGGTTATCCGCATAACTCTTCTGCCTGCTCTGAGCTGTTCTCATGTGTTTCTGAATCAGCTGAACTTTTTCTGCCATCTCTTCTACCAATTCTGGTCCCATCAACTTTCTTTCACCCACTTCATCCCAGAAAGCTGGAGTTCGACACCGCTTCCCATATAATGCCTGAAATGGTGCCATCTGTATACTGGAATGAAAACTGTTATTATATGAAAACTCAACCAAAGAAAGATGTTGGTCCCAACTTCCCTGATAATCCATAGAACAAGCTCGTAGCATATCCTCCAATGTCTGAATTGTTCGTTCTGACTGCCCATCTGATTGAGGATGAAAAGCTGTACTAAAATTTAATTCAGTACCCAACGACTTCTGAAGGCCTTTCCAAAAGTTAGAAGTTAACCTGGGATCACGATCCGATACAATGGAGAGAGGAACTCCATGTAACCTGACTATCTATTTAAAATACAAACGGGAAAGTTGATCAAGAGATAAAGTATCTCGTATAGCAAGGAAATGAGCAGATTTGGTCAAGCGATCAACAATAACCCAGATTGCATTATTACCTCGAGATGTCTTTGGTAATCCAACAACAAAGTCCATGGATATATTCTCCCATTTCCACTCTAGCACTGGTAAAGGCTGAAGCATCCCTTTCGGTAACTGCCGCTCTGCTTTAACCTGTTGACAAGTCAAACACTTCACAGTAAAATCAGCAATGTCTCTTTTCATTCCATCCCACCAGTAATACTCCCGCAGACCTCTGTACATCTTAGTACTTCCAGGATGAAAAAAAAACAACTCATTCTTCAACTGTGAATCACAAGGCACACATAAACTCTTCACAAACCTCAAAACACAAACACAAACTTATCCAAGAACTCATGGAAAATTTTATTCATAAGGTCCATGAATACAACAGGTGCATTGGTTAACCCCAAAGGCATAACTACAAATTCATATTGGACATATCTAGTACGGAACACAATCTTCGGAACATCTGCTTCTTTTACTTTCAACTGATGGTACCCCGACCTCAAGTCAATCTTCGAAAAATACTGAGCTCCCTGGAGCTGACACCACTTCATTCGATGGCCCAACATCTGCTGAAGTAGTTGCAAAGGATTTCACCACCCCTTTCTGCTTGTAGTCTAACTGCTTCCCATCACTCAAGCTCCTTGTCGGACACTCGTTTGCATAGTGACCCATCTCATTGCACTTATAACATTTCACTAACTGTAAATCAAATTTATTCTTACCTTCACCTTGATCCTTTTTAGTGCAATCACGAGCCTTATGTCCCATCTTACCACATCGGTAGCACTTCCCAGAATTCAGAAGACATTTCCCAGCATGACTTTTTCCACATTTATCACAAACTGGAAACTTAGTTTTCTTACCATCAGACTTTTTTGAAGAATTCTTACCTTTCTCCTGCCACCTCGGTCTCTTCTTCTGCTGGTTGTTATAGAAAACTTGGTCATCGGCAAACTCCATTTCTACCTTCTCAGCACATCGAACAAGATTTTCATAACTTTTAAACTCACGAGAAGCTAATGCCCTTCGATACTTTGGCTTTAATCCTGAGTAAAAACGATTGATTTTACTATCAAGGTCTCGGATAAAATTTGGAGCATACCTTTCCAAACGAGTGAACTTTTCTTCATAGGCAGCCACTGAGTCTTCCTCTTGCCTCAATTCCAAGAATTGATTTTCCATCCTAAGTCGAACAACCTTCGGAAAATACTTCTCAAGAAACATTCCTTTGAATTCATCCCAGTCAAGAGCATCAATCTCATCGGCGTCCCTGATATTTTTAACCATAGACCACCACTGATCTGCTTCACCCTCCAAACGGTAAATAGCAAGACTAACCTTTTGATTGTCTGAACACCCCATGACATCAAAAATCTTCTCTAGTGCTTTAATCCACCCTTCAGCTAGCACAGGGTCAGATGATCCTCTAAATGATGGGGGATGTTGCCTCATGAAATGTTCCACCACTGACATGTTCCTCTGCGGTTGATCTGGCTGATCTCGTGCATGGATACCACCACCATTTATAGCCTGAGTCAACTATGCCATCACTGCAACAAACTGTTCAGTTTCGATTCCGACCATCTCAGGTTGCTGATTTGGAAGGTTGTCTTCCTCCTGATGTCGTCCCAACATAGCTGCTTTGTTTCCTCTGCGGAAAACCATTCTGAACACCGAAATATCTTAGGCGAAGCAACATGGTAATCCGTAAATGCTATATCATTTCAATCATATTATAATTTAACACTTTTCTAACTCCTAAAGTTGTCTAAACCGACCTCTGATACCAACTATAAGGCCCCAGCCTTTAACCTTACTTAATCTTGAGTTATTACAAGATTACACATTGAGGATCTTTTCAGGTTTAGAGTTTTAGAGAATTAGATCATAAAACTTGCATTACATTCCACATATAAACAAAGTGGTTACATAAAAATATTATTCTTCATTTCCATCAATGGAAACACATTTAAAATAAAACATGGATTATTTCTTGACACATCCTTGACTCTATCATCATATCATGTACCTTTCCCTTGACCTGTGAAAAACATTTCAAAAACTTGGGATGAGCATAAAAACTCAGTATGGGTTAAAAAAAACATGGAAAGGAAACATGAGTTCATATATACATAAGAATGAAATCATACTTTACCCATAAAACATAGGCACTTTAACATACCTCATAAAATCATGAATAAATCATAGAAATCATAAGACATAAAGGTAACTTGAGGCATTCATAACATTCTTACGTAGGGAGTAACCCTCTTGGTTACGTTTGGAATACCCATCACAGTATATTCCCTAAAATCTCTTCGGAGAAACCTTAACGTTTCACTCCTTCGCGTTACCCAATGCATTGGAGAGCTATAACGGGCTCACCCGCCCTTAGTTTATCACGGAACCACCCGTCTTCATAATAATGCCCAAGAACCATAACATAATCATATCACATAAAACATGCATAAAGGAAACATAAAATTTCCACATTTCAATCACGAGATATCAATACAACATATTGATATAAAAACATTATGAAAACCATTTTCAATACCAAAATAAAAGAAAAGTAAAATATGGTATTTATTTTTCTTTTAAAAAAAAGAAGGTATGGCTTGTAGAGGAAGCCGAAACTCAAATAACGGTTACGACGGTGGAGAAGTCGTTGTCGCCGCATACATACAAAAAAAACATTCCCTTTTGTCGTTTAGTAAATGCTTCGTATAAAAAGATTCCTTTTGAATAAACGTAAAAGTCAAAGGGGTTTATACACCGTATAAAAGAAAGTTGTGTATAAAATAAAATATGCCTCAACGAAAGGAGATTGAGACGAAGTCCCATACCTCGTATCCGACTTGACCCGACCGTTCTTTAATCTCCTGAATAATAAACTTGAGTTAATCTCTACTTGCTTATGAATCTTTTTCAAGTTCATTATTCCTTTTATACCATGTTATGAACATCATGTAATCATTTAAGTTAATAATGTTCATTTTGTCGGTATTTGGTTCTTAAGACAAAAATAGGCTTCTTACACTTACATGTTGTTAATTTGGTCAAAGGTTCATTATATCCAGAATGGTATTCATGATTTAGATATCATATATGTCATGTATATCCAGTACATACATTCATTTATAATATTACATCACATTTAGAGGTAAGAAATGAAATGCACCGTTCATGGAGACGGTAAGCCGTACGTACGCATGAACACTACTTCCATTTCTATTTCATATTTTCTGGAATGGAATCATAATGATATAAGAGTATATTATAATTCCAGTATAATAACATATATAATATCATTAACTTTATCCTTTACACATCCCACAACGAATCAAATCACTTTTAGGGGGCGGTAGTCCGCGCTTCCTAAAATGAAGATATCGTGTTTTACCCATAATGGAAACCATAAAGGTATGCCCAAAATGAAAAAACAGAAGCTTAAGGAAAACATAAACATATTATATATCATATATAAAAATAGTGACATCATAATGGCCACCTTTTAAGGTGTTAAATGAGTGTTGAACAATCATCGTTTCGGGAGGCAGAATTTCGCCATCCACGGAAACCGTATGTTCTTTAACCATTTGATGTAGTTGTGTGAGAGTGTAGCTCAAATAAATCTTATAACAACATCCTAATATATTGAAGATACTGGTGTTGTTGCAAAATAAGTAAATAAAAAGAGTTTAGGGGGTTGGAGAAGCAAAATAAAACAAATGAACTTGAGAGAATGAATTACCTTTAAAAAGTGTAACTCATTTTTATTTGAGCCTAAAGGCTTCCTTTGAAAGGATTCTGCCCAAAGGGAATCCTCTAGGATGAGGAGAGGGATGTGGAGAGAGCAAATGGGCAGGGGTTGGCCGAGCCAATGGCTTGAAGAGTGTGTGAAATGAGGTAGAGGTGGGGGGCCTTTTATAAGAGGAGAGGAGGGGCACTTTTGGAAAGTAAAGAAACATTACTTTATTTGAAAATGTGTTTCGGTTTTAAAAGGTCCCACATTGATAGAATTCGTGGATAAGGTTATAAGGGTTCGAAATCCACTCATCCAATTGGTTTTGGACATGTGTAGATCATAGATTTTACATTATCTTTCTATTTTATTTAAATCGTCAAATAATGATGTCATCGCTGCATCATTATTATGTCATAAATAATTTAATTTATTTAATGTCTAAAAATTATAAAACAAATACTATGATGTAGGAAATCTTTTTAGCTTTCCAATTACTATTTATAATCAAAATTTGGACTTGTATAACCCCACTTAAAAATTGTTTTCGCAAAACATATCATGTTTGTGTCATTTTCACTTTAACATTAAATAAAAAGTAATTTATGTCATTTCCCAACAAAAGTGGACCCATGGGGTCCCCAAGTTAGGCCATGACTTGTCTTGGTCGGCCATGACACAACCAATGAGGTTGGGACATGTGTCTAGGTCATTTTATATTATTAAAGCATTATTTATACATTAAACTACCCTAATTACCACTAATCGCGATTAAGAACTTAATAAGTTACTATTCACCAAAAAATTATTTTAATCTCATTGAACCACATTTTACTTCTTAATGACAACCATGTATGTCGGATTTTCAAAATTCAATACACATTAGTGGTAAACTTTCATTTTACTGAAAAATCAGTTTGCTTGATTACCACTTAGTGGTTTCACTATTCATCAAAAATTGAAGTTTTTCAGAAAATTACCAAAAATTTACTCTAAGCTATATTTGATATTCCGAATTCAAAAATGAAGTCCATTTTACAAAATTAAAATCATATAAGTCACATTAATTAATTTAATAATTAATTCCCGCTGCCAGAGCAAATAGCGTGTTTTTACAAAACAATAAGTATCAAAAGATTGACACCAGTTTAAGTCTAATTTCAAAGTGAAATTGATTCCAATGACCACCATTGGATAAAATGGTAAAAATATATTCTAATTTCACTTCAAAACCAATTCAAAAAATAATCTAATCATCTAAATAAATTAGATTAAAAAGCAGTTTTGATGTAAAATGCAGTATTTTTCACTATTCATTAAAAAATGAACATTGTCAGAAAATTACCAAAAATTCACACAAGGTAAATTTTGATGTCCCAATCATAAAGGATAAGTTTATTTTGACAAACATAGTTTATAAAATTGTCAAAATATAGATTCAAAAATGGTTTGCCATCAAAAGGCACTAAAACAAACTTTTAAGAATATTAGTGTATTCCATGCATAAGATTGTATTTATTCTCATTTTAAGCCTCTATAACACTATCTTAATCATTAATAGACATAGATAAAAATATCTATTATTAATTAATTACTTGGGATGTTACGATACATGGATCTTTTTCTTCATGATTAACAGTATCCATTAATCAACAGAAGTTTACAAAATTAAATTTTAAGGAATATCCATTAATACCCCTATTAATATTTACCCACTTTCTTTTGAATAAAACAACTAAAAAATGAAATTGGTAGTTTAATTAAATAATATCTTTCAAAATTACATAATATCCAAGTTTAGTGATGGTAAATATATCACTATTATATGTTTTGGAACCTTCTTCCCAATAAACTATATGAAATTTGGCACCATTCACATTATAAACATTGAATTTTCTAGTTTTTAGAGGATCTCAATCTAAAAACTTCAAACCATCTAAAAATTTAGCTTGAATATCAATATTAATGGTACAAAAAATATTATAAATTATTCCATTTACAAAATATATATTTCAATATATTATTGATAAGTTCCATAATTTATGAATTTACATGATGTGTAAACAATTATACCAGTTATTTATTATTTGATTCTATTATATCTATATCATTATATTTTCTACTTCTCATACATCTCTTCATTTTTATCATAAATTCATCAATTAATGTACATAAAATTTCAGTATTTAGTATCACATAACTATGTGCCTATTATAATTTCAGTTATGTTAGTGTAATATTTGAGGTCCTCCCAACTGCTTAGCCAATAGTAAAAAAATGTGATTGATTTCTTGTCAGGTTGAGATTGAGGGGAAATATCATTAACATGACCAATTAGATTGAATCTTAACTCAATATCATCTATGTTCTTAGAAAAAAAATTAGAGACACTCTTTCACTAGGTAAACTTTAAAAATTTAACCTTCTGGATAAGATTTATTATTCACAAATGATTTCAAATGAATGAGATATTTTTAAAACAAAATAAATGAAACATAATTAATTATTTAGGTACTAAATTGGAAATAATGTTTTACATAAGAAATAAATCATTTAAATTAAATTCATATCAATTGAATTGAGGTGGAAAATATTATTTCCATAAAAAGGTGTTAATAAAATTCATATATAATGTTTGTTAAGATCAATTGGTCATAGAGTTTTCTCATGAAGTTATTTAAAGAATGTGTAAAACTCCATTATAAATTCATTTACCTTTTCAGTTAATAATATACACAATTTCAAATCTATTAACTACTCTAAAAACATGTGAATCAAGATTTTTAACCCATATAATGTACAATGATTTAAGTCAATACATCTCAAAATGTTACTTGAATGATGATAAGGATATTTCACATGTTTTAATATTAAAATGAATACATATTTCTCCTTGTATTTAAATGTAAAAACTATATAACCATAATTTCCATTATCATATTTCTATAAATCATTCTTTATATTCATTGATTTGAAGACCTTCCAAGCATTAAGATGGTCATTTTATTTCCCACACACATTATGTAATGTGAAAATAAAGTTATCACAATTATTATTCTCAATATTTATGACATTAATATTATAAAATAGATAATTAAATTATATATATGGAAGCTTGGAAAATATACTCTTTTTATTCCATTACTGTGTTCCAAAATCAACTGATGGTGTACTTAGAACTCATTTCTAACTATCATCCAAAATATAGACATTCCCAAATTATCCTTCAATATTCACTAGTTGTGACAATATTTATGAATCATTAAGTAATATTGTTGGAGCTCTATGATCACTGAATCTATTCAATTTTTACTTGTTTAATTGAAACCTTTGAGATAAAATATAAATCTATGATGAAATAAGAAGCAACATTATTTACTATAAGCTAGTAATTATGGTTTAAAATCAAAGTTGAAAACTAGAGAATCCATACAAGTGTAAGTATTCCAACCCAATAAGTTTCAAAGTCAAGGGAAGTCACTGATTGTCCACATTTTTGAATCATGCATTTTAAACATTATCATAGAAGATACATCATATTGTTTAAGATAGTTGTTTCATAGATATTATAATTTTTTTATTAGAGGGAAAAGGTATAAATTGATTTCATTTCCAGTAATTGTTTTATCGAAATAAACATTGAAATCATGAACGATGATCACTGAATACCCATCCATGATGGTATATTGTTAGGGATCAAAATAATTGTCCAAATTCTATAATTGGTACCAAAATTCACAAATGGGTTGAATCTATCAACATCTAATCCCCATAGCACATTTATAGGATCATATGAGAAATCTAGATGAAATTAATTAAATGTTTTCCATAATTTGGAATCTCTTGGATGTCTAATTAAAACATCATTTATATTTTCCAAAGCATTACAATTCATGTGATCAATGGTTTTAGATGACATGAATATTATTTACAATAAATGTTTTAAAGTTGAGTGATGAAAAACCTCTATAGGAGTATTATTTTTCTCTTATTCATAGTGGTATATTGATTTAGAATTTATGTATTACTCATTGACTTCCTTCTAGAATTGAAACATATTTTACAATATTTTGTACTCAAATCCTCTACCCAATAAAGCCTATAATCATTGGGACAAGAAAGTATTTGTTTATAATTGAGACAAATATTGTTAATATCTTTATTTATTTCATAAGAAGACTTTAGGATCTAAGACTTAATAAATGTATCAAACAAAAATTATAATATCATGGACATTAATTAATTTATAATTTCACATGGGCACTTGATATAGTAAACATTAGTAGAAAATAAATTTTTTAATACTTGAGACATCCCCAATACAACCCTTTATTATCAATAACAACTAATTCATGAAATTAATTTATTTTCTTAATAAAAAATTCCCTTGAATTTTTCTCTGTATAATCAGGAATAAGATCCAATGATATCTTAAAATCTTGATGTGGTTATCCTGAAGTTCAAAAAACAACATTTTTTAAGTTAATATCCACCCATTCCTTGACTGGTTGTACTCATATGTTTTGATGTTGATGAAGTTACGATGAAATGATAAAATTATAATTTATCAGGTTTTTAATTTCATTCTCCATTATAGGTAATTTAGTGTGTTGATTCTGCTGACTGACATTAGTATTCAAATTTTATTTAATGTCAATTCTCTATGCCAAATCCAAAACATACATTGAGTAGGGAATTGATTTAATATAAAGTTTTTATAAACTAAATTTATCTTCAACCATGTTTTTAATTTACATATAGGATATGAACATTTTATTCTCCCATCCACAAATTGATTAGAGTTTTAAGGATAAAAAAACTCCTCCAAACCCTTAGCATATTTAGATTTTTTCCTAAGTAATCTGATTCAAATTTTATCCATATATCATGAAATACATAAATTTTTTAGAAAACAAATATAGTTATATAATAATATAGTAAAAAAATAAAAAAAAAATTAACTCTTTATAATTTTTAAACCATTAGTTTAGTGTAAAATTCAAATAAAATCACACAATAAACACCGAAGTGTTTAAGAGGCCACCAATCTTACAATAAGTAAACTATTAACACCAATAGAAAAAAAGAAATATTCATCCTAGAACAAATGAAATTCTTAAAGGTTAAAAAACATAGAATAAACTTAAAATAAAGGTACTACATAATAACATTACTAGTCCCATTTAAGATAATTCAATTAATTAGATTATAAAACATGTTCCCCATTTTACCTTTTATGACTTAATAGAAGGAATTTGATGAACCCCCTCTGTGTTTTAGTTGTATTCTCTATCAATAAAGAAGGAAATATGCAAGATGTCAATATGTGATAGAATATAAAAACATGGAATTAAAGTTTTGAACCTAAGTATGTTGATTAGAAATGATTACATAGTTTTCATGATCCATGGTCAAACAAATTTTTTATTTAAAATATAAAATGAAACATAAATATGAAAAAGGTAATTTCCAAATGAATGTGTATGTAATGTTCTTAATTATCGCACTCAATTATAATTATTTTTCTTTTGTTATTTTTTAAATCAAGAGAGAAATTGTAGCGACCTCAGCCTCGATAACCTAGAGCTAGTGTCTAATTTAGTACATTAGAATAAGATAAATAGAATTTCATCCCAATGTACCAAATAGTTTAGTAGTCTTAGTAAACTAGATATATATTTTTAAAAAAATATATATTTTAAAACATAAAATACACAAATTATTTTCTTTAATAATTCCATGATTACCCTTAGCGTATCCCTACATATCAAATCACAAAACACTTATTGGTATCTAGGGGAAAATAAAACATAACAAAGAGGTGAGATCAGATACTCAGTAAGGGTAATCATACAATGAAAACTATAACCAAATAAGGAATAATAAATATTATACGGTAAACAAATAAAACACATTCCATTTAATCAATACCTTGATCATAATATGGAAGGAATAAATGATGATCAAATAATTCCATATAAATAATCACGTGATCATAAATCTTAACCATGGATATTCTAACTAATTAAATAATCACATAGAATATTAATAACTGAATTCATAATGATAGAATAAATAAAGTTGTATATCTAAAAAATACCATTTAGGCCTTTTTCCAATACATATAATATCATCGAGGCCTTGTGCCAAGACATCTATATAAATGGGTAAGGCCTCGACCAAAACCCAATCTAGTTTATCTCATGAGACCTACAGATTCATCGAGGGGATATAGCGGGACCCACCCAAAACTTACTAAGTCCAATTCATTAATCATATGAATGGGGTGAAACATAATCAACATAAACATTCGTAATGAAAATTAACATATGAAATGTCAACACTTACCCCAATCAATAACCAAAATCATAAACCATCCAGAGTAAAATGGAGAATGGTAATAAAATTGTACATACTTAGTAAAATTGATAATAAAATATCCATAAAAATAATAAGAATGATTTCAATACAATATATCCCCAGTATATATTAATTATAATAAATTATTTATGTCATTAATGAAAATAAATACCATAAAAATATAATTAAATTTATTTTTGAGGAAGATAACCTTTTCATATTAAAAATCACATTTTTAAAATAAAAAGTTCAAAAGACATTTTCAAAATAATTTTTATTTTAAAATAACATTTTAAAAATTGTAAAATAATATTCAAAACAATTATTGGTTATAACAGTGGAAAATTCTGTTCATGTCGTACACGTTAAAATAAAGAGTCCTTTCACATTTTCGGTAAAAGAGGAATGGGAATTATTTTGAAGATGACATGATGATTCCTTAAAAAAATTATAATTTTTTTTATAAATGTAAAAAATTAATCAATTTCAAAAGGATAAAAACATTTTTGAAAACATTTTATGAAAACATGGTTTTGGAAGAAAAATGATTTTTGGTCGAAGAGAGAAATACAGTCGGATTTTCTTAAAAATGTTTTCTTTATCACTTTAAGTACCAAATAAAAAAATGGTACTATTAATTGAAAAATTTCATTAATAACCACAATATAAGAAAATGTATTTATTTTAATATATAAATATCAAATAATTCCCCCAAGGGAGTCTTAAACAAAAACAATCTCATATAATGATGAGATTGTGAAATAAACCCTTACCACTTTGGTATCTTTTGAATCATAATCCCCATGGAAAAAATTTATTCAAATTAAATTTTAAATACCATAAATATAAATAAATTAATGATATAACATATAAAAATGGTCAATATATACACTACACAAAGTCATAAGTGGTGAATATGGTTTATGTCTCATGAAAGTAAAGGTGAGATGAGAAACCCTTACATCTAGTATGATTTGCTTTATATGCATCTGTACCTCCTATATAATGGTTTTAATATTATTATTAATTTATAAATTAACCATAATAATATTTTTAATATCATATATGATTTTATTATAACATTTTACCACTCCTTTGTTAATAATATTGAACTGTTTTCATTGTTTCGTGTGTTAATTGGTTTGTTTTCTCATCCGTGTTTTGTCATGAATGTTTAGGTTCTTTTGAAAAGGGTATATTTATAGTCTCCATAATTATAATAACGTTATAAATATCATATTTACTTGTTGCATTAATTTTTATAACAATTTATTAAAGTTTTACATTGAAAATGAACTATATTGCTTCATGGAGACGATAGGTCGTACGCACGCACGAGCGATGATATCATTCCCTTAATGAGTGAAAGATTAAGGAATTAGGTGGTATATTAATTTTCCATAATTTTTATAATATCATATATAGAACATATATTCATTAAATTTATCCTAATTACACTCAATTTAATTTATAATTGAAAAACAAATCACATCACTTCGTGAAGCGGTAGTCCTCCATACATACGAGAAATGCTATCATATTTGAAATGGGATGGAACATAAAAAGGTATATGTGGTTTTAAAATTAAAGAAGAATAATAATATCATAAATATCATATAAATTTTTAAAATCAATCATTATATCCATTCAATAAAAGTGGTTATGGAAAGCGAACTACATTAGTTCGCAAGGTGGTAGTTCGTTGTACACATGATCGATGATTTCGTTTCCCATTTGATGGAAGTGGAGGTGCATAAATAATATTCCATAAACATAACAATATATCAGTATATGGGAGGTAATTATTTTATTATATTTTAATTTTCAAAAAATAATTTAATGTAGAAAATGAATAAAGAAAATGAAAGATATTTGTTAAGATAATTACCATCTCCACAAAAAAACTCATTTGGATCTCCTCTTAAGGATGCTAGGGGTAGTCTTTTAGTAAAAAAATATATAATATGTATAAGGATTTTGGTGAGAGATTTTTTTAGTATTGGTTCAATCCAAAGGGATTTAGGGGTGTGGATACATGAAGGACGGGGAGGGGAGTTCCATTTTATGAGTATGTAAAGAGAACCCTCTTGGAAATTATATGGAAATTTCGCAAAATAATCCAAAATGATATTCATTCACATGAAAAAAGATTCCAAATGACCCTAGATTTTATATTGGGAAGTATGTGGTGGAAATATGTATATAAAATAATTTTTACAAGTTTTTTTGTCATTTTAACCCTTATCTTCTAAGTTTAACCCCACGATAAACGCATTTTTACCTTAAGCGTGGTAATTAATTTTTATTATTTTCACTATTCATTTTTGTCAAAAATTATGTTGAACTTATTATATAATATAAATTTAGCTTCTTCCAAATATGGAATCCATTTTTCTTAATTCAACTCTCATAAGTGGAAAATATTAATTTAAAATTAACCCCACTGATACGATGAGAATGCAGGTTTTCAAAGAGAAAATGCTCAAAAGTTTACAAAGTTTTTTAATAAAAATTCAATATAAAAACGATTCAAATGAACTAAATTGGATTAAAAGAAATATAATTGACCTAATTTTACTTTAAAACCAAATAAAAATACAATTTAACTTTATAATTTATTTAAATGAAAAGGTTGTTTTTATTAAAAATCCATATTTTCACTATTTATTGAAAAATTAAACATTTTAGAAAAATAGAAACAAATCACCTTAAGATAATATTGATATGATTATTTTAAAATAGGATGTTAATTTTTTCAAATATATTTTATAAAAAATTCAAAAATTAATTTTATCATAAGTTCATAAGAAGCAACGAAACCATTTTCTTTAAAAAATTGTTTTTAGAAAATATTTATTTTTCTATAAAATGATTCTTATTTTATTTTTAATCAATATATACCAATTTAATTTAATTTTTAAATATATAAAACATATAATTTTTATAATTTATTTATTACAATTTATAATCACCAATTTAACAACTAGTTTATAATTATCATGTTTAAATAATATTTTAATAGAGTATTTTTGTTTAACTCGGTGTTGCATGCATCACAAGTTATTGAAGAGATTGAATTTATTTAAAAAAAATATATCATAAAGTATAGGGATGTTATATTCTCTTCTAATATTTCTTTTTTGTTTCATACATTTTATCGATCATGATATTCCTATTTTAAAATCTCAGAGTGTTGTATTCTATCCCCCTTAAATTAATTACAACCTCGGAATTTAATCTTGATATCAGAAATTAAGGGTTTGTCATTTGGAAATAAAAAGGTAATATGAAATAAAAAATAACTATATTTATGGGTAAGAGAACATTAATGGAAATTTAATATGTATACATGGAAGAAAATAAGAAATAATTATAGAGAATGATATAGGTCATTGATCAAAAGAAAGTAAATGATCAATGGAAAGTTAAGGAACTCAAAACCACAAATATATAATGATTTAAAAGACCATCAATTCAAAAAAAAATATTAGGATAGAATTTTGTTTCAATATCATTTTTCTAGATTTGATTAATTCCATTTCCATCTTGACTGATAATATATAAAAATGTAATTACTTGATATCTTTCTATTTCATAGTCACAATTTTATCTTTTGGGTTGTGCTTCAATAATTTTCCACTTCATTTCTTACTACATGAAATTAATATCCAAGATTAATTTTTTATTCATGAAGTACTAAAATTAACACTTAGTGGATCACACTATCCATAAAAGGGTGACAAGTATTTTCGTCTATTTATAAATACTTTCCAAAAACCAATATAGTTTTTACAAGTTATCAAATATAATACATTAACATATAAACCTCAACAGTAACACCACTAGTTCATCATTAATATATATATATATATAAAGTTTTTTAACTAAAAATAATGTCATTAACCAAGACATCACATAGGTCAATGATAGGCGCTAAACCCTTATTGTTATTTGGTTATGGTTTCAATCCCTGCAACCTTACCAGATGTGACAGTTTGTCACCCAACATGCAGGTTGTCCTTTTTCTAAAACCATATTAACATAATTCCTTTAATTTTAACAAATTTTAATATTTAATAATTACATCAACATCAAATATTATATAAAACTTAAAGGTTACCAATATATTTATAAAAACCACTTTATCGTTATTATCTTGACATCCAACTCTAGATTAACTATATCTAGGTCCAGCTCGATCTTCATTATCTTTTCTAGGGGAGAAATCCTTACATGGTGTATGTGTATTGACATGTATCCCATTAATTTCATTTAGTTCCAATTATAAATGATTTCATTCACTATATTAGATCATTTCATTATGAAACATAATTTATAATCCCAAAACTAGTGAAATACTTAACATAAATTGAAAAATCTATGCATATCTAATCTCATAATCATAAACATGGTTTCTTCAGGGGAATCTTTATTTTCAAATCCTTCATAATGGTTTATAAAGAAAATTTGAATTATCCTAATAATATCCCTTGGGAGTGTCAAACCATGTGTTCAGTAAGGCCCATTGACATACACTAGGAGATGATCACGTCAAGATCAATGCACCCTTTTCTGAGTTATACCCCTAAGGAAATCTATTCCAAAACCACATTCACATGTATTATCTAGAAAAGGGTATATTTTTTAGGAAAAATCACATAATATCTTCTTTACCAAAACCTTAGGATGTTAAACTATACTTATCTTCAAATTTTATCATAGGTCTGGGTTTCATAATCTATGTTTTTCAAAATCTAGTTCCTAGGGTTTCTACTAAACTTTCCATGATACCAACTATATTGACCTCGACCCCAATATCCTAGAGATTTTGTTTACTTCATTACATTGGAATAAGATATAAGGAATCACATACCAAAGTAATGAATAGTTTAATAGTATTTGTAAACTAGATACATACTTAAAATTCACATTACATTTTAAAACATAAAATAAATATAATAATTTCTTGGAGAACACCATTATTCCCTTAAGCTTATCCTTTCATATCAAATCACAAAATACTTCATGGTATATTTGGGAAAATAAAACATAAGAATGGGTGAGATCATATACTCAGTAAGGGTAAGTGTACAAAAAAATATATGAATAAATAAGGAATAATCAATATAGCAGGGTAAATAATAGAAACATGTTCAATTTAATCAATTAATTGAGCATAAAATGATTGGAATAAATGATAATCAGATAATTCTATATATTTAATCACATGATAATTAAACATAGCCATGGATATTATAACTAATAGAATAATCACATGTAAAATAAATTAATTAATTAATACTGATGGAATGAATAATGATGGACATCTAAAACATAACTTCAAGGATATATTACAAGAAATATAATACCATCGAGTCCTTATGCTAATACATATATATAAATGGGTAAGGCCTTATCCAAAAACCAATTTAGTTTGTCACATGAGACCAACCGATGCATCAAAGGGCTACTGCAGAAACCACCTATCACTTAATAAGTCTAATTAATTACTCATTTTAAAGGGGTGAAATATAATCATCATAAACATTATTAATGAAAAACTAACATATGAAATGTAATATTAATCTCTATAAATAAATATAATCATAAACTATCGAGAGTAAAATGGTTAATAGTAATAAAATTGTACATCCTCAATTAAAATGATCATAAAACAATCCATAGAAATAATAAGGATGATTTAAATACAAAATTTCCCTAATGGATAATATTTTAAATAAATTATTGATTTCATTTTTGAATATAAATACCATAAAATTTCATTAAAACCATTTTGAGGAACAAAAACCTTTCACTTCAAAAATCACCTTTTAAAAAAAATAATTTTTCTTAAAATACTTTTCTTTGAAAATATATTTTTAATTTTTTTAAAATAATATTTCAACTTTGAGTGGTCATGATTATAGAAAATTATGTTCATTCCACATGTGTTAAAACAAAGATTAAGTTTACATTTTTTGTAAAATCCAAACAGAAATTTCTTTCAAAATAACATGAAAAATTCTTTCAAAACATTTTTTAAAAAGTATAAATGGGTAAAAATGTATTTAATAAATCATTTTTAAAAGGTTAATAATATTTTTTTAAATATTTTTAGAAGACATGATTTTGGAATAAAAATTATTTTCGACTAGAGAGTGAAATAAGGTCAGATTTTATTAAAAACATTTTCTTTATCACTTTAAGTACCAAATAGATGATAAATGATACTATTAATTGAAAAACTTCATGAATAACTAGAGGATAATAAAATATATTGAGTTTAATATAGAAATATAAAACAATTCCCCTAATGGAGACTTAATATAAACAATCCTAAATAATGATGAGATTGTGAAATAAACCCTTACCACTTTGGTAACTTTTGAATCCTAAGCCTGATAAAATAAATAAATTAAATTGAAACATTAAATCCCATAAATATATATATATATATATTAATGATATAAAATATAAAAATGGGTATTGTATATACCAAATAAAGGCATAAGTGGTGAATATGGAGTATGTCTCATAGAAGTAAAAGTGAGACGTGAAACCCTTACATTTGGTCTGATTTGCTTCATATGTGCTTGTTACTATTTTATAATGGTTTTAATCATGTTATTAATTTATAAAATAACCATAATCATATTTATAATATCACATATGACTATATTATAACATTTTACCACCAATTTGTTAATAATATTTCATTATTTTCATTGTTTCGGGTGTTAATTGCCTTATTTTCTCATGCACATTTTTCATGAAAGTTATAGTTCTTATTCATAGGATATATAAATATATATCATAAAAAGAATTATAATAATGTTATAAATATCATATTTACTCATTAGATATATTTTATAACAATTTATTAAGGTCGGACATGGAAAATGAATCGCATCGTTTCTTGGAGATGGTTGGTTGTACGTATGCATGAGCGACAATATCATTCCCTTAATGGGTTAAATGGTAAGTGGGTGATATATTAATTTAAAATAATAGTTATAATGTCATATATATTTTACATGTTCTTTAATTTTATCCTTATTATATTCTATGTAAAGCATAATTGAAAAATGAATCACATCACTTCATGAGTCGTTAGTCTGCCATACACATGAACGACGTTATCGTATTTGAAAAAGAATGAAACATAAAAAGGTATATAAGATATTAAATTTAAATAAATATAATAAAATCAAAAATATTATATTCACTTGTTAAATCCATCAATATATCCGTCCTCGAAAGCCGGATATGGAAAACAAACTACATCTGTTTGTGAGGCAGTAGTCTACCGTACATACGATCCATGATTGTGTTTCCCATTTGATGGAAGTAGAGATGGATAAATATTATGAAATCAACATAATAAAATGTCATTATATGTTATATAATGGAGATATTATAATGTGATTTTTAATAAATAATTTAAGGTGTAAAAATAAGAAAGAAAATAAAGGAGCTTTGTTAAGATAATTAGCTTTTCTAGGAGAAATCTTCTTTTGATATACTCTTAAGGAACCTAGGTATGGTCTTTATGGAGGAAACTATTCTATAAAATATGTATATTGATGTTGGTTAGATAATATGTTAGGTTATGTTCTAGAAAAATGGCTTGAGGGGTGTGAATAAGTGAGGGGAGGGAGTGCCGTTTTTAATGTAGGGAAACAGAACCCTCTTGGAAATGACATCAAAATTTACCAAATGAATCCAAAATAATAAATTTATTTACATGAAAAAATATTAACATTAAACCTAGATTCAAAATATATATGGTTAAGGTGGAAATATGTCTATAAAGTAATATTTTTTCCAAGTTTTTAGGTCATTTTAACCATTATCTTCTTAGTTTAACCCCACAGTAAACCCATATTTACCTTAACCACGGTATTTTTTTATGTTTTCACAATTAATTTTGGTAAAAAAATTAAATAGAAAATATTATATAATATAAATTAATATTATTCTAAATATGGAATACATTTTTCCTAATTCAATTTATAGAATTGAAAAAATTTAATTTAAAATTTATCCCACAGACTCGACGTGAATACAAATTTTCAAAGATAATGTTCAAAAGTTTATAAAGTTTTTATAATGAAATTTAATATAAAAAATTATTTAAATTATGTAAATTGGATTAAATGATATATATTCTAACTTATTTTACTTGAAAATCAATTAAAAATAAAATTTAAATTTATAAGTAATATAAATGAAAAGGCAATTTTTTAGTAAAAAGTGGTATTTTTCACTAATCATCGAAAAATGAAAAATTTCCATAAAATCCAAATAAAATACCAAAAGATTCAATTAATATGATTATTTTAAAATTTTAGTTCATTTTGTCTATTAAATTTTCAAAATATTTCAAAAATTAATTTTATCACAAGTGCGCAAGAAGCGAAAAACAATTTTCTTTAAAAAATATTTTTTCAGAAAACATTTCTTTTTCTGTAAAATGATTATTATTTTATTTTTTAGTAAATATATATACATTTATTTTATTTTATACATGTATAAATAATATAATTTTCTTAATGTAGTTATTTCTATTCATTCCCACCAACTTAACAGCTAGGTTATGATGGTCATGTTTAAATAATATTTTAATAAAGTATTTTCATTTTAACCAAGAATTGCATGCTTCATAGGTTATCAAAGAGAATGTATTTATTAAAAACTAAATATATCATAAAGTATCAGGATGTTAAATTCTCTTCTAATATTTGTGTTTAATTTCATACACACTATTGAACATGATGTTCCTATTTTAAAATATTGGGGTGTTGTAGAAAATGAGGTTGGTGATTTGATGAATGAAAATTGGGAACAAAATGAAATTGAAGATGCACATAGAAGGAATGTGAGAAATAAAGATAGTATCGAGGATGAATTCTTATGGGATGTATCATTATTTAATTTTATTCTAAACCATATAATTCAATGATTATGTTTAATATCATTCACTTACTCACCCTCTACTGTTTTGTTTTGTATTGAACTAATAATCTTCTTGAGAGATCCTTAAAAAGATCGATAATTCCATGTGTTCTCCTTAGTTAATGGGTTAGAAAATTACTCAATCGAGTGAATAAAAGTACTCACATGCCTAACATAAATCACATACCATTCTTCCTTTAGAAAAAAATTACTCCACTAGTATGAAGTATGGCCTGAATAGAGGGAGAAATTAAAGTTCAATAGTTTGAATAGTTTAACACTATTAATGAAATTTAGAGTGACGACCTTCTTATCCCCACTAAACCTCCACTATCATACTAGAATAAGATAGGATATAGATTGATAAATAAATGCATAAATTTAATAACTCCACTATGATTCCCCTAAAACCACCCGTAATGTGTTATTTCTCCATGATCATGTAGATTAAGATCACTAGGATGTCATAGGGGTGAGACACATAAAGAAATTAGCAGATAAAATAAGAATAATATGATGAAAAAATAATATATCATGATTTAGAATTAAAATGTGGAGGATTATAATAAATATGAAGCTAATAGAGCATTGTATGAAGTCCAATGTTCAGATTCAATAGGGTAGCATGGATTGGGTTATATCTCATCAGACTAGTAGTAAGGGAAATTATTAAAATAAGCATCTTTGGTGAACTCAGGTGATCATCTTTGTGCTCAGTGAACTTTACAAAAAACAGATCAATTGGTTTTGGCTTTGATTTATCATCAATAGCCTAGGCTTAAGAATCTAGTTCTATAATTAGGGTGAAGATAATTTATCATGGAAATTTTTGATTTAGTGTGAGTTGTGTCATATATTGATCTTCAGTTCATGCGTGAGTTAGGGGTATTCGGTCAAAACATTGTAGGACTAAAAATTCTTTGGGAAATTTATATTTTTCATCATCTTCCATCATCCCTGGTCTTAATACCCGAACTCATTGGTTGAAAATTGAGGTTGGGTTGGCTATGTTGTATGCTTGATTCTTAGATGAGGATGCATGAAGAGGGTTATGGTCACAGTCGAATGAAATGATATCTCACAGTCAAAATAATGGAAAGTAAAAGGTTTTACCATAAAGGTGGGTCATGGTTGAAGTGAATTCATAGTAGTAGGATATTTACCTTCTCATGGAATAAAGGGGAATTACAATAGTAGAAACACAACCACAAAAAAAATTATTGTGGTAGAATTTTTTCAACTCTTCACAGCATCAGTAGGGCCAGGGAATGGTAACAGTAGGGGTAGAGAATGGTAGAAATGAGGGGAATAATAATAGGTCCTTTTGGTATAATTACCAAGGTTATATTCAGAATATCAAATCTGATCCCTCACACATGCACAAATATTTTTTATATCTCATGGTCACAGTTCCATGGTCACACACATGCACATGGTCGTAGATTTCCAAAAAAATTATTTCCTGTACAAATCACCTAAAAATTTTTTTAGTGAAAACCTTTTCCAATTTAATTTTAAATTAATATAATAAATTAAAAAGTTAGAAAATTATCATTTACCATATTAAACTCAATTATCCAAAAACATTATTCCCAAATTCAATTCACAATTCTTTTTAAATTTATTTAAATTTATGGATTTCATTAAATTTAAAAATGAATAAAATAATTAAAACTCATTAATAAATCCATTTAAGCATACTAATTAAATATTCCTAAAATTTATTAAAATTGTTTCAATTAAATATGTTTTAATTAAATTGGGGGTTAAATTCAAAGAATGTAAATTAATTTTTTTTGAAAATTTCAACTCACATAACTCTACAACACTTAAAATATTTCACTCATCGGCACTTTTATAATGTAATTTAAAAAATTTGAAATATTTTAAAGTATTTAAAAATTCTCAAAATTCAAAATATATTTTTAAAAGTAAATTCACTTCTAAAAAATAAATAAATGAAATGAAAATATATACTCAATTCAGTTCCAAACAACCAATTGAAGTGTGAGAATGACTTTTTGTGTTCTTTCCACAAAATATTTGGGCATGATTCCTATATATATTTAATTTTGAAGTAATAGAATACTTATATTCACATAAAATACAACCTTCAAAATACATCCAAATATAGTTCATGACTTACCTCACATGAATTTCAATGTAACTCTTCTCTCAAGAGAATTTATTTATATAGAGAGATACTCATACTTGGGAAATGAATATTTACTATTGTCTTTAGAAAATCATAATTTCTCCATGTTGTGAATTATGAAAAACATAATCAATCATGAGGGCATTGAAATAGTTGTTTTGAGGATCAGGGTTGTTGGAAAAGTGTTTAATATCATCATGAATAGAAAGAGGAATGTCTATCTCTTTTAATTATAGTTCATAATATTCCAAGTAAAAAATCAAAAAATACATCACAAAAAACCCTTCAAGATGTGACACTCACACTCCCCTTATTTTCATTCTTTTAACATGGACAAGGGTCATGAAATTGAATCCAATAAATGTCCCATCCTTAATATTATTTTTTTGTATATTAATATACAATTCTTTAGAAGTATAATTTTTTAACTTTCATATAGTGAATATTTATTCATGTAAATTTGTTAATTATTTTCATAAATCAAATAAACAAGAATAATTATTTTTACAAACTCATCATTTTTCACATTTTTATATACATTTTTCTTTTATTCTCATTTTAGGAGAGTAATATGATAAAATTAAATATACAAAAAAGTGAACCATTCCCATTTCCCTCTTTCAACTACCCCAAAATGAATACTCACACTTCTCATATTCTCCTTAGCATGTAATAATTTCTAGATAATAACACATGTAAGCACATCTCATCAACACTTAAACTAGAATTAATCATGAAATTTTATCTTAGAGAGAGGGTAGGTAAGGGATAATTTGAATTAAAATGTAGCCTAAACCTATAATTCCATTCATGGTTATCTAAGGTATTAACATGGATCAATGTTCAGGGTAGGACTTAAGGAAAAATGAGGGGATTTCCAATAAAATGCCTCAATCATATTGAAAGTATCTCATGTGTTCTCAATATTTGACATAGAATAAACACAAATTATGGTTTATAAAAAATATCAAGTTTCTCTCAATAAGTTAGGGTAATAGAATGATGATGTTAAAAAAATTCATAAACCTATTAGGATTTGAATTATTGTTTAATTATTCACTTGTAGATTTTAGACTTGAATTTATAGTAAAAAATCATGAAAATTCTCACAAATCATAACCTAAGAAAACAAACCCACTTCAAAAATCATTTGGTATTTAAGGATTTAATAATTTATTCAAGATTCTAACAAATCACTTTGAGTTCAAAAATGTATTATGTTTTCGAATAAATCTCAATGAATGTTTGAAAAACTCAAAAACCACACAAAATACTTATACGTAGAAGTTTTTTAAAATTGTATTTTGTTGTTGTTTTTTTTAAAATAGAATTGATAAAAATGAAACAAAGATGCAGGAAACAGAGAAACAAATGTAGCTAATAGTTATTTACTTTCCCCATAGTTATTTTTCACTATAAACTCAATGATATTTATTAATTATCATAACATTTACAAGTTGAAAATAAGTAGTACAACGTGTAAAAATGAGTTTCATTGAGGGATTTCACCTATAAAAAATTATTCCTTGCATATAAAACCTTAATAATATATGATTTTTTATTAATTTTGATTATAATGTTCTTAAAGATGGTGTTGGAGCTTATGTCCACTCATTCCCTTCATAGAAAAATGAAATACTTAGCATTTTATTGAACATTAAAAGGTAAGAACAAAAGGTATATGAAAATTAAATAGTAGGTAAAAGAATACTAGGTAAACCCCCAAAGTGGTGCTGAAATTTGTTCTATCCATATCCATAAAACATTAGAATTAACCCCAATTAGTCTGAGGATGTGGTTTGTGTGATAAAATCCACCATATTCTTTTCCTTACAAAGTAGCCCAACTTTACTTTTACTTAGATCCCCCTTGAAAAGAATTCATCATTTCCACCCCTCATCAGTGTAATGTTCTTTGTAGGGTTAGGGTGGTGTGGTGATATATTAGGTCTCCTTAGATTCATCTGGTGTAGTTTTGGCATCTTCATCTAGTGGAACCTCCACTTATGTTGCTTGAATAAGTTTTAATAAGGGAGAGTCAATAATTATTTCAAATCAAATAAAATCAAAGAAATTTAAATTTAGGTCAAAATATTCCTAATAATATGTTAAATATTTTTCCTCTATTTCTTCTTGATAAACCACTTGGATGCCCTCTTCTACTGTGCCTCTCTCTATTTGATATTCATGGTTAAGGTATTAGTTTCTTCACTATAGGTCCCAAATATTATTCTTCTTTAAACACTTCTTGAGTGGACTTGTATTCACTATCCATAACTGGTTATAAATTTTATTCTTCAATATGATCATTATTCTAGTCTGTAACAGGTTTTAAAATCACTGGTATGCATTATTTGACTTCTTATATATTGGAATTTAGTATATTGTCAAATAAATCTTCATATATATATGTTTCTTCATTCTGTACCACCACTTCTTTAATTAACGACTGAAATTTCTCTTATAGGGTGGCTTCCAACAATTTATCTTCGTCATCACTTGAGAAGGGAATAAATTGAGGTAATTATATGAAATTAAAACTATGGAGATTAGAATATAATTAGACATGTATCAACATATAATTAAATGGATCTAGTCTAGTGGTATCCCCCTCTTTGATCTCAACATACATGTCATTCTCCAAGTGTAATTCCACTTCAATGTTTTCTTGTGTGAATGGGGGAGGTAGTGGGAATTAAAATTTTTCTTCAAATATGAGCTCATCCACATTATTTTCATTATCTAGTCCCTATAACCATCTTTCTGATTTTTATTCTACAATATAAGGGAGTTCAGAATATAGTTGAGTTTTAGTAAAATTAGATAAATAAAAGTTTGAATAAGAGACTCCCTCAATAGTTTCAACTTTTAATTTCTTTTCCGGGTACATGAGATTTGGGTAAATGTGTTCAATGGAAAATAGTGTAATATATTCTTCTTATAAAAACTCTCCCCACACCTATTCTATATCCTCTTGATAAAATACCATAGGAATTAATTCTTTAACTTCTTGTTTTTTATTTTGTTCCATGGGTTCTTAGATGGTTGTGGTTATTGAATTTGACATGTCCCTCAACTCTTTTATTTTTTCTTTATGTAGTTTCTCTTTCACTTAAAGGTGATTTATCATAGAGGATAATCTCCGAATCTCCTCTAGAATATGATCAATTTTTTTATGGTGTGAGGCCACATAATGTTAATGTTATCTTGTTCTATTCAAGTAGTATATTCCATCCTCCCACCCATTAGTATGAACTGAAGGTTTTTTATGGTGTTTCCAACGAAAATTAATCTCTGGGGGTACCTATTAGAATCTAAAATAATAATAGAATTGGTGATCTATTATTATAAAATGTACACCCTATATATCTATTGACTACTCCATGAATATCGCATCATCCTCAAAATCCAACTCTTCTTGATAAATGACATGGGATTCGGTGTGAAGATACCATCACAGTTGTGACACATAGAAGACATCATGGATCTTATCTAAACATGTTGGAAGCACCATTTGATACACCAAAAAACCAACATAATCCAAAAACTCAAAGGGTCCCATGAAATGGGGACAAAGATTACTCCCCTTACCAAACCTCTGATATCCATGATGAATAGATTCCTTTAAGGACACATGGTCTCCCACTATAAACTCCAAGGGCCTCCTCTTGTAATAGATATAAGACTTTTTCTAGTCCTATACTACCTTCATCCTCCCATGAACCACTTTATCCTTATCACTCATCCTTTACACCACATCAGAATCTGGAACTGAAGACTCCATAACCGTATCCCAACATAATGGACAGAAAAATGGCCACTCATAAAAAGACTAAAATGGGTCCATGCTAGTGGATGAGCAATAGTTGTTGTTTTAGGTGAACTCAACCAAGGGAATATTGTTTTTCCAAGATCTTCCAAAGTCCAAGATACATTCCTACAATATACCCTCAAAAATCTGGATGGTCCACTCCATCTTCCTATTCATCTAAGGGTGGAAAAAGTGATGAGATGTAACTCAGTACAAAAATCATGATGAAATTTTCTCTAGAATCATGAGGTAAAATTAGAATCCTAATCTAAGAAAATGAACCTTATAACTCCATGAAGCCACAAAACCTCATGTACATACCTTCTTTCCAAGACATCCGTATATCCAGACTCCTTGATCACTAGGAAGTGATATTACTTCATCAACTAATCTATGATTACCCAGATAGAATCATTGTAAAAACCCTAACTATAGTATCCCAGAGTTGGTGACTTACTTTATTAAATTGGTACTAGGAATAATAATTTCCATTCCAAAGGACTGGATAGTTTATTAGCTTTGGAAAACCGGATATAAAGATACGATTTACATTACAACTTTAAAATAAATACAACATAGAAACTCCTTTGGAAACAAACTTATTCTACTAGATTATACCTGAATGATAGTCATAATATAAATGTGGGAAAATAAAACATAGTAAAGGGGTGATATATGATTCTCATTAATTGTATGAAATATATTGGAAGCAAACATAAATAACATGTCAAGGTTAATAACAAAAAATACATACCATGAAAACATAA
The DNA here is from genome assembly GCA_963277665.1 of Viscum album. Lineage (NCBI taxonomy): Eukaryota > Viridiplantae > Streptophyta > Magnoliopsida > Santalales > Viscaceae > Viscum > Viscum album. The sequence goes on along the minus strand of OY728155.1, from coordinate 1,138,107,771 downwards.
TCTTGAGCAAAATATGGTAAGAATAAGATATGATGTAGTAATAAAATATATATAATAAAATGAGAATGAAACTTAAATATGTATATTATACTATTCAAATAATAACATCGATTATAAATAACTAATCTCATAATAATGGAATTCATAATGCAGGACATCATAAATTGTAGGTTCTGGGTGCAACGGAAGCATGTTATGGGTCATGCCTAAATTTTCTTTTTGTCATGATTGGTCATTAATATGAGTGACTATAAACTGAAAGAGGATAATTTTCATTGTTTATATTATAATAATCATGTGATTTATCAATAATAAACACCATTTTAGTACATTTTACACATTGAACATTATTTCATATTATAATTGTAATTCCTTCTTAAAATACAATATTATATGGTAAATTTTTGAACACCCTATAAAATACCCAATGATCTTGATTTTATTTTAATATTTTACTTTTAGGTTTCTAATTACATTGGGAACAATTTATATTTTTTGAGTACTTGAATATTCACATTAGAAGACCACCAAAATGGGCTTTCATGCCAACACATTCTGGGAAAAGTAAACTGGACATCATCCCAATAAAGAGACTGTAGCATCCAAGATACAAGCCTATTGATTATAATAATTTAACTAAATATATATTACATCATGAATAACATTTCATAAAATAGTTACAAGATCTAATTAAAATTTTTTAATGGAGTTCCAGGAAACCCAGTTTGGAAATAAAATTATGGTCTAAATTTGGTGGCCCATAAAAATATCCCACCATTTTATACATATCTCATAAACCATAAACGATTTTGGGATTAAATTTTACATAATGTTAGGATACATCCGGATATTAAATTTCTTATTCTATTTCCCACTACAATTAGGCCATTTAGAAGCACATTTATGCACCTATGTTTTATAGATACAAGGTGGATGTCATTTCGGGTCAAGGGTGGAAAACTCTTAATTCCACAAACTTTCCAACACCCTAGGCCTACCATACTCAAGTGGGAAGACTTAGACTATTAGGGCACGACCTAAGTCTCTTGAAATGCCTATTTAAGGTATTTTTGGTGGAGTAGTTTATCATCATTGGTGCTTTCTTTCATTGTAATGTTATGCTGCAATTTTGTTGTCTCAAGTTTGTCTTTCACATATAAGTTGTTCTAATTCATCTTAGTTTATTAATAAAAGTTCTTCTTATCCTATTATTTTATTATTATTAATATAACGTTGATATTTTTGGCTCATGGTGTGAATTTATTCACACGAAACCTTGTGAAATTATCACACAACGGTGGAGTGATCGTTATTTCATTGTCTTTTTTTACTTCTTCAATTCTTCCCTCATGACTCTACTTTCCGCTTCCATTGAAACCATAGCATCAATGGAGGGATAGCCCACTTGTGGGTTGATCCAAGGGAGTATAAAGGGGTTGTATTAGATGTTATTTCACACTCCATTAATGTCTAATCACTTCTTTTAATTGAGAATTTTGTTTGAATATCTTTAAACTCCTTCGTCCTTGTTGAATTTATAGTCACACACTTCAAGTGCTAATACGGACCTTTACCTTGGAGTGCTAAAAACTTTGATCCTTCAAGTGTATGAGTGATTAGTATTAAGTTTTTTAGGTATTAAACTAGTAAGTGATGATGTTTTTTGATCTTATTAAATGAACCCATCTCAAATATAAGAAATTGAAATAGTTGAAAAAGGAATGCATCCAATCCACCCCAAGTAATAACCTACGATCAAATCATTATTTGAAATTGAATTTACTTTAGTCTTTTAGCATTCACATAAACCCATATAAAATAAACCCAAGTTGTCCACTTCATATCCAAAATCAGTCCATAGAATGTGTGTGTCTATAGGTTTCTTCTTAGGTCTCTGAGGAATCGAAAACCCAAGCTGTTGTACATTTTACTGCTTAACCCTAAAAACTTGGGTAAATTTAGGCGATACCAATGAGATCTACCTGATGATAAATTCCGTGATCAATATAATAGAATCAACAAAAACAGACAATGGATAAAATTCCTAAACCAGAGAGAGGATCATAAAATATTATTTATAATTAATTTAATAAATGAAAGGATTACTTGTTTTAATTATTTCTTTATTTATGGATATGAAAACATATCTATGTTGTTTGGTTATTGTGTTGTAGGAATCAAGAGTAGATTCCCTCTAGTGATAATTCACATGTGTTCCAAAAATCATAGAATGTCTCTATAGAAACCTCTCGGTGCTAGCAAGATAGATCCAATCACTTGCATAGTTCTCCTTTGATCACCTCAAGAACTACTTCCAAATTATTCTCCTTGATCTCTATTGTATTAAGATTGGGAGGTGGAGGAATATTTCTCTCTTTTCTTAGGAGCATTCTTGTATAAGGGATCTCTCTATGACTTGAAAGGATTATCCAAATCTATTGTGCACAACCAAACAAATGAATTGGCTCTATGAGAAAACAATATAATTGGGCTTATATATTGCTAGGGTTAGAAATAAATAATCACACAAGTGCCCCTTATTATTTATTTAATCCATTAAGAAACCCCATGTCTATAACAATAATAATATTATTATTTCTCTACATGCGGTTAACTTATGAATTAAAAATAAATATTATCTATTCAAATAATATTCAATATATATTATTTCTCACTGGTCCATTTAACTCAATCCATCATTCCTCCATAATATTTATCAGTCCTTGAAAAAATGACTATTTATTTATTAAATAAATATCACCATTTTATTCTATAATAAATAAATGAATATTATATTCACTAAATATCAAATAAATATTTATTAAATATTCTGCTCACATTATATTCTCTCAAATAAATGGTGATAGAATATATGTGATCAAGAAAAAATGAATAATTTTTAAACCATGTGTGGTAATAATATTTATTCAACTTGTTAAGTAATAAATAATATTATATATCATTTAACTGATATTCTGGATACACTTTGTGTAAGACACTCTAGGCCTCCTTCTCAATGGAATTAGGTGAACCATCATAATGTCCATGGTTAGCATCTAGCAGCATGCAAAGGCACCCATAGAGAAATAATTTAATGACACAATGTCATAATACCTCATATGTATGCTTACTGTGTAATATAATCCCTTTATCATGATATATCTAATCAATAAGGTTTCATGTCAGTGTCGTCAACCTATATGCTTGATGTATCTTTCCTTGACTTCCTAGAGATTGAACTTGCCTATAGAACACCATGGCCATGGATTTATTTAGGTTATATCATTTCCAGAAAAGGGACTAAGATATCAACTTCCATTAAAGAATAGATGGGAATAATCCTTTCTCACATTATTCATTAATGCAATATTACTCATGACACACCCAACATATCATATCTCACTGTGAACATCTGTCATCATAGTTTTCATCAATAAATCAAATTATGATACTCATAATAAAAATTAATAATAAACTTAATTTATAAGGATAAATACAAATTTTCTTAGATAAGATTATCAAATTACACATATAAATTTGGATTTCCTACTATAGGGTCTCGTTCTCATAATATCCTACACTGGATATTACCATGGGCATACAACATGAGAAGTTACATTATATTCCTATGAGTATCCACCCTTGATAGTATGTATCATTTGTGTCCCTAAAATTATATCATCTAGATATAGAACATATATTTAAGAATAGTGTTGTAGTACTTATGGGTTCTCATCATAGCGGCGAACTACTATGACCTTTTAAAACGACGACTACTCTTAGAACATTATCACATACTATGTTACATAGAATAAAAATAATTATGTGATAAAAAGACTATTAATATTCAAAACTATGAATATAGGTTGTCATAAAGTACACAGAAGTTTTTTTTAGGGAACCAACTCCAACAGACACCCACATGCACTGGAGACAACTGCGAACAACCTTCAGTATGTTAGCTCTCATATGATAATTATACTTATACTAAGATAGGCCTTTATTCAATAGGTCCTATATATTATATTTTTTGGGTACTCTACTTACTTTAACTTCACCACTCTGATAAAATTTTCTCAAGAGGTGATACTTTTACAATTTGTGCTTTTTCTGTTGATGTGACCTTGTCTCTTTTTCAAGATCCACCACTGTAGTATTATCACAATAAAATGTGATATTTTTTTACTTATAGGAACCACATAATTCTCCTAGACAATGTTAAATATCCAAATAGCTTCCTTGGATACATCATAAGCCTCTATATACTCACACTCTACTGTATAATCAGTGACAACTAGCTGCGTTGAACTCTTCCACCTCACAACTCCTTCATTGAGATAGAAAACATATACAGACTATGAATTTAGATCATTATGATATTTGTGAAAACTAAAATCATTATAACCCATATTGGATGGCTCCTCATCTCCTTCATACATTAGTAACATATCCTTAGTTCTTCTAAAATACTTAAGTATTTCCTTAACATTAGACCAATGTTGTTCTCCTGGATATGCTTGATATTTTTCTACTATTATCAATTAATAGGAAAGAACAATTATATTACATAACATGGAATACATGATTGATCCTATCACAGAAGAATATTGGATATTACTCATTCTCTCTTTCTTCTGTTGTGTCTCAGGATACATTTTCAGAGAAATATGTAAAGCATGTGAAACTAGAACCGATCCCCTCTTGGATTTTTTCATAATAAATATCTTTAGAATCTAGAAAATATATGCACTTTGAAAAAGTCTAATAATCTTCTTGGATCTATCATGAATAAAATTGATCCCTAGAATATAGGCCACTTCACCTAAGTCCTTCTTGGATAAACACTTATTTAACCAGTCCTTAACAGAATGCAAGACTGTTATGTCATTTCCAATAAGTAATATTTCATCAATATATACTACTTAGATAATAACTATATTCCTAATAAACCTCTTTTAAACACACATCTCACATTCATTCTTAATGAAAGAAAGTTATTTTATGGTTTCATCAAATTTAATGTTCCATGTCTTGGATTCTTACTTCAATCCATAAATATATCTCTATAACTTGAAAATCATTTTGTCATCACTTGGAGTCACAAAACCTTATGGTTATGTCATATAGACATCTTTCTAAAGGTTCCCATTAAGGAATACAGTTTTGAAATCAATCTTCTAAATCTCACAATCTTGGTAAGAAACTATAGAAAGTATAATTATGATGGATTTAAACATGGAAACTAGTGAAAATGTTTCATTGTAGTAAATTCCTTGACATTTTTATACCCTTTAGACACTATATTTTCTTTATAGGTATTTACATTACCTTTTATGTCTTGTTTTCTCTTGAATTCCTATTTAAAACCAATATGATTTACATCAACTAGCACATCCATTAGAACCCAAACTTGGTTCTGATACATGGAATCCATTTTAGAATTCATGTCTTCTTTCCATCATGTAGCTTCTAAGATTTTTACTAACTCTTTATAAGATATAGGTTCATCATTGTCAACCAATAATGAGTCACCATCTTTTGTGACAAGAAAACTATATCTATATGGTTCTCTTACCTATTTTTTTCTCCTATGAAATACTTGTGTTTTAGGAACTACTTCTTCCACGAGGACCTATGTAATCTTTTCTTGTACCAAATATTGTGTATATGCATAATCAACTACATCAAAGTAAATCTTTCTCCCACCATCCTTTTGGGGATGTGCTACCTATCAAGAAATATGGATTTTTTGGAAATAATCAATTTCTATCATGAGTGGTTTTATAGGTATTATCCCTTTGTTTCCTTAGGATACCCTATAAAGATATGCATTGTGCCCCGAGGTTCAAGTTTGTTCCCCGATAAGGAATTAAAAATTACTCAAAACCCTATACATGTGTATGTAGCAAAACAAGTTTATTTTCAATCCATAATTTAAATGGAATTCCATTTGATGCTTCAGTTGGTACTCAGTTTAATGTTTATGCCATATTTTTTAATGCATATCCCCAAAAGGATAAGAGAAGATATGCATGAATCATAATCAACCATACCATTCCTAACAAGGTATGGTTCCTCTTTTCACTATCACCATTCCATTGTGGTGTGTAAGTTTTATTGAGTTTAGATAGAATCTCAATCTCTTGTAGAAAGTTGAGAAACTTTTGGTTAATATATTCACCACCTCAATCCATTAAAAGCTTCTTTATCTTCATTCCAAGATGATTCTCTACTTCATTATTGAATTCTTTGAATTTCTCAAAGTACTAGGACTTATAACTCATCAAGTAGATATATCCATATCTACTAAAGTCATCAGAAAATGTAATGAAGTAATAATATCCACCTCTAGCTTCTATTGGTAATAGAATATACAAATCACTATGTACCAATCCTAGAAGCTCTATGGCCCTTTCATCCTATCCACCGAATGGAGGTTTTATCATTTTTTCTTATAAACAATCATGACATATTTCAAGTGGTTTTAGCTTAGATGAGTCTAAATAACCATCTATACAGAGATTTGTCAAGAATTTCTCGTTTATATGACCATGATGATGATGTTATAGTTGGGTGTTATATGAGTTGTGTGAACATGATTCATTATCAAATTACAATACTTGGTTTCCATAATTTAATATATAAAACCGTAATTTAAATGATTCATACCATAGAATATATTGTCCTTATAAAATAAAAAAACTTTTATTTCCAAACATGAAAATAAATGTAACGCCCCGACCCTAGTTGCCTAGAGTCGGTGCATTATTACATAACATTGGCATGATCACAAGAAAGATCAAATCTCGAAAGACCGATTGGTTTAGTAGCCTTGGAAACACTAGATATATTCATAAGTTTTACATTACATCATAAAATGAAAAACTACTACAACAACATAATGTTTCCATAGTCCACACTATAATCCCCTCATAATATCCCTGCAGGTCATTCATAATTTACTTCTTCACTTCCTGGGAAAAATAAAACATAGAAAAGGGGTGAGCTCAAATGCCCAGTAAGGATAACAATATAGCGGAAACTTTCATAAATAAGAATAAACATTTAAGGAAATGTATAACTAAAACAACAGCCTTTTAAACTTGAACTTTTAACATAGTATGGCATAAATAAAATTAGATAATTCCATTTACTTATTCACATGGATATTCTACTAATCGAATAATCACATGCAAAATCAATAACCACTTTCATAATGTTGGAATGCATAATGCTAAACTTTAATTACTTTTCAAGGCCTTGTCCCAAGACCTTGGGGCTAACTGTAACTGGAACCCAACCCGGAGTGCCTCTAATAACCGGACACCAACCCGGAGTGCCTCTAATAACCGGACACCAACCCGGAGTGCCTCTAATAACCGGACACCAACCCGGAGTGCCTCTAATAACCGGACACCAACCCGGAGGGCTTACTTTTACCAGTCCCTAACCTGGAGGGATTACTTTTACCAGTCCCCAACCTGGAGGGCTTACTTTAACCAGTCCCCAACTTGGAACATACTTGTCCAACACATTCATATGAAGTAAAGATTGAAATATAACATAAAAATTCTTATTGGAACTAGCATACGAAATGTCAATACTTTCACCATAAACTATGAATGGTATAAAAATAGAACATCCACAGTCAAACATATCACAAAACCTTCAAAACAATATAGAAGTTTTGTATCATAATAAATCAACTTCAAATAATCTTAAAACCCATCAAAGGATGTTGACATAGATGATATCAAAATTCTTTTTAAAGAAATATCTCCTTTTATTTTGAAATCATTTAAGATCCATATAAAATCAAACATTTTCTTTGAAAATAATCTTATAAGCTTTTAAGGGAAGCTTTGACGATTTTATAACGGCGAAAAATAACCGCACCTGCCGTATAAGTTAAAAAAAACATTCTTATCTTAATTCTGTCGAAAAGGTTAAAAAGCACCTTGTTTGGAAAACGATGGAAAGATTCCCTTATAAACCTCTTATAAAAAGTCAAACAAGGGTATAAATGACTTTAACCCATATTCTTTTAAATATTAAAAATGTTTTGAAATACATTTTGAAGAAACATGGATGTGGAAGATAACGAGATCTCAGTAGATTATTACGTATAAACAACCTCGGATAATGAAGAGATTGTGAAATAACCCTTACCATTTTGGTAACTTATGAAACATACAACCCATGAAAGAGGTATCATACAATGAATATGTAAGTACACATAAATTAGAGTGTATTACACAAAGAATATAATTATGGGCAGTACATACACCACACAAAAGGTAATGGTGGCAATATGGCATGAATCTCACGGGAATAAGGAGTGAGATGAAAACCCCTTACCACGTTAATCAACTGAGTCATATGGCCAAAAGTTAATAACCACCAAATTATTTACAGAATAACATGAATATGATAATATATATCAAATGCCAGTACACAATACACCACTTTCAATAATTTAGTGGCGAATAATGGAAATCTCACGGAATTGAATGTGAGATAAGAAAAATCCCTTACCTTGTACTTTTCCTTGGTTGGGGTAGGTTAACCTCCTGTATAATGGTGAAATAATTGTTATTAAATTACACAAGAATCATATACATTAATATGATATCATATATGTTCTTTTAACATTGCTTTATTAATAATATCTTAGTATTATCGTCGTTTCGGGTGATAATCGATTCGTTCTTCTTAAATGTTTGGTTACGTAAGACATGTTTGTAATGGATAGATTATATCTTATTCATAATCAGAATGATATTAACATTATTTTTAACCCTAAAATGAGAATAATACTTGAATGGATACGATGGAGGATGGATCTCACCGCGTTCGTGGAGACGGTAGTCCGTACGTACGCACGAACGCTACTTCCATTTAATTTTTATTTTAAAAGAATTGAATCCAAATGATACATAGGTTTATTACTATTCCAGTATAATATAATATTTTATATATGTTACTTAAGTTCATTAACACCATCCTTTATACGTTCCATGTGTGGTATGAACGAGTCATATCATTTTAAGGGGGCGGTAGTCCGCACTTCCTCAAATGAAATTATCGTATGTATATACAACATGAAACGAATAATGGTATGAAATAAAATGGAATTACAGAAGCTTATATATAAAATATATATCATTAATATCATATTTAATTATAGTGCCATCATAATGGCCACCATGATAGGCGGTAAGATGTATTTGAACAATCATCGTTTCGTGAGGCGTTAGTTTTCCATCCACAGAAACATTAAGTTCATCATCCATTAGATGGAGTTGTGTGTATGTGTAGTTTTAATCCTTCTTATAACAACATCCTAGTATATTGAGGATACTGGTGTTGTTACAAAAGAAAGGAAATAAAAAGATTTTGGGGGCTGGAGAAGCAAAATAAATGAAAATAATTTAAGACAAATCGTTACCTTTAATTTAGGTAACTCACTTTGGTTGGAACCAAATGACTTCTTGAAATGCTTTCTGCCTAAGGGGAAGCTTCAAGGAGGAGGAGAGGGATGTGGGGAGCTTAGTTGGGCAGAGTTTGGACGAGCCAAGTGGCTTGAGATGTGTGAGGAATGAGTAGAAGTGGTCTCCTTTTATAAGGGAGAAGAGGGGCTCTTTAGGAAAGAGTGAAAGTATTACTTTATAATATAATTATATTCGGTTTATAATGGTCCAAAAATCATTTAGGTCGAAGATAAGATGACTCATATTCTAAATAACATCAACCAATAAGAATTGGACAGGTTTTAGATAATATTTTAATCATTATAATATTATTTATTTAAATGATTTATTAATGAGGTAAACATTGCATCATTATTGTGTCATTAATAATTTAAATTATTTGATGTCTAAAAATTATAAATAAAATATCATTATGTAGGAAATCTTTTTATATTTCTAATGAATATTTATAATCGAAAATCCAACATGTATAACCCTATGTAAAAATTGTTCTTCTAAAATATGTAAGCTTATACCATTTTTATTTTTATTTTAACTTTATTAATATAAAGTGTCCCTACCACATACAAGTGGATCCAAGGGGTCCCAAAATTGACCCAAGGATGCTCATGGTCGACCATGTATCAACCAATAGGGTTAAGACACGTTTTAGGGTAATTTAGTATTATTATAATATTATTTTATAACCCTTATTTACCGGATTTACCCTTAACCATGGTAAATAAAATATTTACCGCAGTAATTATTCAAAATGTCTAAAAATAAAAGTTACCTATTTACACAATTTGAACATCCTGATTCCAAATATGGAATCCATTTTTCTAAATTCAAAACACAGAATTGGCAGAAATTAATTTAAAATTAATTCCCGCTGTCATAACAAAAAGCGTGTTTTTAAGAGATAATAACTATCAAAAGATTGACAATTGTTTATGTTCGGTTTAATTGTAAAATTATGTCCAATGACCAAAATTATATTAAATGGTAAAAATATATTCTAAATATACTTTAAAACCACTCAAATTCATAATTTATCACTATTAATTATTTTGATTAAAAAAGTTGTTTTTAATTAAAATTTAGTAATTTTTACTATTCATCAAAATATGAAAGTTATCCGAAAAGTACCAAAATTTCACCTTAGGCTAAATTTGATATTCCGAATCCAAAAATGAAGTCCATCTTGAAATATAAAATATATATAATTTCAAAAAATTAAGTATTATTATTCATAACGGCTAGTTTGATCGGTTGTGGTGTGTGTTAAAACTCGAAGTTGCGTACAACACACGCTACTGTTTTATTCAAAGGAAAGTGTACCGTGGAAGCTTGGGATGTTTTATTTTAAATTTTTTGATGTCCCCATTTATTCAAAAAGTTTAAAATATTTTATTTAAAAATGGTTCACTATTAAAAGTTGGTAAAACTACAATACTGAAGATGAATTTGTTCTTACATTATGTCTAAGAAACTCATAATATGGATTCTAAAATTATAAGGATTATATAAAGTTTAAAATTTAGTTAATACTATTCATAACCCTTTTTGAACGGCTTGTTTGGTAAGTCATGGTGCGCTTGAACTCGGTGTTGCGTGTAGTGCAAGTTATTGAATTGTTTTGAAGAAATAACACACTATGAAATCTTGGGGTGTTACATTCTCCCCTCCTTCAATAAATTGCGTCCTCGCAATTTGAAATTGTTCTTCGAAAATAAAAGGTTGAAAATAGAAAATATATTTGTGGGAAAACCCACATCGAAAATTGGTTTACTAAAATTTAGTCTTAATATGAGGAAAAGAGAAATGAAAGAGTCACCACCAAATTATGATCTCGATTAGGAGAACATTGGTGGCATTTAGAGACATATAATTGGAGGAAAAACGTAAATATTTATAGGTAGTGATTGAGGTCATCAATCACAAACAAGTATAAAATTGAGGTCCTTAAATTCATCAATCTATGATGATTTGAAATACCATTGGTTCAACAAAACATAGGGTATTAGGATAACACATTTTTGACGTTTCACAATATCTTAGTTGAAATCCCACATCGAAAAATGAATTAATGAGGCCTCTATTTAAAATAAAGAGTCGAAAGTATGAATATTACCGAAAATAACACATACTAGGGTTCCATGTAGGAAAATATGGATATGGAAGAAAAATCTAACCATCAATTATCTGATGGAGAGTGGTAGAGAACATGGCTATAAAAAGGCCAACAATCCCAAAGCCATAAATTAGTGACGATTTAAGGTACCATCTAGGAAAACATTTTTGTTCTAAGTTGCTTTTCTTAATATTGAGGAATTTATTTATGAGATTGGCTAAGATCATAAGGAGATATACTTACTTTATAATTAGAGTTTTATCCATTAATAAGTTTCTACCACAAACTCATCTTTCATTCTAAAAGATAATAGAATGTAAAAAAAAATTCTATTTACACTATTCGTATAGGGTTCCAAAATAAACGAATTTATAATTCATCTACAAGATATTTTAATAAAAACTACATTATTTAATCCAGGACATCTCGTGGGCCAGTGGTAGGTGATACACCCTTGTCGCCCTTCGGTTGCGGGTTCAAGTCTCACAGCCTTGCCGGACGCGACGGGTTGCCGTCCGACCTCCGGGTTGTCCTTTTATGGCAATCCAAAATAATCCAAACTAGAACTATCCAAAATACTTCTATCCAAACTCACAGTCCAACATTTATAAGTAAGGTAAACATAATGTAGAACCTTTTTACCCCGTAATAGAATATGAATACCTTCATCATGTATTCTTTTAATACACCGAAACATCCTGAATTACCATATTCCTTATTGATTACATTCATGCTCCCTTATTCCATATAGAAAGCTGGATATACTTCATTAATCCAAAAATGTTTTAAACCCCAACAATGATGGAATATACAAATCATTAATCAGTTCCAAGGTAGTCAAGAATATCCAATATAATTTATCCAAAACAATCACATATTATTCCAAAATCACTACCTCAGTATCAGAACTATATTATGATTTATCATTCTCTCAACCATATATTTTCCAAAAATTTATCCTGCTATTGAGTCACTTTTCTTTGTTCCACACAATCTCAAGTCCTTAATGAAATAGTACTGCAGTACAATCCTTATATACTCCATGATTATTGTAACAAGTACATTGTTGATACAACACTCAATTGACATAATCAACATAAGAACTCTAATCATTCCTCTTCATCTGTGGTAGTATCATAACTTGATTATTATCCAATAACATCATTTGCGGCATAGTCTGATGACTGGGACATAGGTTCGCGTAGTGTCCAAACTCCTTGCAAATGAAGCATTGTACATTTAAAACCATTTTCTTACCCTTGCAGTCACGTACTTTGTGCCCTTTTCCTCCACACTTATAACAAACTCCCATTCCTTTCAGGCAAGTTCCAGGGTGTTTCTTTCCACAGTTACCACATATGGGAAAATTCTTCTTTTCCCTTTTCCCTTTATCCATCTTTCTCTCTTCCATCCTTTTCATCTCTTGATTCCCTTCAAAGCCATAGGACTCAGTAAAATCTTTACTTATCTTATCAACACATGATATTATTTCTTCATATGATGATAATACATGGGAGACTATTTCTCTTATAAATTATAGCTTAAGACCATGAAAGATATGATCCTTCCCTCTCTTTGAATCATGTGTATTTCTGGAGTTCTCATTCCTTCTACTGGGCGCCATTTCTAAACAATGGCATAAACTAGATCAGTTTATGAATCAAAATACATAATCCCATACTTATAAAACACTTAACATAAATTGAACTATTTATGGATATAATCCATAATCATAAAAATGTTTTCTTTGAGGAAGTATATACTCATAAACCCTTCATAATTATTTGTAAAGAAAATGAGAGTTATCCTAAGCATATCCCCCGGAAGTGTCGTAACCAAGAGTGCAGCAAGGTCCGTTGTCGTGCACCAGTTCCCGTTCGAGTCTAGCTCAAAGCGGTGTTTTAGGGTTTTACCCCTAGGTACATCTGTGCCAGAGCCGCCTCTACCTGCTCGTATCCAGACAGGGATGTATTGCTCGGAAAACTCACAAAATCTCTACAATACCAAAATTCTAGGAAGTTCTTCTATACTAATCCTCAAAGTTCATCTTAGGTCTACGTGCTCTAATCAGAGTTTATCTAAATCTAGCTTCCAAGGTTTGTACTAAACTTCCTCTGATACCAACTGTAACGCCCCGACCCTAGTTGCCTAGAGTCGGTGCATTATTACATAACATTGGCATGATCACAAGAAAGATCAAATCTCGAAAGACCGATTGGTTTAGTATCCTTGGAAACACTAGATATATTCATAAGTTTTACATTACATCATAAAATGAAAAACTACTACAACAACATAATGTTTCCACAGTCCACACTATAATCCCCTCATAATATCCCTGCAGGTCATTCATAATTTACTTCTTCACTTCCTGGGAAAAATAAAACATAGAAAAGGGGTGAGCTCAAATGCCCAGTAAGGATAACAATATAGCGGAAACTTTCATAAATAAGAATAAACATTTAAGGCAATGTATAACTAAAACAAAAGCCTTTTAAACTTGAACTTTTAACATAGTATGGCATAAATAAAATTAGATAATGCCATTTACTTATTCACATGGATATTATACTAATCGAATAATCACATGCAAAATCAATAACCACTTTCATAATGTTGGAATGCATAATGCTAAACTTTAATTACTTTTCAAGGCCTCGTCCCAAGACCTTGGGGCTAACTGTAACCGGAACCCAACCAGGAGTGCCTCTAATAACCGGACACCAACCCGGAGGGCTTAATTTTACCAGTCCCTAACCTGGAGGGCTTACTTTTACCAGTAACCAACCTGGAGGGCTTACTTTAACCAGTCCCCAACCTGGAACATACTTGTCCAACACATTCATATGAAGTAAAGATTGAAATATAACATAAACATTCTTATTGGAACTAGCATACGAAATGTCAATACTTTCATCATAAACTATGAATGGTATGAAAATAGCACATCCACAGTTAAACATATCACAAAACCTTCAAAACAATATAGAAGTTTTGTATCATAATAAATCAACTTCAAATAATCTTAAAACCCATCAAAGGATGTTGACATAGATGAAATCAAAATTCTTTTTAAAGAAATATCTCCTTTTATTTTGAAATCATTTAAGATCCATATAAAATCAAACATTTTCTTTGAAAATAATCTTATAAGCTTTTAAGGGAAGCTTTGACGATTTTATAACGGCGGAAAATAACCGCACCCGCCGTATAAGTTAAAAAAAACATTCTTATCTTAGTTCTGTCGAAAAGGTTAAAAAGCACCTTGTTTGGAAAATGACGGAAAGATTCCCTTATAAACCTCTTATAAAAAGTCAAACAAGGGTATAAATGACTTTAACCCATATTCTTTTAAATATTAAAAATGTTTTGAAATACATTTTGAAGAAACATGGATGTGGATGATAACGAGATCTCAGTAGATTATTACGTATAAACAACCTCGGATAATGAAGAGATTGTGAAATAACCCTTACCAGTTTGGTAACTTATGAAACATACAACCCATGAAAGAGGTATCATACAATGAATATGTAAGTACACATAAATTAGAGTGTATTACACAAAGAATATAATTATGGGCAGTACATACACCACACAAAAGGTAATGGTGGCAATATGGCATGAATCTCACGGGAATAAGGAGTGAGATGAAAACCCCTTACCACGTTAATCAACTGAGTCATATGGCCAAAAGTTAATAACCACCAAATTATTTACAGAATAACATGAATATGATAATATATATCAAATTCCAGTACACAATACACCACTTTCAATAATTTAGTGGCGAATAATGGAAATCTCACGGAATTGAATGTGAGATAAGAAAAATCCCTTACCTTGTACTTTTCCTTGGTTGGGGTAGGTTAACCTCCTGTATAATGGTGAAATAATTTTTATTAAATTATACAAGAATCATATACATTAATATGATATCATATATGTTCTTTTAACATTGTTTTATTAATAATATCTTAGTATTATCGTCGTTTCGGGTGATAATCGATTCGTTCTTCTTAAATGTTTGGTTACGTAAGATATGTTTGTAATGGATAGATTATATCTTATTCATAATCAGAATGATATTAACATTATTTTTAACCCTAAAATGAGAATAAGACTTGAATGGATACGATGGAGGATGGATCTCACCGCGTTCGTGGAGACGGTAGTCCGTACGTACGCACGAACGCTACTTCCATTTAATTTTTATTTTAAAAGAATTGAATCCAAATGATACATAGGTATATTAATATTCCAGTATAATATAATATTTTATATATTTTACTTAAGTTCATTAACACCATCCTTTATACGTTCCATGTGTGGTATGAACGAGTCATATCATTTTAAGGGGGCGGTAGTCCGCACTTCCTCAAATGAAATTATCGTATGTATATACAACATGAAACGAATAATGGTATGAAATAAAATGGAATTACAGAAGCTTATATATAAAATATATATCATTAATATCATATTTAATTATAGTTCCATCATAATGGCCACCATGAGAGGTGGTAAGATGTATTTGAACAATCATCGTTTCGTGAGGCGTTAGTTTGCCATCCACAGAAACATTATGTTCATCATCCATTAGATGGAGTTGTGTGTATGTGTAGTTTGAATCCTTCTTATAAAAACATCCTAGTATATTGAGGATACTGGTGTTGTTACAAAAGAAAGGAAATAAAAAGAGTTTGGGGGTTGGAGAAGCAAAATAAATGAAAATAATTTAAGAGAAATCATTACCTTTAATTTAGGTAACTCACTTTGGTTGGAACCAAAGGACTTCTTGAAATGTTTTATGCCTAATGTGAAGATTCAAGGAGGAGGAGAGTGATGTGGGGAGCTTATTTGGGCAGAGTTTGGATGAGCCAATTGGCTTGAGAGGTGTGAGGAATGAGTAGAAGTGGTCTCCTTTTATAAGGGAGAAGAGGGGCTCTTTAGGAAAGAGTGAAAGTATTACTTTATAATATAATTATATTCGGTTTATAATGGTCCAAAAATCATTGAGGTCGAAGATAATATGACTGATATTTTAAATAACATCAACCAATAATAATTGGACAGGTTTTAGATAATATTTTAATCATTATAATCTTATTTATTTAAATGATTTATTAATGAGGTAAACATTTCATCATTATTGTGTCATTAATAATTTAAATTATTTGATGTCTAAAAATTATAAATAAAATATAATTATGTAGGAAATCTTTTTAGATTTCTAATGAATATTTATAATCGAAAATCCAACATGTATAACCCTATTTAAAAATTGTTCTTCTAAAAGATGTAAGCTTATTCCATTTTTATTTTTATTTTAAATTTATTAATATAAAGTGTCCCTACCACATACAAGTGGATCCAAGGGGTCCCAAAATTGACCCAAGGATGCTCATGGTCGACCATGTATCAACCAATAGGGTTAAGACACGTTTTAGGGTAATTTAGTATTATTATAATATTATTTGTTAACCCTTATTTACCGGATTTACCCTTAACCATGGTAAATAAAATATTTACCGCAGTAATTATTCAAAATGTCTAAAAATAAAAGTTACCTATTTACACAATTTGAAAATCCTGATTCCAAATATGGAATCCATTTTTCTAAATTCAAAACACAGAAGTGGCAGAAATTAATTTAAAATTAATTCCCGCTGTCAAAACAAAAAGCGTGTTTTTAAGAGATAATAACTATCAAAAGATTGACAATTGTTTATGTTCGGTTTAATTGTAAAATTATGTCCAATGACCAAAATTATATTAAATGGTAAAAATATATTCTAAATATACTTTAAAACCACTCAAATTCATAATTTATCACTATTAATTATTTTGATTAAAAAAGTTGTTTTTAATTAAAATTTAGTAATTTTTACTATTCATCAAAATATGAAAGTTATCCGAAAAGTACCAAAATTTCACCTTAGGCTAAATTTGATATTCCGAATCCAAAAATGAAGTCCATTTTGAAATATAAAATATATATAATTTCAAAAAATTAAGTATTACTATTCATAACGGCTAGTTTGATCGGTTGTGGTGTGTGTTAAAACTCGAAGTTGCGTACAACACACGCTACTGTTTTATTCAAAGGAAAGCGTACCGTGGAAGCTTGGGATGTTTTATTTTAAATTTTTTGATGTCCCCATTTAGTCAAAAAGTTTAAAATATTTTATTTAAAAAGGGTTCACTATTAAAAGTTGGTAAAACTACAATACTGAAGATGAATTTGTTCTTACATTATGTCTAAGAAACTCATAATATGGATTCTAAAATTATAAGGATTATATAAAGTTTAAAATTTAGTTAATACTATTCATAACCTTTTTTGAACGTCTTGTTTGGTAAGTCATGGTGCGCTTGAACTCGGTGTTGCGTGTAGTGCAAGTTATTGAATTATTTTGAAGAAATAACACACTATGAAATCTTGGGGTGTTACAATAAACCCATCTATATCTAGGCATGATACAGAAAATATGTTCTTGGTAACTATCAGTACATAATAAAAATATTTTAAAACTAAAATTAATCATGTGAGAAATGAAATGTGGTAGTCACTAATGGATAGGGAAGCCAACCGCACACAATTATCATCTATCAGATCCACCTCTCCTTTATAAATATTTCTAAATCTAATTGGTTCTTGTATTTGGATACAAATTTGATCACCACAAGTTGTATCTAATAACTAAAGTGTATACATTGAATGACTACACTCGATAATAAACATACATTTAGCTTCTCCTTTCTTTAGGGTGCAGTTCCTCTTCTAATGGCCGAGATTGACAATACAATACATATAGACTCTTTTTCCTTTCCCTGTGTCTGGATATTCTTCTTTTCAAAAGGATGGTGCTTGGGAGATTTAGACTTGTTATGGGTCTTGGGACCATTTTCCTTGTTCATCCTTTTCTTTTTCACCATAAGGTCCATCAGTTTATCACTCCCCATTTCTTTATCCACTTGGAGAATCAAAGTAATAAGTTCCAAAATACTCTTCTCATTATTTCTCATGTTTTAATTAACAATAAAACTAGAGAAGTTATTGGGTATTGATGAAATTATGTGATCTGAATGCAACTCATCCTGGAATTTAATCCCTATGATGTATAAGCATTCAATGTAGCCAATAAGATTGACTACATAACACCCATATGACGCAGACTCTCAAGATTAGTCATAAAAAAATCATTGGAGATATCATACCTCTCTTCTCTCCCCTTCTCTTGATAGAGATCCTGAAGTTGAGACATCATGCTATACCCATTCATGCCCTCAATTTGCTTAAAAAGCTCATTGGTCATGGATGATAGCATGAAATAATGAACATTTGTAGAATTATCTAGATGTTTATCATAGAGAGATAACTCTTAATCACTATCCTCTTTACCAAGTTCTTCAGGAATAGGTTCTTCAAGCATATATAATTTTCTTTTATGGTGAAGGATAATGCGTAGGGGCCTTTTCCATTCTTGGAAATTTGTACCGATGAGAAGGTTATCCTTATCAAGTATGGATAAAAGTGATATTTTTTAAGTAGTTTTATTGATGTTTATATAGATAATATGGTCATAACTTTATTACTTTATTTGATAAAATCTAGACAAATAAATATATATTATATTTATTAGTCTCCCACTATTTTATCGAAACCCAATATTCCTCACCAATAGACTCAGAATATCCTTTTTTTAGACATTCTAGTGTCAAGGATCCATATTCCCATTATAATTACCCCAAATTTGGTTAGTAAATAAACTTGAATGGTTTTAGGTAGGAACTCCAAATATCAACTTTATTAACTCACAGTTCCTTGATCTGTTGAGTGGAATCCCCAATCCTGAAATCCTTAAATTGGATTTCATTAACCTTTGCCTCCCAGTTACATCAAATCCTGCTTTGTAAGTCAACCCATGATGTAAACTATGTTATTTCAAAACAAAACATCAAGTTAGAATTCCATAATAATTAAAAGTGCCCAAATTTTTTTGTACATGCACTTTAAACTATGGTTTGATTTTAACTAAAGTATTGGAAGGCTATACTGACATAATATATATTATTGAGGGATTTTATCCTTTTATGATTAAATTTCCAATTATTATCTTTATCACATGCTTGTTAATATTAAGTGGATTTACTTAAGTGATAAACCATGTATTTAGATAATATTTATACATAATTCAATTTATTTTAGTTCTATCTTGCATGCTCATTCATTTGATTAATTTATGTGATGACAAAAAAACATCCATAATGAAATAACCATGAAACATGATAAAAATAAAATATTTAAGTTGTACGGTCATGAGATTTTACTAATGGTTAGTTTAACTAGTGGTTGATAAAATAACTATTGATATAGGGGGAAAAACTTGAACCAATTAAGGTTAGTGTTATAGCTTTCCACCTGTCCACCAATGTATCTCTCTTGGATTGTTTTCATCTTGGATCCAAACTTGAACCACCTCCACTATCTTGGGAGCTACATCCATTACATATGCTTTTACTCACACGCAGGTAAAGGGAAAAGGGTTTACATAAAAGAAACCACAGCATGCAGGACCTCGCATAATAAGAGGAGAGAAGACATGCAGGCCAATAATTTAACTTAATAATAAATTAAATGAGACCAATCACATAAAAAGGTCTAGTCTATTCTCCTGATCATCCACACGCATGAAAAAAATTATGAATTTAATAAAACTAGAATTAAATTCATAATATTTCTTATTTAAGATAAATCATGATCGAATAAATTAATTATCTTATTTAATTAATCAATTCTTTTTTCTTAATTATCATATGAATTTCCATGAGATTATCATAAATCATAATTTTAAAAATAAATAAATAAATTTTTTTATAATTAAATGTGTACATAAATGTACCTTGGAGAAAACACATTGAATACCCATATGAATCTACCCAACATATATTATACTCAAATGCTATTTAATCTTGTGACATACGGAATAAATGACTTATCATGTACTTTCAGGAAGTGTACTATCAACTTAATGATTACACAAATTATATGATTTTTTAGTCACGTGTCATGCTTCAATGCATGAAGAGTAACAATTGTAATACAACTCATACATAATATATAGATATGTTATGTAGATATTAATTAATCATTTATATATAATTATTAAAACACATCGCATGGCATGTCCTATCAACTTAATGACCACACATAAGCACATGTTGATAACCTTTACACAGTGTAATAAAAAAAAATCTATGTAATTTGGTATAAGTACATGGTGTGTACAAGAGAGAAACATGGTGTGTCTATATCTCACTATCTATTCAATGAACATACATAAGGACTCAATGTGAAAACCCTGACTTGGAATATTATAGTACATAGTGTTTATAAGTGACTACATGGTGTGTGGTCTCTGAGTTACATGATCACTAATCAGGTAGGTCCTATATCGTAATACAAAGCCAGTCTGTGACTCAAAGGGACTACACACTATGTATATGGACTACACAGCATGTAATCTAGTTGACTATGTGCTAGGATATCCCAGTCAACATGTGGTGTAATAAATAAATATATGGTGTGTCATCAATGCACATGATTTGATTTAATTTCTAAACTAATTCCTGATACATTGAATAAAATTTCATGGCATGTAAATTTGGTTACACTGTGTGTACTCCTATGTTATCTGGACATAATCCTCGATAAGTTAAAATAAGTTCTTTTATTTTATTTCATCCATAAAATTGAACATTTAGATTAGATCTATGAGAAACTAAGGAGTAAGAAGTAGATATTTCAATTTAGATTAAAATAACAATTAAACCTAAATTGAGAACTAAATGACATATGAATAAATCAATCAATGATATTTAAATAATTATAAATAATTATGTAACTCCTCTGATACCACATGTAGGTTATAGGTGCATTGGAAGCGTGTGATGGTTCATACCCAAATTTTATTTTTTTCAAGATCAAAAATCAATCTGAAATTTACGTGATGATAAATGTTGTAATCAAAGTAATTGAATCAAAAAAATAGAAAATGGATAAAACACCAACACCCAAGGGAGGATCATCACATATTATTTATAATTAATTTAATTAATTAAATAATTACCTTGTTGGAATTATTTCTTCATTGATGGATCTGAAAACATATTTGCATTGTTCTATCATTTCATTGTAGGAATCAAGAGCATATTCCCTCTAGCGTTGATTCAAACATGTTACAAAAATCTCTAAATGTTATTGTGGGAATATCTGGGTGCCATCACGATAGATCCTATCACTTGTGTCATCCTCCTTTGATCACCTCAAGAACTACTTCTAAATCATTCTCCTTGATCTCTCTTAACTTGAGAGTGGGAGGTGGAGTAATATTTCGCTCCATTATTGGGAGCATTCTTGGAGAAGGAATCTCTCTAGGTCTTTAGAGGATTTTCAAAATCTGTTGTGCAAAACTAGACAAATAAATTGGCTATATGAGAAAATAATATAATATGGCTTATATATCTCTAGTGGTAGAAATAGATAATTTCACAATTTCTAGTTATTATTTATTTAATCCCTTATAAAACCCCATGTCTATAAAATTTATATTATTATTATTTCTCAAAATTCACTTAACTTGTAAATTAAAATTAAATATTATTTATTTTAATAATATTAAATATATATTATTTCTCACTGAACCATTAAACTTGGTCCTCTATTATTCCATAATATTTATCAGGCCTTGAAAAATGACTATCTCCATTATTCACCAATATATAAATAAATATTATATTCACTGAATAGAAAATAAATATTTATTAAATATCCTACTTATATTATATTCTCTCGAATGACTGGTGATAAAATATATAATATCATGAAAACATGAATAATTATTAAATAAGTTACGGGACTAATATTAATTCAACTTGTTAAATAATAAATAATAATATATATCATTTAATTGAGATTCTGGATGCACTTAGTGTGTGACCCTCTAAGCCACTTTCTTAGTGGCATTAGGCGAACCAGCCTAAAGTCCAAGGTTGGCATCTAGAAACCTGCCAAGGAACCCATAGATAAATAATTTAATTCCACAATGATATAATACCTCATTTGGATGATTTCTTTGTAATATAATCCCTTTATCATGATATCTTTAATAAAGCAGGTTGCATGTCATTTCCTTCATTGTATGTGTTCGATGTCTCTTTCTTTAACTTCCCAAAAATTGAACTTGCCTATAAATGGCCATGGATTTATTTAGGATATATCATTTACATCAAATATATTGAGATATAAAATTCAATTAAAGAATTTAAGGGACAATTCCTTTCATGTATTATTCATTAATTCAATATTACTTGTGACGAACCCAACGTACCTTACCTCACTTTGATCATATGTCATCACAGTTTTCATAAACACATAAAAGTACACACAACATAATACTCGTTAATAATAATAATAAATTCTAAGGATCAATACACATGTCCACATATATGAAAATCCAATGACACATATAAATATGGATTTTCTACTGGTAGTTCTCCAGCTTATAATATTATACACTAGTTATTACCAAGGATGTACACTATGAGAAGGTGCTTCAAATTCCTATGAGTCTCCACACCTGATTTCCTATATCATTTTTGTCCCTAAAATTATATCATCCATATATAAAACATATATTTAATAATAGTGTTGTTACACTTTGGGGTCCTCATCATAGCAGGGAACCACTATAAACTTTCAGTGTGACATCTACTCTTACGACATTATCACATACTATGTTTGGCAGAAGAACAATCATGATGTGATAATAAGTTTATTAATATTCAAAAATACGAATAAAATTTATCATAAAGTACACAATAGTTGGTTATAGGGAACCAAATCCAATAAAAACAAAATATCAAGGCTTAGGCTAAGAAACCTAACATAATCAGGCAAGACATCATCCAATACCCAGACTAGTTTGTCTCATGAGATGTACCGATGAATTGAGGGGATATAGTGGTCCCTGCACAATAATTAATAAGTATAATGCATTACTCATATTAAAGGGGCGAAACATGATCAACATATACATTCATATTGAAACTAGCATATGAAATGTAAGTAATTTCCCCAATCAGTGAACATAATAAAAATCTGTCCACCTTGAGGGACTTGGAAAATGGTCTTTTGGTGAGACCAAAAAGAAAAAAACGTGGCGAAGAGTTTTGGGAGAGGAATTTTCAAATAATATAAGCAATCTAAAAGGCTTAGAATATGTGAGGATAATAGGTTGTGAGGGGTGGTATTTATAGTGGAGGAGAGGGGAGTTTTTTTATTATTTTATTCATTTTCCAATTTTTTTTGGATCAAGACTATCAATAGTAATGATTATTATGACTAAATATTGTAAATAGTTCATGTGAGTTTGAACCAATGGGTGATTACCTCATCCATACATCATCCATTACTCAAGAATTCATGTATTTGTAAAATACCATAAATTACCGTATTTCACTATTCACTAAAAATTTAACTATTTTAGAAAAATCACAAAACTTCACCCTAACCATTTTTTGACATGTAGATTTAAAAAATGAACTCCATTTTATGAAAATAATTTTCAAAATATGAGAAATTTAATTTTTAATTAAAATCATTCTTTAGTTGAAAAATACTGATTTAAAAATTATAACTGATTTTATGACACTTTGAAATATTAATTAAGGTCACATAAAATTATCTTATAATCATAAGAAAAAAACATATTAATTTAGGAATATATTTTCTGAAAATAAACCTTTTTAAATTATTATATTAATTATAAAATTATAAATAAACATTTACGTTTAACAAAAATACCAACACTTAATTTATAATTTTTAAAACATTTATTTACTTATTCAATGATATAAATATATTATATTTTCATTCATAAGATACCTAAATTTTATTTAAACATTCATGTGAGAGGTTACTATTCTATTGGATGTATTACTAAATTTTCAAAGGATCAAAAAACAATAGAGAAGGGGGGTTGAATCAGTTGTTAAATTTTTATAAGTTTAAAAACTTTTAGAGACATAACCCTTATAACCTGTTAAGATTTATATCCTTATAAACTTTTAGTAAATACTCATGCATTAAATAGTATAAAATCAATTAAATTAGAAAATAGTTACAAGGCTCGGCCTCAGTTTGAGAACCTACATCCTTTCCATAGACACCCTCGTGGGTCTATGGAACTTCACTATTATGAAGAAGTGAATTTAACTTGTAATAACTCTTGTTAGACACCTTCTATATCTTAATAGTAAAGATTATACTGACTCACATCAGTTGAATTTTTTATTATAAACCAATTGAATGGAATAAAAGAATAATGACTTTGCTGAAACTACCCTACAATTACTCAGTCCGATTTGGATAGATCTAATTCTATCAATTCAATGAGTCTAGATCTGATTCTCTCAGTACGATGAGTATGGATCTGATTCTCTCATTAATATGATTATGGATTCTATTCTCTAAATATAATGAGTCTAGATCTGATTCTCTCAATATGATAATTCTTCATTTGATTCTCTCAATACTATGGACTCAATACGATGGACTCATTCTCAATCTAAAAAACTTTCACTTTGCTCAAATTTTCAATATGATCTTCTTCAGTTCGATTGAAACAATATGACTGAATTAATATGATATTCTCAATATGATATTTCTCAATATGGTAAAAAATAATTCAACTATCTATTACCCCTCATGAGATCTCTGGCCGGCAATGACTCTCACTTTGTTTCTTCAATGATCCTCCCTTTTCGCTTGTGTGAAAGTTACACATAGAGCACATGATCTGAGTAAGTATTTATAAGAAACTAGGAAAACAAAATCAGAAAACTTTAAAACTTTCCCCGCTTCCTAAAATTTCAAAAACACTAAAAATATCTCACATTTAAAACTTAAACTTTTACTTCTTCAAACCTCCTTAGATTTCTATGAGATTTATGAAAAATTTAATTTCATGTTTGACCTCCTCAACTCTTCATAAAACTTATGGAATTTTCTTTTTGAGCCTTCTTCATAATCAGATCAATATGATTTCTATTTCTTTCTCAGTGAATCCAATTTATATTTATTTTTCAGTGAATCTGATTTTTGTATCCTTCTCAGTGAATCCGATTTAATTCTCATTACAATGGAATTCCCATTATGATGAATTTCCCATTACGATTAAAATTCTCATTCGGATGTAATCTCATAATGATAGAATCATTCACTATACATTTTTGAATTTCTTCAAACCTCTCCACTATTTCTTCAAAAAAATTATTATGAAAGTTTTCAGGATTTGTGAGAACTTATTGATGAGAAAATCATCCTCCAATTTGGTTTAGATAGTATTAAGACTTTATAACTCCTCTCTTCATAATCATATTTCAAAAAATCTTTAACAACAACATAATTTATTCATTTAGTTGATTCTTTCTTTTTTTTTTTGATTACGAAAAATGACATCTTAAAGAAAACAACAGTTACCGCCTATAATTATTTTGGATCCGATTCTTTCAGCAACTTTCAACTTTCTTAAGAAAGATCATTACTATGGAATAGATCTTATTCTTGGATAATAAAAACATTATTATGAAAAAAGGATGGTTTTAAACAAATATAAAAACTTTTTTAAAACAATTTTACCACAAATATTTTTCAATATCCCCCTTTGGATTTGTTGACGACCCTTGTTAAAAACTTTTCCAACTCTTGGAAATTTTTCCACAACCCAGGTTTTTTTATTTTTATCAAAACATATTATTTTTAAAAATAAATTCTCTTGAAACTGCACTATTGGATGAACTAATGTTTATTAAGGAATTACATCCCTTGGTGATAGGAAAATTTTGCAGCCATGTAAAGATAAACTCCCCCTTACTTTTATATTTTCTTCTCTCACTTTTCTCTTTCTCTAAATTTTTTTAACTCTCAATTTTATTGTTCTCTCCCCCATTCTATGATAACCACAACTAAATATTCATAAAATAAAGATAATTAGAAAATTATTACAAATTAAAAAGTTGTTACTTTATATCCCCCTTTGTCAACATAATCCAAATCATGGTGGGGTTATATCCTTACGAGGTTTTAGAAGACATGAGAGGACGATGAATATGAATTTCCAGCCTCAATTCCACATACCTTTCTTTTGGCATTGATTTTGTAATGATATCAAAAATATGATACTTTGTTGAAATGTATTCCAATAAAACATCTCCAAATGTAACCTTCACTTTTGTAATGTGAAACCTTATATCAATGTGTTTTGATCTTGAATTTTGGACAATAATTCTTATAAAGATCAATTGCACTCTAATTTTCACAAAGTATCTTCAATGATTTAGTAACTTTTCTTTTCAAATATTCTAGATAAACTTTCATCCACAACATTTGAGTAAAATCTTGAGTAGTTTTAACATATTTGGATTCAGTTGTTCTCAAAGTTACTGAACATCATTTCTTACTATGCTAACTCAAACATCATTCATCCAAGAAAAATGTTCCTCCTGAGGTTGATTTTATATAATTACAATATATGGCCATATTGACATCAGTATAACCATGAAACTTCATCTAACAATTTATTTTGTATAAAAACCCATGTGAATTTTTTCCTTTGAAATATCTAAGAATTATTTTTCTACCAACATATGTTATTCTTTCATATTACTTTGATATTTGGAACACAAAGTCACAGCATAAACAATATCAATCCTTGAGGTTGTAAGGTAAAGAAAAAAATTTATCAGCTTCCAAAAGTCTTTTTGATTCACACTTATTCAAAATTCAACATTACTTAGCTTCGTGCTCACTAAAATAAGAGTTGAAACTTCTTTGAATTATTTTATACCAAAATTCTTTAACAATTCTCTGACATACTTTTCATGAGATATGAAAATGTATTTTTCCTTTTGTTGAACTTGTAATCCCAGGAAGAAAGTTAATTCTTATAACATAGACATTTTAAAATTCTTCTTAATTTCTTCTGAAAATGTTTTACAAACATATTCTCTATCCCTAGAAAAAATTGGATCATTCATATAAAAAATTACAATTAGAGCTACGAATTCAACATCTTTCACATATAAGTTTCTATAAACTTTTCCTTTAGAAAATTTCAACACTCTCAACCAATTTACAAGTTTAGAATACCAAGCATGTGGATATTATTTCATCCCAAAAAAAATTATTCAATTTACAAACTTTTTTTTCATCCTCTTCAAGTAAAAACCCAAAAAAAAAATCAATGTAAAATTCTCCCTCAATATCACTAGTTAAAAAATATGATTTTACATCCACCTGATAAACTTTATAATTCTGAAGTGAAACCACTGAAAGAAAAATTCTAATAGTTTATAATCTTGCAACTAGGGAAAACATTTCTTCAAAATCCACACCTTCAACCTATTAATATCCTTTACAAACAAGACTATATATGTTTCTTGAAACTTCTCCATGTTTATTTAACTTGTTTCTATAAACCCACTTGGTTCTTATAAAATTTTTATTTTTTCCCATGAAACAAGTTCCCATGTTTCATTCCTCTCAATGTGATCTAACTCTTCATTCATAGCATCCACCCATTATTTGTGTTTAACATCCTCTGAAACTAATTCTAATTCAACTTTTGAGATAAGTGAAGTCTGATTTTATAATATCAACTCCCTTCCTGTTTGAATTAGAGACTTCTGGTTTCCAATAATTTTTTCATATTCAACATGTTTTTATAAGGTAGGAAATTTCAAA
Source organism: Viscum album (assembly GCA_963277665.1). Taxonomy (NCBI): domain Eukaryota; kingdom Viridiplantae; phylum Streptophyta; class Magnoliopsida; order Santalales; family Viscaceae; genus Viscum; species Viscum album. The sequence goes on along the minus strand of OY728155.1, from coordinate 1,138,079,360 downwards.
GTTTCTTTCCCAGCTAAAATTTCCTCATCACATGATTCTTCTGAATATTGATAAGGATGTTATGAATTACTTTCATTATTGTTGGAATTATCTAGTTTATCCTAGTCAGCATTCTCAACAACTTTTGGTAAGGAAATTTTATTTTAAATTACATTTACATCATATGATCCAAAAAAATTGTAAAAATTTGTTCCAACATTTGTAACTTCTTCTATTTGGTGAATAAAAAAAAGTTCCTTCCTCAGCTTTCTCATCAAACCTTCCCAAATTCAAGTTTTTGATTATGAGAAAACATGGAATTCCAAAAACATTTAAGTATTTCAATGAAGGTTTTTTTATACCACATTTAATATGGATTAATGATAGTTTTTGGTCTCAACAAGATTCTATTTTGAACATGTATAGCAGTACTAATAGCTTCTCTGCAATAGAATTTTGAAAATTTGAATTTCGCTAACATACTTTTTCTCATTTCCACCAAACATGTATTCTTTCTTTCTACTACTCCATTTTATTGTGGAGTATATGGAGCAATATACTGATATTCGATACCATTCTTTGTTAGATAATTTTCAAAATTATTGTTTATGATTTTAGTACTATTATATGTTCTCAACTTCCTTATGGAAACTACCATTTATTTCTCAACATCTTTTCTGAAAAATTTAAACATTTCAATAGCCTTTGACTTGTGCTTTATAAACATGATGTTTTTCATCTGATTGAAATCATCAATAAAAGTGATAAACTAAAAAAATATGTTTTTTGATTGATGTCTCATTGGACCACATAAATTGGAATGAATAATCTTAAGTGGCCTGGTAAATTGAATCTCAACTATTTTATGATTTTTGTGGTCACCTTCCCTTTCTAAAAATTTACAAAATCATCTTCTTATATTCTTTTAAATTTTGGAAAGTTTAGAATGGTATCAAATTTAGAAATTTTGTTCATAATTTTATGTCCAAGGTTCCTAAGTCTTCAGTGCCTCAAGTTCTTTTCATCTTCCGCACTCAAGTAACATAAGTTATTGAATTCTTATATTTGGAAGTGATTACCACTGGTTTTTTCTACTTTTATAATGACCATTCCATATTTCATAATTTTTATGATACAAATGTATTTTCTAAAAACAACTTATTTCCCACAATCATAAAGTTGAATTCTGCTAAGTAAGTTATTTTTTATCCCTTAAAAAAATAAAACTTCTATAGATTTGAACTTTTTGTCTTCAATCTCAGATGTTCTGATTACTCTGATTTTTAAGAAGCTATCATTACGAAAGGTAACTGATAATCCATCATGACTTTCAAAATGTTTCAATATTTTTATATAACCTATAATATGTGAAGATAAACCACTATCAAGTATACAATATTTGTTACTTTTACTTGATTTCAAAGCTGTCTTAACAATAAAAGCTCTTTCCTCAACTTTATTCTTTTCATCTTTCTTTTCTTTCATATCATAAAAAACCTATTTTGGAAGAAGTATCATACATTTTTCAGCATCATGACAAGCCTGGTCACGTATTTCAAAAACTTCTTTTATACATTAAAATTTATTTCTTATTGGAAAGTTTCTAGAATCTTGAGAATTCACTTTTTCAACTTTTAGTAAGTTAGGAAAGTTGCTAAATCTACTTTCACTATTTATTCTACTTTTCTCAAACCTTCTTCCAAGTAAGGATACGTTGTACCAAAAATTATAAGCCATATTCCCATATATTTTAAAACACCAAAAATAACCATCAAATCTTGATTTTCCATTGAAAAAATGATCTTTCTCTATTGAAACTATGTTGAAGTTGGTAACTTTTTTAGCTATAACATACTCAGGGTATTGACTGACTTTTCTTTTGAGTGAGTTATTTACTTTTGTAGATTTTATGGGTTTCTCACAACCTTTAACCACCTAATATTTCCCAATAAATTTTTTGAAACCTGAAATATTAAAATAATCATATGAAACATTATTTTTGGTAAGATAAGATTAAAAATTATTCTCATATTGAGCCTTATTAACATCTTTAGAAGTCTCAGATTTTACATTGGAAACTTTGTTAAAGTTTTCATTCATATTTTTCCCGGTACTTTTGGACTCAATAATTTTTGATTGAAACTTTTTAACCACTTCTTCCTTAGCTTCAAGATTCTTACTAATATCTTCAATCAACTTTCCCTTTTCACCAATTCTATGTTTGTAATCTAAAAATCTTATAAATTTATTCATCTTCATTCTTGTTGAAATCTTTTCTTCCATTATAAACTTATTCAAAATATTTCTTAATTAATTTAATTTCTTTCTTGAGAGTTATTTTTCTCAATAAATGCAACAAGTTATATTTTGAGTTGGTACTCTATATAATATTATTCACCACCTTCTTCACTCTCTCAGGAATCTTTTGTTTTCTCAACTTTTTCAATGAAGGTTAGGAATTTTTCTGAACTTTCATCTTCCAAATAATTGTTGTCAGTTGAGTCAGATTCAAATTTCTTACTCAACAAACTTTTTTTCAGTAAACTTATTTTTTTATATATTGGAATAATCTTCTTATTTATCATTTTAGTTCTACTTCTTCCCTTAATGTTTTCCATTGTAATCATATTGGTATTCTCAAAATTCCTTCTTAGGTAAATTCATAGAAAAGTGTCTGATTCCACCACACTCAAAATATTTGAGAGGAATTTTACCTCCATACTTTCCTCTTCCTCTTAGATAGTTTATGGTTATAAGAGACATTATTTTTTCATCATCCTATTCTTTTTTAGAGTCATAAGGATCAACATCCTTAACATATTGAATTTTCAACTTTCTCATGGCTTCAAAATCCATTTTTTGTTTCATCTTCTTTTTAAACATTGGATATTTTCTCATTTCATAAGCAACTAGAAAGTTATGCAATTCATCAAGAGATAAATCATCCTTATCTTTTAAAGAAAAATTTTTACAATAAAACAAACCCAAAAAGTTTATCATAAGTTTCTTCACAATTGTAGAATCTTCCAGGACATATCCAAATCCTCTGATATTGAAAATAAATTCATTTACTCTGGTGAAGTATTCATCAATTGTTTCTCCATCTCTCATTCTGATGTATTCATACTTACTATAATAGATTTATATATTTTATTTCTTAACTTTTTTACTCCCATAGAAAACAATTTCCATCATGTCCCACACACTTTTTGAGGTTTTTTTACCCATCACCTTTATATAAAAATTTTTTAATAAGGACATGAAAATAGAATTTATAGCCTTTCTATCAACTTCTATATTTCTCTTCTCAGTAAAGGTCATTGATGAATCTTACTCAATAGGTGGAAACTCAATAGTAGCAGTATCAACAACTTCTATTCCAAGATATATAAGATATGGAATCATGCAATTTTTTCATCCATACTAATTTTTTTTATAAAATATAGGAATTCATCTAATGTTGATAGAATTGATGTTATCCATGATAAGTATTCAACAAGGGAACTGTCCTCTAATACTAATTTAAGTTCCAAAGGATCAAATAACGACTGAGAAGAGGGGGGTTGAATTAGTTGTTAATTTTTTATAAGTTTCAAAACTTTTAGAAACCTACCTCCTGTAACCTATTAAGATTTATATCCTTATCAACTTTTAGTAAATACTCATACATGAAATAGTGGAAAATAAATTAAATCACATAGGATTTACAAGGTTTGGCCTCAGGGTGGAAACCTACATCCTGTCCATAGCCACTCTTGTGGGTCTATGGAAATACACTATATGAATAACTGAATAAAAATTGTGCCAAATCCCATTAGACACCTTCTATCTCTCTATAAGAAAGATTATACTGACTCCTATTAGTTTACAATTTTTTATTCTAAAACAATTGAGGCATATGAAATAATAAATAATTTTCTAAAATTGATCCACAGTTTCTCAATTTGAATCCTCAGTCTGATTTGGATGGATCTGATTCTCTTAATCTGATTAGTCTAGATCTTATTCTCTCAATATAATGAGTCTAGATCTAATTCTCTCAATAGGATGAGTTTGCATCTGATTTTATCAATATTATGAGTCTAAATATGATTCTCTCAATATGATAAGTCTGGATCTGATTCTCTTAGTACGATGGAATCAATATGATGTACCCCTTCTCAATATGGAAAACTAAAAATTTGAAAAAATTCTCAATAAAATATTCTTCAGTCTGATTGAATCAATATGATTGACTGTATACAATCCTCTTCATAAGATATTTTTCAATATGGTAAATATACATACAATTGTATAATCCTCCCCATGGGATCTCTGTCCGGTAATGAGTCTCACTTGATTTATTCATAACTCAAGTTCCACATAGAACACATGATCTGAGTAAGTATTTATATGTGACACAGAAAAATAGCAAGAAACATTAAAACATTTCCCACTTCCTTAATCTTCAAAAACTCTAAAAAAATTTGTATTTAAAACATCATATTTTACTTATTCAAACCTCCTTAGATTTCTCTCAGATTTATGAAAAATTGAATTTCATGTCTTACCTCCTAAAATCTTCATAAAACTTCTGGAATTTTCTTTTTGAGTCTTATTCATAATTATCTCAATACTATTTTAGTTTCTTTCTCATTGAATCTGATTTATGTTTATTTCTTAGAGAATCTGAATTCTATATCCTTCTTAGTGAATATGAATGAATTATCAATATGATTTAATTTCCATTACGATGAATTTCCCATTACGATAGAAATTCACTTTCTGATGAAAATCTCATAATGATGGAATTATACACTCTATAATTTTTAATTTCTTCAAACCTCTCCACTATTTATTCAAAAGATTTTATCATGAAAGTTTTCATGATTTGTGAGAAATTCTTGATTAGAAAATAATCATATGATTTGGTTTATAATTATTAAAACTTTCTAACTCCTAACTTCACAATATTATTTCAGAAACACTTTAGTAACAATACGACTTCTACACTCATCAAATTTTTTCTTTCTCTAATTACAAAAAAGAAAAACTTCCAACAAAGAACAATTTCTGCCTCTGATTATTTTGGATCTGATGATATGAATATGATATAGATGGATCTAATTCTTTCAGAAAATTTTGACTTTCTTAAAAAATATCAATATGAAGGACTAGATTTGATTCCTGGATAATAAAAACATTTTTATTCAAAAAATTTAGTTTTCAACAAATATAAAAACTTTGTTAAAACAATTTAACCATAAAGGTTTTTCAATTAGTATTCTTAATGGTCACATTACTATTGCAACTGTTATGTTAATATTTTATAGTATATCATGGTTTTAAACTTGGGTTTTTGTACAACCTATATTATTAAAGATGTTAAATTTAAAAGTGATATGCCATAAAATCTTGGGGTGTTACATTCTCCCCTCCACCAAAAAATCCATCCTTGAAATTTCTAGAATGTCACCACATAAAATATTTGGTTAGTTATTCATCATAATTTCCTCTGGTTCCCACCTAGCCTCTTCAATTTTATTATTTTTCCAAAGTACCTTTACCAGTAGAGTCATCCAATTTCTCAGCACTTATTCTCTAGTGTCTATAATCTGGATAGGCTTTTTACAATAAGATAAGTCATGTTCCAATTATATTCCTTAAAAATTGAGAACATGTGTTGAGTCTGGTTTGTACTTCCTTAACAAAGATATGTAAAACACATCATGAACTTTGGAGAGACTTGGTGGCATTTCCAATTGGTAAGCTACAGCTATAATTATTTCCAAAATTTCAAAAGGGACAATATTCTTGGGGATTTGTTTCCCTTTCTTTCCAAATCTGATAACACCCTTCCATGAAGTTAATTTCAGAAAGACATGCTCTCCCATGTGAAAATCCAAACCCTTTATCCAGTTGTTAGCATAAGATACTTTGATACGTGTATGAATAGTATTTACCTTTTATATTCCTCTACAAGTTCTAGTCCTATAAGATTCATTTCACCAACTTCATCCCAACAAGTTGTTTTATGAAATCTCTTGGAATATAATGCTTCATATGGGGACATTTTAATACTTTAATGAAAACTATTATTGAAGGAAAAATCTACCAAAGGTAAATACTAACCCCACATACCTTGAAATTCAAGTGAGCATGATCTCAAAATTTCTTTGAAAGTTTGGATCATTGTTTCAGACTATCCATTGATTTTAGGGTGATAAGAAGTATTCAATTGAAGCTTGGTATCAAAATATTTATGAAGAATTTTCCATAATTTTAATATAAATCATGTATCACGATCAGACACAATTGAAATAGGTTCTCCATAAATTATTAAAACTTCATTAATATAGAGTCTTGTAAGGTTATTAAGTGGAAAATCCACCCTTATAGCAAGGAAATGTGTAAATTTTGTAAGTCAATTAATAATTACCCATATTTAATCATTCTTTCTTAGATTCTTTGTTAATCCGGTGAAACAATCCATAATAATGTCATCCCATTTCCATGTTGGAATAGGTAGAGGTTTCATGACTCCTCTAGGATGTTTTCTTTTAAGTATTCACCTATTGAAAAACTAAACACCTTGATACATAATCATTAATTTCCCGCTTCATATTATCCCATCAAAAAATTTCCTTCAAATCTATATAAATAATAGTGATACCATAGTGTATAGAAAAAATACAACTATGAGAATCATCCAATAATTCTCTTTTTATCTTGAGTATATATGAAACACTTATCCATTTCCCAAATTTCATAATTTCATCCTCCTACATGAATTCTTACAAGTTCCCATCATTCACAGCATTAATTTTATTTTGAAAATTCTCATCATCAGACTATGAACTTTTTACCTTTTTGAATAAATATGGTCTTGAAACCATTTGGAAAATTAGTGATGTTTCACATTCCCAGATAATTCCCATTACCATATTTATTATATCCATATACATCGGATACCTATAAATCCTCATTTGGTTCATAAATCCATGATCCTTCATGCTCAATGCATATTCTACCTTATTTTTCTTCCCTGGGTGGTTGTGTATTGAACAATCATAATCCTTAAGTATCTCGATCCACAACCTTTTACTCATGTTGAGTTATTTCTATGAGAATAAATATTTCAAAATCTTTTGATATGTATATATCTCATATCTTTCACCATAGATATAGTGTCTCTATATCTTCAGAGTAAATATTACAGGTTCTATATCAAGATCATGAGTTGTATAGTTCTATTCGTGATTTTTTAACTACCTTGGTGCATAAATAATAACACTATCATTCTATATAAGGAAACAACCAATTATTTTTCTTTGATGTGTCACTATAAATAAATAATCCACCATTTCTTAATGGTAGAGTCAAGATTAGAGCATTCACTAATCTACTCTTCAATTCTTCAAATCATTCTTTACACTCCTTTTATCAAATAAACTTAACCCCTTTATGAGTAAGCTTGGTTAATGGGTTAGCTAATCATGAAAAATTATGAACAAAACATATATAGTAACATGATAAACCAATGAAACTACATACATCGGTTATGTTCATTGGTGTAGGTCATTCCTGTACTGCCTTTTTTATTTGCAGGATCAGTTGAGATTCCATATTTGGAGAAAATATGGCCATGAAAATAAACTATTTGAAGCCAAAATTCACACTTTCTAAACATACCATATAACTCTTTCCTTCTAAGAGTCTCCAGAATAATCTACAAGTGGTTTTCATAGTACTCATAGCTTTTAGAGTACACCAAGATATCATCAATAAATAACATAACAAAATTAGAAAGATGTTTCTTTAAAACTCTTTTCATTAGATCCATAAAAACAGAGGGTAATTAGTTAGTACAAATGAAATTACATTAAACTCATAATGACCATACCTTTTTTGAAATGTTATCTTTGTAATATATTCCTTCTTTACATGCAATTTATGATATCCGGAATGAATATCAATCTTTGAAAAATATTGAGCTCCATGAAGTTGGTCAAATAAGTCATCAATACAAGGTAGTGGGTACTTGTTCTTTTACTTAATAGCGTTGATCTCCCTATAGTCAATGCATAGCCTCATAGATCCATCTTTCTTCCTAATGAAAATAATAATATCTCCCCAATGTGAAACACTAGGGCATATAAATCCCTAATCACACAATTACTATAGTTTTTTCTTTAACTCTATTAACTCCACTATGGCCATTATATATAGAGTCCTTGATATAAATCTTCTATCAAGGATTAAATCAATAGAAAACTCAACTTCTTACTCTGGAGGATGTCTAGGTAATTTATTTGGAAATACATCAATGTATTATTTTAAAATAGGTACATCCTCAATTTGAAGATCACCTTTTTCATTATTAGGTTTTATTGGGTCTTCTTCTCCAAGAATCACATTAAGAAGAGCTGATGGGGGTGGATCCAGATATGACCCGGATGATGAAGTCTCCACTCTAAAAATGAGAAATTACATATCTTCATCACGAATAATAATTTCCTTATATTTACAAAAAAAAAATCTCTTTTGAAATTCAATAAATACCAAGGATTATATGAAAACAAACCATAGGTATGATAATAAAATCATTAATTATGCCATGTTTATGTGTTATAATAGGAACTGATTGACACATCTTTTTTGTAATATTTTTTCCACTATGAGTTTTGAATGAAAAATCCCTTGTTACGGTGAATTGGAAATGTATAATATTTATAGAAAACTAGGAAGATATAAAATAATGTGATGATCCAAAATAAAATAAATCATTAGCTAAATTTGAGGGGATGATTAATGTACCATCCACCACATTATTAGGAACTTCAACCTCAGATGTTGTAACTACATAAGAATGACCTTGTTCCCTCATCCATTTCTGGGGAATGTTCACTTAGCATCTAGGACATTCATGTTCATAGTTTCTCATATCCTTAAAGCTAAATCATTACACATTTCTAACCTCTTTATTTACCTTTAAATCACGGGCCTGGTGTCTTTTTTTTCCACACTTGAAACAAAATCCCATTCCCAATAGGAATGTTCTATGATGTTTATTTCCACATTTATTGCAAGTTGTAAATTCTATTCTTCCCTTTTTCCTTATTTAATTATCCAAAGTACTCAGCATCCCTATTCTTATCTTTCTTCCCTTAGAACCATATGGATTGTAAAATTATTTTCCTATCTTGATATCACATGATACTATATCCTCGTATGATGATAATTTTTGGTATATTAGTTCCCTTCATAGAATTGGTTTATGACCATCAAATAAATATTTAATCTTACTCCTTGGATTACGTATGTAGTTCGTGACATGCCTTCCTAACCTCATAAATTTGGCTTCATACTTAGAAACATTTTCATCCTATTTTTATCTCAGAATAAATAATTTCATCTCCATATCCACTCATTGTTCTCTAAGAAAATATTTTTCCTTGAAAAGTTCCTTAAAATTATTCCAGTTCATATTTTAAATTTATTCCTCCTCTGTGTTTTGAATTAATGACTACCACTGATCTGAATCTCCTGAGAGATAATAAACTGCCATGATAACCTCCTCCATTTCATTACTTCCTAAAGAGAGAAATATATTCTCTAAGGAAGTTATCATTTGCTCAGCTACAAATAGGTTTGTAGTCCCATTGAATGACAGAGGTTGTTGTTGCATGAAGCGGTCTAACACAGTTACACCACATTGTGGATCAAGATACTCCATGAGAGTAAGTTTATTGCTCATAAACTGAGAAAATTGTCCCAATATATTTATAAGTTGTTCATCTCCAGTTGAATCTCCATCTCCAACATCATTATATTTCATAGGAGATAAATACCTACATAGAATATGTTCATTTAATTTGGTTTTTATTCCTGGAACTAGGCGCCATTTCTAAATAATGACATACACTAGATTATATTATAAAATTATAAAACTACTGAGACAATTAATGTATAAATAATCTCAAAATAATAATCTAGGTTACCTTGGGAATGTTCCAAAAGTCGCTTATAGGGTTATATTTCCCTCATATATGTTTTCCTAATTCTATTTTACAATGTTTCTGCTAAATGTGCTTTGATACCAACTATAAAGGCCCCAACCCCAACATCTTGGAGATAGTGCCTTACTTTAATACATTAGTACTATGAAAATGAGTTCATATCATAAAGGAATGATTAGTTTAGTATCTTTGGAAAACCATATACAAATAGATGTTTTACATTACAACTAGAAAATAAATACAACATATAAACCCTTTTGGAAACATCCTTATTCTCTTAGATTATCCCTACATATAAGTCATTATATATATCTTCGCATCCTGATGAAAAATAAAACATAAGAAATTATGGATCTTATATTATCAATAAGGATATGCAATACAGTGTAAGAAAACATAAATAATAAGGCATGGTGAATTACTAAAAATACATTTCATTAAAACATAATCTTGAGCATAATATGGAAGAAATAAAATATGATCTAATAATTATATATAAATAATAAAATGAGAATAAAAGTTAACCATGGATATTCTACTCGTCAAATAACAACACGGATTATCAGTAACTAATCTCATAATGAAGGAATGTATAATTCGGGACATCAAAAACACACCATCAAGGATTTGGACAAGACATCATACATAATTGAGTAAGGCATTAGCCAATACCCAAACTAGTTTGTCTCATGAGACCTACTGATGCATTGAGAGGATATAGTGGGACCCACCTAACACTTACTAATTCCAATGCATTCCACATATGAAAGGGGTGAAACATAATCAACATATACATTCAAATTGAAACTAGCATATGAAATGTAAAAAATTTCCCCAATCAGTAAACATAATCATAAAATATCCAGAGTAATATGTTGAATGGTATAAAGAAAGTACATCTCTTGTCAAAATGATATTACAAAATGAAATAAAATAGGAATATGGTATCATAAGAGATCAAATACAATTAAGCATAAGAAATTAGCATAATGGTCACCCATGGAAATAAATGGGTATCGTAATCATGTCATAAAGAATAAGAAATCAATGTATCATAATGGTGTCCATGGAAGAATGAATTTAAATAAGTAAATCCATAAGGTAAAATAGGAATATATAATGATAATTTAAGTCTAACTGAACTTAAAACATGTAAAGGGTGTTTAAGAAACTTTAGAAATGATCCACTTCAGTGCGATTTAAGGGAAAATATAAAAGAGTCTTTAAAGCGAACACAGGCATATGTGTTTGAATTAAACCAGAAATAAACTATGATATTTTCTCATGATAAAAATATTTATTTTATAAAAATATTGGTAGATTAAAATAGATTATGGAGTATACTTGAAAATGGTTAAGAAATTTGGATGTTCCATTTAATCAGGCTTGCTTATGGGGAGGAATTGAAAAACAAACCTTATAAAACATGTATTTATCATCAAAGAAAGATGAATTGATCTAAGTAAATATATTTTTAAAATAAACATAGAATGTATGAGGAGAAAATAAGACTAATTAAGAATTAAATTTAGGTAAATAGGGATAAATCAAAACCTGAAGGAAAAAAATAGAGGTTCGGGAAGAAACCCATACCTTATGTCCGAAATTATTCTGAAGTTGCACTTAATGTCCTGGATGATGAAATTAGACTCATTAATAATTTTATTAAGAACCTATGAAAATTTTATTTTATTTATTATAATTTTATTAAGTTAATTTATGGCTTATTCGATTAGTTATAAGATTGAATTTCAAGGTTCAAGAGTGTTCATTTCCTTGGTTTTCATGATTGGTTCACTTGTATACATGTATGAATGATCATGTAAAATGGTAATAGTTATCCAAAATTAAAAATAAATGTTATTAATTAAATTAATTATTATTAAATGGTATTATATATCATTTATTTCATATATGAGTATGATTCATTAGATTTAATGTTAATGATAACCATTTAGATTATTTTGGAGGCTTTTCAATAATCATGCACTAGTTTTGCTTTATTAATTAATATTATGTATATATATACTTGTTCCAGAATACTAAATAAGTGGTAATGTACATTTTAAAATCTTTTGATAACCATTATAATGGTTTTATGACCAGACTTGAAGGCGGTATTATAAAATGAAAAATCATCATCCACGATGGTGGTGGATCAACACCACACTAATGATGTTTTCATTTTTAGAAAAAATGGGGGAAAGAAGAGAATATATGGTGGATATAAAATTAAAATAATAAAATTACAGTATATATATGATATTTGAGCTATCATGTTACTTTGGATAGTGGAGGTGAGGGAATGATAATAAAAGAAAATAAATTAAAATAGAGGGAGAGGAGGTTTTGCCTCTTGAGTGGCGTCTCCTTGAGAACCTCCTTGAGATGCTTGGAAATAGTATTTTACTAAGACCAGTAAGAACATAACACGGGGAATAGGTTTTTTATAGGAATTGGGTGGAATATAAGAAATATCCAGGCTTATATGGTGTGAGGAGAAGGGGTGGTATTTATAAAGGAGGAGAGATGTGTTTTTTTATTATTTTATTTATTTGTTTATTATTTAGGCTCAATACTATCAATAATGATGATTCTTGTGACTAAAAAAAGTAACTAGTGAATGTGAGTTTGAATCAATGGTTGATTACCTCATCAATACATCATCCATGACTCAATAATTCATGTATTTGTTTAATACCACAAATTATAGTATTTCACTACTCACCAAAAATTCAACAATTTCAAAAAAAATAAAAAATTCACCCTAACCATTTTTTTATGTGTAGATTTCAAAAATGAACTCTATTTTATGAAAATAATTTTCAAAATATGATAATTTTAATTTTTAATTAAAATCATCCTTTATTTGAAAAATACCAATTTAAAAATTATAACTAATTTTATAACACTTTGAAAAATTAATTAAGGTATCATAAAGTTATATTATAATAATAAGGCAAAAATTATTAATTTATGAATCTATTTTTTGAAAATAAATTTTATTTTAAATTATTATATTAATTATAAAATTATAAATAAGCATTTATGTTTCAAAAAAATACCAACAATTAATTTACCATTTTTTTAAAAAATTATTTACTTATACCATGATATAAATATATTATATTTTCATTCATAAGATACCAAAATTTTCTTTATAATTTCATAGATGATGTTACTATTATATTAAACATATTACTATTCTTAATGTTCACATTACTATTCCAACAGTAATGTTAATATTTTATAGTATATCAAGGTTTTAAACTTGGCTTTGTGTGCACATAAGCTATCAAAGATGTTAAATTTAAAAGAGACATACCGTAAAATATTGGGGTGTTATAATCATGACCTCTCTAATATTCATGTGACCTTGTAATGAAGTCTATCAATATTTTTTACCAATTTAACTCAGGAATATCCAAGGGAAAAAATAAATTTCCAAGTACATGGTGTTATGATTTAATATATTTTAAAATTATAAAATGATCCAAAAACTCTGCCACCATGTGTTTCATCCCAATCCACCAAAACTATATCCCCAAACCTCAATACATCTTAGATAATCTTATGTGTATCACCAAAGGTGGTATGTGAAACTCGTGAAGGACTCCACCACACATCGCCACCAAAAAATGATCTTACCTTGAAACAAAATCTGGTTCTGACTATCATATGATCATCCCTCCTAAGAATCACTTTGGTCAAGATAGCCATGCATCATCTCTGCCTCTGAGTCACCCCCTAATACTACTCTACCTACCTAATTAGATAAGACTACATAGTTGTCTAAAAAAAGAAACCTCCACCCTTATCCACCATTATATATAAGTGTCTGGTAGCCCCTCCTCCATCACCCTCCAAGTATCTATGGAATCTTGAAAAATATCCCTTTACAAATTCCTATTCAATGTGTCAGTCATAAAATTCCCCTTTATTAGGGTTTAGGAGAACTCAAATTCATAGTTTTAGAGAAAATCCATCCACCTAAACTATAGTAGATTCATCTTACACTACAGAAATATATACCTCAAACTCTTGTGATCAGTGATGACTATAAAGAATTCTATAATGAGGTAATGTTGACACAAATTCAACAAAAACACAACCACCACTAGCTCTAGATCATGGGTGGAATAATTATTCTTGTGAAGGAATAACTACCTAGACCCATAAGAGATCATCACCTTATGGTACATCAAGAAAAATCCCATGCCCAGATAGGAAGCATCGTAGAACACCTCAAACGTCATCCATTCCTCTAGCAACTAAAGTACTGGAGCACTGATCAATTTTCCATTCATGTAGTAGAGAACTGGGTAACACATATTATTATAGATAAAATCCTTATCCTTCCGGGTTATAACTATCAATGGGGATAGAATCTATGAGAAATCAGACACAAACCTTTAGTAATAGCATGTAAGACCCATGAAACTGTGAACCTCTACAACATTCTTGGGTACCACCTAAGAAACAACTACCTAGATATTTTAAAAGTAAATGAACAAACCCTATTTTGACATCATATTCCTAAGGAAATGAACCTCCTGTGTCTAAAAATTATACTTGGATAACTTTCCATAAAGTTTGTGTCATCAAAGAACTTGTAATATATCCTTGAGATGACTGTCATGATCCTCCTATGACTTCAAGTTGATCAATATGTCATCGATGAAGATGACTATAAACAGGTCAAGGAACTAATAGAACATATATTTCATGATCCCTATGAACAAAGTTGGGGAATTTGTGACACATAACAAGATGAAAAAAAACTCAAAATTACCATACCATCATTAGGAGGTAGTCTTTGGGAAATACTCATACTTTACCCTCAACCGGTGATATCCAGATGAAATATCGATCTTGGAAAATAAATTATCTCCTCTCAATTGGTAAAAAATATCATTGTTCCTAAAAAAAAGTTTAAAAAGTTTCATTGTCACATAATCCAACCTCTGATAGTCTATAAATATCCTCAAACCACCATAAGACTTCATGGTGAATAACACTAGAGTACCCCATGATGACACACTAGGATGGATAAAATCCTTCTTCATCAAATCATTTATCCAAATTTTCACAAACCAACCAGGGTCGACCCTGAACCGGTCACTCAAACCGATCTTCACTTAGGCCCAAGAGGCGTTCCTGATCCTCCTGGGCTGGCGACAAGAACCTGGGCATCGACAGAGTGATGATGGGAATGATTTCTCCCAAGGTAAATAAATAAAAACATTGTAAATAATAAAGAGCAACCCAAAATAAATAAACTAGACAAAATGACTAAACAAGAACTGAAGAAAATAAAAATAACCAAACTCGACGACCGAACTAACTCCATGTGACACCATGGGTCACTCTCTAACTCAATTATCAGGCATCGCCCAAGGTGAGCGCACCGAAGTTGGATCCTGCACAACAACTTAAATAGAAAATAACTATAGGCATGAGTATTAAAACACCGTAGGCTATCCCGATATCTATTCCCAATGCACTTCCTTTTAAATAAAAGAAACATCCACTTTCAAGTTTGAACTACAGTGTATAAAATTAAGGTTTTCTACATTTTACTCAAAACAATGAACGAATCATTGCCCTAATTCATCTCTAAAAAACCCAAGTCATTATTTTAGTGAGACATTGTCATTTCAAACAGAAAGTGATGTTTACATTTTCAATTTGCACAAAAAGAATAAAACACATTTCTTTGAAAACAGTTTTCATAAGACACATTAAAACGACATATCACTTTTAGTAAAAACACTACACATAAAGTGTTGTATTAGTTTCACTAGAAGTGTAATGGAAAATATATATATATATATATATATATATATACAAGTAACACATTCAAAACTGCAAGCACTAAGAACGAGTCGACATAGGTGAACACAAGAGATCAATAATAATTCACAAGACACCAATACATGAGACCTCATCCTCATTTACATGTCACACACGATGAAATCAAAACGCTCAAAATTCTTGGCCATACTTTCTCATGCAGGATGAGGTCAAATCCCATAACAATAAACCCAAACATATCTGCCAACTATGAGCCATTGGTCAGTACCATAACCTACTAGTGCGGCATTCGTTCTCAGAATATTATCTCAATATGCTAGGTTCCTATGTCTCGTGTATTTAAAAAGGGTTTGAGTCAACTGATGTCATTCGATCATCCAATCATAGTGTATATAGTATTAAATCACAACAGGTATCACCCTGAGTCACTCTAAGTACCGATCTCATTCCATTTATCAAAAGAATATAAAAAGTCCAATCTGAGTCACCCTTATAATGGATCACAAGGATTCCTTAGTAAGGAAATCCCATCCATTATGTACATAAAATCATGGAATGAGAAACATCCACATGAGGTTTTCATAATAAACAATTTCACTATTTTTCACAAGGTTTCCAAACAGTCTTTAAACCATTTCTTTTTCATAAACTGTTATTTATCATTAACACAAAATCCACATTTTCTAAAGAGGGAAAACACATCATCTACGCATAAAAACATTGATAAATTCTCTCAAAATATTCAGATTAAATTTCCCAGGGAATTTTTTTTTATAAAATTTTAAATGGATATTTATCAACAACACATTCTAAAACACCCTAAAACTCAACATCCCTTTATTTATAAAACCAGAACCCACTTTGAAAATCCAAAAAAAGGACCCTTGAAATATCATTTCAAACACTGATAATACTTTGTTATATTCAAATAAAACATTTTCTATTACACTTATCACATAAACACCAGTCGTTTATAAACTATCATCACATGTCCAACCACTTTAAAATTCAAATACACACATGTTTTAAACATAAAACTACTTGGAACACTTTCAAGAAACCCAAGATCACCATTTCACATCAATCCGATTTAAAGCCACAACTACTCTTCCTTTTAATTTGAAACCATTAAAAAAACTATAAAAACATTTATTAAAATACACATGCACTTTTTATTAAGGGTTGTAAACACACCACAACACCTCAAAACGAAATTTCTTAAAAAAAATCAAGTTGTCCATTTATCAGTGGTGCATGTAATGTTTATCAAAACAATTTCTAATTAACACTCAACAAGGTTCCAAAAACCAATTCCATTCCACAAACTTATTTAAATTGTTAAATCAGGTTCTAAGAGTCACAAACTAGGTGTAAAACTAATGAAACATTTAATTAAATAACAGTGTGTGCAATTATAATAAAAGACTCATTTTTCACAAAACCAGAATTGAACTACAAATTGGCATAATAAATAAATTAACCACCATTTTCACAATAATAATTAGCATATATATAGGGTGTGAACAAAAATAAATAGATGAAACATAAATTCTAAAAGGTGGTGCAATGGGAACCTACCAGGGAAATGTGGCGCGAAGAAAAAACGCACGTTTGTAAATTCTTCACATAGGTTTCAAAAACCTTAACCTATAAAGATAGACCTCAGTGGATAAAAACCTTAACGAAACTAAGGAAAAAGATGCAACCCTAAGGGAGGAGGGTATACCAGAGGGGATGTGCATGCCCGAAAGGAAGTCGCTGGCTAGGCACGCGCTAGCAGGGGATGTGTGTACCGAAGGGAAGCCGTCGTAAGTGGTCATTGGATGGAATCTCACCAGAAGGAGTGGGTTCTTCAGCTGGGGATGCTACACACCAAGAAGGGAGGTCATGTGGGAAGTGAATTGTGACCGGAAGTTAGCCGGTCGGGGGGGAAGCTACGCCACTGGTGCACACTCAGCAGGAGGGTCGATGGGGGGTCGATGCCGGAATGGGAGATGACCATACAAGGAGAAGGCCATGGGGGATCCATGCAAATGGAAGTGGGTCGACTGGGGCTGCAGAAAGATGGGAAAGGGAGCGGCTTACCATGCTGGGAGAAATAAGAGCGGCCCAGGGGGCGGCCTGCTTGCACATCGTAAAGGAAAAGGGAATCGGCTGCTACGCGCTGAGAGGGAGGGAGGCCAAGGTCTGGGGTGGGGCTCATCGCTGTAGAGGAGGAAACCGAGGCGGCAAGGTGCTGTATGGGGAGCCAAACTGAGGGAATAGGTGACACTACAGGGAATCTCTCACCGCATATAGGGAGGGGAGAAGTATGGGTAAACCCTAAAAAAGAAAAAGCGTTAATAAAAAAACTAAATGTTTATATATATATAATTAAACTTATAATAACTAAATAGTAATGAATCTAATAATAATAATAATAAAATGATTATAAAAATAAAAATAATAAAAGTATTCATTTATTTTAATGATAATAAAATCTTTAACAACAATAAAAATATTAAATGACAATAATTAATGTTTGTATTAATTACAAAATTTATTTGTTTTGATTTTTTGAGAATGGACGGTCACACATTTACCTTGGTGAAGCCATATGGAATCCAAATTTGTGCTATACCCATGCGCCCGACGACATCAACACCAAAAATCACACTTTTTAATTATAAACCCAAAAAAAAATTCGTCCAGGACTCAACCCGAACCCCAGAAAAAAAATTATTTAAGGTAGAAAAAAATTAAATAAATTAAACACACGGGTCGGGGTGTGACAATTCTCCCCACCATAATGCTTTCCACACCCATAAATCCAAAAAACAATCTAGCAAATCGATCAACACCTAAGGATTACACATAAACATGATTCAACCTCTTAACCCAAGGATATTTCATCAACTACCAATGGGACTCAACATCATTTCCTGAAACAGATCACCAATGGAGGGGAGTCCTAAACAGACTCTCCACCATAAGAATTTAACTAGAACTTGATAACGACTTAAGAGAAACCCCAAAGAGACGGTGGTTATCCCCACCATAAAGAACCAACCAATACATGGCCAAACGAAAATCCAACTTAGACCTGAACCGGGTCTTACTCAAGCAAAAATAAGCACAATAGAAAACTATTCATGACTCATCACTTCAGGATGGGCACAAACCAAAGCCACAACTGATTCACATGGGTGGTCGACGCAAGGCCACTGATCGGCAACTCATATCCAAAAGACAAAATTACTGGCATTGTGTAATGGATTATTCCATCACGCTCTTTGCGATAATAGGAAATTTACAATGACAGAGAAACCACAATAGAAACACAAAAACTGTCTCATGACACGATAGAGGCATGAACTTAACCAAACTCCTTAAAACCGTCTTGGGTTTCTAACTACGTGTAGGCTTCACTCTGAGGCCTTTTGGCTGGAGCTCTAATGGATGAAGCATACCCTTCCTCGTAGTCAGGATTTGATAATCCCAATAAAAAACATACATCTTTTGATTTGAAAAATGAAAGGACAGAATTCTGTAATGAAAACCACACTGGCATTGAAAGATGAAGTTCATCAAAAGAACCAAGAAATTATCATATCCTTCAAAACCCATAAAACCATAAGTACAAATACAACGATAAGAGATCCCTTACAATAGAAGGATACATGCATAAGAAACTTTAAACAAAAACCCAACAGCACATCACCTCTAAGAACTTCCTCCATGATACATTCTAGAGTTCCCTCAACAGAATCGTTGTAAGTGACCCAAAAATCCACAAGCATAACAGGGGTTAGGAGTAGTTGGGCACGATGACCTCTTGTGACCCACCTTACCACACTAATAACACATGTGTATCTCTTTCTGTGAAGTGGTTGATGAGAGATCCTAAGTCCTTTTGATTCCACAACTTTCTCCATCGACTATCAATCGCTTCCTCATCTCCTTTCCAGAATCTTCACCACTGCTCAAAGGGATTGAAGGAGGGAGGACTACTTTGATCACTCCCTCCATCATAGCTTCGACAAGAAAATATTGCCTCACCACATGGACAAAAGAAGTTAGGTTGGACTCTAACACCTTCGACTGAAGATCAGGGTGGAGACCTACCATGAAACGTCGAGCCTTCATGGAGTCATTTGTGGAATACCTTGAATCATAAGGGACTAGCTCCACAAAGCACTAGAAATATTCCAACAAGAATCTTCTACCCTGTAATAGATAACACATTTCCCTCTCCTTTATCACCCTTTCTTCCTTAGAGATATACTGAAAAATGAACAAAGCCTTGAAAAACTCCCAAGTAAGCTCTTGATGGGGTTTGTTCTGAGAGACTGACTTCCACCACATCCACGGTGAACCTTTAAGCATGAAATTTTCAAACTTGACATTCAACGACTTGAGAAACTCAACGAGGTTAAAGTCCCTTTCGATCTTTCTCATCCACTTCTCTGCTACAAAAGGATCTTCTTGACCATAAAAGAGAGGTGGATTTAGCTTCCAAAACTCAAGCATAAAATCCTTAGGTTGATAAACAGTACTACGATCACCCATCGAAGCTTCAAGGGGGAAACCACTGGAAAAGAAAAGTCACGAACCCAATCAAGACCAACTTATTAAATAAAATCCTCAAAATCAAACACTGCATATATGAAAATCTCTAAAAACAAGAAACCAATCCATCAAAATATCAAAACTTTCCTATTGAAAACAAGCTTTGTGGGTTAAACCCTTAGCATTTCTATTCTTTAGAGTCTCGCCCACATGCATGTTTCCGTGCCACCCTAGGTATCCATCCACCATACCAGATATTTGTTCATATTCTAACAAACCACTATGAATGTGAGCACCCCTAGGAACACTAAGGACAAAACAAAACAACTTCATTTTCTAAAAAAGAAAATCATTCATCCTATTTCCTTTAAAACAATCCACAAATTGAACATGTCATTTCAAACAACCATTTTTTAAAACCAATTTTTTTTCTAATTCAAACCACTTTTAGAAGTCAGAGGAAACCCAAAACAACTTAAATAAGGAACTAATTTCGGTGGGTGACTTGACCATATGGTTGGCGGCCGTATGTCAAACACTCTACCGACATGGAGAGATTTCTAGGACCATGCCCCTAGATCAACATGGCTTTCCAGGACATGCGGATCATAAAGAATATTATCCCAACTCCACTTGTCGTATCCCAATCGTAAAGCATACCCAAAAACCCCAAAGAAACTAATTAAACTAGACTTCCCATGGAAAACCCAAGGATCAGAACGAGAAAGAGTTCATGACGCTCTTCCCACACCTACCAGTGTGGCAATCATTATCAGAATATTCTCTCAATATTCCTGGTTCCTATGCCTCATATGATTAAAAAGGAGGTGAGCCAACTGATGTCATCCAAGCATCCAATCACAGTGTATATAATAGTAAATCGCAATAGGAATCACCCCGAGTCACTCCATGGATCGATCTCATCCCATTTATCCAAAAAAACATAAATATTACAATATGAGGAAACCTTATAATGGATCACAAGGATTCCTTAGTAAGGAAATCCCATCCATTATATACATACAATAATGGCATGAGAAACATCCACAGGAGGTTTTCATAATAAATAATTTCACCATTTTTCACAAGCTTTCCAAATGGGCCTTAAACCATTTCATTTTCATAAACTGACATTTATCATTAACACAGAATTCACATTTTCTAAAGAGGGAAAACACATCATATCCACAACAAAACATTGATAAATTCTCTCAAAATATTCATATTACATTTCCCAGGGAAAAACATTTTTATAAAACTGTCAAATGGCTATTTATCGACAACATATTCTAAAACACCCTAAAACTCAATACCCCTTTATTTATAAAACTAGAACCCACTTTGAAAATCCAAAAAAGGACCCCCAAAATATTATTTCGAACATTTCCAATACTTTGTTAAATTCAAACAAAACATTTTCTATTACACTTAGCACATAAATACCAATCGGGCGGGCACAATCCATCATCACATGTCAAACCACTTTAAAATCCAAATACACACTTCTTTTAAACATAAAACTACTTGAACCACTTTCAAGAAAACCAATATCACTATTTCATATCAATATGATTTAAATCCACAACTACTCTTCTTTTTAATTTGAAACCATTTAAAAATACTATAAAAAATTAATCAACATACACATTCACTTATTATAAAGGGTTGTAAACACACCAAAACACCTTGAAACGAAACATTTTTTATAAAAATGCCAGCCATGACATTTATCAATAGCGCATGAAATTTTTATCAAAACAGTTTTTAATTAACACTCAACAAGGTGCCAAAAACCAATTCCATCGCACAATCTTATTTAAATTTTTAAATCAGGTTTTGAGAGTCACAAACTAGGTGCAAAACTAATGAAACATTTAATTAAACAATAGTGTGTGCAATTATAATTAAATGACCTCATTTTTCACAAAACTAGAATTGAACTACCAATTATCATAATAAATAAATTAAACACAAGTTACAAAATAATAATTAACATATATATAGGGCGCGAAAAGTAGGAAGTAGATGAAACTTAAATTCTAAAAGGTAGTGAAATAGGAACCTACCTCGAAAATGTGGCGCGACGAAAAAAACACACATTCAGAAATGCTTCATGTGGGTTTCAAAACCCCTAACCTATGAAGACATACCTCAGTGGATAAAAACCTTAACAAAACTAAGGAAAAATACACAACCCTAAGAGAGGAGGGTATATCGAAGGGGTTGCGCACACCCGAAAGGAAGTCGGTGGTCGAGCACCCGCTAGTAGGGGCTCTGTGCGCCGAAGGGAAGTCATCATAAGCAGTCGGTGGATGGAATCACTCCAGAAGGAGTGGGTGTGATGGTTGGGGATACTGCGCACCGAGAAGGGAGGTTACGTGCTATCCAGAAGAGATGAGGACTGGTCGGCCGGAGTAGGGAGGTCGTGCAGGGAGGGAATCACGACCAGAAGTTGGCCAACCAGGGGGGAAAGCTACACCACTGGTGTGCACTGGGTAGGAGGGCTGAGGCTGGAATGGGATATGGTCACCGGAGGAGAAGGCCTCAGGAGATCCATGTAGCTAGAAGTGGGTCAGTTGGGGCTGCGACTAGACGGTAAAGGGGGTGGTGGCCTGTCGTGCTGGGAGAAACAGGAGCGGCCCGAGGGGGGATGGAATGCTCGCACGCCACAAGGGAAAAGGGCACTAGTTGCTGCGTGCTGAGAGGGAGGGAGGCTGAGGTTTGGGGAAGGGCTCATTACTGGAGAGGAGGAGGAAACTGAGGCGGTGAGGCACTGTAGGGGGAGCCAAACCGAAGGTAGACGCAAAGATACAGGGGATCTCACGCCGCATGCAGGGGGTTGAAGTGCGGGTAAACCCTAGAAAAAGAAGGAAAGGGGTCAATAAAAAAACTAAAGTTTATATATATATATATAAACTTATAATAACTAAATAGTAACGAATCTAATAATAATAATAATAATAATAATAAAATGATGCTAAAAATAAAAATAACAAAAGTATTAATTTATTTTAATGATAATAAAATCTTTAACAACAATAAAAATATTAAATGACAACAATTAATGTTTTTCTTAATTAAAAAAATTATTTATTTTAATTTTTCAAGAATAGACAATCACGCAGTTACCAAGGCGAAGACGCGCGGCTTCCAAATTCGCAATATGCCCGTGTGCATGTTGACACCAACACCAAAAGGAGCACTTTTTAATATGAACTCAAAAAAGAAATTGTCCTAGACTTAACCTAAACCCCAAGAAAAAAATTATTTAAGGCAGAAAATAATTAAATAAATCAAATACACGGGTCGGGGTGTGACACAAAACCTAAACTCCCATAACATGGATAGTACCATCCTATAAGGATCCATCAAAATTATAGAATCATCAGGTTGTATATATTTCCTGAACTTGATATCGCATCAAGTGTGTAGTGGCACAACCCCTTGGGAAAAACAACCAGAAACTCCCGGATAACCCTGAGAGCCTTCACTATCCTAGTATTTACTGATTCCATAGACAATCCCTCTCTCAAGGAAATTATGGTATCCACACACAAAATTCCCATACAATAGCCTCACCCACAAATGAAAACTACATACTGACCATTCACATCTAAGAACTTGACCTTCCTCTATAAGCATTAGATAATTGAATGCACAAAATATAATCAACTAATGTCGATGGTGACATTGTATGGCTATATATGTAGTAAGAAAATATCCCCACATAAATGATGTTATCCCATCCTCAATCTACACAGCTAACACACATCCAATAAGCCAGTTTTCCCTCTAATTATCATATTCAACACCAGGGGAATGGGAAGCCTCTTTGCATATAGTCTTAGAACACAGACTAGACTAGGTGAAACAAATGAGTGTGAGGATCTTGAATCAAACGAGACACAAAAAGGGGTAGAGGAAAAGATAATTGTACCTTTAATTATCTCTATCCCCTCTGGTTCTAGAACCCTTATAAAATATAGTTGTCCATATCCGACTCATATACCTCACTATTATCATTGACCTCCATGTCCAAGCTCAGTTCAGGGTCCTTTAAGATGATGAAAATCATGAGGTCGGCCTTTTCCTACCCCATATCCTCTTGTAGGAGCATTATCCAACTACCCCTACCACTAAAATAGATTCACTAGATGTCTTTGTTGATTCTAATGTCAAACCTGATCACCTACACCATGTTAAGATCTAAGAACCACTAGGAACTGATTTTGACAATGACCATGACCCACATAAAAAACCACACTGGTCAAATCCCCCTAAGAAAATCTATAAAACCATTGTCCCTAAATGGTTTAAAAGGATGTTGCAAAGGTCAACTATCCACTAGTTGAAACATTGAAGGACCTGGAACCTGATAACTTCTGCTGATAACTTTAATCATCAAGTAACCCTGTTGGTTTCCCTCTTGATAAAAAACATTTTTATTGACTAATTTATTGATAATAAATGATATAATTTCCTCAAATTGTGATAAATATGTCCAATTATGGAATATTTGGGATTAGATCATTCATTTTCAAATTTGATGAAAATTCTAGTTTTACCCTTTTAAAATTCATTGTAGTGTTTTGAACATAAATATATCTATATAAATTATTTTTACTTACAATTCTATAATTGTTTTCTTGACTTATGGAGCTACAAATTATATTTAGGAAATCGGAGCTAGATCGTTCATTTGAGAGGTCTAAATGGTCCATGAAGTCAAAGCTGCACTAGATTCACCATATTGGATATCACTTTAGTGTTTGGGCCGTATATTATTCATCTGGGCTTGTATTTGGCCCAACTTTTGAAGAAATCTAGAGGAAATGATTACTCACAAATCAACCTTTTATAATAATAGATAATTAGTGCATTTTGGAAGTCAATTATGCGGTGCAACTTGGAATAAAATATTTGGCCTAATTTTTATTTCACACTTAAAAAATTTATGTAACCCTAGCCCTCACAAACTCTTTTTAAAGGGGGTTCTCACTATTTTGGAGGTTGGCCTGAGGATTTGGGAAGGTATGTCCGAAAGGGTGGCTCTTATGAACCCCTCTAACTCTTGCAAGAAGTAAGGCCTTGTGCAAACATCTATTCTAAGAAGGCTCTCCTCTCCCACCTCCTCTTTGTATTTATTTACTTTCATGCTTGTATCTTGAATTTTTATTCAATTAATCTTCTATATTTTTTTATTTTCATCTTCTTATTTTTATTCTTGGGCTGGAATAAAAGAGTGGAGATGAGGTTGGATGTTCCCCTTTCAATCCACTGCATATGCAAAACGTCTCTATGATGACAACTCCGCCCATGGAAGAGTGATTTCATTCGTAGTTGATTTAATCCCTACTCCCTTAATTTATTTATTTTGAATCCATAAACATACTATAATTAAAAAATTGTGATCAATTAATTTAGTTTTAATTTCTATGTTACTTGATCTACTTTCACTTGACCACATGGTTGGGCTTGTGTAAATTGTGTGAGTGAAACCTCAATCACAAAAATATAATCAACTAAGGATAGAATTGTAGGGTTCAAGACTCATCCCAAAACACAATTAATTCTCAAATCTAGGAAGGAGATTCTGCCTTAACTGACCATTGATCATAATTTGGATTTTGGATCATAATCAAATCAGGGTACTATGATTGGAAGTCCCAATGTTGACCTACAGCTCATTCTTTCCAATATTTATGGTCACATTAATTTTCGTAGGTTTTGGGTGTTGGCAAGGTTAGGGGTTCATAATTGAAAGATTTATAATCATATAGGAGAATGATAATTAATGATGAAGGGTGTATATTAGATCGATTATGTCTTCTCATATAAGTGTTTTTAATTAAATTGTGTCATCAATTGTTCCTTCTTGTTTGTTGTTTAGTCTATTGTCTGAGAGTCACTAAACCAAACCCCCCAAATTGAGTGTCATTTGTTTTCACTTATTTGTTTGTTTCATTGAAGCCTATTAAGATTTGTTTAATTCACTTCCTCCTTGATAGAATGACCTAGGTCATCCATTGTGTTGTACTTAGTAAAATCACAAATATTTGTGGGAGCATGCGCGACAACGCTCATCACCTCCCACAATAAACCTCCTTATGAGTGAAAATTCTCAATTGCCTCTAACTTATTCTGAACTTCCATTTACATTGTCAATGTAAAAGGAGTAACTTCATACTGGATAAAAGGGAGAACTACCTCCTCAAACACACAAGAGGCTCCTCATAAGGGAAAATATTGGGGCATAAATATAAAAGGTCCTTGAACTTGGTCCAATGTTCACAAATAGACATGTTCCCCTACTAAAGAAAGATAAGCACTTTCCTCTTCATTTAAATCATTGTTTGTGATAGTAAATCTACTTGTAAATACTTTTAAAATTCTACCCAAGAAAAATTTGTCTGGTTTTGATCACCACGGTACAATATTGATCATTGAAGTTCCACACCCCTCATCTGACTGACCTCTAGTAGGACTTGATAACCCACTTGGGCCCATATCCAACTGAAGGACATATGAAGATCCCCCAACCAACTATATATCTGTATATAATATATGATTCCTTTATACTTCACTAATTCTCTTCGCTAAAAGTAACACAACATCCTCTGCCACTGATCATCCTTCTTAATCAGCTCGATCGTCAGATAGTCAATCGGTCCAGTTTGCTAAACCTCACCAGCCTAAACCATACACAAACGCCATCCAAGATCCATAACTAAAATATAAAATCAATATTCACTAATATCGGTCATATAAAATTTTATTAAGATTCTTTTAATTCATTTTAGCTTCCCAAAACTACATAATTCAAGTAATAATACAATCCATCTTGAATCATGTACCAATATTAGGTATCTACCCTATAAGAAAAACCACATCACATGGTCATTTGGTAAGCTTAGGGTCCCTGTATCAGATCATGAGAGCCATAAAATCCCATTTCCTAACTATTCTTCTCCAGCCTAACTTATGCACCAAGATCAGCTGACATTGTTTCCCTGCTGACACATGAAATCCTCATTGTGCCTAACTCCAAAATCCATCATATATCTTAACCAAACTTTGATACCACTCTGTCATGGCCCCCTAACTCCAAAGGTTCCCCTCTTGGGTTAGTAATGAATGAAGAGGGATAATGAACCCCAAACCCTGCCTCCTATAGGCCCGAGTTGGTGACCAACACTGAGGGTATAAAATCTCTCATAGGGAAGGAATTTCCATCTATAATGATATTGGATCGGGAGATATTATATCTACCATCAGGAAAATCCATAGAATAATATAAAAATAAGATACCAAAATCATACCATAATGCATGTGAAAAGTAATTGAATATAATGAGTCTCTAAATAAATTCCCAAAAGAAAATCCTAAGGTATCAGTATAAAAATATCCCAAAATTCTAAGCTAGTAATGTCTAGAACAATCCACACAGTCCTCCTGGGAACCTAAAAAATATTCTATATATACATGGGGTGAGAATAAAATGTGTATTCAGTAGGAACATACCTAAATTCTCTCATGCATATGTGAAAAGAGAATACTAAGGCACCCATGGGGAAGCAGCATAACCAAAAACACTTATGCATATCAACTAAGCAATCCCATCCTTTCCATGTCATGATCCCCAAATAATGCATCCAAATGATGTAACATAATATGAAGCATATTGATAAATATGGTACCCCACAACACTTTCCTACTAATTTTATGGTCTCACACCCCAACATCATATCTCCTAGAACTCCCATCTCTTCAATAAAATATTTCTTGAATACACCTAGGAAACCACATCATTCCAAGCACCCCACATGAAACTGAACATCACAATACTCCAAAAGACACTTGGGACATCACATCACATCTTAACTGCATACATATATCAAGAATAGTGGGGTATCAGGAACATGGTGGACATAAACCTCATGCCCTCCTCCTACCATGCATGACCCCCACCATGAACCACATCCTCATATAATCAAATATCAGCACTAGTGCACTTTGGAATTCTATCCATAACATCTTGTGCATATCAAACTCATCTTGAAGAGAGAGAGCAAAGAATAGGGGGTACCCAAACATTTTTCCATACCATCTGAATTTTGGG
Organism: Viscum album; assembly: GCA_963277665.1. Classification (NCBI taxonomy): domain Eukaryota; kingdom Viridiplantae; phylum Streptophyta; class Magnoliopsida; order Santalales; family Viscaceae; genus Viscum; species Viscum album. The sequence goes on along the minus strand of OY728155.1, from coordinate 1,138,050,902 downwards.
AAGACACCCCTAAAAATATTTGGGAATCAGCACATAGTGCTCAACTCGGGTGGGGTGCATATAGAAATCATAGAGAATATAATATATATAAATATAAATATAAATATATCATACACACAACCCAACATTTGGGTTCACACAAAGTGTTCTATACCAACTTACCACACCTCATAAGGTCTTATAACCTCCACCAATTTTGGTTCCACCTCTAAATACATTATTCCATGCAAGTAATCTATAAACAACACAAAAAATTCCATATTTATTTTCAAGTTAATACATTACCATATTTTAAAAAACTAATAACCATTATCATTATTAAGCCCATTCATTTTCACATTTAACTAAACACTTAAACTGCACTTCCCATTTTATTTCAATAGTTAATTTTCTTTTATAACCCATTCAATTTCAGTTTCATTATTAACATTTATTCCATCACTACCATGAAACAGGAAAAACACATCGCCCGTATAAACAACCCACATTTTCATGCTAACAATGCCTAGTACCACAACCACATCTCATCATAACTACCATATCTCACAACCACACATATATAAATCGAATCACATCCCATACCAACCAATCATTACATCACTTCCCAAAACATACCACATCCCAGTCGATCACCATAATCACCACACAACATCCCACACCAAACAAGGTAGTATAATAAGCACAACCAAACCAAGAAATACATCCTAGATTCCACATATTTTACAATTCCAGTTCATGGTCTTTAAGTAATTTATATTCAAGGAAATTATTAGAAAACCCAAGATTATTCCATGGGAAACCATTTATTTAGCTATATGTAAGTGAATTTCCATTTTATTCAAGGTGATTTCAAACAATATTCACACCATAGGGTTCAGAAACAATATTAAATACAAAACAAATAAGGGCCCCAACAACCTTGATTTTTAAAAAGACATCAATAATGTATAAAATCTTCATTAAAAACATCAAATCCAGAAAACATGTGATTTCTTCCCTTCCCCTGTTAATTTTGATTTGATTGATTTTTATTATTTTCAATTAGCTAGTGTATACCATCTCCCCAAAAGAGAACAAAATCATGAACCCACCTACATATATAACTAGAAGAAATAAAAAGGATCCCCTAACTAGAAGAAATAATCTTTACATAATTTACTGCACTAAAATAGGGGATACACACATAAAATGGAATCACCATATGAATAAATTTAACCAACAATAGTAGGGCTCCATGAATCTAAGGGAAAGGTTCTGGAACCTCCCATTTCAAGAAAAAGAACGTATAAAAAATAAAGAAAAAATCATCATTTTATAATTTAAGATATGAAACCATCAAGATTTCAGATCATAGGTTTGGATTTGATTAACTATTAATATAGATCTCATTAAATCTTACATTAAAGGACTCATTAATAACCTTGGTAATCAAAGAAATTCAAGGGTATAATTATCCTCATTGAAATAGACTTTAAATTCCCTTAATTAAATCTTTAAAACTAAATTTATGTTAAAAATTTATATTAGAAACTTAAAGGGGTATTCTGGGGTAAACTATAAATTTTAAAAATTGGATAAGTCCTCGAATGACTGCATGAAGGAAACGAGTGATTGTTCCAACTAGCCACATGACCAACCAATATACTGCATGAATGAACAAATGGTCACATGAAGGTAAAAAGTGATTGTTCTAAGTGAGCATATGACCAACCAACCAACCTATCGCATAAAAAAACTGACCACATAAAGGAAACATGTGATCATGCCAATCGACCATATAACCAACCAACCTACTGCATAAATAAGAAACTAACTACACAAATGAAATAAGTGGTCATGATAAATGACCACATGACCAACCAAACTACCACATAAAAAAATACTTACAATATGAATAAAAAATGTGACCATGAAAATTGACTACATGACTAACCAACCTACTTCATAATCAAACAACTAACCACATGAAGGAAAAAAGTGACCATGCTAACTGACCACATGGCCAACCAACCTATTGCACGAACAAACAATTGATTTCATGAAGGAAACAAGTGACCATGAGAATAAACATGAAAATAGAGATGAAAAAGGATCCTAACACCCTCTTGAATCCACCAAGGTTCAATTAATCACAAAGGAAAGGGTTTTAGAAATCTAGGACCTTACAGGTGAAGCTAGATTAGTGTTATCTTCTTATATCTACTTTAAATTCTTCATCATTATTATGAGATAAACATATATCTATGTTTGATCTATGTTTTCTATCATGATCCAATGATTAATTCTCCCTTTATTTATAGAATGGTGGAATATCTATCAAGTTGATGTCAATCATTGACTAAATCGAGATCTACCAATAAATATGAGCATTATTCATGTAAGTGTTCAAGAATCATCTTTTAAAACCACTTTTTTAAGGAAGTTTGATGAGTTATTATTAGTTTGTTGACAATTACATATTATATTGGTGGAGGATTCGATGTTTCAACAATAAAAACCCTTGAACGGAACTATAATTATCAAGAACAGTGACATTTCTAGGTAATTGTTTTTAAAACCATCTTCAAGAGGCCTTCTTCTTCTTGAATATTATCTTGAATCTCTTTTTCATTGATGGATTAATGAAAATTAATGATTTATGGATAGAAAAAAGGATCTATTATAATATTAGAAAGGAATTAATTATTTTTTTCTTGAAGTAATAATAAATATGGTTAATTAGAATTCCTTCCTTAGACATACCTTATAATTGACTTGATTGGAATATTATGTAAGGTATATGATTCTTGAACAACCTTATTGACATGAAATTCTTTTGAGACTCTGTTCTAAAACTCTTGTTGTTATACCACAACCTGAGTTAGGAACCCTTGGTGTGTAATCTTCTCCTCTATGGTGTGTGGTGTAGTCTGTTGTTCAATCCTTTATGAACTTTGGAATTCTTCATCAATAAAATTGAGGTAGGAAGTTACTTACTACATAGGTTATTGTGTATAATGTTATAATTACATGATTTTTTATGATTTATAACCCATTATTGTTATGTGTTTACATGTGGGTTTGATTAGACTTAATAAATTTCTTGATTTTAATTATATGGATGTGTGTAGGCTCTTGATAATTGTTCTTGATGTGCCTTTTTATTCCTTGCTATGATACATAATTTCTTATGGTATTTCATAGATTGGTGAAGCATGATTTATGTATCAGGATGATCTGGTTTCTTATTTTAGGATAAATGAATTCTTGGAGGGGGAGTGTGATGATGTGATGATGGATATATATGATGACTCTTTTGATGGTATGGATTGGATCATAGACATGCTTGTTGACATCGGAGTAGACCATGCATGAGATGAGAGTTTTTTATATATATCTTGAAGGGGGAGAATTCCTTGTAAGGGTAATGTGTTATTCAGTTACATTAAACATATCAGGTGGGACTTTCCATAATTCAATGATAATGACCACCATTATGGTGGATCATAAAGGTTTTCCTTAAATTTGGTACTTATTTCACATACTTTGAAATCCTTACCAGTATAATCCTGAATATGCTGGTACCAGGGTTTGTGGGAGCTTGGATAACACATAATGACTTAGAACATGTGTGGCTATATATTTATTTGATCATTTAATTATGTCATGCCATACACTATCATATATTATGTGTAATTATGTTAATAATTCATTTGTGTTATCCTATTGGGTTTATTAATCACACCCTATATGGTCATCTTAATGCACATGAAGATTTAATAACTAGGGATCCAATAAAGGAAAAGGGCCCAATTATGGGGAGTTGAGGAGATATGGGTTTGGAGTCAGAGGTGATGACAAGACACACTTCAGATTATTACTTCTACATTTATTAACTTTTCTTACCATTATAACACATTGGTTTGGATTTCCACATTGGGATCTAGTTATTTTATTTATATAACTTGTGTTCCGTGACATATAATTTTATTTTTTAGATTATTAATATTACTCTGATTATTATATTTTATTATATTTTTTATGATTATTTTGTATGTGGATAAAAAGATACTATATCTATAGTCTCCCCACAGAAAGCATTCAGACCCTCGCAGTCAGTTGGTAACCTCTTGTATATGGGGAGGCATGTATGATATTATGTGACTCTTTATCTCAGACCTGGTGGTTCAGGTTGAGATATTTCAAAATGTCATCATAGCATAGTTTATTATTTTCTTTTGGACAAACCTTGGACATGGTAAAAAGGAGATAGCAATGTGGGACTCAGGTAGGGAAGTTTTTATGTTCCTAGCCAACTCATGTGTAACAGACCTATGAGTTACCATTGATGGGATTTTTGTTACTATTTTTATAAGATTTTTGGGTGTGTTAATACATCATTAATAGGCATGTAGGATCAAATTCCATATATATACCAGTTTTTGTGCTTCATATTTGTTATTTAATTTAATTCCTTGAATAATTCTATCTATTCAGGATAGACTTATACTCTATTGTGTGATATATCTATTTTTCCCTTCTATGGAGATATACCTATGTATAAATTAATAATTAAATCCCTAGAATGATGTTATGCTTGTATATATATGAATGTTACTAACGTGCATAGATAGACACCTTGGTTAGTACTGGAAGGGATATACCTTGGGTCATGGGTAGACTCCTAGGAGAAGCATTTAGTGAGCACATATACTCGTTAGGATCCTTATCGACCTACTGGATTAAAATATTTTAAACATTCTTTTATCATTTCAAAAATTACTTTATGGAGACATTTGGTGGGACCACTAGCTATGGTAGCTCTGAATTTTACCATACCACCACTGATGGTGTAGGAGGATGTATCCCGGAATGCTCTTGTACCAACACTGATGATTTAGGCTGAAAATCCTATTCAACCAAGAATCTTTTGGATTTTGAACATTCAAGGAATATTTAAATAGAATACCATAACCAATCATGTTTGGGACTTCCATCTCTAGTATCCTATGTATTTCCAGGGTATTGATGGTCCACAAGATGCAAAGGACAAGCTAGATATTATCAAATACATTTTTTGAGCTAGTCTAGACTCCTGGGGGGGGGATAGTGATTCTATAAACATTCATATTCCATAGACCTAATGGGAGAAAATGGACTATAATGAATAAAATTCTAAGATGAGAGGGTCTTACTTGGGTGACCATCATGGAGGTTTTTCTCGAGAAATATTTTCCTACTATGATGGAGCTTTATCATGACCCTGAGTCTACATAGTTACAGCAAGGGACTATGATTGTCTCTACATATTCTACTTAGTTTATGGAATTGTTTTGAATTTCTCCTCTATTATCTTGGAATGAGGCACAAAATGTGCATAAGTTTGAGATAGGACTTTGATCAGAGCTTAGGAATTTGGTTAGAGGATTTGACTTGATGATGTACACATAGGTGCTTCGCAATGCCCTAGAACATAAGAAGGATATAGAGGAGGATAGGGAAATATGCTTATATATAGTCTATAATAGACAAGTAACTATTATTCCTATCATTATTCCCATCTCGTCACCCCATTTATCAATATAAATCTGATTTATGACTTCCCCAATATTTTTATTTTCCCTAAGGTGAACAGTTTCGTATAGAATCATCAAAAAAATTGAGGGATAACCTAACAAGTCACTTCCCTCCCACTTCTCTCTTTGGTCTCCCATGTCTTGATGGTGATTTTTTTTCCACCATTTCTTCCCTTCTAAATAGAGGGTTAGGATACTCCAACCCTCACTTCATCACCCCCTTACTATCCCATATTCTCTTCACATTTTCCATAGCATCGATCTTTTCCTGTAGGTCCCTTCCTTCTACTAGGGTTTTCCCTCACTCTTAATTTCCCCTCATAAGTTCACATAGGATTTAACCTACCTCAACTTCTCTCTGGTGGCTCATTTTGGTCATAATCATTATTTGGTTGATATATTTGATGGGATGTTATTGTATTCATGGGATTTGAAAGATCGCATGATCATCAGACACCTGGATCCCTATTATCTCTTTATTTACTTCCAATAAAAGGAGTATCTAAGGATTTCCCAGTCTTCTAGAATGAGATCCTTCAATGGATTTTAGTTCTCCCTCTTCTAGTGGCCCTACCATTTTCATTGTAAGATCCTCTAATAGCTTTTATTTGGGAGATTTTTCTAGGGCTCCCTATTCTATTTCAAAAACCTTTTATGCTCATGATTTTAGGAAATTTGGTGGGTATATTTTATGTTTTGATGATAGATCTTGAACTCTCTACTAACCGATTTCTCCCTGAATTTTTATATATTTTTTTGAAATACTTGATAAGGATTGTATGGCTTGATATTGAAAATGAGTTTCAATTCAAGAAAGAGATGACCTTTGAAAATTGGTTAGAATTATACTCCAGTTCTTATATTCTAGGCCACATTAATCATTCTATTAGATGTTTACAAGTTGGCCATCATTCTGGTCCTTCATATCTAACTTCTGAATATGGTAAATCTTTCTTGGATATTAGTTAAAATGATGTATCTCAGGTAGGCTTTCAGAACATGGAAGAAATGGAGGCTTGGTAGGAGGGTGATACTAATAGAGATACTACAGCAATGTTTTTTGGAAATGAACCCTACATATCCTATTGTACCTTACTTTAACCCCTTGTTTCAAGGGAACATATCCTATTCTAATGTTGTGGATTCCACCTCGGGGAATCCTGATTATTGTGTCTTCTGTGAGATTCAAAATCGGGGATCAGTTGGGTAGAATTATGGGGTTATTTCAATACTAATGAATAATATAGAGGCTAACAGGAAGGGTTTGGGTTCACCCAAGGTGTTGGAAACCCTCCAAATGATAGCAGACAATTTACCTTGAACGGGTGATCCCTCTTTTATGAGGTATGGATTTTCCTCCCCTCCTAACTCATGGTGCTATAGGGGATCCATCCTTCAGAATATATTCACATATTTAAGTGATTTTTCAATAGATACTAATGATTTAGGGGGTGGAAAAGGGTTGGTAACATAAATGTTAAGAAGTATGAGACTTATAAAGAGGAAAAATCTTCAGAGATTCAAGAAGAATCATTTGAACCTTATCATACTTATCAGGCTTCATTATATTTTAAATATGATGATAAACCTTTAATATTATACCAAAATGGAAGGAAAAAAATAAATAAAAGGATTATCATTGTTAGTGATCATACAATTAATAAATAAAACACATCTAAGTATCAAAAATACTACTTTTATATTCTAAAACCTATGTTAACTAGATCCATAGGTAATAGTATTTATGTTAAGAAACCTATACATATTTTCTCAAAAGGTTTTGAGGAATTTATAGACCACAATCAGATTCCCAAAAATCTGAAGATACCCCCTCTACAGGAGGATTCCATGGAAAACACACCAGTGAAAGTAATGGATGGTTTAGATCTAGAAGGTTCTATAATGGAGAAATGAAATAATTGTTACAACATTGAGAGTGGAGTGTTACATTGGAATTTGGAAGAACTAGTGTCTTCCACATTGAGAGTGAAGTTTCACTTGGAAATTTGGTGGAGTTTATTAAGAGTTGGTATATGGTGGATTTATTACTTAAGGATTTGTTTTATGAGGATCCCAAGTGGGATAAATTCCCTACCATCTAGAGTCTTCTCTAGTTATAAGATTTTAACACATTAATATTTCATTGGGATGGGAACCCATTTCCTATTTGGGGTTAATCTTATATCTATTGGTTTTTTACTTTAACTTGGTTAGGTGTGAAATTATATCCCAACATGGTGTTGTGTAGGTTTTTTGGGCTCGTTGGAGGATCTGTGTAGCCTTGGTGGTGGTTACGGTGGTTTTGATGACTTTTAGGAAGTATTAAAAATTCATATGGAGGTGTCAGTCAGTTTACAGGTTTTTTTCTCATCAATGTTGTAAATCACCCTCCTTGACATTTGGGACTTAGTCCTGACTGCAGCTGCATTGTTAGCTGATTGTATTGGGTTATGGATAGAGATTCATCCCTCCATGAGTTATTTTGGTCTTTTATTGTTGATGTTTGTTTCATTTCATGGTGTATAAGGCTATGGTAGGGATTATTTTTAGGTTCTAACTTATCCTATAAAAGTGATTTTATAAAAATAATAAAAAAGATTATTGGAGTACTAAGATTCCTCTCACTAATACAATATATTCTTCTGGTATTAGGAATAGGAAGGTGTACCAGGAGAAATAAGGTTTTAGACATTAGTTCAGAGATGGAATAATTTAGTATCCATTATGTAAGATGATTCCAATAGGCGCTTCAATTTTGGGAAAAGGGGGAATTATAATAATGATTATAGGAAGTTGTTTGTAGAGTGTCACCATTATGGAAAGGAAATCCATCTTCAATATTTTTTCTCAAGGACTTATCATAGGAGTATTTAGATATTAGGAATTCCAAGAGGGGAGGACCTCAATAAGGGATGCAGACTTCCCAAACTACAGTGACTCATGGGTATGGATGTAGAATTAATGAAGGATGAGTCTATGCAGTGGATCAAACTCCAACTGATAGTAGTGATGGAACATCCACTCTTAAAGGTATGATCATGATCAATTCTAAATTATCTAATTCTTTTGTTGATATTGATGATTTCCATTCCATTATATCTACAAAATGTGTTACTAGATTTTACTTACCAATCAAATTATCTTTTGAGTTACTATCTATTGATATAGTGTTGGGAATGAAAGTGGGACATCTTCTATGATTCCAAGAGTGTTTGATAGTCATTGATGGTTATAGAAATATATGAAACCTCATGATTCTACAATGAAAATATTTGATGTGATTCTTACATGGAATAGTTGAACAACTTCTAAGCTCACATTGATTACTATTGGAGATGGGTATCTTTTACTTCCCTGAAGAGAGAGAAGTATGTGATGATTGAGGAATGGGAACTAGGAGAAAGTATAGTTAGTATATACCTGATTCATCTTGGGATGATAATGGATCTTTTTGTGGGATTAGATCTTTCAATAAAATCAGTGGTATCCCCCTTGATTTTATCCACCTTTTCAACTTTGGAAAATTAGGGAGTGAAGTTACAGTGGTTGGACCAATGTGAATAATCTTTTCTTGAGATAAATAAGAGGTTTATTATATCTCTATTGTTAATTCTTCCCAAAACAATGACTGGTTATGATATATTCTATGATTGATCAATAATTGGTTTGGGTGTAGTATTGATGTAGAGGGAGTGGGTAGTATCTTATGGGTCATGTCAACTATGCCCCCATGAGTAGAACAATCCTAACCATTCCTTGGATCTAGAAGTCATGGTCCATGAATTGAAGATTTGGTGACATTATATATTTAGTGATAGGTTTATTATCTACACTGGCCATAAGATCCTTTGTTACACCTTCACATAGAGAAACCTTAATTTGAGGTAGAGGTGTTGGTTGGAGTATCTAAAGATGTTTGAATTTGAGACAACCTATGCACTGGGGAAAGGTAACGTTGTTTGAGATTCTCTTAGCCATAATATACAATTATCTCATGATCTTGGTGAGTGGTCTTCGGAGGAATAGTGGCACCTGATGATCTTGTTTCACGATTTAAGGATGGTTGATTTTTAGGATTTGGGATCAATGAAAAGTGATCCTTTGCTGGTCACATATTATTTGGTATATTGGGTAAAAGCTATATAGGAGACTTTCCAGAGTATGTTATGATACAAGAATAGCTATCTAGAGGTGACTAGATACCCAGGTGTTCATTGTAAAGTGAGGATGTGATCCTTTAACATGATAGAGTTGTAGTCCCTTATTACATAAAGGGGGTGTTGATAAGAGACCTCCATTCCACTAGGTGGATGGTATGTCATGGTTTGGAAAATATGTACCGTGTATAAAACATTAGAATATTTATAAGAATATTTTTGGTGTCAGGAACTGAGATGATGCATGATTCCAAGGCCCAATGAGCCTAGAATTAATTTTATAAAAATATTAAATATATTTTATGTCATGCAAAAACATTTTTTCATTAATAATGTAATATCTCTTGAATTAAGTCTCATATCAAAAATATGAGATAATGGTTGAATCCAAAGCATGGTATTTAACCTAGGAATGACTATGTTTGTTTGGTGTGGGATGTATAGTAGTGGTATCCATTGGCGGGTGTGTTTAATTAAAATAAATAAATAAATTGTTTTTTTATTTCATTAAACTACCTAATTAAAATCCTCTATAAATACCCTCTTATTATGGTTATCAAATGGTTAGGTGCATAACCCTTTCAAGATCTAAGAGGAGGAGGATAGTGTTCTTCATTGGTAGATCGGGATCAGATAATGATGGATGGTCATATTGAGAATAATCATGAGACAAATGAAGAATGCAGCGAGATCATAAATTTCCTCACTAGAGGATGTGTTCTTCACCAATGATAAATCCATAATCGAGTTAGGGATCACCATTTGTGGTTTCTGACCTTTTGATTAAAGTATTGAGCATAGATTTGTGTATCTTCTTTTGATCTGTGATTATCTACACTTCCCATGATCACGTTAAATAATTTGACTCATTTATATAAATTATTTATTTTATTATACCATTCTATCATGCGTGATTCTACACCTATCGATCATTGGATGAGATCACATCGGATAACGATGATTATAATCGTTGTGTAATGTGTTTTTCTCCCTCTGTTCTTAGCATTTTTCATCCATAATCGTTTTACTAGTGATTCGAAAATATCCAATAATATAGATTATAATGTGTTTTTCATTTGGCATAATAAAACACAATAATGAATTTGGATTTAGATTTTGGTGACGTGATGGATTTTTGGAAAATATAATGGCAACCTAGATTTATATTGTGTATTAGTGGTTTCTGATCTGGATTGATTGGATCTCTTTGTAGGTGCATTGGTTGATGTTTCCAAGCAACGAGTGGCCAGAATCTGGCCACCAGCGATAATGGTGTCTGGTGTTGGTGCAGACAATAGAGTTCCCACAACCCGAGATGTGTGGTTGTGTTATTATTATTTTTAATAATAATAACTTGTGATATTTAATAATAATAATAACAATAATAATAATAATAATAATAATAGATCTATGGTGGTAATGATGGGAAAAATAAATCTGGATTGGGTATCAGTGGTGCGAGATGGCGGCTCAAGCTCTTGGGCAGTGGGTTAATGTGGCCTCGATCCAAGAGGATAATGCATATGGATTAATTCGTAATTGAAGGAAACAATTAAAAAGTATATATATATATATATATATATATATAACATGTTTTATGGAGAGTGCAGTTTAGGAAGGTGCCACATGATTGAGGAAGAAGACCTAATAATTAAAGAGGTTATTGAAATAAAATGAAACAAGGGAAAAAGAAATTATAGGAGAAATGTAGGGGAGGCTAACTTTACGCAGCTTACTGGGGAGAAGGTAGGTTCATGGACCCCCCCCCCCCACACTTTTAATCATATGTTAATATATATTATATTATTAATAATTATATTATTAATATTATTAATATTAATACCCCTTGTTTTGATTTATCTTCCCCATATGATGTTAGAATGATGAGTTGTCTACGATATCATGACCCTGACTTTGAGATGATCATTTCATGACCAATGTTGTAACCTTTTCGGGCTTGTGGAATAAGCCCTCGAATTTACCAAAAATAATAATAATAATAATAGGTAATATGGTATCCAATGATGAACTGGTTATGACATTACAACCCTAATATTGGGGTGAATGTTTCAGGACAAATATCATATATTTGATTTAGACACTTGGTTTGGGCCCATGAAACATCCTTCGAGTGTGATGCAGTGAAATTCGTTCTTTACAGAGTTTCCAATTTGGGAAAGTGAATAGCCTATCTTGAGTGTTTTTCTATTAGGATCACAATAGTGTGATTCATTTGGAAATTCATTTTCATTTTCAATGACATATCTGTAGATTAATTTTTTATCCCATCAGACTGAAGATGAGCCTAATGTGTTCATCAAATTTTTTTCCATACATTCCTTGTACTCTAGAATTACATAGGCATGCCCAAGGGTTCGTGGGAATGACTCAGTACCCAAGAACATCTAAGTATATGTCCAAGAAACAGAGTGGGAACACATGTTATTTTGATCCCTTACACACCATGTATCTCCTTATGAATTTTTTACCTCTTGTATCTTCTTCATTTCAAATGAAATTTCGGTATGTGAGTATCCTATCCTGACTGTTTTTTCATATAGAATTAGATGGTGGAATTTGTTATGGATTTTGGGATATGATTAAATATGATCCAAGTGTGATGATTCTTTAGGTGATACTCAATGATGACAGTGATCGGGAAGGATCATCATAGTGTCTCGATAGAGATGATCTCCCATATCTCTCTAGGGCATGGGTCCTCTATATTCATTGTATAGATAGAGACAGTGTTTCTAAGTCACACCAAGGAGTGATTACTCTATCCATAAAGTTGGTACTCCCATCATTGTGAAGATCAATAAAATAATCATTTGTCATAGTAGAGTGAGGTTCCTTTATCTACAAAGATGGTACTCCCCTATCAAACTAGGTAACAAGTCCTACATATAACATCTTTTGACAGACATGTGAGATGCTAGGAATTGATTATGGACCCATGAAACTATTGGTAGATTCGTTGTTCTTTTTTGGGATATAGAGATGAAGATCCCCTTTCTATCTCTCTCATTTAGGATTCTTATTGAGAATATATGGGTTTTTTCATTATGTTTTTTGCCTCATATACTGATTTAAATACCTTCATTATGATGAGTTGACTACTTCAATCATGTCTATTATTTTTCTCTATTTATTTTTTGGGGTTTCCTAGTAGGTATGTATATACTTACCCATGTATGGTATTTTTCCCACATATTTCATGTCTTATATAGATTAAAGATAGGTCATATTAGATTTTATAGGAGCATTGGCATACTTGGGTGCATTTGACCATGTATGGTGTTCGGGGCTTGGAGATCTAGAGATAGTATCTCTCAACATTTCTTTTCCAATTGTTGTATATTTGGGACATATTTTTTGGTTGGGAATGTATTTTTTCCTTTAATTTTCATATTACACGGTCATACTCTTTAACATTCCCTGTAGGTTATTAGATGCATGGATTTCACTCTAGAAGTTAATGTTTTTAATCATTATTTCTCTACAATTCAGCATAGACATAGTTGGGTGCATGTGTATAGGTACTTTAGTCAAAGGTCTCTCATTTTAGTTATTTTTTTGGTGCTTATCATTATCCCTTGGCCTATGGAGGCAGGATTGGGTAGTTGCAGCTCAACCTTAAGCCAGTCATGCGAGCCCCAGTGGGTCGGGTTCTAACATATTAGTATCAGAGTTGGTTCAAAAATGGGATAGTGTTTGGAGTTTTCCCCCTTATGAGGTTTGGTTGGGAATTAGGGAAACAATATCAAAGTTTCCTGAGTGTGTATTTCTGGCCAAGGAACCTAGTGTTAGTGTGGAGGTCAACCTATCCATGCATTAGAAATCTGAATACCTACTTTTTGACTCTTCATATCTAGACATTAGTTACAGGGACCAATAGTACATAAATCATATAGGATCAGTTCCTTTGGATATTATTCTTATAATAGCTCCCAAGATATTCTCTTTGACTATGGTGTATCTTTATAACTTTCATGATTACTCCATGATGATATCCAGATAATATTTTGAGACAGTTTCATGATGAAGATCGGTTGAGCGATGATGCCTCAGTTCAGGGACCTACCCATGATGTTTTTTCATTAGGTGGGCACTATGAAATGCTACCACATATTCAGTAGCGCATGTATCCTTATGTGGATCATGTATATGATCATCTGTGTGTTGAGAAGTTGATAGATCCAGGGGGATATGATGATGTTATGAACAACCTTAGAACATTATGTGAGTTCCAGTGATAGAGACCGCTAAGGTTATATGATAAGATAGGCCATTAGGAAGTAGAGGTTTGACTTGATGCATTGGTCAGGGTTTTTTGAACTATGTGGACCCTAACTAATTATATAGTTGCTTTGGTGTCCAGTCTTCTCTGTGGAGTAGCTTTAGTCTCCAGAGGTACCAAAATATGGAACACCTATGTTGATTACACATCACAGTTTTCAAAGATATATATATCCTAGGTTTTATGTTGATACATGCTTCCCCTTATTATGTAGTTGAGGAATGGAGTGATCCTAAGGTGTGAATGTCCCACTTGAATAGGACCCCACTTGATGGTGGTCTTGGTGGTGAGACTTCTCCAGGGTGATATAGAGAATCGGTAGAGCTTTTGTGTTGGTGATGTTTTACGTGGATTTTTACATGAAATAAATAGGTACACTTCCCCCATCGATACACATTTTTGTGACATGATTAAAAAATGTGAGGGTGAGTAAGTTCCACCCAAAGTGGATAGTGTCGAGGTGCGGTGGATGAGTTCCTTCGACTTGTATGTTTGAGGTTTTTTAATGTACTAAGGTGTGAAATAAATCACTGGTTTTTGTGAATAGTTGGTCTAGGGAATGGATAGCTTTAGGCAGTAGGAGATTATGGATCAATGGATTCGAGTGTGGTTCGAGGTACTACATATGTCTCCACTGCTCTAGATGTAGTTATTGAACAGATTTGTAAGCCAAATTCCCCTGTACATCGCTCATGTTTGAGACCTAGCCATAACAGTAGGTTCCTTTTTACTAGACCCTTGTGCTAGAGGCTCCTACATAAAGGATCAGTCGTTGTTTTTTCCCTCCAACAGTGTGACCTAACTCTAAAAGTAGAGAGAGATAGATCCTCATGAAAAATATTTTTGTAGTGTAAGTTGGACCCTATGATGTTTTCCTCAGAATGGGTAGTTCATTTACTATCCATGATCACATGACTGCTCCCAGTGAGTGTAGTAGTGATTCCAGTTTATTAGGATGGAGTTTTCTTCCTTTTATAAGTATTGATCCCCGATTGGAGTAGGATGATATCATTCATAGAAGTTTACATCCACTTCCTTATCATTTGGATAGTATTACCTTTGGGGCATTGTATTCTTTGATATTTTAGTTTCTTGCAATGGTGGAGGAGTATGAGGGAATCCATCTTGAGGACATGTCAGGTTTAACTCCCCATCATGATTTTTATTTCTATATGGACTTGCACCATGAATGACCAGATATTTATACTAGCATATTAGATGACCATGTGTATCTATGAGAGATGGAGGTGCAGTGGGATGTGTCTACAGAGTAGGGACTTCATAATACCTAGTGTGTATTTCCTATGTAGCCTTGTGTTGTTTAATTATGGTATAGATGAGATCTTGAGGTTATTTGTGGATTTTCATCACCCAATACAGGTGACTATCTAGGAAGATTATCCACCCCTAAGAATCGATGACCACCTTTCCCAGTGGATGGAGGTGAAGTGGATCTCATATTTTGACCTCAGGATGAGTTATCAACAACTCTATGTTTGATAGGTGGATGCACATAGCATAAATTCCTATAGAATTTTTTTTATTTGAGTTCTTGAAGATACCATTTGGCATGTTGAACACCCCAGTATATTTTTCAAGATGTATGAACTAGATCCTTAAACTTTCTTGGATCGGTTCCTGGTTTTCTTATATGATGGTACCCTTGTGTCCTTGATGACATATTCAGATCACATGATTCATATGAGGATGGTTCTATACATGTTCCAGTAGTAATAGTTATATGGTAGGTATCATGAAGTTAGTTCAAGATTATATGGTCTTCTCCTTGGTATATATCTTCTCAGACATGGGAGTGACAATGGACCCTACAATGTTTGAGGCGATGTGATCTTAAGGGCCACCAAGACTTGGGCCATGGAAGAAGATGCTTATAGAGAGGTTTTTTTTCTGTTGTTGTTGATCAAGGTGATAGATCATTTTACCTCTTTTCATTTGACCCTTTTTGGGGGAGGATGGTGCGGTGTACCTCTATTCAATGTTTGTTACCACTTCGTTTCTTCAACAACTTAGGGAGGCATGACTTCGTGATAATGAATGGGAGATATTTCAAGATTAGATATCCACTGGATAAATTCTTGATTGATTCCTTAAAGGTGGGGATAATGGAATCCTTTTTAAGGATGGTTAGTGGCACAATTCATGCTACAAGAAATGAAACTAGGGAGGTTATTTTACCTTAGTAGTATACCCAGGAGAAGGGTGGTTGTATCGAGATACTTTGGTCAGGACGGTGGGCTATCTATGAGTATTGTGGGACCTTTATCCAATTACTCCATTGGGTTAGAGAGGTGTTGTACCTCACAACCATATGATTACAGTTAGACTAAGTGATTGGTGTACATCACATACTACAACTAATGGGGAATGTACATGACTCATTGAACGATACCGACCTGGGTAAGTTGGTCCGTGAGAGTAGAGTTTCATTTTTCAAGGATCGAGTGGTATTGATAATCGAATGATAAAGATCCTTCAAGGGAAAATGTTTTCCTTGTGTATATATTTTTTGGAAACACAGGAAACTATTATGGGATCTCATAGGAGTGGGAGAGATGGATGTGGTCTTAGTATCCCCACATTTTTGTTTAGTTTTTGATCTTTAGGGATGAAAATCATTGAATAATGGAATAATGTAGAGACTTAGTTTTTTCCTTGTAAGATTTTTTAATATTTATAGGACTATTTTCAGAGCTAGGAGCTGAGACAATGCATAATTCCAAGACCCGATGAGTCCAAAATTAGTTTTATAAAAATATAAAATGTATTTTATATCACGCACATGCAGTTTTTTAGAAATAATGGAATATATCCTAAAAATAGTCACATATAATAAGTATAATACCATGTTTAAATTTGGATTGTGGGATTTACCCTAGGTATGACCTAATTTTGTTTGGCACAATATTTCCTATAGAGGTATCCATTGGCGAGTGAGTTAAATTAAAATAAATAATAAATTATTTATTTTTTTATTAAAAGACCTAATTAAAATACTCTATAAATACCCTCTTATGAATTGTTTCCAAGGGTTAACCATATAACCCCTACTAGATCTAAGAGGAAGAGGAGAGCGTTCTTTGTTTTTGGATCGAGATCAGAGAATGATAGATGATCTGATCGAGGATAATCATGAGATGAATGATGAATACAGTGGTATCATCACCTTGATCCATATAGGATGTGTTCTTGAAAAACAATTGATCCATAATTGGGGTAAGAATTTTCATTTTTTGTTTCCTCTAGTTTGATTAAAATAATATTCATATATTTGTGTATCTTATTTTGATCTATGATTATCTTCCCTTCGCATAATCCCATTCAATAATTTGATTTCTTTAAATAGATTATTTTTTTTATTCTGTGCTACCACCCAATATTATGCACCTATCAGTCGTTGTATGAGATCTCATCGGCTAATGATGATTATAAACTTTTTCTATGTTCCTTTATCCCTCCATTCTCACCATTCATCATTTGTAATTGATTGGCCCATGATTCAATGATATCCCATAATACCAATCGTTGTGTGTTAATTCATTGGCACAATGAATCGCAACCATGAATTCATATTTGGATTATGGTGACACAAAGGAGGTGTGATGATTATGATAGGAACCTAACTTTGGATTGGGTATCAATGTTTTCTAATCTGGATTGAGTGGATCTCTACATATGTGCATCAATTGATGCTTCCATGCAATGAGTGGCCAGAATATGTCCACTAATGATGATGGAATTTGATGTTGGTGCAGACGGAAGAGATCTTTTACCCGAGACATGTGGGTGCATTATTATTAGGTTTAATAATAATAACTTTTGATATTTATTATTATTATTATTATTATTAATGTTATTATTATTAATGTTATATATGTGGCATTGATGATGGAAAAACTTCATATGGATCAAGTATCAGTGGTGAGAGACGGTGCCTTGACCTCTTGAGTAGTATATCAATGTGTCCTAGATCCAAAAGCATAATCTGTATGGATTAATTGATAATTAAAGGAAAGAATTAAATGTTTATATATATATATAACATATTTAATGGGGTGAATGGTTTAGGGATTCACCACATGATTAAGGAAGAATAAATAATAATGAAATAGGCTAATGAAATAAAAGGAAATGAGGAAAAAAGATATTTGATGAGGAAGTCAAGGGGGAGGTGTACTGTACGCAGCTTTTCTGGGGAGAAGGGAGGCATGTGGACCCCCACCTTTAATTATATATTATTATATATTACATAAATAATAATTATATTATTAATAATAATATTATTATTATTACCCTGTGTTTTGATTTATCTTCCCTGTATGATGTCAAAATGATGAGATTTCTATGGGATCGTGAACCTAACTTTGAGATGGTAATTTCAATAACAACATTTGATACTTTTTTTGGGTTTGTGGCTCAGGTCCATGAAGCACCTGATAATAATAATAATATTATTATTATTATTACTATGGAATATTGTATCCGACGTATCTTTTCCATACAGTGTCAGAATGAAGAACCTTCTATGGTATTGTGACCCCAATATTAGGGAATGTGTTTCAGGAATAATATTGGGTATTTAATGTGGACTCATGGATCGAGCCCATGAAATTCTGTTCGAGCGTGATGCAGTGAAATGCATTTATTTCACTAGGAATATGATTTGAGAAAGTGAATAGTCTATCTCAAGTGTTTTACCAAGAGGATCACAACAGTGTGATCCATTTCTCCATCGTTGGCCATTTGTGATGACATATCAATGGATTGAGGTTTTATTATTTAGGACTGATGATGATCCTTGTGCATTCGTCTGACTTTTGGACAGACATTTTTTTTACTCTGTAAGTACACCGGCATTTCTAGGGGTATACAGGTATGACCCAGTACCTGGGCATAGAAAACTACATGAACAAGAGTTAAAGTAGGACCACATGTTGTGTTTACCCCTTATGAACCATATATCTCTTTATAAATCTTCTACCTCCTATATCTCTTTTGTTTGGACTAAGATGTTGTCCTACGAGTAGACTATCCTAAGTGTTTTTTCATGTAGAAGGCGATGGTGGATTTGTGTTGGATTTTGAGATACTGTGTAAGATTTTATGAGTGTGACACTTCTTTAGGCAGCACATGAAAATGGAAGTGGTCAGGAAGGATCATCAAATTCCAGATATAGATGGTACTCCCATGTCGCACCAAGGTGCGGGTCCTCCATACTCATTGTGCAGATAGAGATGATACTGTCTTTTTAGAACAGGGTGTGGTCCCTCTATCCATGGAGATAGTACTCACCTATCGTACATGTGCATGGTTCCTCCATACTCATTGTGAAGATATATATGGTACTCCCCTATCTCACTAGGGTACATGCCCTCTATCCATGGATATGGTACTCCCCTATCGCACAAGGATGCGGGTCCTCTATATGACTTCTTTGGACATACACATGAGATATTAGACATTGATGATAGACTCTTGTAACTACTTCCAAACTCATTGTTCTTAGTTGTTCCATAGAGATAGAGATCCCCTTTATCTCTCGTTTGGGATTCTTGTTGAGATTATTTAGGTTTTTATCATTATGATTGTTGTCTCATATACTGATTTTTATACCTTCATTGTGATGAGTTGAATACTTTTATTGTTCCTTCTATTTATCCCTCTTTAGTTTTTGGGGCATCCAAATGGGTATGTATATACTCACCCATGAAGGGGATTTTCCCACACATGTCATGTCTTATGTAAATGAAGAACAGGTCAGAGATGGTTTCAGAGGAGCATAAGGATACTTGGATACATTTAACTGCATATGGTAGTTAGGGATTAGAGGTCTGTATCTGGGTTCTCTAAACATTTATTTTATAGTTATTTTTTGGTTGGGACATATCATCTAGTTGGGTATGTATTTTTTCCTTTAATTTTCATAATACACTTTCTTACTATTTTTTAGTCCATATAGGTTATTACATGCATGAATTTTACTCTAGATGTTATTGTATTTTATCATTATTCTTATGAATTTCTTCATGGATATGGATGGGTGTGTGAATACAAGTACTTTATAAAAAGGCCACCTATTTCAGTTATTCCTTTCAATGCTTTTCACCCACACTTGGCCTATGTAGGTGGGATTAGTGTAGTTGTGGCCCGTATTTCCGTTGGTCAGGCAGGTCCTGGTGGGCTGGGTTGTGACATACCATGAATGTATGTAATAGTTTTGATTACCAAGGATGAATAGAGACATTGTTGGATTCATTTCTTGATGCCTTACATTCCAAAGGATAAAGGTTGAGAACCAGTGTCCTGGTGGTTTGCTCCAGCCATCTCTAGGGCCCATATGGGAGTGTGAGGATGTCACTATAGAATTTATGATGGGGTCATCTAGGAACTAAAGGATCCATGAAATATCCTATTTTATTGTTGATAAGCTAATATAAGTTACTCATTTATTACTAATTGTGAGACTCATTTATTAGACAATATGGGGTGGTTGATTTCCCATAATATAGTATGCTTACATGGAGTTCCATTTAACATCATATATGAAAGAGGCACAAATTTTCTAACATTTTTTAGTTATATAAAGTAGAAGTACTCATTTATATAGATGATATTGTGCATATAGAACCTTCCATAGATAGATAGATAGTCTGATCAGAGATTTACATACAATAAGATATGTTTTAGGCTTATTCCCTAGACTTTAGTGGAGATTGGGATGATCACCTACCCCTGGTTGTGTTCTATTACAAAAATAGTTACCATAATTCAATTAAAATGTCATATTATAAGGCTCTTTATGGGATTCCATTTAATTCATAACTTTGTTGGCATGAGGTTAGTGAGGAAGTAGTTGTGGGACCCAACTTGGTATATGAGTCCTTCGAGAGATTACAACTAATTAAAAAGATGTTGATCATAGGTTAGATCCATCGTAATTCATATCCAACCATAGGATAAGTCCTTTGGAGTTTTATGTAAGTGATATGGTATTTCTGAGAGTGACTCTTCAGTTATCCCATAAGTGTTTTGGGAAGTAGGGGAAGCTAGCACTGCACAATGTTAGAACATTCAAGATCACCAAGTGGGTTGGGAGAGTGAAATACTATCTAAATCTTACTTCTCATTATCGAGGTATGTACGATGTGTTTCTTGTGTCATAGCTTTGAATCTGCATGATTGATCCCATACATGTCATCGATTGTGAGGATGTTGAGTTGGGGCATGATTCATTGTATGTGAAGCGTCCAGTGCATATCATGGACTAGAATGAGAAATTACTTTGAGGGAATATAGTACCAGTTTTCCAAATTATATGGTGTCATGGATGGATATAGGAGGATACCTAGGAGTATGAGTCATATGTTCAAGCTCAATGGCCTAATTTATTTTAGAATAACCTTTAAAGATACTTCTCGAGGATTTGAAATCATTATAGGTGGAGAATTGTAACATCCTCATTTATTTCAATGTATGAGATATTTCCTGTTTATAAATTTATCCCTTTAATTTTATTATTTAATCATATAGGTTTCTAAAATGATATTTTTAGTGACTAATCATCTAATAACTGAAGGTGGAGGATTTTAGGAAGGAATAGCCTTGATGTTTCTGGAAAATAGCCATTATTTAGCTAGTGGGTTTCCAATGGGTTTTCATTTTTCTACTGACCCCACTTCCCACCCCATGGCTTGGAACTGGATATACGGTGTGACTAGTCTAGGTCTACATTAAATGTGACCCAAGGGATTTAATTTCACATGGTATTTAACCTTGTTTAATACCAAAATCTAACCCCTTGGTCTATATTTAATTTCAAACCTTTCCCCATGATCACAGAGATCTCCCATACATATCCCTTGGTTCCCTAACCTTTTACCAAGTTCAATGATGTTATAATTGTGATATATTATTAGATATACTTCAAATATTCCTATTTATTTTGAGATGATCATAAATCTATGTTTAATATATGTTTTCTATCGGGATTTTTTGATGAATTATCCATTTCTTTGTATAATGTTTCTAGATCTAGAAAATTTATGTCAATCCTTGATCAAATAGAGATCTACTAATGAATATAATCATTATTCAGGTAAGTGTTCAAGAATAATATTCCAAAACCTCTTCTTGATGGTGGGTTGATGATATATTATTAATTCATTGATGATTTCATGTAATATTAGTGGAGGATTCAACATGTCAATGAAAATACCCCTTGACCAAAGCTAGAATTCTCAACAATGGTGATGTTTCTAGGTAATTATTTTATGAAAAATCATCAAGAGACCATATTCTTCTTAAATCTCATATTAAATTCTTTTTTCCAATGATGGACTGATGATTAATTGATGATTGATAGATAGACCTAAGGTTATCTACTAGTATTAGAGATGAATTCACAATTCATTCTTGAATCGATAACGAATCTAGTGAATTAGTATTTCTTCCCTCAACAAACCTTAGAATTAAATTCTTTGGTGGATTACTTAAGTTATTTGATTATAGAAAGACCTTATTGATATGAAATTCTCTTAATATTATTTTTTAAACCTCTTATAGATAAACCAAAATCTTAATATGTAGCCTTGGCGTGTGAGCTTCTTCTCCATGGTGTGCGATGTGGTTTATTCTTCCATCCTTGATGAACTTTGGAGTTATTATTAAATAAACTTGAGGTGAGAAGTTCCTTACCATTTAGGGAATTGTGTATGATGTTGTAATGACATGATTTTTTCTGCTTGAAAACACATGCATTTTATGTGTTTCTATGTGGGTGTGAGTGGCTTTGAGACCTTTCCTAATTATGATCATATGGATTTGTGTAGCCTCTTGAGAATTATTTTTGATGTGACTTATTTTTCCTTTCTATGATACATAATTTCTTAAGGAATTTCATACCATTTTTAACCTTTATTCAGGTATCAGTATGATCAGGTTACTCATTTTTTGTTAGTTGGCCCCTTGGAGTAGGAGCATGATGATACAATGATGCCTATAGAAAATGACTTTTCGATGGTATAGGTCAGATCATGAACATTTTTGTTGACTCGGGATTAGACCAGGCATAGGATGATATTACATTAGGTATATGTTTAAGTGAGAGAAATTCATGCAGGGGTTATGTGTTATCCAATTACATCAAAAATGTCCAGTGGGACATACCATCATCCAAGGAAAATGACCACCATCAGAGTGGGGAATGCAATGTTCCTTATAAAAACCACCATCATGGTGCAGTTTGTGGTGTTTCCTTAAAATAGGTACTTGTTTGATGGACTTTGATATTCTTACTAGCATCGTTGTAAAGTAGGTAGGGTCAGTAATCATGGTATCTTGGTTAAGGTATGATGACTCGGCACATGTGGGGTTGTATGTTTATTTGAGAATTTACTTATGTCATGAAATAAACTTTTATCTATTATGTAAACTTATATTAAGGATGCATTGGTAGTGTCCTACTAGGTTTATTACTCACACCCTGAATGGAAATATCAATGTGCATGAATATTTCATGACCAAGGATCCAGTGAAGGGAATCGGCCTAATGATGAGGATTCAAAGAGATAAAGGATCATATTTAGAGGTGAAGTTGGGACACACTCTATAAAATTTCAACTACATTTATTACTATTCCCTTCTATTATAAAACATTGGTTTGTCTTTCCACACTAGGTGTTGATTACTTTATTGTATGAAAAGTGTTTCATGACATATCACTTTTTTTAGTTTCAACATGTCACTATGATTATTATATTTTATTATATTCTATTATGTTTATTGTGCATGGATATGACTTGATATTGAGGGTATAGTTTCCCCACTAATGGTGTTTGAACCCTCACTACTAGTTGGTAGCCTTATGGATATGGGGAGGAGTACATGAGGTTATGTCACTCTATAGCTCAAACCCAGTGGCTTTGGGTCAAAATGTTACACCCATGTAGGTTATCATCTCTACATAAAGAGGGGTAAACCAAAATATCTTATCAAAATTATCCTTATGAAGGACCGTGTATCTGTGGGGATGATTACAGTTCAAATTATTCACAAGATGAATCAATTTATTCTATAAAATATATCGTGTATAATTTCCCCAAATAAATTATCTCATATATTTATATAAATTTTAGAAGTGTGCAGGAGGTGAAGACAAACCATGAAGATGAGAAAAAAAGGATGGAGAAGGCTTTGAATGAAAGGATACAAATCAGTATAAATCTCTCTAAATAGGTAGGATCCTTAAAAGTCATGAATGAGAAACTTGAAGAAATATGCGCCATTTTTGAGAATTAACACTTCCTTGTAATTAATGAGTAGGAAGAAGTTGATAATTTTTTTAAAGAAAGAATTTTGTCATTTGAAGAAACAATTTTAGTAAAAAATAATGAAATGAGGTCGAATCTAAGAGGATTAAATATATTAACCATTTGTTAAAATAAAAGAAAAAAATTCATGAGGAATATGGTGAAAAGTTGAGAAAATAAGGTGAAGACAAAATGAAACCATAAGAGGATGAGAAAAACCTGATCAATATGAAATTCTTATATATTGTTATTAAATTTAAGAATGTGGAATCATTTCAATCCATGTATTCCCATCAATGTGAAAAGAAATATACTTCCACACAAACTTGTCAAAACCCATCCTAGTGGGGCCCACTCATGACCCCCCAAGCTCACCTCCAATAGGCCAGGGATTGGTGAATAGTACCGAGTAGAAATATCACTAACATGGGAGGCATTTCCCAACTACCTATACACACACACACATATCCATGCCCACAAATGATGAAATGTAAAAAACCCACTAAGTTGAAGGACCCCGGGACACCCTAATAGGGGAGGGGTGAATCAGGGTGAAATTTTTTTTTTAATGTGATGGATTTTGTTCCCACGCTGGTAGGAACTTGTTGAACCTGTATGATGAATATAATCAGAAAGCAAACATTCACATGCACAGAGAAGACACGGCACTTTTTACTTGGTTCACCACTAAGGGTTACGTCCAAGGATCATACGCCGACAGGTTGTCAATCGTACCTAATTCTACTAAACTTTACTAGATGTGGAGTACAATGGTTCAGGAATAGTCACTCTGTCCCAGGCTCAATGCCTTTAAAAAGGTTCAGGGATAGCTCACAGTATCCCTAGGGTCACTCCCGCTGACTCCCCCTGGCTCACTACCCTTGGTGAAGTCATACTCAGTTTATAGATGTGAAGGTCTCTTCAATAGATTTGCATGGATGTCTTTGTCTCTGCTTAGCATGAGACTCTGCTTGCATCAAAGTCCAGAAATTATGCACTAGAACACACAGAACCACTAAACCAGATAACCAGAACGTGCAGACAAGCTTCACTGACAATTGCGTGCAACACCAACCCTTTTCACGCAAAACCTTCCTGTTTCGCGCAAAATTTACTTTTCACGCGTACAAATATTTCGCACAACAACACCCTTTTTTGTGCAACTGAATCTTTTACACGCAACTCCAATTTTTACGCGCAGCTCTTCCTTTTTCACGCATCCTGGAATTTTCCACACAATCCAGAATATTTCGCGCAAACTTCTTTACGTGATCCTTTTTCACGCATCAGACCTCGGATCTTCTCTAAGTCATCAACTATACAGAATGAGGGGGTCACCTCTTATTTATAGGTGTCTGAGACCCCCACGTGAAAAATCTCCTTTGGCACGAAAACCATTCATCTGGTGCGTAATTTTTCGCGCCGATATCGTTTTTCGCGCACATCATCAGATATTTCGCGCAACCCATGCCTTTGTCGTTTTTCAACGTTCTGATTCCAAAACACTATTTGCGCAAAAAGCATCGATCCTCTATTTCGTGAATCCCGCTCTTTTTCACACTCAACTCAAATTTTTCACGCCCAACCCCTCTTTTTCTCACACCACTTCCTATTTGTGCACACCTCGTTTTACCCACAATCCATGTCTTCATTTTCTGATTTTGAGGCCCAAAAATTTGGAAAACACTGGGAAACTGCGCCAACTTCAATACTGTTGTCTGCTTGAACTGTATGATCACTTTTCTGGTTCACATTCTGAACATCCACTGAGGATTGAAAACAAACACAAACCATACTCCAATTCATGAATAGAAGATCATGGTTCCAACAATCTCCCCCTTTGGGTTTTTTGGAAATCCGAAAATAAATTCAATAGATCCCCATCCATGTGCAAACCAAAATCGCAAGAATCAAATCAGCCAACACTCTAAGTCTACGTGAGCAATGCTCGGTGTAGAAAACAAGATAGGAAGCTTGAATTGGGTTCCAGTGTTTTGGAATTCTAAATGACACCCAAGAAGCATTACATGACTGATGTATTCCTTCTCATCCTTCTCATCCAATCACTGACACTGAATTCGCATCGTGTCATAGGAGCATTACATGCCTGAACATGCCTGAATTTATTCCTTTCTCCCCCATTGAGAACAAAACCAAAGATCGATAATTTGTTCAATGTTCTTCTCAAACCACACTCCCCCTGGATAGTATCTCCCCCACAAACCTACATCACATCCATAAATAGATAAAAACAGTTATCATAATCGGGGAGAGGGGCATTTTGAAACCTCCTTGTGAACTAGGAGGTGGCTGAACACCGAGGTTCAACCGATGTTTCTCAAACACTGCTGCTGACAGTGTCTTAATCAGGATATCAGTCACTTTCTCATCAGTTCCCACATGATCCATTCTAATCACCCCTTGCTCAACTTTTTCTTTGATAAAGTGATACCTGATTTCAATATGTTTTTTTCGAGAATGCTGAACAGTATTTTTCTTGAGATAAATTGCGCTCTTGTTATCATAGTAAATTACCATTGGTTGATTCACCTCATCACCAATATCTATTAGTTATTGCTTCATCCATAGTAGTTGAGTACATGCCTTTGTGGTAGATATATACTCAGCTTCATCCGTACTAAGAGAAGTACTTTCCTGTTTCTTACTCAACCAGCCAACACACTTCTACCCAATATAGAAGGCTCCACCACTGGTGGACTTTCTGTCTATGACATCACCAGCCCAGCCCGTATCAGAAAATGTTGATAATTCACTGTTCCCACCAGTAGAAAAATATAACCCAAAGTTATGTGTACCTTGAATGTATCTCATGATTCTTTTGACTACCGCCATATGTTACTCCTTTGGATTACTCTGAAAGCGGGCCGCAAGACATGTGGCAAAGACAATATCTGGCCGTGTCGCCGTTAGGTACAGTAGGATCCCAATGATCCTCCTGTACATGGTAGGATCAATAGAGACCCCATCCTCATTCTTTCCAAGTTTAGTTACAACTACAATCAGAGTTGACATTGGTTTGGAGTCTTGCATATTAAACTTCTTTAGCAGCTCTCTTGCATACTTTTCCTGAGAAATGAATGTGTATTCCTTCTGTTGAATCACCTGTAGCCCCAAGAAATATGTGATCTCCCCAATCATAGACATTTCAAATTCTTATTTCATGTGATTAGCAAATTCATCCACTGATTTCTGCCAGCTACCACCAAATATAATATCATCAACGTAGACTAGAACCATGAATTGATCTTTTGGAGAATTATTCATGTAGAGATTGTGATCTACGCCTCCTATTTTGAATTCTAGCTTCTTGAGAGACGAATCCAGCCGCGAGTACCACGCCTGTGGTGCCTACTTCAAACCATATAGAGCTTTCTTCAGTTTGTAACCTTTGTTTCATCAGTACCTAGAACAAAACCCACTGGTTGTTCAATGTAGACTTCTTCTTCAAGTACACCATTCAATAATGCTGTCTTGACATCCATTTGATATACTTTATATCCTCTTTGGAGTTCCATGGAAAGTAAAATCCTGATTGACTCCATTCTAGCCATTGGAGCAAAGGTTTCTTCAACATCAACGCCTTCAATCTAGGAGTATCCTTTACATACCAGTCGTGTCTTGTTTCTGATGACACTTCCATGTTCATCAAACTTATTTTTGAAGATCCATTTGGTACCAATCACATTGTGACCATCGGGTCTCTGGACAAGATCTCATGTCTTATTCTTGTCAATCTGATCTAATTCTTCATTCATGGCTTTCACCCAAGATTCATCATTTGCAGCTTCTTCAAATGTGGATGGCTCCACAACTGACAGAAATACAGATTGTGTGTCATTCCTCATCCTTCTTGTTTGAGTGGGTGCACTCATATCCCCAATTATGTTGGATGGGTCAATCTCAGCTCTTCTATTTCTCCTGTGAGGTTCAGTTGCATTTTCTTCAGCCACAGTTTCTTCTTCAGATTCTTCTTCTGAGTCAACATCATGATGTGACTACTGAGTGTTTTGTATAACTTCCTCTATTTCTGTATTTGCATTTTCTCCACGTTCACTTTCTTCCTCACTTTCTATTACATCATCATACGATGTCCTTGAAGAATTTATGCTTTTCTCTTCAATTATCTTAACATCACTACTTTCCACAATACTTCCTAAATGCTTGTTGAAACATTTTTAGGCTTTTCTATTCATTGAGTAACCGAGGAAAATTCCTTCATCTGCATTGTCCCCATACTTCCCTTGATTTCCTTCTTTGTTCCTGAGGAATCATTTACTTCTAAAGACACGAAAGTATTTTAAAGAGGGATTCCTTCCATGCCACAATTCATATGGTGTCTTAATCTCACCCATATAAAGTCTTGTTTAATTCTGAATATACATTGTAGCTTGAACAGCCACTTTCCATTAATGTCGTGGAATACAACTCTCAATCAGCATCATTCGTGCCATGTTGTTCACCTGTCGATTCCTACATTCAACAACTCCATTTTGTTGTGGAGTTCTCACAACAGCTACCTCATGCTGTATCCCATGCTTTTCCAGATAATTTTCAAATTCAATGGACGTGTATTCTCCTCTATTGTCAGATCGCAACAATATGATTGTTTTTCCAGTATCATTCTCGGCGATTCTCCGATATGTATTCATGCAGTCAAGGAATTGTCGTTTCCTATGAATGACCATCACACATGCCATTCTACTGTAATCATCTATGAAAAGGACAAGGTACCTTTCTCCATGAGTTCCAGCAACATTTATCATCCCACAAACATCTGTATGAATCAGATCAAGAAGGTGAGATGCCCTTTTCTTCTTTGGCCGATATGAACTGCAAACCAGCTTCCCACGAATGCAAGCATCACAAGAATTTTCATGCTCACACTTCAGGTTGGGAATGTCCATGACAATCCTCAATTTTTATATTTTCTCCATGTCTTGTTGATTGATGTGTCCCAGTCTCTGATGCCACAAATTGTTTTCTTCTTCAACAGTCATGTAACAGACATTTTCTTCACTATCAACCTGATACAAGTTGCCTTCTGTTCTGCATCCCTTCATAAGTGACTTGCTTGTCTTTACCTTGATAGTGCAGCCTTTCTGATTAAAAGTAACTATAAGTCCTGAGTCACAGAGTTGACTCACAATGAGAATATTATGATGCAGGACATCTACGTAAAGGACTTCAGTCTTCTTTAGTTCTCCATTATCTAATTCGGTACTTTCACTCCCTTTGATTTTTAGAGCTCCATCATTACCAAATCGTACTGTACCATCAACCTTCCTTTTGATATCTGTTAATAGGCCGGCATTACCTATCATATAAGATGAACAACCGCTATCCATAATCCAGGTACTGTTATTCTTTGTAGCTTTGAGGGACACCTCTGCAAGGTTGGATTTCTCAATATTCTTTCATTCTTCCATGAGACATTGGATTGAGTATAGATTATTGATGGCCTTTCAATTATTTCTTCCACGTGCCCAGGTTCATCATAGTCGAAATCTTCTTTGAGAGGAGAAAACCTGTTTGAAAGAGAAACATTGTCTTGCTGACGTGACTTGACTTGTCTTGAACTTCGGTATGAGGTGTCCATGTCCCCTTTCTTCCTGCAATTAGCATCCTTATGACCAAATTTAGAACAAAGAAAACAATATCCATAGAAATTGTTTCTCCTATAAGAATTAGGATATGAATTTGTTCTCTTTTTTTGAACTCCTATATCTTCTCCATTCAAATAGCTTCTTGCCTCTTCGCAATAAGACATGGTATGGCCCAGATATCCACAAAACTGACACTTCATGAGAGGAAATGACTTATCACTTGAATTTATCCTCATACCTTCTTCCATGGGAGAATAGTTAGACTACCTATCATTTCTGAATGTTTGAGGATAATTTTCAGTTCTCCTTTTAGTTTGGATTGAGGGTTCCTTTTTCAGCACTTTAGGAAACATTTAAACATGTTAAACTTTCATCTTATCTTTATTTTGGATATTTTCACTTCCAGTAGTTGATGTCTCAGCTTCACAGCCAATTACACTCTTTCCCATGCAAGCGGTTCTTTGATCACTCAAGATTTTTCCAACCCCATATGAACCACACTTGGCTCTTGCCAGTAATTCTACATATGAGAATCTTCCAAAATGTATTTTCTTCCTTGATTCTTTTGGAATTGATTCAGCATCAAGTTTACTTTTAAGAGTAAAAACTTCCTCCTCAAGACCCTCAGTAGTCTTTGATGTTTCTTCTAGTTTGGAGGTGAGTTCATTGATGACCTTTGCCTACTCTTCAATTATTAGCTTCAGATCTACAACATCATCATTGCTTTCAATTATTTTATACTATACCTTCACAAATTCTTCCAGTCGTTCAATTTTAGCTTCAATTTGATCAATGTATTCAGTTGATTCCTCTAAAATTGATTTCCACTTATTGCAACTCTTACATTTTGTCTTAAGCTTACTAACAGCATCCTTAAGTTGCATCTCAGGATCAGCACAAATTTTCAACTGTGTTTCTCAACCAGTATCTTCTGACTTTTCAACAGTGGCCATCATGGAAGCATGGTTCCCAGTTTTGAATTCTGGTTCTTCTTCATCACAGAACTCATTATCATCTTCTTCCTCTTCATAGACAAAACTCTTCTGTTGCATTTTTTTTCTAGATTTGAAGTCTCCCTTTTTGAAAAACCTTCTCTGAGGCTTCTCTAAGATTTCATCTTCACTATCTTCATCATTGATCTTTCTTAAGCACTAAGAGGCAATGTGGCCAACTTTTCCGCAACGAAATCATGTGAGTGGCAACTTCCCTTTGAATTTCCCTTTTCCCTTCTAGAACTTCTTTGCAATGAGAGAAAGAATTTCTTTTTCTTTTTCATATTCACCAATACTATCTTTTGAAAGTTTTATTTTATCCATGGCCTTAAATTCCATTTCCTTGCTCACACAAGTCGTAGAATCTTCCGGCTTGATTCTCATTTCATATGCTACCAAGCTGCTTAGAAGGTCATCCAGAGAAAGTTTTGAAAGATCTCTTTCCTCAAGGGATGAAACCTTTGCATTGTACAGTGGTGGAAGTCTTCTCAATATTTTCTTCACAATGTCAAAATCTTTGATTTCTTCTCCTAGTCCCTGAATTGCTCCAACTACTTCAGTGATTTGATTAAAGAAGGGTTCTGCATTCTCATCAGGATGCATCTTTAAATCATCGAACCTATTGTGCAGCACTTGTAGTTTTTCCTCCTTCACTTTGTTATCTCCTTCATAGATATTCTCGAGTTTATCCCACATGGATTTTGCTGAGGTTTAATTCATCACCTTTAGGTAGATATGATCAGAAAGGACTGCGGTGCGTGTATTTTGTTCTTTAGCATCTGCATCAAGAATTTTCCTGTCTGTGTCAGTCATAGCCAGCCCTGTTGGATCAGTGACTTGTATTCCTTGCATAGTAGAGAATAGAACTTCCATTCCAAGAGATACTAGATGAGATCTCATTATGTTCTTCCATATTTTTAAATTACTTCAATTGAAGTGAGGGACTCCCCTGACATTGAATTTATTCTCCATGACGATAAAGGAAAGATTCAACACCAGTAACCTGGCTCTGATACCACTTGAAGAACCCTGGGACACCCTGAGAGGGGAGGGGTGAATCAGGGTGACAATGTTTTTTTTAATGTGATGGATCTTTTTCCCGCGTTGGTAGGAACCTATTAAACCTGTATGATGAATATAATTAGAAAGAAAACATTCACATGCACAGAGAAGACATAGTACTTTTTACTTGGTTCACCACTAAGGGCTACGTCCAAGGATCATACACCGACAGGTTGTCAGTCGTACCTAATTCCACTAAAATTTACTAGATGTGGATTACAACGGTTCGGGAATAGTCACTCTTTCCCAAGATCACTGCCTTTACAAAAGGTTCAGGGATAACTCACAGCGTCCATAGGGTCACTCCCACTGACTCCCCCTGGCTCACTGACCTTGGTGAAGTCACACTAAGTTTATAGATGTGAAGGTCTCTTCAATAGATTTGCATTGATGTCTTTGTCTCTGCTTAGCACGAGACTCTGCTTACATCAAAGTCCGGAAATGATACACTAGAACACACAGATCCACTGAACCGGATAACCAGAACGTGCAGACAAGCTTCACTGACAATTGCGCGCAACACCAACCCTTTGCACGCAAAACCTTTCTGTTGCGTGCAAAATTTACTTTTCACGCGTAAAAATATTTCGCGCAACAACACCCTTTTTTTCGCAACTAAATCTTTTACGCACAACCCCAATTTTTAGGCGCATCTCTTCCTTTTTTGCGCATCCTGGAATTTTCCGCGCAATCCAGAATATTTCGTGCAAAATCCTTTACGCGATCCTTTTTCACGCATCAGACCTCGGATCTTCTCTAAGTCATCAACCGTATGGAATGAGGGGGTTCACCTCTTATTTATAGGCATCTGAGACCACCGCGTGCAAAATCCCCTTTGGCTTGAAAACCTCTCATCTAGAGCATAATTTTTTGCACTGATATCGTTTTTCGTGCACATCATCAGATATTTCGCGCAGCCCATGCCTTTTCCGTTTTTCGACGTTCTGATTCTAAAACACTGTTTGTGCAAAAAACCTCGATCCTCTATTTCACGCATCCTGCTCTTTTTCATGCCCAACTCAAATTTTTCCCGCCCAACCCCTATTTTTTTCACACCACTTCCTCTTTGCGTACACCTCATTTTACCAACAATCCATGTCTTCATTTTCCAATTTTGAGGCCCAAAAATTTGGCAAACACTGGGAAATGGCGCCACCTTCAATATTGTTGTCTTCTTGAACTGTATGATCACTTTTCTAGTTCACATTATGAACTTCCACTGAGGATTGACAAAAAACACAAACCATACTCCAATTCATGCATAGAAGACCATGGTTCCAATATAAGGAACAAAATGCATGTATACAACTAAACCTAACCAACAGAGTACAACCAAAAGTAATATGCAGAAATTAAACTGGGCCAGAATACAATCCCACCAAAAGATGTAGTCTACAACTACAAGGTCCAACTTGTAAATAAGAAACGTACCAGAACTACAATTGGAAGCCATAGAAAGACCTCAACCAGTCTGGAACTCACAATGCTCTATCTGATCCTAGTCTGCCCTGGACTCTATCAAAAGGTTTCTCATCTGTACAAGACACAACACATGCAGGTAAAGCCCATGCAGGGGTGAGTATAACAATACTCAGTAGGAGACCCTGAAAACCGCAAAGCAATACAAAAATCAAAGGTACATTCATCTCTATATAGTATATTTCCACAACACATATAACAAGATAAAAATATCCATATATACTTGAAACCCAGACCCGTAGTCTAGAGGTAAGTCACAACGACATGCATACCCACACTAGGGATTCAGTTCAAAGATTCCATGAAGCACTCATCCAGAAGAACTCACTCCACGATTCTGATATCTCTGATGATGTATGCCCGAGAAGTACCGTTCTTCGGTAAGTGTCACGAGAGAGATAGATTCCCTAATAGATCTAAAGAGAGGACATATGTACTCATTCCATAAGAACTCACTCTTGAGTGGGGAAAGATCATGATACACAGATGAGGATCACTGCCAAGTCATTGGCATATACCATGTCTCATCCAGATTCACCAGCTAAGTAGAGGATCAGTGTGCTATAGGATTGGTCATATCTATGCCTGACTCTATCTAGGTCTAAGAAGTGATAGAGGATCTTGCTTTGGGCCTCTTGTAGCGGGTTCCTGACTCTTTCTAGAAATTCATGCTGAAGGGATCATACTCATGTGGATGGAAACGATACCTAACCTTAAAGGGAATGAGAAAAGGGGTAATAAAACAAACGAGACTTGTCCAAGGTATGGTGGTAAAGGAGATCAATCCATGTAAAAGAAAGTACACGGCATGTAGAGGTGTCACATGTTGTGTCCTCTGACCTTGGGTACTGCCCGTGTACAACAGCCTGTGTTAAAAAGATAATGTCATGTAGAAAAAGATATACACGATGTATAGGATAGTAACAGGCCATGTCCTCTTATTCTAGGGTTTCTCCATGTATATTGGCCATGTGCATGTACACAACTTCAACCCGTGTCTGCCAACCCATGTAACGGTACACAGGGTAACCCATGTAACTGGATTTGTCTGGTCGTGTGGTGGAGTATGTGTCATGTACTTCACCCCATTTCCATGTATCGTTTGAGAAATATTTTGAGTCCCATGTAAATACTTGTATGCTATATGACAGGGGTCACATAGCGTGTCATCAATTTCTATAACATGAAACTCTAGACGCCACTTAGCCGACCCCACACACCATGTTCATCATGATTTTCTAGAATCACAGTTCTTTATTCACCGCTTTGGGTAATCTTCCAACTCTTGATTCGGCTATCTGTTCTCCTCAAAATTCAATATCCAAGGTCTTCTAATCATTCCATCAACGTTTTGAGAGGTTTCAGGTGTTCGATTGGCCCTAAAAACTCATTTCAATCATCCGTGCAAAGAACAATTTCTCCCAAACCATGTTGATTTATCAGCCTCCACTATCGTTGCACCTCTTCTAGGCCATCATGATGTTGTATCTACAATTTGGGATCATTCTGTTGTGATACAGATGCGAAATGATCTTTTTTTCATACCCCGTGAAGAACACGAAGAACGCGTGGGTAAAAAAGGTGGAGGAAAACCATATAACAAATCAAGGAACAAACCTTCATTGTTTTTTGTTATGGTGTTGATCCACTCCCATTACAAGGATCAATCAGAACAAAAAAAATTATGAAATCAATTCCCCAAAATAAACCCAATAATCTGACCCTCCTGCAAGAATGAACAATCTGTGGGTAAAACTATTCATGGGTTCATCCGTGTTCATCATTTAAATCCAAGAATGGGGAAGATAAAAATCTAATTAACAACCCCTACCGTGATCATCAATGATTTTTGGATCTTCTGTCATTGTCGGTGAGATCTGATCTTGTTTTGAAACGATCCACACATTGTCGTTTGACGTTGTTCATTGAGAGTTCTCCAAGGGTGGCTCCTCTCCAAAGATCCAGAGGATTATAGGGAGTTTTTCAGGTTTATGAGCCTAACCATGGATCCTAGTTATTTTAAAACTGCAAAATGAGTCACTGTGTCATTAAAATGTTTAAAATAAAATAAATTATTAATTTATTGTATTTCCTTTAAAACGTCCAAAAAAATAACTTTTGCGGCCGACCTGTTCCATTAAAAGTTATATTTCTCCTAAGGTTAAGTCACTACTCTAAACATAATTATTCCCTCAGATTCTGAATTTGAACACCCATTTAAAAGTTATTTATATTTTTCAAGAAAACCGCTCGTGTGTGTTATTTAATAGTTTAGTTTATTTCAAACATTTATTCTGGGCACTCTTGGCCTCAGAATCGTATGCCATCATAAAGAATGGTCTCTAAATAATTACATATAATATTTAAAAATAATATACAAAAAATCTAGGAAATTACATTCTACTCACCTTACAGCTTTACATCCTTAAAAATCCAAATCAAAGGCTACTCAAACAGATTTCGGTATTGGGCATGAATTTGAGCCTCCCGCTCCCATGTGATCTCCTAAAGATTCTCATGCTACCACCAAACATGCATCAAGGGAATCACTCACCCATAAAGGATCCTCTCCTACTGATCCTCGATCTCTACTCGGGTACTTAGAAAAGGTTACTCCATCCTCGATGTCCAGTTCACACCAGTTGATGATGTGTGATGGGTCATGCTCATACCTCTTCAACTATGATACAAAGAAGACATCATGTACCCAGTGAAACTGTGGCGGTAGAGCTAGGTGGTATGCCACATTTCCAACTCTTTGTAGTATCTGAAAAGGGTCGATAAACCTCAGACACAACTTGTCGCCTGACCAAATCTTTGCAACCCTCATCGAGGTGAGACTCGAAGAGAGACATGGTCTCCCTCCTCGAACTCCATAGGTCACCACTTTCTGTCAGCATAATAATTTTTCCATATCTTTATAGTCTTCATCATCTCTTGGATGATCTACACCTTCTCGGTAGTAGCTCTCACCAACTCTAGACCCATCAGTGTTGACTCTTTGGGGTCAGTTTAGCAGAGTGGTGACCATTAGGGTCACCCGTATAAAGCCTTTAACGGTTCCATACCAATGGTGGAGTGGTAGCAGTTGTTGTATGCACAATCCACTAGTGGTAGGTGGTCTTCACAAATGTGACCAAAGTCCAATATACAGGCCCACGGCATATCATTTAGAACCTAAATGGCCCTCTCTTTCTGTCCATTTTCTAGGGATGAAACGTTCTACTCAAACGTAAAAGAGTCCTAAACACCTCCTACATTCCCCTCCAAAACTAGGATGTTAAGTGTGCATCATGATATGAGACTATCTTCAATGGGACACCATGAATCCAAATTATCTCTTAAATGTAGAGGCATCCCAATATTTCTACTCAACTCTGCTCCCTGATGGCTAGAAAGTGGTCTGACTTGGTGAGTCAGTCAACGAACACCCAGATGACATCATGTCCCTTGGAAATTTGTGGAAAACCTTTCATGATGTCCATATATATTCCATCCCACTTCCATTCCGGAACCTTAAGGGGGTGAGTTAAACTCACTAGAACATGGTGCTCAGCTTTCACCTACTGGAATATAAGGCATCGAGAAATGAACTCTTCCACTACCTTCTTCATTCATGTCCACCAAAACTGGCATCAGAGGTCCTGGTGCATTTTACCACTCCAAGATGTACTAGTAAGGGGGATTTATTAAAATACCTCAGAACCTCATCCCACAATGCCACTGGTGAAACTGTGTGTCCTCTTAATGGGATGATGTGCTCCCTAACTTGGGAATATCCATCAGGAACGTATTCTATGGATAACTGAGCACATAAAACTTTGCATCCGACATCCCCTAGTTGTGCCTCCCTGACTCTATATAAGATTGGAGGGGTAACAAACATCTATTGAAGGTAAACCGCATCATCTCCATCCATGAAGGATAAATGTAGTGAGGCTAACTACTCAGATGCCTCGCTCAGCAGCTGTGAACTCGATCACATACTGAGAGCATCTGCCACCATGTTCCCCTTCCTAAGAGTATAAATGATCTCAAATTCATAATACTGTAGGAACTCTTGCCATCACCTTTTCCTTAGATTCAGATCCTTATGATAGAAGATTTACTTGTGGATCTTGTGGTCAGAGTTGATGATAAATCACTCGCCCATCAGTCAGTGTCGCCACATCTTCAATGCAAAGACCACTATTACCAACTCAAGATCATAGGTTGCGTAGTTATGATCATGTGGCCTCAGCTGGCGTGAACCATAAGCAATCACTGCCTATATCAACATCAGTACTCAGCCAAATCTGTTCTCTGATGTTTCATAGAAAACTACGTACTCGACACCCTACTCTGAAAATCTCAAGATTGGGGCGCTCGTCAAACTCTACCTCAACTGTTGGAAATCTAGTTGGCATTTATCCATCCATATGAATGATTTTCCCTTCTGGGTCAAAGCGGTCATCAGTGATGATATCCAATAAAAATTAGGAATGAATCTTTGGTAATATCCTACTAGCCCAAGGAAGCTCTGCACCTATGTCACGCTCCAAGGTGGCTCCCATGCTAACACCACCTCAACCTTGGCTGGGTCCACTGCTACTCCATCTACTGAGATGACATGTCCTAGGAAGTGGACCTCCTGAATCCATAATTAGCACTTTGAGAGATTCCTCTAAATATGGTGCTCCCTTAGTATATCTAGAACCATCTGTAGGTGTCTCGCATGCTCCTCCTATAACGCCAAGTACACCGAGATGTTGTCGATGAAGACTACTATGAACAAGTCTAAGTATGGCTGGAAGATCTAGTTCATGAGTCCCATGAAAAATATTGGGGTGTTCGTCATGCCAAAGGGCATCACCAAGTACTCATAATGACCGTAGCTACACCTAAAAGCGGTCTTTTGTATATCCTCATCTTGTACTCATAATTGGTGATAACCCGATCGAAGGTCAACCTTCAACAACCTTCATGCCCCTCTCAACTGATTGAAGAGGTTGTAGATCCTCATAAGTGGATACTTATTCATCACCATTACCTATTTCAGGCATTAATAACCCATGCACAACCTCAAACTCTCATCTGCCTTCTTGGTAAACAAAACTGGAGCCGCTCAGGGTGAAACACTAGGTCCTACGAAACCCTTCCTCTAAAAATCTTCCAACTGCACCCTCGGCTCTCAAAGCTCTATGGGATCCTATTGATACCTCATTGAGGATATCATTGTCATCCCGAGGTGTAAGTCGATGCAGAAGTCAATCTCCCCGCTGGGACGTTGTCCTGGAACATCTTCTGGAAAGATATCCTCGTACTATGTCACTACTGTGGGGAACTGAAAGCTCATAACATATACTGCTCCAAGTGTAAGGTTATCCAACACATAAGTGATTTTCTACACCCTCCTCTAAATGATCTCCTCATGTGATGTCTGTGTCTCCTTTTCTATGACAAAGGAAAGCCTCATTTTATCATTGTAGACACA
Source organism: Viscum album (assembly GCA_963277665.1). Lineage (NCBI taxonomy): Eukaryota > Viridiplantae > Streptophyta > Magnoliopsida > Santalales > Viscaceae > Viscum > Viscum album. The sequence goes on along the minus strand of OY728155.1, from coordinate 1,138,011,935 downwards.
CTGCACTCTTCACCTAAAGTAGTCAATCTAGGCAGGGACCGAAGATAACCAATATATAGTGAGAATGATGTCGTAAGGCCTCAACGCTACCACCAATATGTTCCAACAGAAACTATAACCTCCAAGGGTAAGATCACATTATTGTAAAATATGAGTGATCATCAAGTCTCTTACTGTAGGTGTCTCCAAGCATAAGGGTTGAGTCAATGGCACTACCAGAATCTCAAGGTTTTTCACAATACATGTGGAAAGAAAAGAATGAATGGAACCTATGTCTATAAGTACATAATCTAAGGTAGAAAATTCATGGATCGTACCTAGGATCATACCTTGTATCATCCCTAGAGTCCCTGGGTCTATTTCCTTGACCGCATGTAGTTATCCTCACCCATGTCCCCCAGCTCCCAGAGCTTGGTGCACACCTCCTAGGGGTGGTGGTGGGAGTATGTCGAAGTGCCTTCCACCTCCTGCAGCTCTCCCTACTCCTCTACCACATCCACCACCTAGAGGGTCTTCCTTCTACCCTATCTGCCTCTGCCTCGGTGGTCTATCCATCACCTCCTTATCAGCATCCCAACAGGTTGGATAGTATCTAGCGAGATGTCCTCTACCATCGCATGAGTAGCCTTGCCTCTCCCTAGGATGACTAGATCTAGCATGAGAGCCTTTTACTACTGATCCCCCATCCTTGGACCTCCTGAGATGTCTCCCACATCCTGATCCCTATCCATGATGTCATCTTCCACTGCTGAGTTCTCTGCACCTGTCTTCCTGTTGCTGGTTATCTCTACTCATCCAAGAAGCTCTCAACCACAAAATATCTCTTGAGAACTTCTATATAATTCAGAATTAATAGAGGTACGACACTAGCTCGGATATCCCATCATATACCTTTCTCAAAATACCAAGCTCTGATGTACTGATCCCTGACCATATCCACCGAGTACCTAGTGAGGTTGGTGAACCTTGATGAATAGTCATCCACCATCATACTGCCCTGCTGCAGCTAAAGATTCTCCTAGATATGCACTTCCCTCAACATGACTAGAGATAACTCCTCTATAAAGAGTTGCTCCAACTCATTCTACAAAATAGTCTCCTCATCGTGAGTCTGTGTGGTAAAACTCCACCATCACCCTTCCAAACCTTGAAGAAGGCTTGCTCCTAGGATCACCATCTTCTCTACTGAAGTCCTCACTAGACAGAAAACTCTAGTCATCGCCTCAAGACAGTCTACATCCACTTGACGGTTGGTCTCACCTCGAAACCTGAGGGGTCTCTATATCTAGAACTCATGAAGCGCGCTCAGCATATGCTCCTTGTCTGCTGGTACTGTAGGTACCACGTGATGCTCCACTGGTGGTGGAATTACTGGTGCACCACTTGGAGGTAACGCCTGGGGAACTAGCCCCTAAATTGAAGCCTCTTCACTGAGGGGGTCATCCTCATGATTATCTGTTGAATCCTATATGGTATGCATCATGGAGGCATCCTGTAAAGAAACAAGATATACCACGGTCAATGAGTATATCTGGAGAGATGAATCAATAAGGACATGGAATCCACAACCCATTCCTATATGATGCATGTTCCATTATAGTTTCCCTGCAAATAGTGTTCTCATGTACCGAGTCGAAAAGCAGGCTATCAGAGTCCTAATGTATGGATATGTTGGCCACCCACACTAACACTGGAGTCCCTAGCCTGGAATCTGAACATGAGACACTTAATACTATTGCCCCAAACTAATCTCACAGACTCTTAATCCCAAGGTAAAACCATCCTCCCTATGATACAACTCTATCACAACCCATCATAGTGGGTCCCACACTACAACTCCCCAAGCCCACCTCAAATAGGCCAAGGGCTGGTGACTAGCACTGAGTAGGCATATCACTAACATGGGAGGAATTACCTAAGTACTTGTACACACAAATCTCCAAACCCAAAAATGCTGAAATGTAAAAAAAACACTAAGGAAAAAATTAATGCATATAGTTAAACCCAACTAATAGTGTACAACCGAAAGTAATGTATGGAAAAGTAAACTAAACAAGAATAAAATCCCACAAAGAGAAAGAGTCTGTAACTACAAGGGCGAACCTGTAAACAATAAAGGTACTAGAACTGCTACTGGAAGATGTAGGAACACCTTAGCCTATCTGGATCTCACAAATATTTGTCCGGTCCTAGTTAGCCCTGGACTCCATCAAAAGGTCACTCATCGGCACAAGATAGGACACGTGCAGGCAAATCCTATGCAGGGGTGAGTATAACAATACTCAAAAGGAGACCCTGAAACTCAAAAATCCTTACACAAAGTAAAGGTACAGTCATATCTACATAGTATATGTCCACAACACATATAACAAGAGAAACATATCCAGATATACTCAAAAACCTAGACTTGTAGTCTAGAAGTAAGTCACAATGACCCGCATACCCATTTTAGGGATTTAGTTCGAATATTATTTGAAGCACTCATCAAAGAGAACTCACTCCATGAGTCTGATAGATCTTATGACGTCTTTCCAAGAAGTACTGTTCATCAGGAAGTGTCATGAGAGAGATAGATGCACTGATAGATCTGAAGAGAGAACGGATGCACTCATCATAATCAACGTTAAATTTTTATTAAAAAGGGGAAAGGAACAGGGGGAAACCGGACTAGGGGGTTCAAAAGTAGTGGAGACCAAGGGAATCTCCTCAAATCAGATTCAATCCCTCTAGTTTGAGGGAAGAAGAATTATACAAGCATGTGACATTGGAGCCTTGATCATCCAGAGAGTCCATGTGGTCAGCTACTTTGTTCCCTTCACACCAAGTGTGAGTAACCTCAACATTCCCATTAAGATGCAGCTTTCATTTCCTGATGATGTATGAAATGGACCAAGGTGAGGAACCTGTATCATGTAAGGATTCATAAATGATCTTGGAGTCGATTTCAACCTAGGATAGATGGATGCTTTTCTAATTGAAAAGGATGAGACCAGTAAGAATAGATTTGGCCTCTGCCAGAATGGAGGTGCCATTGCCATAATACACTATGAAGGCCAACCACACACTACCCATGAAATCCCGCACAACTCCTCCACCTCGCATGATCTCGGAGTTGTAAGAACCATTAGTGTTCATCTTGAGGCCAGAATTTGGGGGAGACCACCGCACCCAATGCCCCTGAAGCCTGGGGAAGGAGGATAAGCTAAGTGGAAAGAGGTATGCAACACCCAAAAGGAGGGAGATTCCTTCCAGTTGGGAATCAGCGACACCATGTCCACCAGGAGATTCCCCACCCTCGCAATGATTGACCTCCCTGAAGCAGGACATCCCTCATATCTAGCCCTGTTGCGGGCCTTCCATAAGCACCAGCACCCAGCGTTGAGTATCGTGGTTCTTGTTGTATTCTCTAGGCCCGCATCCCCTGAACCTATGTACTAGTGTTCCAGGAAGGGAGGATTGTGCAGCTCGCTTGAAGAGTAAGCAGTAAGCTCACTGAAGGCTCTCCAAACATCCTGCACCCAATCCCCTTCAAAAAAAATGTGGTTCGTCATATCCTCCTTCCTATTCTTACAACAGTGGCATCAAGAAACAAGGCTGATCCCCATCCTATTAATGTTGTCTTCTGAAGGTAAAACTTGGTTCCTGATCCTCCAAATGATAAAATTATACTTCGTTGGGATTTTTTTGAACCAAACCCGATAGTTCCATTGGTCGCGCTGAAGCAGAGTATTTGAAGACCTTTGGAAGTCCTCTGAGTTGAACCTCTCGGAGTTGGAAGGGGTAAAGACACATCTATCAGGATCCGAGTTGATGGAAATGAGATCGAACATCTCCGTTTGCTTCGAGTCCTGCACATACCTGAAAAAGGATGGATGAAGGCATGCCTCCTTGAACGAGATGGTGGGAGAAGGGCATCCTGGGTAACCAACAATATTGCCTGCCCAGTTATGATACCAGAAGAGGATATTTCCCTCCCCTATAATCCAATGAGAGCTATTCCTGAGAGGTGGAAGGAGAGAACCAAGCTCGGATGAGAGGTTAGAGCTGGGGCCAGAGGAGTCTGCATTGCCACCCCAGACACAGGACATGGTTTTCCCCCACAAAATTCGACCCTCGATGATTCCCCACGCGAGTTTCGCGTGCATAAAGTGAATGGTCTCAGCAAGGCTCTTGATGTTGATCCCTCCTTCGACTATGGGTCTTTCCATTTTCCCCCAGGCGACCCAACGTCGCTTCCCTTCCGAGAGCGCATCCCATATGAAGCCTACAAGCACTCTGTCAATGGATTTGATGACAGATTTTGGGACCAAGGTGGAGGCCAGGGCATGAATCGGCATGGCTGCGAGGATGATGTTCACCAAAGAAATTTGACTCCTGAAAGATAAGAAATGATTCTTCCAGTTGAGGACGCGTCTCGGGATCTTGATCACCACATGGTCGAAGTTGCGAATGAGGAGTCTTCTTGAGGATATAGGAGTGTCGAGATACTCCAGGGGGAAGGAACCACGCAGCATGCCTAGACTAAGGCTAATATTTTTGACTCTATTTGCAGCACATCATTCTGAAATGAAGAAGTTTCTCTTGTCCTTGTTTATCGATTGGTCGCTCCAGCGACAATAGGCGTCGAGAATCTTGGTGAGTCCGCGTAGAGACTTTCTGCCAGCATTCATGAAGATGAATGTGTCATCCGCAAACATTAAATGAGAGATGGATGTTCAATTCCATTTCCGCCGGTATGAGATAATATCACCATTCAACACGTCCATGTTAATCATGCGACTGAGAGTGTCTTGAATAAGAATGAAGATACTCTGGGATAAAGGATCGCCTTAACACATCCCCCTTGCTACTTTAAAAAATCCATGAGAGTGGCCCATGAAGGTGACTGCCAGCCAAGATGAGCTAAAACACCTGAAGATGAGATCACATGCCCATGGAGAGAAGCCCATTCTGTTCAGCACTCTATTGATGAAACCTCATTCGACCCTGTCAAAAGCCTTGTTCATATCCAATTTGATGGCCACATTAGACCCACGAGACTTGTTTTTTAAGTCTCTCAGCATTTCCATAGAAAACTCAATCGCTCCTTGTATTGAGTGGCCCTTGACAAAACCATTCTGCTCAAGGGATAGCCAGTGGGGGAGATAATGGGAGATACTGGTATTAAGGATGCTTGCGAGGATCTTGTAGGGGAAGTTTCACATACTCATTGGTCAGTAGTGGATGAGGGAGGATGGGACTTTGATATTTTGGATGATGATAAGAGCCGTTGCACATGCAGTCCGCGGTAGGCTTCCCCCTCAGAAGAAGTCCTGGATAGGAGTGATAACATCTCCTTTAACCACCTGCCAGGATCCCTTCTAAAACTCACCAGGGAAACCATCTGGGTCTGGCGCACTTTCAGGGTTTAAGCTCATCATGGCTTCATGAATCTCACTCTCCTCTAGGATCACTTCAAATTATGAATTAACATGGGTGGAAACAGAGCAAGGGATCACATCCCATAACGCATCACCCCCCTCCGGGTAGCCATTTGGAGAGTTCAAACTCAGAATAGCGAGCAGGTCCTTGAAGAAGGTATGATCCATGCCCCCAACCACCTCTCTATCATCTATAAATAAACCATCCTCCAATACAATATTTGGTTTAATTGGGCGACGCTTCTCCTTAATGAAGTCCTGAAAGAACGCAGTGTTTCTGTCCACTTCACGAATCCATTTGATCCTTGAGGCCTCCCTTGCCTTTTATTCCTGAAAAAGAATCTTCTCTGATAGTGAATTCCTTTTGGTGGAAAGGTCACCAAAAACTCGTTCATCCCACGCAGACTCCAGGATGGTTTCCATCCTCTCAATGTCACATTGCAGTTCGGTTAGGTCTTGATCATCCAGAGGGAGATCCTTAGCCCAAGAATAAAGGCGATGCTTGAGGTGATGAAGCTTGCTGTGGAGGTTCACCCATGAGTGGCCTTGGGACGGTTCACCCCAACACTCCCTAATAAACAGCATATAGCCCTGGTCACTTGTCCACTAACCAATAAAATTAAATTTAGCATGCATTGCTTATCATGGTATCAAAGAGAGCAGAAGAGGAGAATGATCAGAGATGCCACGAACCAAATGAGACAGCTTGGCATTGGGATACATTGAGAGAGCATGAAAGTTAGAAAGGCATCTATCAATATATCTCCAATAGCACCTGCGCCCCATCTAGTTTTTGCACCATGTGAAGGGGTCCCCTGTATAACCCATGTCAAGGAGGCCCTTCCTTGCCATGAATTCAACAAACTCCATACTAGCTTTACACAGGAACTCTCCTCTTCCTTTCTTCTCTGTGGGCTCTGTTATGGCATTGAAGTCACCCCCTACAATCCATGGCATATCTCCTGGGTCGAATCCACTAAGGTCCTTCCACAAAACTTCCCTTCTCTACGAGTCACAGCTACCATACACGAAGGTCATCAGAAGAGAACACGTACCTAAGGATATCTTAGTCGTAATGTACTGATCATCCGCCTGTAACAAGTCGACTGAGATGGTCTTGGTCTAGAATATCCATATATGTCTGTTGATTGGGTCTGCATGCATGGATGCATGAATTTTAAGTTTGCGCGTGAACTCGCTGATCTTCACGGGAGCCTATTTGTGTTCAATAACTATGGAAATATGAGCTTTGTGTTTTCTGGATTCTGAGACAATGAAATCTGTTTTTACCCACGCACCTAACCTGTGGGAGTTCCAAATGAGGATGGGAATCATTAGGAAGAGGAATGCTCGGCTTTGTCCCTAGGCATCCTGGTCTTATTCAGATGGGGGAAAGAGCACTCCCGGGATTACAATAGTTTCAGATGATACCTTGTATGCATGCTCAAGTTGTTTTCAAGAGTCTCTGATTCTTGAGAGTGAGTACTAGAGGAAGAAATGGGTAGTTTCCCTCTTGAGGGTTGAGGTGGTGACTTGGCCAAGGGATTGAGCTTCCCCGGGTTCTTCCCACATACCAGAGCTAGGGGTAAGACTCTTGAATGATCAGAGGGGGGATCACTGCAGCGTATGAGGTAGGAGACAAGGCAGCATGAGAGGGAGGAGGCAAGGCAGCGTATGAGGTAAGAGGAAGGGCAGCGCATAAGGTCGGAGGCAAGGTGGGAAAAGGCGGGGAGGAGAGGAGAGGCCCAAGGGCCTGATCCGGGACATTGAGCAAGAGCTCCAGATTTCCATCTTTAAAGGAAGGTTGGCGAGGGCATAGCAGCCAAGGGAAATAGGTCCATGGTGATTGGAGAGGGAGGCAACCTGCATAATGGATGAGATCCCAGCTAGGAGACTCAGGAGGAAGTGCTGGAGAGGACAACAAAGAGGAGAAAGCTTGAGGAGGGCTAACCGGAACAGTAGCTTCAGAAGTCTTAGGACCAGCCCGAGGCACCACCAAGCCAGGGCTTTCCGGCGGACGGGGGGAGACAGGGCGATCCGGGGCTCCTCTGGGAACATGTCGGTGGTCCTATTGGCGATGTTTCCTACACTCCTGGAAGGAGTTCCTCTGGAGTAGATAGGAGCCGCAAAACCTAGGAAAAACATGGTAGATGATATCCAGATACCACTCGAGCGAATCCTTCACCTTCACCGTGAGCTTCTCCGAGACTAGCAGTGATAGGTCCAGCTCAACACAGAGTCAATCCACCAAGGTTTCCTCACCGCTTCGAGTAGGAGCATCAGTACAGAGAAAACTGCCAAGAGAGTCACTAATGGCCTTCAGGAGGGCGTCATTCTGGAAGAGAATCGGTAGACCGGGCAAGCTGATCCACACAACCGCACAGGGGCTCTCCATACCTCTATGGACGTCCAATGATCACCGAGCCAGATTGATGTTCCAGCAGCCCCAGCGCCTAGGAGCATAACACCAAGACTTAATGAAATTAGATTCTGAATCCATAACTAGACAGAACGAGTTTCTGTGAATGGTCAAGATTCACGTCGGAGCAAGCAAGCCCCATGTTTCCACGAAGCGCTGAAAGGTATGGAGAGACGGCTTCTCTGAGGCAAAGCGGGCCACCAGGGCCCATTGCAGGGTAGCCACCTGGATGAGTCACGGTATACGTTAAGGACCTAGCAGTGATCCTAATCCATGTATCGTGATCATTTCCCACTCAAAAGTGATTTCTCCCAGAATGAGTGCATATGTTCTCTCTTCAGATCTATTAGTGCATCTATCTCTCTCATGACACTTCCTAGTGAATGTTATTTCTTGTATGGACGTCATCAAAACTATCAGACTCGTGGATTGGGTTCTCTCGGATGAGTTCTTCATGGAATCTTCGAACTGAATCCCTAGTATGGCTATGAGGGTCATTGTAACTTACCTATAGACTATGAATTTGGGTTTATATTGAATCTGGATATGTTTCTCTTGTTATATTTTTTGTGGAAATATACTTTGTACAGCTGAATGTACCTTCACTTTGTGTATTTTTTTCTGGTTTTTGGGTCTCCTACTTAGTTTTGTTATACTCACCCCTACATAGGCTTTTCCTGCACATGTCGTGTATTGTGTAGATGAGCGACCTTTTTATGGAGTCTAAGTTGGACTAGGACCAGAAAAATCTTTATGAGTTCCAGACATGCTGAGGTGTTCCTACAACTTCCAATAGCAGTTACAATACATCTTTTGTTTACAAGTTGGACCTTGTCATTGCAGACTCTTTCTTTTGGTGGGGTTGTATTCTAGCCCAGTTTTATGTCCACACATTACTTTAATTTTTACTCGGTTGTTTGGGTTTAGTTGTATTCATGCATTTTTCCATAGTTTTTTTTACATTTCATCATTTGTGGGCTTGGAGATTTGTGTGTGCTCGATTCTAGTCACCATACCCTAGCCTATTCGAAGTGGGATTGGGATTTCACAGTGCGGGCCCCACTGGTACGGGTTGTAAAAGATGAAATAACAACCCCTACCACAATCTTCGATGAAGGTTGTATCTGTTACCATCTTCGGTGAGATCTGATCATGTTGTGCAACGATCCACACATTGTCATTCGTCGTCATTCATCGAGAGTTATCCAAGGGTGGATCCTCTCCAAATCTCTAGAGGATTCTAGGGAGTTTTTCAGGGTTATGAGCCTAACTGTAGATCCTGGTTATTTTAATACCACAAAAATCATTTCTACATCATTAAAATGTTTAAAATAAAATAAATTTTTCTTTTCTTTTCTTTTCTTTAAAACGTCAAAAAAATAAATTTTGCAGCCGACCTGCATCGGTCAAATTTAGACTTCGCCTAAGGTAAAGTCACTACTCTGAACGCAAATGTGCCCTCATATTTCTAATTTGGGAACCCATTAAAAATTTATTCTGATTTTTCAGGAAAACTGATCATTTGTGCTATTTAAAAGTTTAATTTATTTCGAGAACTTCGGGCCTCAGAATCGCACGCCGTTGCAAATCCCGGTCTTGAAAGAATTCCATATAATATTTAAAAATAATATACTGAAAATCTAAGACATTACAAACTTTTATAGAGGAATATTGTGATAAAATATCTCTATCTGGTGGTAATAATATTTTGATACCAACTAATGATCAGCCTAATGAAACCAAAAAAGTAAAGGTACAATACACATCACAAAACTTTAATTGTTCTAACACTATTTGTATATACAGTAGAGACATAAAAAACAAAAAAAAAATTACAAACATGGATGAATAAAAATGATATGAATCCAACCATCATGTCAAGTATGTATAAAAGAAGTTATTTGAGAACTGGTTCCCCAAAAAAACCCAAATAACTACTTATGAATCTAGATAATAGCAAGCTACCAGTTTTGGAAAACTAGGAAAACATGAAATTTAGAAAAAGAAACCATGTTTTTTTGTTATTATTTTTTTTCAGTAGATTCAGGAATATGACTATGGATTAATGGTATAATATGTCAGCATGTGAAAGAGAAGGAGGTCCTATAGTGTGGGGGAGAAAACCAGAGTAGCTACAAGATCTGCAGGCTATCAAGAAAAATATGTATACAAGAATCATATTTGGAATACATAAAAAAAATATGGTATTTTCAATGGAAGTGTTCATAGAGAATAATAATGATAGAATAAATCATTCAAACATGTATTCAAAAAAAATATGGTGAAAATACCATAGAAGATGAAGAATGGAGACAAGACCACCTTATGAAAGAATCGTGAACGTTTTTTTGAAAATATCATTCCTAGGAAGTCTATAAAGAGGTATGGAGATTTATCTTTATGTAACAAGAATAAGAATAAAATAAAGTCCACCGTAATCAAAATAATTCAAAGTTATATGCTACACCAAAAGGGAGAAGCTATTTCTTTTTATAAAAAGAGTACACATCATGGACATTTGTAAAAATACCATGAAAGTTAGAGTTTAATGGAATAGAAATCAAAAAAACTAAATAAAAAATCCAAGTTAGAAAATAAAGTACCAAGATGGTGAATACCACATTTGAAAATCCTTATGAAAAATAAAAAAGGTTTGATCATATTCATAAGGTATGTCTCGTAATCTGGCCAGACAATTTGGAAAAATAAATACAATTAGAATCATAAGAAAAGGGAAAGACAAAAGGAAATAAAATATTTCATATGAATAATAAATAAAATTTCATGAGATCTTTTCAAAATGGTAAAACCTAAAATATCATGAGTAGTTGTGTGGAAGGTTCATGCAAGTTGTACACAATCCAAAAAAATTGAGTAAAATTTATTTTAGCTCAAATAGAATCCATATAGAACATGAAATCAACACTAGGAGATGCATGTACTTTTATTGATCATGTTAAAAGAAATATCCCACACAAGGAGAGAATAAAATAACCCATGCTAACCAAAGAAAAAATTGTTTTTGAAAATGTTTTCACAAGCATGAAGATTATATTTAGACATAGAGATAAATTGAAAAGGGAAAATTTATTGAGAAGATATTCTCAATCCAATTACTCACATTGACCAACAAGAATGTTCCAAACTGTTACCTTATTATAGATGTTTTATTTTAATGCTAACTATACAGGTAATTGAAGGTGATGCTGGTTATCAAATTGAGAACTGATGAAATAAAATAATATAGAATAATTATTCCATATTTAAATAAAACGCCATCTTGGTCGGATTTGTCTGATGGAAATCTAAAAAATATATAGAGAAAAGATCAACCATGATGATGGTTAATAGGATATGAAAATTATACAATCCAAATGATAAAAGTACTCATCTAGGTGGGGAGGAAGTACATGATATCTTGAAGAGTGTTTGGTGAAGTAGATATTCCATGATGAAGAAATTATGAGTTCTACCATCTTGGTGTTATCTTAAAAACTTTAATCATAATGATTAATTGATAATGATATCACTCTTTATGATGTGAATATTTAATACATCCCTTAATGGGTACATACTTGAGAAGCTTCTAGGATTATTCAATTTATACATATATAAAATTTCTAAAGGTTCTTTAAAAACATACATTAAAAAGGAATAAATTCATATTTTCTCAGCATTTTTTATCAAATAATTAGTTTTTACATTAAGTGGGATAAATTGTTTTAATCAATGAAAAAATATGATGAAACTTGAATTGATATAGGGATATTTGAAGTCCAAACATACTGGTTTCACATGAATTTTTTAATCTATGTGTCAAGCAAGTGAAAAAAATCCAAGTTTGGAAATTTCTGAGAATATTTCAAAAAACTAATATCAAAAAGTTGTATGAGCTTGCATATAAGTTAACAAACCCTAAGGAATATAATTGATAAAGATAATGGTTGGTATCATTTTCTATTAATTATGGAAAACTATGATGTCTAAATCAAACCCTCTTGTTTTTCACATTGAGCATGGATCAAGTAGACATATAGTGGAATGATTGAGGGAAATTTTCTTAAGGTATAAGTGATACCACCATCTATCATATTTTTTTTAATTACTTTCAATAAGGGTTGAGAGAATAAAATAAAAGTAGGTAATGATGCGGGAAAATGTAAGATAAAATGGGTTCACATATTAACATAAAATTTTCTAGAATAATTATTGAAAAAAAAATTATAAAGGGGGATTTATGGACCCACTTCGTGTTTTATTAGTGATTCCTATCAATGAATACAATAATAGAATGGTGGAAATTGTGATGGAAGATAATAACATGTAAGGAGAGCATTGAACCAAATCATGTTGAGGAGTAACTTGGAAGTGTTTCAATTATCTCTATTAAAAGTAAATGATGCACATAATGAATCTATTCTACTTAGTGTATGATATTTAGATTTTTTATCAATAGAAATGATGATGATAATGGTGATTCCATTATGTTTTTAATGTTCCAATCACTTGACAACAAAGGAAGAAGCTATTATTGTCTCTGAAGATCTGACTAGATAGATTCTAGGTATAATCATTTAATTCTAATGATTGTTGAACTACTATTATTGGAAGAGGCTAGTGTTTATGGTTGAATAAAAATTTTCTATAACATCTGTGGGAAGTGTTTAAGTGGTTGGAAGGGCCTATAAGTTAAGAAAAGAGGATCTAAGTGAGTTTGAGTGCAATATGGAATTTTCCAAATTCATGGAAGTGGTTTATCAACTTATGAAGATCCACATAACCAATTATAATAGGTATATGAATTACATATAGTTGAATACAATACATAGTTAAATGATCCACATATCCAATTATTCATGTATTAAAATTTAGCAACATAAGAGAATGATTCGATGCATCCAAATGCTACAACATATGTGAATTAAAATATTAAAATAGCCAAATGTTTTTGCCTAACCAAATGTCTCACATATGTGAATGGAAATCCATATAGCTTATTTCTTATATAGGTTAATTTAAAAGTAGCATGATGTGTCCAAATTCAAATACGTGAAGAACCATGTAAGGGAATTCGGTAACGTATCAAAATGGAAATTCCTTTATATAATTTCACATACATATTGGGTGAATCTATATAGGTTTCTAGATTTCAATATGTGACTAGATAACCCAATTTTATACAATTAAAGTTTAATGGTTTTCATGGATCATGAATATTGATCATAATCGTGATCATAAATCCAGATGATATCAAAAGGGTTGACCATACAATAGAGAAGTTGGTACCACTGATATGAGATATCCACACCACATAAGATGGAACCACATCACAACATGTGTGACCAAACTAAAGGAGAGTTACACAATATATTATATAGGATCCATGCCACCTTGAATAAGTGAAAATATTAAGTGAAATTAAAGACATAGGTTTCAAAAGGAGAAGAATCTTATAAAACTTGAATATCAAAAGAAAGAAAAAATCTAAATCTATAATTGGGCTTTCAGGAAGAATTTGAATCATGAATTAAATCACATATCCTAAGAATCTATGGCCATGATTTTAGGGAGTTTGAATATGAGAAAAATTAAATATTGCTACAAATATTATATATATATATATATTAAGGTTGTGAAAGATTAAAAGAAGTTGGGAGACTCTCAACCGAGTAAATACCAAAGATATTCTACAAGTAGAAAGAAGAATAAAGATATAATATCTGACTATGCGCAAGCTATAAATTATCTAATTTTAAAAATAATAAGGTGTTCTTGTGTTATATAAATTCTTGAACATTTAAGAAGAAGAATAATTTAAATATTAATAGATCTAACCTACAACCATTATTCATTATAGAATCCTAAAGAAGAGAAAGTTCATATGTGCTGCTGCAGCTAATCATATTCTGAGCTGGGAAAGATGAATATTCTAGCCGGCTACATCCATATATAGTATATTTCTGCAAAATATTGATTCATAATAGTTTATTTTGGTAGTTGAGGAAGGATGTCTTCAATACTATTTAGGAGGGACACAAAGTTTTATTTCTAATCAACTTCACAAGGATCAGGATGACATCCTATAATCTGTGGGAGAAATATGGGTTGGTGGAAGACCTTGGATAGAAAGTAGGTAATTTATTTGTACCTAGTTAGTTCTAGGATAATGAGTACATAGTAATACCATTTCTAATTATTTCTTTGGTAATAAGAAAAAAACTGTTCATGTGGGATAATAATTGTGTGTCACTGGTGATGTAATCATCCACAAGGAGGAAAAGCTCAATAATAATCCATGGTGTTCTTATATATTACATTCTAATTCGATATATTCATTTCAACCAAAGGTTAGAAAGAGATAGAGAGATAAATTTACTTAATAAGTGAAGAGGTGATTATGGTATAAAAGTAAAATTATAATAAAATTCACACAATAATAATTTTCCCCCCTCTCAGTGCGGGCTTATCCAAAAGTGATCCTAATAGAAGTGAGGGGAAAATATTACTGACATCAAGCATATATAATAAGGTTAAATATATTAGATAAGATATCTACATAAATAAGTGTAAAACTAGACAATATTCACAATTAAATATTAGTTAATTATTCAAAAACCAATTAAATAATAATTTAAAGTCCAAAGTAGATAATTAATAATTTTTCCCAAGAATGGAAGGATATATTTCATAAAACTATTACCTAATTAATAACCAATCCATTTACTAGGAAACCATTAGTTCATACTTTTATAAAGTTAATATAATTTAATTCATTCCTTTTTTAAAAATAGTGGTAGAAAAATCCATGGAAGCTATAAGGTATTCCATATGGGTAGGAACCACTAACCTTTTACTTAGAATTAACAATCCTTATCATAGAATCACATAAAACCATATCCATGACTATTTTCAATTAATTAACCATGAAAAAAAATCAAAATATATAAATGTGTTATTAATATAATTATTGAATGTTGTTCCAACATTTTTTTATTTCATAGATCCTTGGATGACTTTCCTAAGAATACCAACACATTCAAATGGAGGTCTTTATTATATTGAAAAAATGAATAATCCAAACAATACATTACATTTACTAATAAAAAGTCACTAACATAAGTAAAGTAAACAAGAGGTTCATTATATGCATGATTGAGAAAAATAAATTAAAATTCAAAGTAATACACAAACATATCTTATAATTTGAAATAGGTAATTTAAGAGTTTATTTATCATTAAAAAACATTAATTTATGTTAGAGTCTATCACCCTTATGAAAATACACAAAAATATATAAAAGAATATGATGAAAGTGGGTTATTCCTACCTAAGTGATTTTAGAACAACTATTCAGGTTCCAAAGAAGAATATTAAACCTCTAGAACAAACCTAAATCCCTAGATGAATTAAGAATTAAACATGGGAGATGAAACTGAAGAAGTAATTCTAGGAATTAACTTGAAATCATATAATTGAATCTTCCTATGTAACAAAACTAGAATAAATCAGAAGGAAATGATAAATTTCAAAATCCCTAGAAGTTGGGAGGAATATATTAAATTGTAAATCCTCAAACCCACACTTTTAAATTCAGTACAACAAAATACTGTGTATTTTTTTATAAAAGTTGGATGAAAAAAATACATGTAAAATTTTACGTTCCAAGACCTTTTTTATTCTAGGTTTTGGTGAATTAGAAAAAAACATCCTTAATTTTATTATTGTACAAAAATAAAATAAAATATCTAATATGCTTTACATATGCTAACTTCTTATTGAAGCTAAACTCCATGATTCTTCTAAGTAATCCTATAAAAATTTTACAAAAACATAGGGTGAGAATATTTTCCTAGTAAGGGGTTTCTAAAATTCTAGAGAAAAATAATGAAAATTTATTTTGAAAAAAAAATATTTAAAAATATTATAATACATTGAAAATACTTACGCTTTGATATTTCTTTAAAAATAATCCAATAATTTTTCGAAAATCATTATGCAATATTTTGAAAACAAATCCATGGGGATACTTGAAATATTGAAGGTTATCTTGGCCTACCCACTTTCCGGATGACGGGTTCACTCCCCACTTCCCTATCGTGTTTTCAAAGTTCAAATGTCTAATTTTATAAAAACATATTAAGCTTTCCTTATATATGTGTACATCTTTTACTGTTGTTTTTTATATAGAAACATGGAAAAATATTTAAAAACATTTATATATTTATATATAAATACTTCCATAGGAAGACAACTGCTAGATTTTAGAGCATTAAAATATCATCACCATTAGACATTGCATAAATTCATTGAATATTAATTAATCATCCATGTATTGAAATTTTCTTCATAAAAACATAAAATAAATTTTTATGAAATAGGGCATAAAATGTTAGACTTCATCATTTAAAATTTAATCCTTAAATAAATATATTATATACTTATTTACTTTATTCAGAATTTTATATCTAACAATATCATTTTATGCATAAAATAATAGTGTGAAGGTTTAAACCCTTCACATAATAATAATTGTGAAATTAATATTCACATAATAATTTTAAATATATAGATATGTAAGTTTACTATCTTAAAATAATCATAAGAAAAAGGAATTATATAATACACATAAAATTCTAAAATTAATATTTTTATAATAAACATTTCATCCTTGCATGATTTCATAATACCCTCTTGGGAAATATTGAAATATGAAATTTAAAACAAGTGTTTATACATGAATTGATTACTCAATCAACCCATCTAAATGGAATGTGTATATATACATAAATATATATATATTTATGTATATATATATACACATATAAAATAAAATCATATTTTTTTAAAGTATATACCCTTTTATGATTTTTGAAAATCCCTTGACACAAATTTCAAATTCACCTCCTTATATGATTAGAAGTTTTAGAAATAAGTAACTTGTATTTTGGAGATAATCTATATATATATATATATATATATTGATATATACATATACCCTTACACAATTATAGACGTAAATTTAGAAAAAAAATGTATAAACTTGCAGATTGAATATAACATATATTGGTATATATGTTAGGAAAATATAACTTAAAATTTTAATATATATATATACATATATATATATATATACTTATATGTATACAAACTTACTTGTATATTAATTTTAAAAAACAAGCACTAAAAATGAATAACTTGAAAAAATTTGAAAATAATATATTCATAAATATAATACATCCTTACCTTAAATTCAGAACGCCTACTTCCAACTACTGAAGCATGGAATATGCAGAAAGTTTAAAGATAACCATTATTCTACTTTTTCCAACTTTGGACCCATGCCTGTCTCTCTTATAGGACTCACTCCACATGTACATGGAAGCTCTTATTATATATAATTTTCAACTTATGTTGATAAAACTTAAAAAAATGTGTATATTTATTATGTTTATCTTCAGTCGTATATGACCATTAGCAAACTGGATCAAGAAATATCTTGATCTCCAAAATATATAATTCTCAGGTAATTATTTCTGATCAAGATGATAAAATATCCACCTATATGTATTTTATATTTCATTTATTTTTACATGTCTGAATTTAAGAATGAAAATAATGAAGAATAATTTAGACCAAATAATGATTGTATAATTTTATAAGCTATTTAAATCTATATAATAGATGCTTCATCATGAAGCTTCAATATTCGTTTAATCAATATGTCACTGATCCATAACTAAAGAAAAATCAATCCATAAAAAACATATACACAGGACAATGGATTGAAAATGATGTACATGTCATTTTCAGTTTAAAAACAAGTATTAAAATAAACATCATTTCAAATGGGATGAAGAAAAATAAAGGTGATGACAAATATGGTATTAATATACCAAAAAAGATTTGAGAAAAAGGGTCTTTGAGTAGATTTTGACACTCAAAACAATTAAAATGCATACCTTTGTTTAGCTGCAAATCATTTTACCGTAGAAAATGATGGGATCTTTGAACAATCATAAGCTTGACCCTTCATCCTCGTTAAAACCTTCTTCATTATTTGAGAACTCTCCAAAAAAATGAGCTAATCTTGAAACCCTACCTATATGTATATGAAAATATCTCATAGGTAGTCAATCCATCTTTTAAGTTTGACTTCCATCCACGTTCGGCCTCCCGAAACAATTTGAAGCTCGGTGCTCAACCTCGTTTGACCTCTCGAAGAGAATCCCTAGATCTGTTCTACTCACAACACTTGAAACTCGATCCCCCCTTTGTTTCTTAGTTTCCATTTTCATCTTATCTCAATCTTATAATTATATTTTTTTTAATTTATTCATCATTTTTTTCCTTATATTTCATTTTCTCCGTTTTTTAAGATTTTAATAATTTTCAAAAAAAAATTATATTTATCATATTATATTTAACTCATAATGTCATATATATATATATATATATATTAATAACACCCATAATTAATTAAAATTTATAAATTTTAAAAATATATTACTATAATTTATTTATTAAATTTAAGTACCATCATTTTATTATATGCTATAATTAATATAATTTATTTATTAAAACCACATATTATTTCATGATTCAAAAATTTGATAAAAATATTTTTTAATAAAATTTTTATGTCAACCAAAATTGATTAATGGAAAAATATTAGTTAAAAATAATAATTTTTTAAACATATTTCTATTTTTTAATATAGCATATAATTCAATTACTTATAATAATTTTATAATTCCTTCAAATAAACTTATGATTTTGTTATACAAAACACATATGTAAAAATAATAAAATTAATATATTTATATTAAAATATTTTTTGAAGAAAAATAATACCACATATATAAAAAAGAACATTTGTTTTTAATTTTAAATATAAATTTACAATCAAATCATATTTCTTGAAAATAATAATTTATTTTAAAAAAAAATATTATAACAAAATATTTGAAAACTATAAATTTTTCATAAAATCATAATTGATGAAATAATTTAATATATACTTATTTATTATTATATAATTTTAAATATTAAAATTTACTTATAAAAAAATTATATTTTGATTAACTAAAACACATGGTTTTATTTTATTTTATTTCATAACATAGTTTATTTAAATTATAAAACAATAATTTCATAGTAAATTATTCTAAATTTTATTGGATGTTACATACATCCACATAAAAAGATAAAAAGAATAAGAACGAATATTATAGGGACTCCAAGGCTATAAATTCCTTTACCCCAAACCTTTGCATCCAAAAAGTGGAACTAGAAGACATGGAGGTTTCGAGGAAGCTTAAGGGGGGAAGTAATACTTGGGGAGGGAGGGAACAACTCAGGATCTTCAATGGAAGGAGTGGATTATGGGAGGAATTTTTTTTAATTTTTTATATATTTAGCAGTGTTTTTTAAAATAAATCTCTAAATAAACATGGTTTTTTTAGCAAATGTTTCAAAAACCTCCACTAAAAACTATCATTAAGTAAAATAATTTTTATAGTCCACAATGTTCATCCGCTTCCAAACCCAAAAAAAATAAACCATTATCACCTATTTTCCCCCTAAAATCACTAGGTTGATATCTTTTTATATTATTTTAACAAGTCTTTTATAGTTTAATTAACTTAATGTGGGAATGATTCTATATTCAGTACTCAATCATGGATTCCAATTATAGTGTCACATCTGAGTTATAACAATGACCCAAAACATACTTTTCCTTATATCTAAGTACCTAGTGTGATTTTTTAACCCATAATGAACCTCCAAGACACATCCATTCCAAATTTATAGTTTTCAAAATGCAATTTATATTTATTGTGGTGTGATTGATTTTTAACTAAACTCCCTTCTTAATTCTAGTAACACATTATAATTTGAATGAAGGTGTATAAAAAAATGTTGAATCAACTTCTCTGCCATGAATATCATTTTTCAAAAGTATTTTCTTTTTTTTCCAAAAAAAATATTTTTCACTATCTTTTAAAAACCCCAAACAAGTTTTATAGAGTTTCTAATACTAATGTGGAATTATTTTTTCCATTTTCAAAATAATTACTCCAAATCACCTCTAAAATTCACTAAAATTATTTCTATATTCACTAATGAAAAAAAATTATTGAATAATATGTATTTCAAAAAACAAAATCACTTTTTATCACACTTCAAAAATACCTTCTTTTGACTAGTCACACTCCTCTTGAATAATATAGGCCCCATAAATCCCATCTTATTGATTTATTA
Organism: Viscum album; assembly: GCA_963277665.1. Taxonomy (NCBI): domain Eukaryota; kingdom Viridiplantae; phylum Streptophyta; class Magnoliopsida; order Santalales; family Viscaceae; genus Viscum; species Viscum album. The sequence goes on along the minus strand of OY728155.1, from coordinate 1,137,991,835 downwards.
TAAACCTTAGGAAAAATTCAATATACCTTAGTGTTTAGTGAATCTAAATATTTATAGAAACTTTATCCATAAATCTAAGTATGTATGAACCTTTCATGTTATAGAAAATAATAGTTCTAGAAATGTTTATATTTGTTTAGTTAATCTTGAACTCTATAAATCACATTATTTACACAACTACCCATATCTTTATCAATCCTTGATAATAATCCCCATGTATCATATTTACCCCTACTTATTATTCCAAAAATATTCCCCCCTCAAGAGTTTATTTCTCCCCCTTGATTTCAAATTGATGTTATGCTTCCAATTTTAAATTTCTAAATTTATATTTACACTTTCTCCTACTTTTAAAATAAACCCAAAGGGTAAAAATCTTGTGTGGCCAATGGTTTAGTGAATATTTCCTCTACTTATTGATTTGTTCCAAATTGTTACTCCAAGAAAACTTCATGGTATACATTTTATTTGATAAATCTAAACCTAATTTCAATACACTTTATACACAAATGTTATATCCTATTCTTAATAAGATCAATCATACTTTTATTATGACACATTATTACCATTAGAACTTTTACCACCCTATAAAAGTTCAATAATGGTCTCCTAATTAATATCAATTTAGTATTGTACTTTATTATTAAGATATTATTCACTTAATATATTCTATTATAAGAGGTTTCTTACATGTTGCTAATATAATCCATACATATGTTCGAGATGATAAATACTCCTATATTTTTTAATATACTATCTAAAAAATCTCTAAGACAATCCTCATTCAAATATACCATAAATTTTCAACTCCTTCCTTATCTATTTATCAAAACATGATCAAGGGAGCCTTGAACATACCTCAAGATTCTTTTTATTATTGTGAGATATTATTCAATTGGATTTCTTTTAAACCTTTTAGTCAATCAGAGTGCATAAATGATACTCGAACTTGTAATTATATAGTATAATAATATTCTTATCATTATTTGATATAATTTTTGTTCTATATATTTTCTATCTTTATAATTTACATGTTTAGTTACAATTATTATCAGTGTTTAAAAAATATTAGTTAAACATAAAAAATCCCCTTAGAAACTTCTTTAAATATTTAGTTTGTGATATAATGGAATACTTACCTTTTTAATTAACATGAAGCCTAATAAATTAAGTTATTTGACCTATCATTGAAATATTAAACACTGAATAAATAAAATTTGAAAATCCTTCCAATGATCCCTTCTTAATTTGAAAAAAAAATCATCAATATAGACAAGTACTATGAAATGCACTTACCTTCATGAACTGACATATAGATTGTGATCAACACCTCCACCCTTGAATTCCATCTTCTTCAAATATAAATCCAGACAAGTATACCAAGATCATGGTGCTTGTATCAAATCATAAAAGTCATTATTTAGATGATACGCCTTTCTTTCATCACCACTAATTATAAAACCCACTAGTTATTGAATATATAATTCCTATTTAAGAAATATATTCAAGAATGGGATATTCATATCCATTTGGTATATCATAAAACCTTATTAAATTAAAAAAATAGTATAATTGTATCAATTATCTTCATTGGTTCATTTTTCTCCTTAACACATATGCATTAAATTTGAACACAACCTTTGTATGGAAACCTGATTTTATTTTTCATAACCTATTCCAATGCCTATTTTATTTTTTTCATGAAAAAACACTTAGTTTCAATGAAATTATGGTAATTAAACATCTTTTGAAGATCCCATGTCTGATTCTTCAAGAATTAATAAAGTTATTAATTCATTTCCTTAAACCATGATTCATCATTCTCTACTTCCTAAAATGATGTCAGTTTCACCTATGATAATAAAGTAGTATTCTTATTACTTGTAAATAATTAAATTTACACTATAGTAGCCTCATGTTAAATTATATTTGAGTCTTAAAATTCAAAAAACCTCTTACACCTTTTATTCATTGGCTAGATCTCCTTAGTGCCTATTTATTTTTTTGATTCAGCCTCTAAATCTACCTCATGTGTTATATATTTAGTTTTTCAAGAATTTATGTCATGATCCTTTTTATAATTTATTATTTCCCTTGAATATATATTTCTAGATTTTTTTATATTTCTTCCCATTCCCTATTTCATTATTTCCATAAATTCTATTATTAAAATTCTTGTTAAAGAGATTTTACACCATAATCTTGGATAAATGACCAAGGAATACTCCTTCATCCACTACATCTCCATATTTATCTTGATTTACTTATTTTTTTCTAAATGTAAAACTTAATCCCAAAAATATTTATTTTTTTTAGAGTAGTCTTCCTACCTTGATACTTTTTATATGATTTCATATTTTCTTAAAAAAATTAATAAATTCCTATAACACATATAAACCTTTACTTTAACTACTTATATGAAATATTTCCTTAAGATATTACTCTCAGTGAGTAATTTTCATACCATGTTTTTCACCATATGATTCCACATTTCAAAAAAATCATTCTTAGTTTTAGCTGATGAAACATTATAATTAATCCCAATTTTTCCAAGGCTACTAAATTTTTTAATTGAATTATATTCTATGATGTTCTAAAATCATAGTATTTTAATCACTCTCCTTGTTTTATTTTTATTATGAACTTAAAAAAACTTAATTAATTCCACTATTTTTTCTTAGTTTTTAATATCATTAGGCATTTATTATTTTTATAACAATCCATAAACATGATGAAATAAATTTCTCCTCATGTTCAATCATGTATCATGATACCACATACATCATTATGCACTAAAACATACAAGTGTGAGGTCATTTTATTTTTTTATTTATAGATATTTAAAACCATATTTAATCTTATGAATTAATTTATGACTTTTACCTATCATGATTTAGAAAAGGAATATCAATTAAAGGCCTAATAATAGATTGATTTTATATTTTTAGTGATGAATGCTTCCAAGCCTCTGATTCCACAAGAAATTTTATTCATTAACCATAATAAAACAAGAATTATATTTTTTCTTTCTAATTGATAAATATTTCTATTTTCTATTCAACCATACATTAATTAATTTATAGCTTTCTATTTGATAATTCAGACCTTTTAATTGAATTTGGATCAGAGTCCAAAGTCATAAATTTTGCTTACACTCAAAAGGTAATGCCAAATCCCACATACAAAGTGCATATCCTAGTTTTTCAACACATATAGAGCTATCTTTAGTTTACTATTTCCCTTGATCTTGAACACTAAATCATTAAAAAAACAAATCAATACATCCACATGATTATCTATATTCATTATCAATCTTATATATCTGCCAATTTTAGAACACCCGCTGTCAAGAATATACATGTTATTATCATCACATTCTTTAAATAAAATTTTAGGTATGTTTTCTTTTTATCTACTACTCCTTATAAGAAACTCAGTTCTGAGTTGAGAAAAAATTAAGACTCTTGTCATTCATTTTGGTATAAGAATTGAATTATTCCTCCCATTATTCTAATGGTGTAAAACTATTTTACAATGTGATAATTTTCATTGAATCCCTTTTCAGTCTCATATAATTTCTATAAAAATTGTCCACTATTTTTATAAAATTTAAATTATAAGCCTTATACCCAAAATTAGATCAGTGAAAAAACTTTCATAAAAATAATTTCTTTTTTGATGTTTAGGATATGTTCTTATTTTTATTTGTATACTTTTTGGTGCATTTTTTTAATTATATCCTCACATCATCACAATATGTCATTATATGAGCTAAATAACTATGAAATTGGTACTCAATGATGGGAAATATTTTATCACATTTACTCTATATGTTTTCTCCATCTATGTAGCTCGTTGATTATTAAATAACCCTTAATGATTTAAATATAAATTTATCTCCAATATTAGACTTTAATTTAACCATTGATATAGCTATTTTTAGTTTAGACGACTCTCCTTGAAATATATTTTGAAATTTTCACATGTTATATGACCTTTGATCATTGAAGCACTTCTCCAAAACTCCTCATGACTCTTTCATCTCATTCATTAACTTATTCCTATGAGAATAACCCAAATTAAATTTTTTTCTTGATACATAAATCTTATAATATTTATTTAAATATTTTCTTCAAGGTAACTACTTATACCTCAAAAAATTCATCATCATTCCGAAATTTTAAATAAAATAATCAATATCATTTATGATATTATCATTCTCCTCATTTTTTTAGTTTAAAATCAATAATTTCTATAGGTTTTTCTTTTATGTTGGTATTATATTCCACAAAATTCTATAACTAATAATCCTTAAGTAATCTACTACTTTTACATATTTTATTTCTTTAAATATCTATTTCCTCAACTACACCTTCGAGATCGACCTTATGATTCACCAAACCTTTCATTTGAATTTCTTCTCAATTTTCAGATTGATCTTTATCAACCATATTGATCATAACATCTTATAAATATAATTTAATGTTTTATTAACATTTTTAAGACAAATAAAATCATTTTATTTCTCTTAAAAAACTATTCACTTTCATTAAATATTTATTCCAAGTTATATTTGATGTTATTTTTAGGGGGAAACATTTTTCTGTTATTTTTGTGCGTACTCAACCACAACATCGTCACCATCAAGGCACAATGGACACCTTGTTAGAATTTAACCAAACTTTCTACATTTAAAATAAACCAATGTAAGTTTTATCTAAAATCTCCCTTTACCACTTTTTAACTTTCAATCTATGAGAGATAGAAATTCAAATCCCATATCTTATTCTATGTCTTCAACCTGATTGATATCAACTTTCTCCATTTCTTTGAATTCCATCACCATGGATAAATGGCTCATTTTCCATTTAACTTTCACTCTCATAACATATTCCACATAACTACTTTATAGGCCATTAATTGAAATATCCATCATGTTTTAACACTACTAGATTATAGAATGTTGAGAATTACCTTTGAATCTTCTTCAAAAAAATTAACTTCATTATTCTCATCACCAAGACCAAAAATAACTCTAACAACCTAAATGGTGCATTAAAAAATCAATGTTTTCAATTGGTTTCATGTTTAAACCATAAAATTTATTATGTAAGAGTTGAAACCTCACCTTCATGGACTTATTTCTCTTTTCAAAAATATTATAGTACTTGTTATGTATTATTTTAGTGGACATTTAAAAAATCATAATCATGTGGAAATTACTTTATAAATATTAGGATGAAGAATTTTGTAACATTTTACATACATTTAGAAGATTTTATTACATATTTTTTAAATATATATTAATATTTTTACTTATTTGAATTTTATAAGACATGAAAAAAATCAAGCTATCCATGTTATAGATTTTATTTGATGTGGTTCTTCTAAATCTTGTAATAATTGTCATTGAATAGTGTAAATCCCTTTATATGGATTTTTTTCTCTATGTTAATGAATTACATGATATAATTTCACCTATAAAATAACCTTTTGGATCTGATACCACTTATTTTAACCAAAATACCCAAAATATCCTAAGAGAGAGGGTGATTTAGGGTGTCAAGATTTTATTTTCTTGTATAAATATTGTTATCACATTACCAATAAAACATAAACTTATCAATTATAATCCCAAAAACCTTCTAATAAAAATATGAAAAATAAAAATACAGGGACCCTAGAATATTACATGGTTTACCAAAATGGTATACATCTAAAAAGAATACACAAAGTGCTAATGTACCAAAAAAATCCCCAATGCAATATTATGATTACAATTTTTTCGATCAATTCCCTGTTAATATAAAGGGTAACTCCCTATTTCTACCTATCTATACACTACATCAAGATGGTGACACAAAAGAAGATATAACATTTAGGTCATTCATAATAAAAGTGTCAAGAGATAATCAGCACACCATTCCTAAGATAATGTTTTTCTTTAGATGCTTCAGAAACAAGATCTGATATTCAGTCAAGATCTAATACTTCCATAGAAAATGAATTCCTATGAAATCCTATATCTAATAAAGTTAAATATATATACCTTTCTAGTTTATATATTATTATATTTTCTTTTTTAATCTATTCTCAAAATTTCTCTCCAATTTTATTACATATATCTCTACTTAATTAGCCTTTAAAAACATCAATCATGGTCGAATTAAATCTATCATAAATTAATAATATCTTTTATTTTGTTTGAAATAATTAAAAAATATATAATTTATTTTTATTTTTAAAATTACAATATAAAAAGACACATTATGATTAAATGTTCATTGATTATTGGATCCAATTGAAAATCATTTTTTAGTTACCTATTCATCATTCTAAAATAAAAAGGAAGCTTATATAAAATACTCATCAAATATATCAATTAGGATGTGATTAAATAAATTATGTAATTATATTCCATTATTTACCCCAGCCTAGCCTCTAGTTGTGACACAAATTTTCAATTATAAGAACCTATAAAAACTCACTTCACCTTATAACATGGTATTACAATGTGAATTTTCAAACCATAACAAACATCCTAAACACATCCCATCTATGAAATCCTTAACTCTTTACCAAACTAAATCTGAAATATCTGACCATAAATATAATGTGTTCATATAATACACAACTATAAAGACCCATGATTTTTCTACATTTATATTACATAATTTTTATTAATATTTATTACATTACAAAAATACATTCATGGTGATTTTATAGGTACAATGAATTTGGAAACTTGTAAATAAAAATAACTAGTTCATAGGTAAACTACAACATCTCCCACTAAATTCTTCATAAATAACACCCTTTTTAAACATATTATATGTAACATAAAACCATTACCACTTAGGTAACATTTGAAACATAATCCCAATGAAATAGAGATAATCAAATGGATATTTAATTCCCATAATTTTCAGTAAAATTATCAAAAATTAAATTCATGGGTAGTATATACACCGCATAAAAGAAATAGGTTGTGAATATGGAATGTGTCACATCGAAGCCAAAAGTGAGGGAAATCCCATACCTTAAGTATCGACTTCCTTCAAACATGTTTTAAACTCCTATATAATAAATAAAATTTTATTCTTCATCTATTATAAAACCATACTTATATATATCATTCCATTTATGATTTACTTGTCACCTTTTATTACCTGTTTATTAACAATTCCCTATTAAAAGAACATTTTGGGTAATAACCACTTTTATTTTCGTATATATTTTTATTTTTTATTTCTGGTCCACATAATTTGATCATGGATCCATAATATATATACTATTAACCATGATATAAATATAATATATATTCATTATATTTGTATTTAGAGTGATCTATAAATGTTATAGATAGAAAATGAAATACATTGTTCATGGAGATAATAGGTTATATATATGCATGAACGTTGTTTCTATTTTCCTAATGGGAATAAAGAAATGAAGTTAAATAATATATTATCATTCCATAATTATTTTTATGTTATATATATCACATATTTTAATTAAAATAATCCTTTATACCTTCCATGTAAATCGTGGATGAATCAAATCGCTTTTAGAGGTGGTAGTCTTCCGTACACAAGAGCGACATTTTCATATTCCCAAAAAATGAAACGTATGGAGGTATATTTGATATAATAATAATAAAAGTATAAAAATATCATAAATATCATATATTAACATTTAATTGATCATAAAATTACTCATCCTTCACTAATTCCAAAAAAACTATTATTCAATTTCTTCTCTAATATCTAACACACATTTATCCATAATATGATTCTCAAATGATTTTAATCCATTAGTTTCAAAAATAAACCATGTAAACTCCAGAAAAGAAAGGTTTCCAGGAAGGAACTTGAAGTTATTATTTATAAGTAATAATTCCTTTTCTTATTTTTCATACCTCTTCACATACTACTCTTTATTGAATCTCACATAAGAATTTTATAACATATAAATAACATTATTATACTTATATAATAATGATATTATAATAAAATAAATTCATATTATACTCATCCATTTATTATATAATTATCATTTCTGGGTCAGTTTAACCACCAAGATGGATGATACTGTAAAATTTTCATCAAGGATAATTATGAATGTTTTTAATATAAAATATTTATATGGAAATGAGTTTTTTATTATAGAATTATAATATTTAAACTTAACCCTTTATTAAAATAACACATTTTGTTTTCATAAATTTCCAAAATCATGCATTATAGATTTTATCTATGTGAACCATACTCCAAACATCTATAGAATTAATATGGAAAATTATAAATAATTAAAAAAAATTGATTTGAAAATATTGATTATTTTAGTGATGAAGGATATATGATAAAGGGATTATTATTAAGGCCTCCATAAAAAAAGAAAACATGGAACAATTTAAATTACTAGTAATAAATGTTCAATAAACCAACGTTGATTATACATGGGTTTAAATAACGTCTGAGCGAGTAGGAATTTAAGTTAAAGTATTCTATTTCCCAATATTTTCTCCTATGATTAAGATTTTTTTCTTATTTTTCTATCTTCTTTTATATATTATAAATTATTTCCTTTAGATTCATATTATAATTTTTAATTCATATTTATCTGATATATATTGTTTTTAATATCCAATCTTTGATAAACTATAATCAAGCCTTGATCTATTGATCTTTAAAATTTCCACTCTTCTTGGATATATCTAGTAATTATCTTGATTACTTATAAATTTCAATATATAATATACTATGTATTCCCTATATAAAGTATTTTCTTAATTAGTATACTTTCAATTCATTTCTTTATCAAATTTTTATGTCTATTTTATACTTTAAGAAACTGCTAAGTAGTTTCCTATTTTTCTTTTTCTCAATTTCCTATCTTCATATATATGATTTAACTTCCTTTTCCATTTTCTTTTATATCATGTATTTTTAAACTTTTGGATTTTCATATTTACCTTTATCTATTATATTAATAGGTGTTTCCTCTCCTCCTAATTCTCTCACTTTGATTAGTTCTTATATAATAAATTACCAATTTCGTAAGTGTTTTCTTTATCGATCATCTCTCCTTTAGGTTATAAATTCATTATTATTACCCATTATTATTTAATGTTTTATATTCAAACCTATTTATTTATAATACTATATTTATGATCTTATTTTGGATATATTATTTCTTTTAAATTCCTTATTTTGTTGAATAAAAACTATATAAGATATTTATTATTTTAATCTCACTTCCCTGGGTTATGATCCCTCCTCCAAATCAATATTTTTAAATATTAAGTATATAATATCATATGATAGTATATTATTATATTTTATATTGATTTTTTTTGGATTTACCAATCCTCCACATATTATATCTTCCATTAATCATTAATTCCATTCAAAATTTGATGTACATAAGGGGTTTATTTCTCAATCTCTCTTCTTCATAGAGATTCTGAATTTTTAATATTACTTTGAGGAATATATATTCACATGATAATAAATTAAAATATTCTTTAAATTATAGTCATTTTTATTTTTTAAACTTTTTCTAACAACCCTTTTTTTATTGATTGACTCTTATTTTGACATTTGTAGGTGGAAATTTTCTTCATGTCTCTCTTGACTTGATCTTTCTCTTATATATACACATTCATTATATTATCAATATGTAAATTTTTTTGGAATATTTTTATATGAATTTATAAAATTTAATTGTATCACCTATTATTTTTTATACTAACTAAGTTAATATTATTTCAAAAAAAATTATGTACTATAAATATTATAAAGAATATTCTTCTAAACTTTCTTACCGATTTACACTCATTATAATTAAGATTTATTTTCAAATTCATTATTTCTATTACATGTTATTATCATCCATCATTTTAAAAAAAATTATTTTATTTATGAAAATAAAATTATTTTTATCTATTTTATTGAAAATGACATTCCTTATTAGTATTTATTTTAACATTTCATAATAAATAAGGAATTTCTTCCATAAAAATTATTTGATTTCGTATATTTATCTGAAATATTTTTCATCAATCTCAGTTATATTTTGTATTTCACTTTTTGACCATTAGTTATTTTATATTCCCTATGGTTTTTTATTTTTTTGAAGTTAGTACTATGGTAAAATAATTTTATGATTAATTATTGAAATTCCTCTGTATCTATTGTGATATGAAAATGAAATATCAATGAAAGGATTGATCCATCACTAACATTACCCTACCTAATCATCAACTATACAAATAAATTATTTTTCAAAAAATACCTTTCAACTATGAATAAAATATACTTCATTATTATCATTAGTGGGTATTAACCCAGATAGTTATACTAATAGATTAACTAGGTAAACCTATTGATATTATTTTATATCCTTTCACTATATACTAGAAAATTTATAATGAAAATAATTTATTATTCATCCATATATTATTAATTTTTTCCTTTTTAGGTGGCACACATATGTAACATGTATATTTTTTTAATATTGATGGGTATGAAATTATATATCCCGCCAATACATTTGGTAAATAATTATATCTCATTATATTATAATTTTTATGGGATGTGGTGAGTATAACGACCCTGAATCCAGTAACCCATAGCTGATGCATACTTTATTACATTATCATAGATATAAATGGTGAAATACCAAAGGACCAATAAGTTTAGTAGTTTTAGAAAAGTAGATACATACACGATACCAATTTCACATTGGGAATAGAAAATAAAATATAAAAAAAGAAAATTCCCACCATTATTGAAACACATTCAAAGGATTCATCTTCATAACTTGGATAAAGGAAATAAAATAAGGGTGTGCTCAAATTCTCAGTAAGAGTAACATATAGATGAATATATAATGAATAAATAAGGTATAATCAATATGTATTGGTAAATAGATAAACATGAATTCCATTTAATACATGACTTGAATAACATAATTGGATAAGGCATACTCAATATGGAATGTTAAATAACTGAAAATACATTCCATTTAATCAATAAACTGAAAATGAATTGCATACAGAGATAATATCATTGTGAAAATAACATTGATAGTAACAATAACTGAATTCCTAGAGATTTAAATGACTAATTATTGGAATTCATGATCTCAAACATCATGATACCTTTACTATTAATACCATATATAAGATACTTCAAAACTACAGGTAACAACCCATCTGATTTGGCCAAATAATTTGTCTCATGAGACCTATCGATAAATCAAGGGGATATATATAAGTGGCCCAAACCCATAACTACATGACAAAATAATTCCAAATATATCAAATAATCCATTAAATTCATGAATCAATATTCCTTATCAAAAAATATTCATATTGATTAAATAACATAGATTTATCAATATTTCCCCAGTTAATCAAATAACTTTCAAAGAAAACACCATACGTAAAAGTGTTATATGGTTTATTCAATAACCATATCTATAATAAAATAATATTTATATTTAATATGAATTTAATGAATAATGAAAAGTTATCACAATAAATTTATTGTTTTAAGATAAAGCTAATAATCACAAAATAAAATGAGAATGTACAATAATTTTTACCTCTTTGGTAACTTTTAAATTTTAACCAATTAAAGAAAAAATTAAAACAAAGCATTAATAATCCTGAATAAATAGTTATTAATGGTAAATAAATAAAAGGGGAAGTATATACACCACATAAAAGTGAATAGGTTCATATTAAGAAATATGTCTCAATGAAATAGAAATTAAGCCAAAATCCCTTACCACTTTGTAATTTTCACATCAAATACCCTTAGATGAAATAATTAAAATTAAAACTAATAATACCATGAAATATAGTGGATTCGTGATTTCACATGAAACATTTGAAGTATTTACACCATATAAAATTAATTATGCATAAAATAACAAAATATACCTCAATGAAGAGAAATTGAGATGATGTCCCTCACCTCACACTTTCCTTTAGTTTAACTTGATTTAACAGCATTAAAAATGATTTTAAGCATGTTATTAATTTATAATAGAACCATAATCATATTTATAATATCATATATGATCATATTATAAAATTTTACCACCCATTTGTTAATAATATTTCATTATTTTCATTGTTTCAAGTGTTAATTTCCTTGTTTTCTCATGCGTGTTTTGTCATGAAAGTTCTGATTCTTGTCCATAAGATATAAATACATCATATAAATAATGATAATAATATTATAAATATCACATTTACTTATTATATACATTACTATAACCATTCTTGAAAGTTGGTAATGGATAATGAATCACATCGCTTCGAGGAGACGATATGTCGTACGTACGCATGAGCGGCAATATCATTCGCTTAACGGGTGAAAGGTTAAGGGGGAGTATGATATATTAATTTTATGGAATTTATATAATTTAATATATTTAAAATATATTCATTAAATTTACACTTATTACCTTTTATGTAATTCATAAGTGAAAAACGAATCACATTGCTTCACGAGGCAGTAGTCCACTATACACACGAGCGACATTATCGTATTTTAAACTAAATGGAAAGTAAGAATGTATATATTATAAAATAATTTCATAAGTATGATTATATCATTAATATTATATATAAATATTAAATCCATAATTTTATCCAATCGTGAGAGGTGTTGATGTAAAACGATTTACATCGATTTGCGAGGAAGTGGTTTATCGTACACAAGATCAAAACATTTGATTCCATTTTAATGGAAAAGGAGATGGATAAAGGTTATTCCATTAATATAATAAAATATAAATTTATATTATATAATATTATTATTATAATATCATTATTGAATAATATTTTAATGAGGTAGAGTAATAAATAAAATAAAAACGATCAATTAAGAACGTTACATCATCTTCAGATGACCTCTTTAGGTTTACGCCAAAAGACTTGCTAGGATGGATTTATAATCAAACAATTGCCTATAGGATGCTTGTAGGGTAGTAATTAAGTTATTTGGGTAGGTATTTTTCAAGCCAAATGAATTTGGATGTGTAAAGATAGGAGGATATGTGGTAGACATTTATAAGTGGGAGGGGAGGACACACACAGAATTTATGAAAAGATAAAGTGATATCCTCATTTTTTTTTCCAGAAACAATGCTTCAAAAAATGGGTAATTATTGATAAATAAAGTTTATAAGGTATAAATATGTCCATAAAATGGTTATTGTATAATTTTTAGGTAATTTTTAACCCTTATCTTCTTATTTTAACCCCTAGTAAACTCATTTTTACCTTAACTGCAATAATTAATTTTGACTATTTTCAATATTCACTATGGTAAAAAATTAAGTCAAACATATTATATAATATAAAATATTCTGATTATAAATATTTAATCCATTTTTTCAAATTTAATTCGTATAATTGGCAGAATTCAATTTAAAATTACACCCACTTACCCAACGAAAAAGGGGGTTTCCAATGAGAAAGTTGTCATAAGTATAGAAGGTTTTAATATCAAAATTCAATGTGAATTTGATTACACTAGAATAAATTTTATTTATTGTAATATAATTGAACTAATTTTACTTTATAACCAATTTAAAATATAATTTAAGTTTCTAAATAATTTAAACAAAAAGGCAGAATTCAATAAAAATCAATATTTTTTACTAATCATCGAAAAAAGAAACTTTTTAGAAAAATGAAAAAAAATAAACCTAAGATAATTTTTATATTATTATTTGAAAAATTAATATAATTTTATCAAATTAGTTTTCTAAAAGTAAAAAAAGATTAATTTTATCATAAGTACGCAAGAAGCGACGAAACTATTTTCTTTGAAAAATACAGTTTTTCATAAAACATTTATTTTGCTTTTAAATTATTATTATTATTATTTATAATTAATATAAAACCATTAATGACCAAGTTATTATTAGAAATATTTTTTTCTTGGATAAATGTAGTTTTTATTATATTATACAATATTATACACATAAAAATATAGAGAAAACCAACAAAGACTTAATTCATTACTAAATATTATTAAATTAATTAGAAATGAAATCAATTAAAATTAAAAAAAAATTAAAACTAGAAAAAATATATAAAATAATAAATATAAAATGGAAAAATATGGATTTCCCCAATCTACTAAAATCATCACCCCCACTGCAAAAACTATAAAAAACAAACAAAAAATTAGTAAACTAATCAACATCGTAGAAAATTATATATATAGAACTAATAGGGGAATTAAGTTTAATAGTGAGTTAAAGAGTGAAGTGGTATATATATGAGGTAATGTGGCCATTAGAAGGGTAATGTGACTATTGGAATAGTAACCTGACCATTGGGAATAGAAATCTAACCATTACTATAATAATTTTACCTCAAAAATAATAAATTATAATATCAATAATATTTATCATGATTAATTTAAGTAAATATAAATAATATAATTCAAAAAATTAATATCATTATAAAAAAATCTCAAAGAAAATATAAGCATATTTTTAATAAACTGTATTTTAAATTATTCCATAAATGTATTGATTTTTATATTAAAAATTAAAATTACCTATTTTAGAAATTTATTTTTATAAAATTAATATCATTTTTGAAATCAAAATATCAAAATTTTCCAAGGTTTATTTTTTGATAATTTTCTGAAACTCTTCAATTTTCAGGTGAATATTAAAAATACGGTTTTTTACATAACTGGTGTATCTTAAATTACATCATTCATGATGTAATAATGACATAATTATTTCTATAAATTGAGGATTTTATATGAAATATTTTATTTTATAAATGATTCCTTAAAATATCATAGACATTATTTCCAAACCTAAAAAGAACATTCAAAAACCTAAAGTCAAAAGTGATTCCTTAAAATAAATATTTTTCTTTCTTTCCATTTTCCTTTTTAATAAAATAATTGATTATAATTATAGATGATATTTAAAGTCTTAAACCCATTATATAATATTTTTATTTGATTTATATTGAAAAAATTCACAATTACAAGTGTTACCTTTGATATATTATTTTGTTCAACATTTAGTCTAAAAATACCTCTCTCCTCAAGTATAAATAACCCCTTTAAATTCTATTGTAAAACCACTCCACCCAACCATTACAAAGAACAAGATCTACCAAAATAATCCTTCTAAATTCCCTTATAATACTTAGGGACATTCTGGAGAAATATTACTCCAATCATCAAGGGAGTTATAGTGCCATGCAAGAGAAGTTGTACTGAGGAGAGAGTAAGTTTCTATTAACTCTTCCCTCTTTTCTTCTTCTCTTTATACTTTTTACCAGTTCATTTCAAAACCATATAATATAAAATTAATTATCCCATAATTTAACATTATATTAATTATTTAACCAACTTTAATTATCATATTTATGAAAATTATAAATTGCATACCTCACTTTACTGCTCTTTCGACAACATCCTGTTAAAGGTTGATTAACCTATTATGGGGACATTGCAATGTAAACAAATATAACCATCATCATGGATAGATATTATAAACAATATATAAAATATAAAATATAAACATGTAATTATATGTATTATAATCTTTTGGAATTAATTATACTGATGTATAAATTACTTTTAATGAAAATAGAGACATCAAAGAGAAACGGTAACTTTATAAGAAAAACATGATATCAAAACACTTCAAATTCATCAACAGAAATTAAAAATGTATTCCAATGTTTATAATTGATAAATAGTTGTATTAATTAATATAATTCACTTCTGGGTCATTTTTTTAATAAATATAATTTTATTATTCAGGAGGCGCAAAAGTGACGAAATAAAGCAGTAATTAAGGTAAGGGGATTCTCATACCCAACAAATTTTATTTAGGTTATCCGTATTTCACAAAATATTTGGTATGAATAATCCTATAATGTTTATTAAATATTATCTCAATATTATTATCATTTATTTTCAGGGATATACATGTTTCCTACTTTATTTTATGAAAAATACAAATATTTTTCAAAAGAACTTTTCTTTCCAAAACACGTCTTTGACTCCTCTTGAGTTTTTTCTTCTTCACTCACAAATGATGATTCTTATACCAAATATGTTTTTCCATTTTTCATTT
Organism: Viscum album; assembly: GCA_963277665.1. NCBI lineage: Eukaryota > Viridiplantae > Streptophyta > Magnoliopsida > Santalales > Viscaceae > Viscum > Viscum album. Next base: position 1,137,975,695 of record OY728155.1, on the reverse strand, counting down.
GGTAACCCCAAGTTTATTCATGAAATCATGACTTATGAAATCCTTATGAATTCCATTCCTTTCCATGTGTTATTTCACAACTATGGTTTTTATATGCTCTATGTGGCATGCATGATTAGTTAAATATTATGATGTAACCGGTGGGCCCAGAATTATATATCCCTCAAATTCAATGGTTAATGTGATTTCTCTCATGAGATAATGTGTATTATGTATAAACATGATTCTAGTTTTTTCACAAATATGATGTTATGATTATGCACATATGTTATGCATAAACAAGATGCTAGAATTGTTCCCAACTATGTGAGGTATTTGACCACTACGACATGATGTATCATTTTTATGCATTGCCACATTCTATACCTTTATCACATGTTTCCCTCATGATATCTATAATAATCCTATTATTATGATATTATGATTATGCTCACCCGTGATATATTGATTCATGTTCTTTATTCATCCTCTTATTGGGATTTTGTTTTACCCCTTTCATTGATGTATATCCTCAGGTGATTACATGTGCTAAGGAGAATGTGATATTTTATAACGATAAAGAAGAAGGATTAAAATAAATGTTTGTGTTTTATTATGTATAAGTTATGTATTATCCTAATTTTCCCAAGACACTAAACCTTTGGATCCTCTATTTTAATGCTTTTATGTTTTTTATCATAAAAATGATCTAATAGTATTTTTGGAAAGGTAGAGTCACTATAGTTGGAATCAGAGCACGGTTTAGTTTATTTTTGAATTAGTATTAGAAAAAAAGAGTGAAAAACATGATTATAAATCTATGTATAGGTAACACACTCTAGAAGAATATTTTTAGAAAAGTATAAACATAGGGATACTGTAAGATATTCCTTTAGAGTTAATATCACAAAAGAATAAATTATTTATTCATGATTTGTTGACTTACATTTTGTTCAAACATTTTCTATTTTAGAAAATGGTGGGAACTAAGAAAAACCAGGCCAAAAACCCATGTGAGGGAAAATGCAACGATTGTCCGAATGATATCACAAATTTCATGGGAGGTGAAGTTAAAAACTTCATGGAGATTCTTACCTAGTTTTCTCAAGATATTTTTTATATCCCGATCCATGTAGAACATGCTCCTTCACCTAGGATAGACCAACTAGCCGTTGAGTCCTTAATACAGCAACAACCACCAACATTTAGTGGAACTTCTAATCCAATTATCACAGAACAGTGGGTTAACTCAATAGAGAGGATCTTTTTGTGATCCATTGTTCTGAGAAGGAGAAGGTGAAACTAGATATTTATCATTTAGATGGATAATAAGATCAATGTTGGGCATTGATAAAGAACACCAAGCTGAAGGATAAAATGGAAAAGATAGAGTGGGTAGAATTTAAGAAAATATTTCTTACCATGTATTTCCCTTGAACTCTTCGAACAAATATGAAGAGATAATTAATAGAGATAAAGAAAAAGATAGATGAATCTATCATGGATTTTGAAGAAATATTCACAAGTATTGAAATATATTCCTCTTTATTTTTTATCAACAATGATAGAACAATACATAGATTCTTTAGTGGTTTAAAAATACACCTTAAAAGGCTCTAGAAATTTGATACTTTGGAAGTTATGAAGAAGTTGTTTAATGCACTCTAAAAATATAGATGGAGTTTGTAGAATGGTCTCATGGTTATGGAGATAAGAAGAGAAGAATGGGGCTTCAAGATGGCGGGTCAAATGAAAAAAGAGGAATTGGGATCCAACTACCCACATGTAAAAAAAATGCAGGAAGAATCATTATGTGAATTGTCTCAAAAGGATGAGGATATGCTTCAAATGTGGGAGATAAGGCCTCCAAACTCAAGAATTTTTATGATACATGAAGAATTTTTCTGACATGATGAAGGAAATTAAGGCACCTCCTAATACAGAACCCATCGTTCAATGCTTCAACTATAGGGAGCAAGGACACTATGCAAGCCAGTGCACTAAACCACAGATCCATGAGGGTAATCATAGTCAATAACAACCAAATCCAAAGGAACAAGGTAAATATTATTCCATAACCACTAATATATTGGAGCATGAGAATGAATACATATAGGTTATAATTACTTTTCAGTCAATAATGGAAAAATTATTATTTGATTATAGTTCTACACATTCCTTTATATCCTGTAAGTTTGCTAAAACTATTGAATCAAAGCCCTAATAACTTGAAGTAGAGATATATGTAAAACACATAGTAGTGAAATCATTACAACCTAAGTGTTGGAATATCATCTTATAAGAGTGTGTGGGAATATTCTTCCAATGAATCTCGTAAAAATTCCCTCAGTGTAAGTCAATGCTATACTGGACATGGTTTCACTTTCATTATATAGATAACACATCAACTTTTTGGAAAAGTAAATCTCTTTTCATATTCCAAACCATCCCATACTCCTCTAAAAATTCAAGGAAGATCATAAATAACATTTGGAAAATCCATCAACAGTGTGAAGGTTGATACCCTGTGGAGATGCACACCTTTTCCAAATGGTTGAGTCAATGGATGGTATCAACAAATAAGAAATTCTCATTATTGGGGAATACACTAATGTATTTCCCAAAGAGTTACTCGAACTTCCCCTATATCATGAGGTAGATATCTCAATAGAGATCATACCTAGAGCCACTCATATCTCAAAATTATCCAACAAGTTATCCCCAATCGAACTGAAGGAGTTAAAGAAGCATATGCAAGAGAATTTGGACAAAGGGTTCATACTCATGTATGACCTTGGGGTGCACCATTTATCTTTTTCAAAGAGAATGATAGATCAATGCAGCTATGTATTGATTTTCATGACCTCAATAAGATCACTATAAAGAACAAGTATCCTCTAACAGGGATTGATGACCTTTTTGATCAACTACAAGGATCTCAATACTTATCAAAGGTGGATCTTCATTATTTATATCATCAACTAAAGGTTAAGAAGTAAGATATTCAGAATACAACCTTTTATACAAGGTATGGGCACTATGATTTCATAGTGATTCCCTTCATCCATACTAATTCCCTTATAAACATTATGGCTTTGATGAATAGAGTATTTAGAGACTACCTCAAAATAAATTTGGTAGTTTTTATAAAGATGTTCTCATTTAATCCAAGAGAAATGATGATCAAAAAGAACATCTAAGGATTGTACTAGCAGCATTAAGGAAGGGTAAAATTCATTCTAAGTTCATAAAGTTTGACTTCTAGATTCATAAAGTTGCATTCTTGGGGAATGTGATCACATGTGAGGTAATTTTTTTGAACCCTTCAAAGATAAAGGCAATTTAGGAATGTCCCAAACCCACTAGTGTCATAGAAACACATAGTTATCTTGGATTAGCTAGGTACTTCCAATGTGTTGTGAGAAATTTCTTGCAATTTTCTATCCCTCTAACTATGTTAACAAAGAAAGGGGTAAAACATGTCTGGTTAGAAGAATATGATGAAATATTCAAGGAGCTCAAGAAGATGAAAATCACTGCACCTATACTCACACTACCAAAAAATGGAGACGGTTTTGTGATATATATTGATGCTTTTGGGTTGTGTACTCATGTAGAATGATAACATAATATCCTACATCTCGTGACAATTAAAGATCCATGAGAAGAACTACCTAATGAATGATCTGGAGTTAGTATTAGTGGTCTTCTTTCTAAAGATTTGGTGATGCTATATCTATGGTGAAAAGTGTGACATATATACCGATAATATGAGTCTAAAGTATATATTCACATAGAAGGAGATTAATATAAATAAAATAATATGATTAGTGCTAATCAAGGACTATGATTTATCTATTCACTATCATTTGAGAAAGGTGAACAAGGTAATTGATGATATTATCAGAAAATAACATGATACTCTATCCTTGATTCATATTTGCAGAGAACATATCTTCTTGGATATGTAAAGGATGGATACTGAAATTATAATAGTATAGAATACATCCTACCTTTCCCAAATGGTTTACCAACCATCTATCCAAGAGAAGATAAAGGAGGCACAAAGGGATGATCTAGGGCTATAAAAAATGGGGAATGCAGTAAAGGAAGGGGAGCTACATGAACTAGTGGAAATAGACTCTATAACAATGCTTTTATACCAACGGTTTGAAAAACCCATTGGTATAAGGAGACTATACCAATAGTTTGTAAAAACCATTGGTATAGTCTGTTTAGACACAACCTATCCCAACAGTTTGATTAAACCATTGGGATTGTCTACCATCTACAAAGTTATCCCAATGGTTTATGAAAACCGCTAAGACACATAATGTATTCTAATGGTTTTTTAAAACTATTGGGAAAGTTTTCCCCAAATACAGATCGACCCTCCGTTTTCTCCCTCTATGAGATTGTTATCCTAAACTGAAGCTTCCTCTTCCCCATCCTACGAAACTTCTCCCCACCAATCAATCCATCTTCAATCAAGCCATTTTTTTGTTCTACACTTCAAATCTGAAAGTTATATTTCAGTTTTAATATTCTACATCTATTTTTTGTTTTTTGTTTTGATTTTTCCTAAACGAGAGCTCCCTTATACCGGTGTGGTCATTCATCATATTCTTTTACCTCTTTTGGAATATTTATCTTCATCAAGATTAAATGTTTCAATAAAGGGACTAATGAGGATTATTTTCTTAATGCATCAGATGGATAAAAGATATTGTTATAATTTAATTACATAACATTGGGTAATACTAGTCTTGGATTTAGGAGTAACTCTTAGTAGAAGGGTTTCCATTCTGTAATGTAGACATCTATATTTTCAATGATAGAATCCCTTTTCTGGATTAAAATTGGGAAGATTTTTCATTTATACCCCAAATATAGATGAGCCCCCTCCCTATTCCATTCTAGATCTGATACTTTCCCTAACCACCAGTGCTCTCTCCCAGCCGGGAACCACTGTCTTACAACACCAAATCGGTTTTAAATCCTTTTATTCCACTTCAAATTAGTTTCTTCCATTTCTGCCTACATTTATCTTCAAATTGGTGAGTTTAGTTTCTTCTATTTATCATTTTTTTATATGAAATATTATAATCTAGTTATGTTTAATTCATTACACACTTTGTTTTAATTTCTAAAATATCTTTAGCTTGTTTTTTGGTTATTTGTACTAAATTTTTTATTTAGATGGAGTTTAAAAAATTTGGTTCTTACACTGACATATTTTTCCAATGGGATAAATGCTTGGATTAAAGGGGATTATACTTTAATATCTTAACTTTGTTTATATTTTAACAATTGATATCCCCTTAATTGATACAATTTTCTATCTTAGTTTTCTTTGTACCTTATTTTTGTTTAATCATGTTAGCCATAGATTATCGTTTTCTAAATATGCTTAATTATTTTATATAGGGAATAAATTTATTTGTGTTATTAACATTATCTATCTACTTAATTTTATATTACTTTAATGTAAAATGACTTATACTTATTGGTTTTATATTTTTATTATTTCAAGGGGGAATTTGTTGGACCCTCAGTCATGTTTTGAAATAATCGAAAAGGAGGAGGTTGTTTGAGAGATTTTGAATTATTATTTTTGATGTATTTCAAACCACTCGTTTTATATGTTATTATATTCCTATGTGCATCTATGTTATTGTTCTATTATATTATATTATTTTAATTATAATATAATATATTGTTATATATTTTATACTTATTTATCTGTGTCATTGAAATAATGTCTTCAGTTTTTTTCATTTTTTTCTTAAGGATGCAGATTTTTAGTATAATGAAAATAAATATACTTTGTACTATTATATTCTCCAAGAGCCAAAATTGAATATTGTATTATATTTATTTTATATTTAATTTAGTTTTATTCCATTTTCATATAGAAATATTTTATTTGGATCTCTTTTCCCTTATTGTTAAAACTTTAGTTAAAATATAATTATTATACCATTTCATATATGTGCATAAATTAGTATAAGACTAGATGGATTTTAGTTTTTAGTGGTGTAAATCATGATATTCTATACAATGAAAGGTATTTTTCATGTTTAACACATGAAAAATCACATGGATGAAGTATGTTATGTATGTGCGATGGTGTATGTGATAAGAGATTGAGATAAAGAACAACATTACCTATAGAACACAACTTATTAAATGATCTTACATTATGACCTAAACACAATAGACATCACAAAAAAATACCAAAATAACATCATTACAAGGACGATAAAAATTAAGGACCATCATACAATGTTATAATGAGAACAATAACAATGATTGGTTTTAGGAAAACATCGCATATCTAATGTACTCTATTAGTTCAACACACATAGTGAAGTAAACCAACATAGTGATGGTTAGTCTATGCATAAAACATAGATATTGTAGTTCATACAACATCTGAAACACATATACCAAAGCATTTATTGATGAGTATATACCTTAAATCCAAAATAAATCATATGATGTTTATTTGGGCGATTTCATAATGAAGATATGTGTATGTCATAGGGTATGATATACATGAATCCAAATAATATCATAAGTGATGTCATAAGGCATGATATATTGGTATTGTATCACCACTTCCATAGTCGATCACATTGTACAATATGGCCATATCATAATGTAATGATATGGTTAAACATATATTATGACTGACATAGGAATTCAAACATTAAGTGTTAAAATTTGGGTAATCTTCTGTATAATCTATAATTAATCATTAACATTTCATAGATTTATTGATTCTATTGCATATACGGCATCTGTATACTCATAGATACACTAATTTTTTATAAACTCGTTATATTTCATTTGTGTATATACACTCTATTTATATAATTTTTGTTGATCACCTACATATTTCTAGTTCATGACACCAAGATGGATACCTTTTAAATAAAACACCTTATAAAAAATATCACTCATCACTAATACTACAATGACACCATTGATTATAAATATATCATTAATTATGAAATACAATGATCTCTATAAATTTATACTTAATGTTAACTATTTTCTCATAATTATCCTTGAGATATCATTCTTTACACAATGATTTTTCATCACATCCACCATGTTTCAATTCAATATTTCAGTTTTTTATTTATAGTATTTCATTATATATATAGTATTTTGTTGTCTCTCATATTATGATTATCATAAAGAGTAGTGTTTTAGTTATGGTTTTATATAAAGTGAAAAATTATCATTTACTTAAATATATATTGATTTAACTTCAGTATTATTGAATTTCTTTCATGAAATGACTTATTTAATTTTTTATAGAATGGATAGAAGTTGGATGTATGAAACTGGTCGGATCTCAAGTGATTTTCAAAAAAAATGGAGATATTTTTAGATTTTTCATTTGATAATGATTCAATTAGTTATCACATACATTTCCCATGTTATAATTATGTTGGAAGACCATGGTTGAGTCGTGAAGAATTTAGCTACCATATAACCAAATGTGGTTTTAAAACAAACTATTATGTGTGGTATCACAATTGGGAGAAAATTGAATCTCAAAATACTGATGATCCAAATGAGAGGACTGGATTGGAGAATTTGATAAATGGTCGGTTTCTTTTTGTTCATCATCATGAGAAGGAAATTATGTCGACCCAAGAATATTTTGATATGATCACACATGATGCATCCAATAAAAATGATGATGTTGATAGGGTGAAAAAATTGAATGATTCTATGACAACTCCAGTATATCAGTAATGTCATAAAATGAAAAAACTAGAATTTTTAATCTGATTGTTTCATGGGAAAACCATGTATGGGATTTCTAATACTGTAGTGGGACTGTGCAGTACTGTAGAAGGTATTGTAGTGGGAACTGTAGCAGGCATTGTTTGACACTGTAGCAGCCAGGAATATGCCCCTTTTTGGGCATTCGGGCCACCGATTTGGTCCCTGAGTCCTTTAAGGCCTTTGGGCCACCCAGGCCTTCAAGTCAGTAAGGCCTTAGGGCCACCTCAAGGCCTTCAGGCCACCTTAAGTGCAGATGAAAACCAGAAAACCTACAAGGAACAAGCTCTACAGGGAGGATGAGCAAGGATATTTCACCACAGCAGAAGCTAAACAGATTGCAAGAATGAGAGGGTATGGCACCTGCCATCGGGACAAGCTTGTGCATGCACGGGAATGCCTAGCCGAACATCCATGCGAAGGTGGAGAGCTGATTTCACGATGAAGATGCTGGGGAGGAGCAGTTCCAAGTAGTTAAGTCTGGGTTGTATATAATGTTTGAAGCCTATGGGAAATGAATTACTCTAAGGCCTAAGGGACAGGTAATTATTATGCCTACGGGCCTTGTATGTAACGCCCCGACCCCAGTTACCCAGAGTCGGTGCATTATTACATAACATTGGTATGATCACAAGAAAGATCAAATCTCGAAAGACCGATTGGTTTAGTAGTCTTGGAAACACTAGATATATTCATAAGTCTTACATTACATCATAAAATGAAAAACTACTACAACAACATATTGTCTCCAGAATCCACACTCATATCCCCACATAATATCCCTGCAAGTCATTCATAATTTACTTCTTCACTTCCTGGGAAAAATAAAACATAGAAAAGGGGTGAGCTCAAATGCCCAGTAAGGATAACAATATAGCGGAAACTTTCATAAATAAGAATAAACATTTAAGGCAATGTATAACTAAAACAAAAGCCTTTTAAACTTGAACATTTAACATAGTATGGCATAAATAAAATGAAATAATTCCATTTACTTATTCACATGGATATTCTACTAATCGAATAATCATATGCAATATCAATAACCACTTTCATAATGTTGGAATGCATAATGCCAGACTATCATAACCACATAGCCAAGGCCTCGTGCCAAGACTACAAATAAGATTTTGCCAAGGCCTTGTGCCAATACACTAGTTTGTCTCATGAGACCTACCGATGTATCGAGGATCTATAGCGGGCTCCACCCGTCACATATTAAGTCCAATGCATTCCCATATGAAAAGGTTTAAACATAACATAAACATTCGTATTAAAAATAGCATACGAAATGTAAATAATTTCACCATAAACTATGAATGGTATAAAAATAGCACATCCACAGTCAAACATATCGCAAAACCTTCAATACAATATATAAGTTTTGTATCATAATAAATCAACTTCAAATAAGCGTAAAATCCATCAAAGGATGTTGACATAGATGAAATCAAAACACTTTTTGGAGAAATATCTCTTTCTATTTTTGAAATCACTTAAAAATAAAACATTTTCTTTAAAATATTCTTATAAGCTTGTAAGGAAAACTTTGAAGATTTTATAACGGCAGAAAATAACCGCACTCGCCGTATAAGTTAAAAAAACATTCTTACCTTAATTCTGTCGAAAAGGTTAAAAAGGACCTTGTTTTGAAAACGACGGAAAGATTCCTCTTATAAAAAGTCAAACAAGGGTATAAATGACTTTAACCCATATTCTTGTAAATAATAAAAATGTTTTGAAATACATTTTGAAGAAACATGGATGTGGATGATAAAGAGATCCCAGTAGATTATTACATATAAACAACCACGGATAATGAAGAGATTGTGAAATAACCCTTACCTTGTACTTTTCCTTGGTTGGGGTAGGTTAAACTCCTATATAATGGTGAAATAATTGTTATTAAATTATTCAAGAATCATATATATTAATATGATATCATATATGATCTTTTAACATTGATTTGTTAATAATATCTTAGAATTATCGTCGTTTCGGGTGTTAACTTACTCATTTTCTTTTATATGTTTTGTTACATAAGCCATGTTTGTTGTATCTTATTCATATCCAGAATGATATCAAGTCCTTAAACATCATTTTTAAATCATCAAATGATAATTATACTTGAATGGATACGATGGAGAATGAATCTCATCGCGTTCGTGGAGACGGTAGTCCGTACGTACGCACGAGCGACAATATCATTCTTTTGATATTAAAATAATATATAAATGGATGGTATATCATATATAAAGAATAATTAACATGTTATATTTATTATTTACATGATTTAAACATCATTATTATACCCATCAAAATAATAATATATTGAATAACAATTACACCACGACGTGGAGACGGTAATCCGTACGTACGCACGTATGGTGACATGTTATTCAAAGGGTGGATAGAATACTGAATATGGTTGTACCATATTTATAATAACATCACAGTATATGTGAGATACTGGAGATATTATTTTAGAATGGTATGAACAAAGAAATAAGAAGTGGAAGGAGAAAGGAACTTGAAAAGGTTTGGTGAAAACATTACCTCTTCTTCGGGTTCTTCCTTTTGATTTGATCAAAAGGGATCCTTAGGTTGGCTTTCTGATCAAACTAAGGCCTCTAGTTGTAGTGAGGGATGTTGGGAGAGTATTTGGGCAGAGTTTGGCCGAACCAAAAGGCTTTGAAGGTGTGAAGAAATGAGAAGGAGGAGTGCCCTTTTATAAGAGGGGTGAGGGGCACCTTTGGAAAAGCTAGAAATATTAATTTATAATAAATTCATATTCGGTTTATAATGGATCCAAAGTTTATTATTCAAATTTTAAGGTGGGGATAGGTCGAAAACCACTCAACCAATAGAATTTATACAGGTTTGGGTACTTATATTAACCTTATCTTTAAGTATTAACTCTAAGTTAATTAGTTTCACTTTTACAATGTCTCTTTGTATTTTTATATAATATGGTTAATAAACTTACTATATACATCCAAGAGACCCCAAAGGGGTCCATTAATGATGAACCTATCATGATATAAGTCTCTTGGCCGAACCTTATATTTTTAGGAATTTAATATCAATTAATAATATAATATTTGTTTTAAGAACTCTTTTATGTCAATTTTGACACTATTCAATAGTTGATTTTTGTGAAACTCATAACAGATTGATTACTTAGAACAAAGTAAATTAAATCAATCCTAATATATAATATTATCCTAGAAAATTAGTTTAATTCATTAAAAGTTTCATATTATATTTATTTGGGTATTTATAATATCAATTAATTTATTTTTTCACTATTTTAGTAATTAATTCATCATCACTGTGTCATAAATAAATTAAATTATTTAATGTATAAAAATTATAAATGAACTATAACTATGTAGGAAATCTTTTTATCTTTCTAACAAATATTTATAATCTAAAATCCAACATATATAACCTTATGTAAAAATTGTTTTGCTAAAAGATATATGCTTGTGTCATTTTTGTATTCATTTTAACTTAATTAAAATAAAGTGTCCTTATCACCTAAAAGTGGCACCATGGGGTCCCAAAATCGACCCAAAGATGCCTATGGTCGAACATGTATCAACCAATAAGGCTAGGACACGTTTTAGGGTAATTTAGTATTATTATAATATTATTTTTTAACCCTTATTTACCGGATTTACCCTTAACCATGGTAAATAAAATATTTACCGTAGTAATTATTCAAAATGTCTAAAAATAAAAGTTACCTATTTACACAATTTGAACATCCTGATTCCAAATATGGAATCCATTTTTCTAAATTCAAAACACAGAAGTGACAGAAATTAATTTAAAATTAATTCCCGCTGTCAAAACAAAAAGCGTGTTTTTAAGAGATAATAACTATCAAAAGATTGACACTTGTTTATGTTAGGTTTAATTGTAAAATTATGTCCAATGACCAAAATTATATTAAATTGTAAAAATATATTATAAATATACTTTAAAACCACTCAAATTCATAATTTATCACTATTAATTATTTTGATTAAAAAAGTTGTTTTTAATTAAAATTTAGTAATTTTCACTATTCATCAAAATATGAAAGTTATCTGAAATGTACCAAAATTTCACCTTAGGCTAAATTCGATATTCCGAATCCAAAAATGAAGTCCATTTTTAAATATAAAATATATATAATTTCAAAAAGTAGGTATTACTATTCATAACGGCTAGTTTGATTGGTTATGGTGTGTTAGAACTCGGTGTTGCGTACAACACACGCTATCACATTATTCAAAGAGAAGTGTATCGTAGAAGCTTGGGGTGTTACATTCTCCCCTCCTTCAAATAATTTCATCCTCGAAATTTCTAGAATACTACCGCATGAAAAGACTCGGGTGGTTCTTCATCATAAGTTCCTCGGGTTCCCACGTTGCCTCTTCCATCTTATGGTTTCTCCACAAAACTTTTACCAGACGCATCGTCCGGTTTCTCAGTACTTGTTCTCTCGTATCAAGAATCTTGACGGGCTCTTCACAATAAGACAGATCAGTTTTCAGTTCTAATTCCTCATAGGTGAGTACATGCGTTGGGTCAGGCATGTATTTCCTCAACAGAGATACGTGGAACACATCGTGAACTTTAGAGAGACTTGGTGGCATTGCCAATCGGTAAGCTACAACCCCAATTCGCTCTAGAATTTCGAAGGGTCCGATGTACCTGGGACTCAATTTACCTTTCTTACCAAAACGTATGACTCCCTTCCATGGAGATACCTTTAGGAAAACATGATCACCAACTTGAAATTCCAAATCCTTCCTTCGATTATCGGCATATCTCTTCTGCCTACTTTGAGCTACTCTGATGTCATTTTGGATTACCTTCACCTTTTCCATCGTTTCCTCCACCAGTTCTGGACCTACAAGTTTTCTTTCACCGATGTCATCCCAACAGGTTGGTGTACGACATCTCTTTCCATATAACGCTTCATATGGTGCCATCTGAATACTCGAATGGAAGCTATTGTTATAGGAAAATTCTACCAGAGGTAAATATTGATCCCACATACCCTGAAAGTCAAGTGAGCAAGATCTCAACATGTCTTCTAAGGTTTGAATAGTCCGTTCTGATTGTCCATCTGTCTGAGGGTGGTAAGCAGTGCTCAAATTAAGTTCAGTATCCAGGGATTTCTGAAGACTTTTCCAGAATCTTGAAGTAAAACGGGGATCACGATCAGAAACAATCGATAGGGGTACTCCATGAAGTCTCAAAACTTCATTAATATATAGTCTTGCTAGACGTTCCAGGGGTAGATCTTCTCTTATAGCAAGAAAATGTGCTGACTTGGTAAGACGATCAACAATAACCCATATTGCATCGTTCCTTCTAGGAGTCTTTGGTAGCCCCATGACAAAGTCCATCGTAATATTGTCCCATTTCCACTCCGGTATGGGAAGAGGTTGCATGAATCCTCCAGGATGTTGCCTTCCAGCTTTCACTTGTTGACAAACCATACATCTTGACACAAAATCAGCAATCTCCCTCTTCATGTTGTCCCACAAAAAATGTTCCTTCAAATCTCTATACATTTTGGTGCTCCCAGGGTGTATAGAGAAATTGGAACTATGAGAATCATCCAGCAATTCCCTTTTTAGATCAGGTATATTGGGAACACAAAGTCTCTTCCCAAATTTCAAAATTCCATCTTCATACACAAATTCTCTCAATCTCCCATCATTCACAGCTTTAATCTTCTTTTGAAATTCTTTATCATCGGTCTGAGTACTCTTAATCCTTTCTATTAAAGATGGTTTGGCAACCATTTGAAAAAGAAATTATGTTTCGCCTTCCCTGGTTATTCCCATGTCCATCTTCACTAGATCCATGAAAATTGGATCCCTTTCAATTCTCATATTGTTCAAAAATCCATGGTCTTTTCTACTCAAAGAATTTTCCACCTTGTTTGCTTTCCCCGGGTGGTAGTGTATCGTGCAATCATAATCCTTGAGTAATTGAAGCCATCTCCTTTGCCTCATGTTGAGTTCTTTTTGTGAGAAAATATACTTCAAACTCTTGTGATCAGTATAAATCTCACATTTTTCACCATAGAGGTAGTGCCTCCATATCTTCAAAGCAAAGATCACAGCTGCTAACTCGAGATCATGAGTAGGATAGTTTTGTTCATGAATTTTCAACTGTCGTGATGCATAGGTAATAACTCTATCATTCTGCATAAGGACACAACAAAGTCCTTTCTTCGATGCATCACTATAAATAACGAACCCATCATTCCCCGATGGTAGAGTCAATATAGGAGCATTGACTAATCTTCTCTTTAGTTCTTCGAAACATTATTCACACTCTTTTTTCCAAACAAATTTAACCCCTTTACGTGTGAGCTTCGTTAATGGGTTAGCCAATCGGGAAAAATTCTGGACGAAACGTCGATAATAACCTGCCAAACCAATAAAACTACGTACCTCAGTTATACTCGTAGGTGCTGGCCATTCTTGGATTGCCTTGGTCTTAGAAGGATCAACAGAGATTCCATCTTTAGATACAATAAGGCCAAGAAAAGAAATCTCATGAATCCAGAATTCACACTTGCTAAACTTCCCATATAATTCATGCCTCCTCAGAGTCTTCAAGATAATGCGCAAGTGATTTTCATGATCTTCGTAGGTTTTGGAGTATACCAAGATATCATCAATAAATACCACCACAAATTCATCGAGATACTCCTTGAAAACTCTATTCATCAAATCCATGAATACAGAGGGTGCATTAGTCAATCCAAACGGCATTACAGTAAACTCGTAATGCCCGTACCTGGTTCGAAATGCTGTCTTCGGAATGTCTTCCTTCTTCACACACAACTGATGGTATCCAGATCGAAGGTCAATCTTTTAAAAGTATTTAGCTCCATGCAGTTGGTCAAATAAATCATCAATACGAGGTAGGGGATACTTGTTCTTTATCGTTATAGCATTGATCTCCCTGTAGTCGATACATAACCTCATAGATCCATCTTTCTTTTTAACAAAAAGAACAGGGGCTCCCCATGTAGAAACACTAGGGAGAATAAATCCCTTATTACTCAATTCCTCTAGTTGTTTCTTTAGTTCGACTAACTCTACAGTGGCCATTCTATAAGGGGTCTTCGATATAGGCCTTGATCCAGGAATCAAATCAATGGAAAACTCAACTTCTCGTTCTGGAGGATGTCCAGGTAAATCTTCCGGAAATACATCTACAAATTCTTTCACAACAGGTACATCCTCTATTTGAACATTCCTTTCCTCACCCGCAGTTATTTCATTATCTTCCTCCCCAATAATTGAATTTAGTTGATCTATTGAGGGTGGATCTAAATAAGAATTAGGTGGTGACGATTCTGCTCTAAAGATAAGGTGTTCCTTATCATTATCATCAAGAATCGTAACCTCTTTCTTCTTACAATAAATCTTCGCATCATATTCCGAATGCCAGTCCATACCGAGGATTATGTCAAACTCAATCATAGGTATGACGATGAGATCAGCAGATAACGAACATTTATGTGCTCTAATGGGGACTGATTCACAAAACTTTGTTGCAATGATACTTCCCTTAGGAGTTTTAACTGACAACTCCCTTGTTAAATCAAATTGGAAATATCTAATTTTCTTAGCAAACTGGGAAGATATGAAACAATACGATGATCTAGAATCAAATAATGCATTTGCTAAACTTGAGGAAACCATTAAATTACCTGCCACCACGTCTTTCGGAGCTTCTACCTCAGCAGTAGTGATAGCATAAGCCTGGCCTTGATCCCTTGGCCTTTTCTGAGGTAAGTTCACCTGACGCTTAGGACATGCATTTTCATAATGCCCCATCTCCCTGCAATTATAGCACTGAACGTTGGTACCTTCCTTCTTCCCCTTACAATCACGAGCTTGGTGGCCTTTTTCACCACACTTATAACAGACTCCCATTCCCTTCAAGCAAGTACCAGGGTGTTTCTTCCCGCATTTACCACAGGATGGATATTAAACCTTTCCTTTCTTCCCCTTATTTCCATTCCCAGATTGATCAGCAGGTCTCTTCTTCTCTTGCTTTTCTTTAAAGTCATAAGACTTAGAGAATTCCTTTTCGGTCTTGATAGCACATGAGACAATGTCTTCGTACGACGAAAAGGATTGTGAGACTAATGCTCGATGGAGAAATGGTTTTAACCCATCAAAGAAACGATCAATATTACTTCTTGGGTTACGTATATAATCACCAGCATACCTTGCTAACCTTGTAAAGTTAGCCTCATACTTTGTGACATTCTCATCCTCCTTTTGTCTCAGACTCAGAAATTGCCTTTCCATATCTGCTCGATGGTCGCGAGGAAAGTATTTTTCTAAAAACAGATCTTTGAACTCCCTCCATTCCATATTTGATACTTCATCATCTTCCTTCGTATTTTGAATCAATGACCACCATTGATCAGCATCTCCAGTGAGGCGGTAAACTGCCATGATAACTTTTTCCCTTTCACTGCTCCCCAAAGCCTGAAATATTTTCTCTAGGGAAAATATCCATTGCTCAGCTACTAAGGGATTTGTACTCCCATTGAACGTTGGTGTTTGTTGCCTCATGAATCGATCTAACATTGATCCTCCACGCTGCGGATCAGGGTGCTCCATACGGGTAAGGTTATTATTCATAACCTGAGTAAGTTGTCCCAGTATGTTGATTAGCTGATCGGCACCAGTTGCATCACCAGCCCCACTATAATTATCTTGAGCAGGAGGGCAATCCCTACATGGAGTGCGTGCATTGATACGGTTTCCATTTCTTCCACTAGGATCCATTTCTAAACAATGGCATAAACTAGATCAATTTATGAATCAAAATACATAATCCCATACTTATAAAACACTTAACATAAATTGAACTATTTATGGATATAATCCATAATCATAAAAAAAATGTTTTCTTTGATGAATTATATACTCATAAACCCTTCATAATGATTTGTAAAGAAAATTAGAGTTATCCTAAGCATATCCCCCGAGAGTGTCGTAACCAAGAGTGCAGCAAGGCCCGTTGTCATGCACCAGTTCCCGTTCGAGTCTAGCTCAAAGCGGTGTTTTCGGGTTTTACCCCTAGGTACATCTGTGCCAGAGCCGCCTCTACCTGCTCGTATCCAGACAGGGATGTATTGCTCGGAAAACTCACAAAATCTCTACAATACCAAAATTCTAGGAAGTTCTTCTATACTAATCCTCAAAGTTCATCTTAGGTCTACGTTCTCTAATCAGAGTTTATCTAAATCTAGCTTCCAAGGTTTGTACTAAACTTCCTCTGATACCAACTGTAACGCCCCGACCCCAGTTACCCAGAGTCGGTGCATTATTACATAACATTGGTATGATCACAAGAAAGATCAAATCTCGAAAGACTAATTGGTTTAGTAGTCTTGGAAACACTAGATATATTCATAAGTCTTACATTACATCATAAAATGAAAAACTACTACAACAACATATTGTCTCCAGAATCCACACTCATATCCCCACATAATATCCCTGTAGGTCATTCATAATTTACTTCTTCACTTCCTGGGAAAAATAAAACATAGAAAAGGGGTGAGCTCAAATGCCCAGTAAGGATAACAATATAGCGGAAACTTTCATAAATAAGAATAAACATTTAAGGGAATGTATAACTAAAACAAAAGCCTTTTAAACTTGAACATTTAACATAGTATGGCATAAATAAAATGAAATAATTCCATTTACTTATTCACATGGATATTCTACTAATTGAATAATCATATGCAATATCAATAACCACTTTCATAATGTTGGAATGCATAATGCCAGACTATCATAACCACATAGCCAAGGCCTCGTGCCAAGACTACAAATAAGATTTTTCCAAGGCCTTGTGCCAAGACACTAGTTTGTCTCATGAGACCTACCGATGCATCGAGGAGCTATAGCGGGCTCCACCCGTCACATATTAAGTCCAATGCATTCCCATATGAAAAGGTTTAAACATAACATAAACATTCGTATTAAAAATAGCATACAAAATGTCAATAATTTCACCATAAACTATGAATGGTATAAAAATAGCACATCCACAGTCAAACATATCACAAAACCTTCAATACAATATAGAAGTTTTGTATCATAATAAATCAACTTCAAATAAGCGTAAAATCCATCAAAGGATGTTGACATAGATGAAATCAAAACACTTTTTGGAGAAATATCTCTTTCTATTTTTTAAATCATTTAAAAATAAAACATTTTCTTAAAAATATTCTTATAATCTTGTAAGGAAAACTTTTAAGATTTTATAACGGCAGAAAATAACCGCACTCGCCGTATAATTTAAAAAAAACATTCTTACCTTAATTCTGTCGAAAAGGTTAAAAAGGACCTTGTTTTGAAAACGACAGAAAGATTCCTCTTATAAAAAGTCAAACAAGGGTATAAATGACTTTAACCCATATTCTTGTAAATAATAAAAATGTTTTGAAATACATTTTGAAGAAACGTGGATGTGGATGATAAAGAGATCCCAGTAGATTATTACTTATAAACAACCTCGGATAATGAAGAGATTGTGAAATAAACCTTACCTTGTACTTTTCCTTGGTTGGGGTAGGTTAACCTCCTGTATAATGGTGAAAAAATTGTTATTAAATTATACAAGAATCATATATATTAATATGATATCATATATGATCTTTTAACATTGATTTGTTAATAATATCTTAGAATTATCGTCGTTTCGGGTGTTAACTTACTCATTTTCTTTTATATGTTTTGTTACATAAGCCATGTTTGTTGTATCTTATTCATATCCAGAATGATATCAAGTCCTTAAACATCATTTTTAAATCATCAAATGATAATTATACTTGAATGGATACGATGGAGAATGAATCTCATCGCGTTCGTGGAGACGGTAGTCCGTACGTACGCACGAGCGACAATATCATTATTTTGATATTAAAATAATATATAAATGGATGGTATATCATATATACAGAATCATTAACATGTTATATTTATTATTTACATGAGTTACACATCATTATTATACCCATCCAAATAATAATATATTGAATAACAATTACACCACGACGTGGAGATGGTAAGACGTACGTACGCACGTATGGTGACATATTATTCAAAGGGTGGATAGAATACTGAATATGGTTGTACAATATTTATAATAACATCACAGTATATGTTAGATACTGGATTTATTATTTTAGAATGGTAAGAACAAAGAAAGAAGAAGTGGAAGGAGAAAGGAACTTGAAAATGGGTGGTGAAAACATTACCTCTTCTTCGGGTTCTTCCTTTTGATTTGATCAAAAGGGCTCCTTAGATTGGCTTTCTGATCAAACTAAGGCCTCTAGGTTGTAGTGAGGGATGTTGGGAGAGTATTTGGGCAGATTTTGGCCGAACCAAAAGGCTTTGAAGGTGTGAAGAAATGAGAAGGAGGAGTGCCCTTTTATAAGAGGGGTGAGGGGCACCTTTGGAAACGCTAGAAATATTAATTTATAATAAATTCATATTCGGTTTCTAATGGCTCCAAAGTTGATTATTCAAATTTTAAGGTGGGGATAGGTCGAAAACCACTCAACCAATAGAATTTAGATAGGTTTGGGTACTTATATTAACCTTATCTTTAAGTATTATCTCTAAGTTAATTAGTTTCACTTTTACAATGTCTCTTTGTATTTTTATATAATATGGTTAATAAACTTACTATATACATCCAAGAGACCCCCAAGTGCTCCATTAATGATTAACCTATCATGATATAAGTCTCTTGGCCGAACCTTAGATTTTTAGGAATTTAATATCAATTAATAATATAATATTTGTTTTAAGAACTCTTTTATGTCAATTTTGACACTATTCAATAGTTGATTTTTGTGAAACTCATAACAGATTGATTACTTCGAACAAAGTAAATTAAATCTCTCCTAATATATCATATTATCCTAGAAAATTAGTTTAATTCATTAAAAGTTTCATATTATATTTATTTGTGTATTTATAATATCAATTAATTTAATTTTTCACTATTTTAGTAATTAATTCATCATCACTGTGTCATAAATAAATTAAATTATTTAATGTCTAAAAATTGAAAATGAACTATCACTATGTATTAAATCTTTTTATCTTTCTAATGAATATTCATAATCTAAAATCCAACATATATAACCTTATGTAAAAATTGTTTTGCTAAAAGATATATGCTTGTGTCATTTTTGTATTCATTTTAACTTAATTAAAATAAAGTGTCCTTATCACCTACAAGTGGAACCATGGGGTCCCAAAATCGACCCAAAGATGCATATGGTCAAACATGTATCAACCAATAAGGCTAGGACACGTTTTAGGGTAATTTATTATTATTATAATATTATTTTTTAACCCTTATTTACCGGATTTACCCTTAACCATGGTAAATAAAATATTTACCGTAGTAATTATTCAAAATGTCTAAAAATAAAAGTTTCCTATTTACAAAATTTGAACATCCTGATTCCAAATATGGAATCCATTTTTCTAAATTCAAAACACAGAAGTGGCAGAAATTAATTTAAAATTAATTCCCGCTGTCAAAACAAAAAGCATGTTTTTAAGAGATAATAACTATCAAAAGATTGATACTTGTTTATGTTCGGTTTAATTGTAAAATTATGTCCAATGACCAAAATTATATTAAATGGTAAAAATATATTCTAAATATACTTTAAAACCACTCAAATTCATAATTTATCACTATTAATTATTTTGATTAAAAAATTTGTTTTTAATTAAAATTTAGTAATTTTCACTATTCATCAAAATATGAAAGTTATCCGAAATGTACCAAAATTTCACCTTAGGCTAAATTCGATATTCCGAATCCAAAAATGAAGTCCATTTTGAAATATAAAATATATATAATTTCAAAAAGTAGGTATTACTATTCATAACGGCTAGTTTGATTGGTTATGGTGTGTTAGAACTCGGTGTTGCGTACAACACACGCTATCACATTATTCAAAGAGAAGCGTACCGTAGAAGCTTGGGGTGTTACATTGTAAGGGTTCCACCTAACCCCTTGAAAGGTGGATTATCAAAAATAAATAAAAAATGAAGGCCTTCGGGCCATTGGAGGAGGATACCCAAACCTACACTTTAAATGGTTTTCAAGCACTATGAGAAAAACTATAATCACATCAAAACATCACACAATAATCAACACAATGGTCCCAATTAATTAAGGAACCTCAAATGAGTTATTTTATAAGACAATTAATATGTTATTATTGACTCATTAATTATTCAAAACCCATTCCATACAATTATCAAGAATTTTTTACTTTTTTAACAATTTTATAAACCCACTTTCCTCATTATGAAAATAATTTCACACATGCAAGGAGTCATGAACATGTCTAAGTATATAAACTTGTATGATGAATGAACCCACACTCTCATACCACATCAAGATAAGAGTAAAAATGATAAATAATAGCTCACCCAAAATATCATACTTGAATCGAAATCTCAATTAGAACACTAAAAATAAATGAACAAAAATCTAATCACCTTGTAGATTTGATGTTCCTTATACATGGGTTAGTTACATACCTGTATAAAGTCTATTCCAAGTTCCAACAACACATACTACCTCCAACTACCATGCTCAAATATTCAAACAACCAAAAACAATTCATTTTAACCTCTTTGTACTACCTTGACTAAAATATATCATATAAAATAATTGGTAAATCACCACAAGACCTGAGGAAAACCTACCCTTATACCGGATGCTTTAGACTAGTTGTGAGATTCTTATAAGTATCGTAGGTATATTATACTCTCTATACCATCATAAATAAAAATATATGAATAACATAATCAAAATAAAACATTAGAGTAATAATAAGAAATTACAGCTAAGAGACAACTAATAATAACAGATAACATCACCATGATATAACTTGGTAGGGTCTCACCAATTTCCCCCAATATACATCATTATATATAGTGTATTCATGTATGGTAAAATAAAAAAAGTACTAATATACAACATGCAACAATTATGAATGGTCAGCGGGTGCAACCCAGGGAGACCCAACACCTGGCCTCACTTGATTTGGAGAATGTTGAAATAGAAGTCATCTCAAAACATAACCCCAAACTCATACCCTGCCACTTAGGAAAGGTTCATGCATCTTAGTCTCGACCTCCACCCTCTCACTTGGGTTAGAGCCTTACACCAAGTCTTGATCTCATATTCATCCTCATACTTCCACCCTCTTGCTCAAAGTGAGTTCTGGTATCACATCATAACTATTAACCAATCACTCAAGGTAGGATCCCATATCATATATTGACCACTACCTTCTCACTCGAGGTTAGGTTCTATATCATATCTTAACCACTACCATCTCACTCATGATAAGGTCTTATATCATATCATGAGCACTACTATCTAACTTAAGGTAAGGTCATGTATCACATCATGATCATTGTCCTCCACTCAAGGTAAGGTCCAATATCACATCCTAAATACTAGACACTCACTCATATTAAGGTCCCATATCACATCCAGGATACTAAGAAAGGTCCTATATCATATCTTGAACACTACCAACTTACTCAAGGTAGGGTCATATACTATTTCTCATATCATGTCACATACCTCAAACCTCTCACTAAGAGTGTATCTCATCACTACTATACAACATGGTTAGATCATAAATAATGAGAAAAAAATAGTAGTAATAGATCATATCATATCCCTAGGTTATCCACACTACCATCCCCACTTAGCTCCATGTTATAGGGTAGCTGATATATCTCAACGAAACGTACCCTAACCAGCATCACCATCAAAATTTGAACCTTATATTATACCCACCTATCATTTTATTATATATTGTCTATATTTTTAGGTGAATTTACAGTGGTTCTTTATAAGGTGTTGTATTAGTTTTTTTCAGGTGTGTATTCATCACTATTCAGTATTGTTTTTTCAGATGTTGGTAGGTTATTTTCAGGTGCTTTTATTTCAATGTGATTTTGTATATCTCAACAACACGTAACCTAAACACCAATACCCCTGATCTGAGTCATCCCTAGATCATTCCAATTTCATCCTAAGATTAAGGATAATGTGTGGAATCCATCTAATATATCATCTATGTTTAGACTTGGGATCCATTCATGAAATCAAATGGACTCAGGTATGTTTTTAGTAATATCCCAATTCTAAAAGAAGGTTTTAACTATTGACTCCATGAATTCATGATTGATTATCTTGATGGTTACATTACCATGAATGAAATCAAAATCCCCACTATAGGAGTGTCTTTGTTCCTACATCATTATATCAACATTGTAGCCATCATATCCAATGACCTATCAATTATTCAGTGCGACCATGGTGTGAGGAACCTAAACAAATTATATAGATAATGAGGGTCACAACCTCAAACCACCAATTATACACTCACCACTATATACCTTACCTTATACTACACCTCATGATCCACCTCAAAAGTTATTATTTCTGCATGCCACTCCTACCAATCCATTCAAATACACTTACAACTTTTAACACTATTTATCTTTGAAAATATGTGACAAGGCCCCGTATCAAGTAAATTATCTAACAAAACCTGATTTATTTCAAATATATTCTCTACCATGGAGGTACATTTCAAATTCTAATTCAAAACTCATGGCCAAAATTCACAAGAAATTACATTAAGAACATTATCCATCAACCCCTATATAATAAACTACACTATAATATATTAAGGGTATATCAAACCCCTATATATTACACCACACTATAATGTGGGTTTCCACTCCCCACATATTGGGAACTATCCCAAAGATCCCTTGGAACTTGATCATCAATGATTATATACTACATATAATCTAGATTCTAATTTTATATCTAGTGAAACACCATTGGTGACAAACTTTACTGGCCCAAATCTATATAATTCTATCCATTCAAATTGAATCAAGATCATATAAAAATTGTTGCATCAATTTCCTAAATGATAGAAATAAACTTCCATCACTATTTGGATCATATTTTCAAGTGTTGTGTTTATGGAGATGTTTGTTTTCGGGGTGTTGTGTTTTCTAGTGGGGTATTTTGTGGGGTTTATTGGTGTTATTCTGAATTGGTGTTATTCTGAATTTTGTATAGTGTACTTCAATTGAAATCGTGTTATTATGATGGAATACTATTTGGATCATATTTTTCTAAATTGGTGTTATTCTGAATTATGTACACTATATTGCAATTGCAGGTAATTGCATAGGTAATTGCAGGTAATTGCCTATAATTATGAATTCTGAATTATGTACAGGTAATTTCATTGGTGTTATTCTTGTAGGTAATTGCATGGGGGGATACTTCCTACTACTGTACTTGCTGAAACTCTATGCCAATGGTTTAAAAACTATTGGTATAGATGTGAAAAATGATTTTATACCAACATTTTATAGCAAATTGTTGGTAAAATTCTATTCCAACGGTTTGTAAACTATTGTTATAGACTTGAAAAATCAATATTTACCAACAGTTTACATCAAATTGTTGGTAAAAGTCTATACCAAAAGTTCATAAACCATTGGTATAGATATAAGTTTAATTATATTGCAGTGGTATCAAACGGTTGATAACAAAGTATACCAACAGTTACGACAAACCATTGGTATAATGTTCTGTAAGGTGCCATATACCAATGATTATTGAATAACCATTGGCATATGTCTATCCCCATTCCTCAACAACCAACGGTTTGGAAAACCATTGGTATAGGTTATACCAATGGTTTTCTTTCCTATACCAACGGTTTTAAACTATTGGTATATCATAAGTTTCCAATAGTGATGAGTTCCATATCAATGATGATTGTGTGATTCAGTTTGGAAAGAGGATTTGTGTGCCTTCATCACTTGAGATAAAGAATGAGCTATTGGATAATGTGTGTAGCTTACCTTTGCCTATCCATCCTAGAAGTACCAAGATATACCATGATCTTTGAGAGAAATTATGGTGGGACAACATAAAGAAGGAGATTTCATAGTATATCTCACAGTGTTTGGTATGTTAGAAAATTACTGTAGAAAAATAGAAATCCAAAGGGATGATGCAACCATTGACTCTACCCACACATGAATGGGAGAATGTCACTATGGAATTTTTTATCAGTATCCTAAAGAAATATAAAGGAAACAATACACTATGGGTTGTGGTGGATCGACTCACCAAGACTTCCCACTTAATTATTATTTTGGGAAGATTTATCTCTTGAACAACTTAACAAGACATATGTGAAGTAAGTGGTGAGGCTGCATAGGGTTACACTTTCAATCATATCTGATTGTGATTCAAGGTTCACCTCTAAATTCTAGAGAAATATTCATAATTCTTTGAGTACTAAATTGAATTTTAGCATGACCTATCACCCCCAAACTGATGGAAAATATGAAAGAACTATTCAAATGCTTGATGACATGCTAAGAGCTTGCTCAATGGAATTTAAAATAGGAAGGGGTCGACATCCCCCGTTTGTTGAGTTCTTATATAATAATAGCTTTCACTTGAGTATTGAAATGGATCAATATGAAGCTCTATATGGTAAGTGATGTAGAACTCCATATTTTGGGGATGAGGTTGGGGAGTGAAAGGTACATGGACCTGATCTTGTGCAAGATATGATATAGAATGTTCAATACTTCCAAAAATATATATAAGATAAACAGAGTCAAAAAACAATTATGCTGAAAATAGTCAAAAGGACTTGGAGTTTGATGTTGGAGACAAATTTTTCCTTTGAATATCACCATAGAAGAGAGTCATAAAGTTTGGAAAGAAAGGTAAACTTAGACCAAGGTAAATTTTCCCCTTGAGATCCTTGATCACATTGGATCAGTGGCCTATCATCTTTCACTTCCACCAAGTATGGATCAAGTTCACGAAGTGTTCTATATATCACTCCAAATGAAGTACATACCTGATCCCTCACATGTAATAAATCCAAAGGTGGTACAATTAGAGAATATCCTCTCATATGAAGAGCATCTGGTGAAGATCTTGGAATATATAGATAAATTTATAGGAAACAAGACATATCACCATGCCAAAGTGTTGTGGAGGAACCATAAGTATGAAGATGTGATGTGGTAATGAGAGGAAACAATGAAACAGAAGTATCCTCATCTATTTAAAATCGAGAATATGAGTTGTAGTTTCAAAGATAAAATTTCTAAAGGGGGGAAGAATGTGACGACTTAGTGTTTATTAATAATATTGGTTTCCTGAATAAATTCATGTTGTATTATATTATATAATATTACACACAAAAAAAATATAGAGAAAACCAAAAAAGTATTAATTTCATTACTAAATACTATTACATTAATCACCAATGAAATTTATTAAAATTACTAACATTACAAATGGAAAAAATATACAATAGGAAAGCTAAAATGGGAAAATAGGGATCGCCCTAATCTACTAGAATCATCACTCCCACTGCAAACACAATAGAAAAGAAAAAAAATATTAGTAAACTAATAAACATCATTAAAAATGAAAATATAGAACCTTTATAGTAATTGAGTTGAATATTGAGTGAAATAATGAAGTTGTATATATAGTAGGTAACACAATCATTGGAATAGTAATGTGATCGTTAGGATAGTAACCTGACTGTTGGGAATAGTAACCCGACTATGGGAATGGTAATTTTACATAAAAATAATTAATTTTGATATAAATAATACTTATCATGATTAATTTATGTAAATATAAATATTATAATGACAAAAAATAAATATAATGATTAAAAAAAGTCAAATAAAATATAATAACATTTTTAATAAACTGTCTTTTAAAGCATTTCATAAAAATAATAATTTTTATATCAAAAAATAAAATTTCCTATTTCAGATATTTATTTTGATAAGATGAATATAATTTTTGAAATAATAAATTGTAAATTTTCTAAGGGTTTTTTTTTTGTAATTTTTATAAATACTTTAATTTTTAGGTGAATAGTAAAAATACAATTTTTCGCATAACCGATGTATCTTAAATTACATCATTCATGATGTAATAATGAGATAATCATTTATAAAACTAGATTTTTGGCCATTAATTATTTTATTTCATAAATAATTCATCAAAGTATGATAAAATTAATTTCCAAACCTAAGAAGAAGATTCCAAAAACTAATGTCAAAAGTAATTCTTTAATATAAAAATTTTTTTCTTTCCACTTTACTTTTTAATAAACTAATGAATTTAAATTATAATGTAGATTTAAATTATTAAAACCATAATATTATATTTATATATTATTTATATTGTTAAAAATTCACTATTATAAGTTTTACAATTGATATATTATTTTATTCAATATTTTATTCTAAAAATACCCCACTCCTCATGTAACATCCCAGGTAAATAAAGAATAATACTTTTTCATATTTATTAATATTTTCTAATTAAATATTAATTTTACTTTAAAGGGGTTTCTATGTTCGATAGCGTACCCGATATGCAACAAAGAGTTTCTTTGAAATCGTACGTTGCACACTAGTAATAAAATAATATTATTTTAAATGGTAGTTAACACATAGTCGTTGTACTGGCGAGAATGGATAGAAATAACTAAAATATGATTATATATGTTTGTTAAATGTTTTTACATTTATCTAATAAAGGATAAAGGCTTAAAATACGAAAAGAATTCAATTTTAGGCTTATATACTCTAATTTTCACGAAAGGTCCACTTATCAACATTTGATGGCGAACCATCATTAAATATAGTTTTGGTCACTCTTGTACATTCTATTAGACCAAATAAAACTCTTCTTTAGAATCGGGACATCAAATTTTACTTTGTGTAATTTTTTGGTATTTTTCCGATAATGTTCATTTTTTTAATGAATAGTGAAAAATGTTGTATTTTAATTCAAAACCTCTTTTTAATATAATTTATTAAGATGATTATATAATATTTTGAATTGGTTTTTATGTTCAATTAGAATATATTTTTACCATTTAATCCAATAGTGGTCGTTGGAATTAATTTCACTTTGAAATTGGACTTAAACTGGTGTCAATCTTTTGATACTTATTGTTTCATAAAAACACGCTATTTGTTTTGACAGCGAGAATTAATTATTAAATTAATTAATGCAACTTATATGTTTTGAATTTTTTAAAATAGACAACATTTTTGAATTCGGAATATCAAATATAGCTTAGGGTGAAGTTTTGGTTTTTTTTCTGAAAAACTTCAATTTTCGATGAATAGTGAAACCGCAAAGTGGTGGTTACAAAATTTGATTTTTCGTTTAAATGGGACTTTACCACTTCTGTGTTTTGAATCTAAAAAATCCAATTTAATTTATTTTCATTATTAAGTAAAATTTGGTTCAATGGGATTAAAATAATTTTTTGGTGAATAGTAACTTTTATGTTTTATTAATCGCGATTAAAGGTAATTAGTGTAATTTAAGGTAAAAATGATATTATAATAAAATGAAAATATCTTGAAACTTGTCCTAAACATATTGGATGATTTATGGCCAACCAAGACAACCCATGGGTCGATTTTTGGTACCACATGGAGCCACTTGGTTATGATAATGACATTTATGCCTTTTATTTAAAGTTAAAGTAAAAATGACACAAACATGAGATGTTTTACTAAACCAATTTTTACTTAGGGTTATACAAGTCATATTTTTGACTATAAATATTCATTGGAAATCTAAAAATATTTACTACATCATAGTATTTTTTTTATAATTTTTAGACATTAAATAAATTAAATTATTTATGACACCATGATGATGCAGCGATTACCTCATTATTTAACGATTCAAATAAAATGGAAAGATAATGTAAAATCTAAGACCTAAAAATGTCCGAAACCTATTGGATGGGTATATTTATAACCCTTATCACCTTATCCTCAAATTATATCAATGTGGGACCTTTTAAATCCGAAACTCATTTTAAAATAATGGAACATTTCTTTACTTTCCAAGAGTGCCCCTCCTCTCCTCTTATAAAAGGCCCCCACCTCTACCACCTTACCCACACCTCTCAAGCCTTTGGTTCGGCCAAGATCTGATCATTTTGTCTCTAAAAATCCCTCTCCTCGTCCTATAAGACTTAAATTAGGTAGGAATCTCTTCAAGAAACCCTTTTGGTTCAAACCAAAGGGAGTTACCCGATTTTAAGGTAACTTCTTCACTTGTGCTGTTTTGTTTTATTTTGATTCTCCAACCCCCTAAACTCTTTTTATTCATTTATTTTGTAACAACTCCAGTATCTTCAATATACTAGGATGATGTTATAATAAGTATTCGAGCTACACTTACACACACCTTCATCTAATGGTTAAATAACATATTGTTTCTGTGGATGGCGAATTTCTGCCTCCCGAAACGATGATTGTTCAACACTCATATAACACCTTCAGAGGTGGTCATTAAGATGTCACTATGTTTATATATGATATATAATATTTTTATATCTTACTTAAGCTTCTGTATTTTTCATTTGTGGAATACCTTTATGGCTCCCATTATGGGTATACGCGATATCTTCATTTTAGGAAGTGCGGACTACCGCCCCCTCAAAGTGATTTGATTCGTTAATGCCATATGTGGGATGTATAAGGATGGATTTAAAGTTATTATATATTATTTTATTCTGGAATTATAATATACCTCTATATCATTATTATTTCTTTCCATTAATGTATGAGATAGAATTGAAAGTAGCGTTCATGCGTACGTACGGCTTACCGTCTCCATGAACGGTGCATTTCATTTCTTATCCCCAAATGTAATGTACTATTATAAGTACATATATATAATGGATATATATGATTTATGTTACATATAAATGATTAATATAATTATGGAATTAAAATATACATACCTCTCATTTAGTTTTAATTCCATTAATATGACATAGAAATAAAAGCAGCGTTCATGCGTACGTACGGCTTACCGTCTCCATGAACGGTGCATTTCATTTCTTACCTCTAAATGATTCTGTGATATTATAAATACATGTATATGCTAGATATATATGATATATATGATATCCAAATCAGGAATGTCATTCTGGATATAAAGAACCTTTGACCACACGAACAACATGTAATTGTAAGAAGTCCACTTTCGACTTAAGAACCAAATATCGACAAAACAAACATTATTAACTTAAATGGTTACATAATGTTTATAACATGGAAATAAGTGATATAAAAGGAATAATTAACTTGAAAAGGGTTCTTAAGAAAATAGAAATTAACTCAAGTTTATTATTCAGGACGTTAAAGAACGATCGAGTCAAGTCGGACCCGAGGTAAGGGACATCGTCTCAATCTCCTTTCATTGAGGCATATTTCGTTTTATACACAACTATCTTTTATACGGTGTATAAACCCCTTTGACTTTTACTTTTATACAAAAGGAATCTTTTTCTACGAAGCGTTTTACTAAATGACAAAAAGAAATGTTTCTTTTAACGTACACGGTGACAACGACCTTTTCTGCCGCCGTGAGTATTATTTGGTCTTTGGCTTCCTCAACAAGCCGTAATGTTTTTAAAATAAAATAAATACCATATACTCTTTTATGTATTTTGGTATTGAAAATGGTTTTGATAAAGGATTCTATTATTCCAATATATTTAAATGATATATTTTGATTAAAATGTGGAAATGTTATCATTCCTTTATATTGGTTTTATGTTTTATGATTTTATATTGGTACTATGACATTTGATGGGTGGTTACGTGATAAACCATATGACGGGTGGTTCTGTGAATACCAGGACGGGTGGTTACGTTATAACCTCCAATGCATTGGGTATGGAAGTCGGCTGTATGGCTATTCCATTAAGTATGTATGGAAGTTGTCTATATGGCTATTCCATTAAGAGATATGTGTGGAAGTCGACTGTATGGTTATTCCACTTAAGTATGTTTATGTCCCAAGTTACCTTTATATGTTATGTGTTCTTTATATGGGTTTTATGGTAATCCTTTGGTTACAATAGGGTAGGTAATGATATTTTATTCAGTGAAGATTTTTTACTACTTCATGAAGGTGAAGGTATTACTTTGATAAAGTATACATGGTTTACGTGATGTTTGAAAAACTAACAGTTTTCATTCTTTGTGTATCCCTTACTGAGCTTTTTATGCTCACCCCAAGTTTTTTTTTTTTGAAATGTTTTTCAAAAGACTTAATGTGGATTAGGGTCAAGGATGGGATCAAGGTAAAGTCGGGCTATCTAAAACATGGAACTAGACATGTTTCTTTTTAAGAGTTTTTTTTTTATTTTATGGAATCATAGTAGAAGTGTCTACTTTGTAATCTTTTGAGATGTAATAGTTATGTCCTAATTCTCTAAAACTCTAAACCTGAAAAGATCCTCAATGTGAATTATTCATTTAATTCAATATTAAGTAAGGTTTAAGGTCGGGGCCTTATAGTTGGTATCAAAGGTCGGTTTAGACAACTTTAGGAGTTAGAAAATTGTTAAATTATAAATTAATTTATGGTATGAGTGAAATGATATAGCATTTAAAGATTACCATATTGCTTAGCCTAAGATATTTCTATGTTAAGAATGGTTTTCCATAGAGGAAACATGTCAGCTATGTTCGGAAGGCATACAGAGGGAAATTACCTTCTAAATAAGCAACCTGAGATGGTCAGAATCAGAATTGAAGAGTTTGTTGTAGTGATGTCTCAGTTGAATCAGGTGATAAATTGTGGTTGTGTTTATTGATGATATTTTTGGTGTTTTCTAAAATTAAATAGGAGCATGAAAGTCATTTAAGGGTTATCTTTCAAACCTTAAAAGAAAAGAAACTATATGGAAAATTCAGAAAGTGCGAGTTTTGGTTACCAAAAATTTCTTTCCTGTGTCACATTGTTTCAAAAGATGGCATAACTGTTGATCCTGCTAAAACAAAAGTTGTTGAAGAATGGACAAGACCCACAAATGTAACCGAGATCTGTAGTTTTCTTGGTTTGGCAGGTTACTACCGAAGGTTTGTTGAAAATTTTTCACGGTTATCTAGTCCAATGACTAAGCTAACTCGTAAGGGTGTTAAGTTCATCTGGACAAAAGAATGTGATGATTGTTTTCAGGAGTTGAAAAGAAGATTGGTGAATGCTCCAGTTTTGGCACTACCTTCCAGGAATGGTGAGTTTGTTATATACAGTGATGCTTCGTTGAAGGGACTTGGTTGAGTCCTTATGCAGAATGATCAGGTAATTGCTTATGCTTCACATCAGTTGAAAACTCATGAGGTAAATTACCCTACACATGATTTTGAATTAGCTGCTGTTGTTTTTGCTTTAAAAATTTGGAGGCATCATTTGTATGGAGTAAAGTGTGAAATATATACTGATCACAAAAGTTTAAAGTATATATTCACTCAGAAAGAATTGAACATGAGATAGAGGAGATGGCTGGAATTAATCAAGGATTATGATTGTACAATTCACTACCATCCGGGAAAAGCAAATAAAGTGGATGATGCTTTGAGTCGAAAAAGTAATGCTTCATTAACCATGCTACTTTTGGAATGAGATCCTTTGGTTTTTGATTTGATGAACTTTGGAATAGAAGTTGTTGGTGCAGGAAGTTCTTCTGTTTTGTTTCAGGTATCAGTGAGATCATCCCTATCAGACAGAATTAAGCAAGCACAGAGGGAAGACAGTGAGTTGCAGAAAAAGGTAGAGCTGGTTCAGAAAGGTAAGTTGCATGAATTAAACATTGATAATGATTGTGTTTTGAGGTTTGGGAAGAGATTATGTGTGCCTTGTGATTCACAGTTGAAGAATGAGTTGTTATGTGAGGATCATAGTTCCCTGTTTTCAGTTCATCCTGGCAGTAATAAGATGTACAGAGATCTGTGGGAGTATTACTGGTGGGATGGAATGAAAAGGGATATTGCTGATTTTACTGTGAAGTGTTTGACTTGTCAGCAGGTTAAAGTAGAGCGGTAGTTACCGAAAGGGATGCTTCAGCCTTTACCAGTGCCAGAGTGGAAATGGGAAAATATATCCATGGATTTTGTCGTGGGATTACCAAAGACATCTAGAGGTAATAATGCAATCTGGGTTATTGTTGATCGCTTGACTAAATCTGCTCATTTCCTTGCTATACGAGATACGTTTTTCCTAGATCAACTTTCCCGTTTGTATCTTAAAGAGATATTCAGGTTACATGGAGTTCCTCTCTCCATTGTATCTGACTGTGATCCAAGGTTTACTTCTAACTTTTGGAAAGGCCTTCAGAAGTCGTTGGGTACTGAATTAAATTTTAGTACAACTTTTCATCCGCAATCAGATGGGCAGTCAGAACTAATAATTCAGACCTTGGAGAATATGCTACGAGCTTGTTAGATGGATTATCAGGGAAGTTGGGACCAACATCTTTCTTTGGTTGAGTTTTCTTATAATAACAGTTTTCATTCCAGTATACAGATGGCACCATTTGAGGCATTATATGGGAAGCGGTGTCGAACTCCAGCATTTTGGGATGAAGTGGGTGAAATGAAGCTGATGGGACCATAATTGGTAGAAGAGATGATATAAAAAGATCAGTTGATTCAGAAACACATGAGAACAGCTCAGAGCAGACAGAAAAGTTATACAGATAACCGGAGGAAGGATCTATCTTTCGAGTTAGGTGATCATGTTTTTCTCAAAGTCTCACCATGGAAAAGTGTGATGTGATTAGGTAAGAAAGGAAAGCTGAGTCCAAGGTTCATTGGACCATATGAAATTCTGGAAAAAGTTGGATCAGTTTCTTACCGAGTTTCTTTACCTCCTAGTTTATCTCAGGTACACAATGTTTTTCATGTTTCGATGTTGAGAAAGTATATGTCAGATCCATTTCATGTTTTGTTCCCAGAGGTAGTTCAGTTGGAAGAGAATCTCTCTTATGAAGAATAACTAGTCCAAATTCTTGACCGAAGAGAGAAAGTATTGCGAAATAAGGTAATTCACCAGGTAAAGGTTTTGTGGAAAAACCATATGGTTGAAGAGGCAACGTGGGAATCTGAAAATGCTATGAGGGATAAATACCCCCACTTATTTTGATAAGTGAATAAAATTGTGAGGATGCAATTTCCAAAAGGGGGGAAGGATGTAACATCCCAGGTAAATAAAGAATAATACTTTTTCATATTTATTAATATTTGCGAATTAAATATTAATTTTACTTTAAAGGGGTTGCTATGTTTGATAGTGTACCCGATACGCAACAAAGAGTTTCTTTGAAATCGTACGTTGCACACTAGTAATAAAATAATATTATTTTAAATGGTAGTTAACACATAGCCGTTGTAATGGTGGGAATGGATATAAATAACTAAAATATGATTATATATGTTTGTTAAATGTTTTTACATTTATCTAATAAAGGATAAAGGCTTAAAATACGAAAAGAATTCAATTTTAGGCTTATATACTCTAATTTTCAC
Organism: Viscum album; assembly: GCA_963277665.1. Classification (NCBI taxonomy): domain Eukaryota; kingdom Viridiplantae; phylum Streptophyta; class Magnoliopsida; order Santalales; family Viscaceae; genus Viscum; species Viscum album. The sequence goes on along the minus strand of OY728155.1, from coordinate 1,137,941,352 downwards.
GAAAGGTCCACTTATCAACATTTGATGGAGAACCATCATTAAATATAGTTTTGGTAACTCTTATACATTCTATTGGAACAAATAAAACTCTTCTTTAGAATCGGGACATCAAATTTTACTTTGTGTAATTTTTTGGTATTTTTTCGATAAAGTTCATTTTTTAATGAATAGTGAAAAATGTTGTATTTTAATTCAAAACCTATTTTTAATCTAATTTATTAAGATGATTAGATAATATTTTGAATTGATTTTTAAGTGCAATTAGAATATATTTTTACCATTTAATCCAATAGTGGTCGTTGGAATTAATTTCACTTTGAAATTGGACTTAAACTGGTGTCAATCTTTTGATACTTATTGTTTCATAAAAACATGCTATTTGTTTTGACAGCGGGAATTAATTATTAAATTAATTAATGCAAATTATATGTTTTGAATTTTGTAAAATAGACATCATTTTTGAATTCAGAATATCAAATATATCTTAGGGTGATGTTTTGGTTTTTTCTGAAAAACTTCAATTTTCGATGAATAGTGAAACCGCAAAGTGGTGGTTACAAAATTTGATTTTTCGTTTAAATGGGACTTTACCACTTCTGTGTTTTGAATCTCAAAAATCTAATTTAAATTATTTTCATTATTAAGTAAAATGTGGTTCAATGGGATTAAAATAATTTTTTGGTGAATAGTAACTTTTATGTTTTATTAATCGCGATTAAATGTAATTAGTGTAATTTAAGGTAAAAATGATATTATAATAAAATGAAAATATCTTGACACTTGTCCTAACCCTATTGGATGAGTTATGGCCGACCAAGACAACCCATGGGTCAATTTTTGGTACCCAATGGAGCCACTTGGGTATGATAATGACATTTATGCCTTTTATTTAAAGTTAAAGTAAAAATGACACAAACATGAGATGTTTTACTAAACCAATTTTTACTTGGGGTTATACAAGTCAGATTTTTGACTATAAATATTCATTGGAAAGATAAAAATATTTCCTACATCATAGTATTTTTTTATAATATTTATACATTAAATAAATTAAATTATTTATGACACCATGATGATGCAGCGATTACCTCATTATTTAACGATTTAAATAAAATGGAAAGATAATGTAAAATCTAAGACCTAAACATGTCCAAAACCTATTTTATGGGTATATTTAGAACCGTTATCACCTTATCCTAGAATTATATCAATTTGGGACCTTTTAAATCCGAAACTCATTTTAAAATAATGGAACATTTCTTTACTTTCCAAGAGTGCCCCTCCTCTCCTCTTATAAAAGGCCCCCACCTCTACCACCTTACCCACACCTCTCAAGCCTTTGTTTCGTCCAAGATCTAATAATTTTGTCTCTCCACATCCCTCTCCTAATCTTATAAGCCTTAACTTAGGCTTTAAGCTCTTCAAGAAACCCTTTTGGTTCAAACCAAAGGGAGTTACCCGATTTTAAGGTAACGTCTTCACTTGTGCTCTTTTGTTTTATTTTGCTTCTCCAACCCCCTAAACTATTTTTATTCATTTATTTTGTAAAAACTCTAGTATCTGAAATATACTATGATGTTTTTATAATAATTATTCTAGCTACACTTACACACACCTTCATCTAATGGTTAAAGAACATATTGTTTCTGTGGATGGCGAATTTCTGCCTCCCGAAATGATGATTGTTCAACACTCATATAACACCTTCAAAGGTGGACATTAAGATGTCACTATGTTTATATATGATATATAATATTTTTATGTTTTACTTAAGCTTCTGTATTTTTCATTTGTGGCATACCTTTATGGATCCCATTATGGGTATACGTGATATCTTCATTTTAGGAAGTGCGGACTATCGCCCCCTCAAAGTGATTTGATTCGTTAATGCCATATGTGAGATGTATAAAGGATGGATTTAAAGTTATTATATGTTATGTTATACTGGAATTATAATATACCTCTATATCATTATTATTTCTTTCAATTAATGTATGAGATAGAAATGAAAGTAGCGTTCATGCGTACGTACGGCTTACCGTCTCCATGAACGGTGCATTTCATTTCTTATCCCCAAATGTAATGTACTATTATAAGTACATATATATAATGGATATATATGATTTATGTTACATATAAATGATTAATATAATTCTGGAATTAAAATATACATACCTCTCATTTAGTTTTAATTCCATTAATATGACATAGAAATGAAAGTAGCGTTCATGCGTACGTACGGCTTACCGTCTCCATGAACGGTGCATTTCATTTCTTACCTCTAAATGATTATGAGGTATTATAAATACATGTATATGATAGATATATATGATATATATGATATCCAAATCAGGAATATCATTCTGGATATAAAGAACCTTTGACCACACGAACAGCATGTAATTGTAAGAAGTCCACTTTCGACTTAAGAACCAAATATCGACAAAACAAACCTTATTAACTTAAATGGTTACATAATGTTTATAACATGTAAATAAGTGATATAAAATTAATAATGAACTTGAAAAAGGTTCTTAAGCAAATAGAAATTAACTCAAGTTTATTATTCAGGACGTTAAAGAATGATCGAGTCAAGTCGGACCTGAGGTAAGGGACTTCGTCTCAATCTCCTTTCATTGAGGCATATTTCGTTTTATACACAAATATCTTTTATACGGTGTATAAACCCCTTTGACTTTTAATTTTATACAAAAGGAATATTTTTCTACAAAGTGTTTTACTAAACGAAAAAAAGGAATGTTTCTTTTAACGTACACGGTGACAACGACCTTTTCCGCCGCCGCGAGTATTATTTGGTCTTTGGCTTCCTCAACAAGCCGTAATGTTTTTAAAATAAAATAAATACCATATACTATTTTATGTATTTTGGTATTGAAAATGGTTTTGATAAAGGATTCTATTATGTCAATATATTTAAATGATATATTGTGATTGAAATGTGGAAATGTTATCATTCCTTTATATTGGTTTTATGTTTTATGATTTTATATTGGTACTTGGACATTTGACGGGTGGTTACGTGATAAACCATATGATGGGTGGTGCCGTGAATACCAGGATGGGTGGTTACGTTATAACCTCCAATGCATTGGGTATGGAAGTCGGCCGTATGGCTATTCCATTAAGTATGTATGGAAGTTGGTCGTATGGCTATTCCATTAAGAGATATGTGTGGAAGTCGACTGTATGGTTATTCCACCTAAGTATGTTTATGTCCCAAGTTACCTTTATATGTTATGTGTTCTTTATATGGGTTTTATGGTAATCCTTTGGTTACAAAAGGGTAGGTAATGATATTTTATTCAGTGAAGAGTTTTTACTACTTCATGAAGGTGAAGGTATTACTTTGATAAAGTATACATGGTTTACGTGATGTTTGAAAAACTAACAGTTTTCATTCTTTGTGTATCCCTTACTGAGATTTTTATGCTCACCCCAAGTTTTTTTTTGAAATGTTTTTCACAGGACTTAATGTGGATTAGGGTCAAGGATGGGATCAAGGGAAAGTCAGGCTATCTAAAACATGGAACTAGACATGTTTCTTTTTAAGAGTTTTTATTTTATTTTATGGAATCATAGTAGAAGTGTCTACTTTGTAATATTTTGAGATGTAATAGTTATGTCCTAATTCTCTAAAACTCTAAACCTGAAAATATCCTCAATGTGAATTATTCATTTAATTCAATATTAAGTAAGGTTTATGGTCGGGTCCTTATACCTCAGGTACAAATGACCCCTCACCCTTCCATTGGAAAACCACTCCTCCCACCTATTAAAAATACCAATATCTACCCAAATACTTCTTATAAATCCCATTAGAATACTTAGAGACGTTTTGGAGAAATCCAACTCCAATCATCAAGAGAGTTATCGTGTTTTACAAGAGAAGTTACACCAATGAGAGAGTAACTCTCTATTAACTCTTCCCTCTTTTCTTCTTGTCTTTCCTCTTTTTCCCAATTAATTTCAAAACCATGTACTATAAAATTAATTATTTAGTAAATTAACATTATATTAATGATTTTAACCAACATTAATTATCATATTTATGAAAAATATAAATTTCATACCTCCCTTTCCCGCTCTTTCGACAACGTCCTGTTAAAGGTCAATTAACCAACTATGGATACATTTTCATGTCAACACATATAACCATAATAATGGATTGATATTATATACTATAGATAATATATATACATGTAATTATATGTATTATAAGATATTGTAATTAATTATACTAATGTACTAATTACTTTGAACAAAGATAGAGAAATCAAAGCGAAATAAGAAATTTTTAAGAAAAACATGATATCAAAACATTTCAAATTAATCAAAATAAATTAAGAAATATAATCCAATGATTTTAATTTATAAATATTTTTATAAATTACTAGAAATAAATTATTTATAAATGTTTTAATAAATATAATTTTATTATTCAGGAGGTACAAAAGCGACGAAATAAAGCAGGAATTATGGTAAGGGGATTCTCAAACCCAACTCCTTTTCTTTTGGTTATCCTTATTTCATAACATATTTGGTATGAATACCCATATAATGTTCCTTAAATATAATTTCATTATTCTTACCTTTTCTTTTAGGGGATATAAATGTTTCTGACTTGATTTTATGAAAAATAAAAGTATTTTCCAAAAGAACTATTCTTTCCAAAACAAGTCTTTAACTCCTCTTGAGTTGTTTCTTCTTCACTCAAGAATGACGATTATTATACCAAATATATCTTTAACTTTTCATTTGTGAACTCAATTTTTATTCATGAAATCATTATTTATGAAATACTTATGAAACCCATTATTTTCCATGGGTTATTTCACAACTATGATTCTTATATGTTCTATGTGGCGTGCATGATTATGTAAATATTATGATGTGACAGTTGGGCTTGAAATTATATTTATCTCTAATTCATTGGGTAATATGATGTATCTCATGAGATAATGTGTATTATGTATGAAAATTATTTTATCTTTTTTTACAAAGATGATGTTATGATTATGCACATATGTTATGTGTGAACATGATGATAGTTGTTCACAACTATGTGTGATATTTGACCACTATGACATGATGTTTCATTTTTATGCATTTCCACATTTCATACAGTTATAATGTGTTTCCATCATTATATTTATTATGATCATATTCTTATGATATGATGATTATGCTCAACTATATTATATTGATTCATGTTCTTTATTCATCCTCTTACTGGGATTTTAGATCACCCCTTTCATTGATGTATATCCTCAGGTGATTACATGTACTAAAGAGAAGGAAATATTTTAGAAGGATAAATAAGAAGTATTTAAATAAATTTTTATATTTTATTATGTATAAGTGATTTATGATCCTAATTTTCCCATGACATTAAAACTTTGGATCCTGGATTGCAATGATTTTATGTTGTTTATCATAAAAATGGTGTAATAATTGTTTTTGAAAAAGTAGGTCGCTATATGACCAATGAACATGTGTAAACCATATTATTTTCATAATTTTTCTATTCATAATCATACCCTATAATTAAATATCTAGGTTATAATGGCCATGTTTAGATAATATTTTAATATTGTATCATATCTTTTAAACTTGGTGTTGAATGCATCACAAGTCATCGAAGAGATTGAATTTATTTAAAAGGAAATAAATCATAAAGTCTTTGGGTGTCACATGTTTACCTCCTATAAAAATTCCATCCTCAAAATTTAATATATATTACCTTATAAATAGTTGAGGGTATTTCTTCTTCGTGATATCATATGGTCCCCACATCACTTCCTCTATTTTTTGATTTCTCCAAAGTACCTTTACCAGTCGAGTTGTCTGATTCCTCAATCATTTCTCTCTAGAACCAAGAATCATTATGAGTTATTCACATTTATGATAGATTAGATTCTAATTATATTTCATCATAGGTGATCACATGCATTAGGTCTAGCATGTGCTTCCTTAACAAGGATATATGTAACACATCATGTATTTTTAAGAGACTTGGTGGCATTTCCAACCGATAATACATGACTCCAATAATTTCCAAAATTTCAAAGGGTCTGATGCACCTGGGTCTTAGTTTAAATTTCTTACCAAACCTTAATATACCCTTCTATAGAGATACTCGTATGAAAACCTGATCTCCCACTAGGAATTCCAAACACTTCTTCCAATTGTTGACATAACTCTTTTACTTACTTTGAGATGCTTTAATATGAGCATGAGCAGTCTTTACCTTTGTTGTTGTCTCTTCAACAAGTTTTGGGCCTACAAGTTTCCTTTCACTAACTTCATCCCAACATGTTGGAGTACAAAATCTTTTTCCATATAATTCTTCATACGGTGCCATTTGAATACTTGAATGAGAACTATTATTATATGAAAACTCTACCAAAGGTAAATATTGATCCCACAAACCTTGAAAGTAAAGTGAGAATAACCTAAACATTTATTACATTGTTTGAATAGTTCTTTCATATTTTTAAATCAATTTAAGGATGGTAGGAAATTCTCAAATGAAGCTCGGTATCAAGAGCCTTTTGAAAACTCTTCCATAATCTTGATGTAAAATGGGGATCATGTTCAGGCATGATCAAAAGAGGTGTTCCATAAATTCTTGAAACATCATTAATATAGATCATTACAAGGCACACAAGAGTTAAATATTATCTTATAGAGAGTTAATGTGCCAATTTGGTTATGGAATCAATAATAAACCATATTTTATCATTCTTTCTAGGAGTATTTGGTAGTCCTATGAAAAATTCCATAGTAATGTCATCCCATTTATATATAGTAATAGGTTACATGACTCTTCTAGGATGTTCTATAATAGATTTCACTTATTGATAAACTAAACATATGGACACATAATCATCAATTTCCTACTTTATGTTATCCCACAAAAATTGTTCCCCCAAATCCCTATATATCTTTGTGATACCAGGGTGTATAGAGAAATTTGAGTTATGAGCATTATCCAATAATTCCATTTTTAGCCCAGGTATAGATTGAACACATATTCTCTTTATAAATTTCATAAAACCATTTTCAAAAACTAGTATTGCTAATTTACCATCATTCATAGGTTTAATTTTCTTCTATAAGTTCTCATCGTCATATTGAGAAATGTTTATCTTTTCTAATAAAGATGGGTACATGATCATTTGAAAAAGTAGTGATGTATCTTCTTCTTTAATAATTACCATATCCATATTTACTAGATCTATGAACATAGGATCCTTTTTAATCCTCATTTAGGTTAGAAATCTATGATCCTTATTTCTCAAAGCTTCCACTACCTTATTTTCCTTCCATGTGTTGTATTGTATTGATAAATCATAATCTTTGAGTAGCATAAGCCATAAACTTTGCCTCATTTTGAGCTCTTTATACGAAAATATGTATTTTAGGATTTTTTGATCCATATTTATCTCACATATTTCAACATAGAGATAATTTATTCATATCTTCAAAGAAAAGATTACAGCTACCAATTCAAGATCATGTGTTGGATAGTTCTATTCATAAGACTTAAATTACATTGATTCATATACAATAACTTTATCATTTTATATTAGGACATAACCAAGTCCCTTAATTAATTCATCAATATATGTCACAAACCCATCACTTCTAAATGGTAGATTTAAAATTAGAGCATTGACCAATCTCATAATTAGTTCATCAAAACAATCATTTTTCTATAAAAACTTAACCCCTTTATGTGTAAGTTTGGTTAGCGGGTTAGCCAATTAAAAAAATTCTGAATGAATCACTGATAGTAACCTATCAAACCAATGAAACTATATACCTCATTTATTTTCATTGGTTTAGTCCATTATTTGAATACCTTTTTCTTCACAATATCATCTGAGTTTCCATCCTTGGATATATTATGGTCAAGAAAAGAAACTTCTTGAAGCCATAAATCACACTTACTAAATTTACCATATAAATATTTCTTTATAAGAGTATCAAGAATGATATGAAAGTTATTATCATAGTCCTAATATGTTTTATAATACACTAAATTATCATTAATGAATACTAAAAAAAATCATCAACATATTCCTTGAATAATCTATTCATTAGATCTATAAAAATAGAGGGTTCAATTGTCAATAAAAATGGAATTACTATAAACTTTTAATGTCCATACCTCATACAATAATATTGTCTTTAGAATTTCTTCCTACTTTTCTCTCATTTGATGATACCCAGAACAATGGTCAATTTTTGAAAAATATTGGGCTTCATGAAGTTGATCGAATAAGTCATCAATAAGAGGCATAGGATACAAGTTCTTTATTTTAATAACATTTATTTTCCTATAATCAATGCACAACCTCATGGATCCATCTTTATTCTTAATAAATAGAATAGGGGAACCCCATTTTGAGATAATATGTTGAATAAATACCTTATCACAAAAATAATCTAGTTGATTATTCAACTATACTAATTCCATAGTGGCCACTCTAAATGGAGTCTTTGATATTGGTCTTGTATCATTGATTAAATTAATGGAAAACTCAAATTCACTCTTTGGGGGTGTCTAGGTAATTCCACAAGAAATATTTCAATATATTCCTATAAAATAGGTACATACTCAATGTGATTATCCATAAAAAAAATTCTATTCTTCCCCAAGAATCTCATTCAGAAGAGATACTAGTGGTGGATCTCGGCATGACTCAGATGATGAAGTCTCTACTTAAAAGATAAGGAATTATTCATATTTATCATGAGTTGTAATTTCCTTATCCTTGAAATAAATTTTTGAATCATATTTTTAAAGACAATCCATATCAAGGATTATATAGAAGTAATCCATAGGTATGACATTAAGGCCAGAAAATAAATCATGTGTATTTTTCATAACGGGGACTTCCTAACACATCCTTATTTCAGTGACAATTCACTAAGAGTTTTGATGGAAAACTATCTTCTTAAAGTCCTAGAGAAATATCTAGTTTTCTTGGAAATCTTAGAAGATATAAAATAGTGATAGAATCCAGAATCAAATAATGAATTAGATAAAATTGAAACTATGATTAAAGTTCCTACCACCAGATCATTGGGTACTTTTTCCTCAGCTGTAGTGATCGCATACGCTTGACCTTCTCCCCTTGTCCAATTCTGTGGTAGATTCCCTTGACTCTTGGGGCACTAATTCACATAGTTACCCATATCCATATAGTTAAAACACTAAATAACAGTTTTTTCTTTATTCTTTTTACATTATTTATCCTAATGAACTTTATCTCCACTCTTATAAAAATCTCACAAGGCCTTCAAGTATTTCCCAAGATGACTCTTTCCATAGTTCTCATAAGATGGAAATGGCTTCATTATCTTATTTTTCTTTGATACATTCCATATTCCTTTATTCTCATTAGACTTATTATTTTCTTGATTTCATTTAGTCATATAGGATATATAAAATTCATTCCCCATTTTTAAGGAACATAAAACTATTTCATCACATGATGAAAAAGTTTGAGAGACCAATTTCCTTTGGAGACTTGGCTTAATCCCTTCAAAGAAATGATCAATATTTTATTATTTTTAGTTTATTTAATCTTTATAATACCTATATAACCTTGTAAAGGTAGCCTCATACTCCAAAACACTCTATTCTTTCTTTTGATTTAATATAATTAACTTCCTCTTCATTTCATTTTTTTGCTCATGGGGGAAATATTTGTTGAAGAATGTATCTTAAAAGATTTCCATTCCATGAGTTATATTTCCTCCTCCTACCTAGTATTTTGGATCAATGAACATCATTGATCATCATAGTCTTTGAGAAAATACATTGAAAGTGTAACATTTTCATTTTAATCACATCCCAAGTACATAAATATATTCTCAAGAGACTTAATCCATTTCTCAACTACCTTTGGATTAGTAGTCCCACTAAATGATGGGGAATTCTATCGCATGAAGTGATTCATCATAGGAAAATCACACTATAGAAAAACATGTTTCTCCTTCTAAGAAATTTTATTTGTCATAACCTGATTAATCTTCTTAATATAGCCATGATCTGATCAGTTATAGTACTTATTGTATTAGATTACCCGGTAGGGAAATCTCTACATTGGCCATGAGTAATGATACCCTTCTTCCTTACAGGCACCATTTCTAAACAAGGGAATTTACTGGATTAGATTATAAAATTATGAATTTTAAATCATAATGTATAATTATAAATATGGTGTAACCATTAACATAAATTAAAAAAATATGAATTTTTAATCAGAGAATCATAAACTTGGTTTCTTTGGGAATATATTTATTTTAAAATCCTTTATAATGGATTGTAAAGAAAATGTGAATTGTCCTAAGAATATCCCAAAGAGTGTTATACCAGGTTCAAAATAAGGCATATTTTCATGCACGAAGTGATGATCAGGTCAAACACAATGCACCCTTTTTGAATTTATTACCCCTAAGTACATATGTTCCATAACCATGTATATTTTTAGTATCCAAACATTGATGTATTTCTTGTAAAAACCACATAATATCTTTATTATTAAAAATTTAGGATTTTTTTATATACTTTTCCTCAAATTATATCATAGGGTTATGTTCCCTAATCTATGTTTTCCTTAATCAGGTTCTTAAGGATTCTACTAAACATACTCTGATAGCAGCTGTAATGACCCCAACTCTAGTAACCCGGAGTTGGTTTATACTTTATTACATTAAAATGGGTATAAAGGGTAAAATTACAAAGTAATAACCAATTTAATAGTTTTTGAGAACTAGATACATATATGATATCCATTTTATATTTGTAATATAAAATAAAACATAAAAAAAATTCTCAACATCCTTGTAACTCATTCAAACGAGTCATTTTCATAACCTAGGGAAAGGAAATAAAATAAGGGTGAGATCAAATACTCAGTAACGGTTATATATAGAGGAAAATGTCATGAATCAATATAGAATAATTGATATGGAAAGGTAAATAACTGACCATGCATTCAATTTAATCAATAAATTGACTAACATAATTAGATAAGGAGTAATCACTATGACAAGGTAAATAATTGAAAACACATTCCATTTAATCAATAAACTGAGAATGAAAAGTATCCAAATATAATATCACTGAAAAAATATCATGGATAATAATAATAACTTAATTATAAATTAATTAAATGATTAATTATTGGACTTTATGATCTTATGTATCATGATACCTCTACTATCAAGACCATTCATAAGGCAGTTTAAAACTATAGGTAAAACTCATTTGATTTGGCCAACTAATTTGTCTCATGGGACATTTTGATTCATTTAAGGGATATATATAACCAAAATCCATGAATAAATTCATATCGAAATCATTTATAATATATTGAATAATCAATTTAATTTTTGAATCAATATTCCATATCAATAAATATCTGTATTGAGTAAAGAATACAGATTCATCAACATTTCCCCAATTAATCAAATAAATTTTAAATTAAACATGATATATAGAAATGATATACGAATTAGGAAATAAACATATCCATAATAAAATAATATGGATATTTAATATAAATTTAATGTACAATGAAAAATGATCATAAGAAAGTTATTATTTCAAGGGAGAATTAACAATCACAAAATAAAGTGCAAATGTACAATAATTTTTTACCTCTTTGGTAACTTTTATATTTTAAACCATGGAAGAAAAAATTGAAATGAATAATTAATCATCATGAATAAATAATCTTTCATGTTAAATACATAAATTTTTTAGTATATACATCACATAAAATTGAATAGGTGCATATTCACAAATATGTCTCAATGAAATGGAAATTGAGATGAAATCCCTTACCACTTTATAATTTTCAAGTCAAATACCATTATAAAAAATATTGAAAATTGAAACACAAATTACCATAAAATATGAAGGATTCATGATATAACATGTAAAAGGAGTAGTATGTATACCATGTAAAAAAATTAGGAGCACAACAACAAAATATGCCTCAATGAAGATAAATTGAGACGAATTCCCTTACTTCACATTTTATTTTAGTTAAATATGATTTAACCTCATATATAATAGTTTTAATCATGTTATTAATTTATACCAGAATAATAATCATATTTATAATATCATATATGATCCTATTATAACATTTTACCACCTATTTGTTAATAATATTTCATTATTTTCCTTATTTCATGTGTTAATTTCCTTATTTTCTAATGCATATTTTGTCATGAAGGTTACAGTTCATTTAAATATGATATAAATAAATTATATAAATAATTATAATAATGTTATAAATATAAAATTTATTCACTATATACATTATTTGAATCATTCTTAAAATTTGGGCACATAAAATGAATAGCATCTCTTCGTAGAGATGGTAGGTCGTACATATGCACGAGCAACGATATCATTCCCTTAACAGGTAAAAGTTAAGGGAGAATATGATATATTAATTTTATATAATTTATATAATGTTATATATATCACATATATTCATTAAATTTATCTGTATTACCTTCTATGTAAATCATAAGTGAAAAAAAAATCACATCGCTTCAGGAGGTGGTAGTCTTCCATACATAAGAGCGACATTATCATATTTTAAACATAATGGAAAGTAAGAATTTATATGGGATATTATAATTCCAAAAGTATAATTATATCATAACTTTTATATATAAAAAATATATCCATCATTATATCAAACCATGAGAGTTGTTTGTGGAAAATGAGTTGCATCGGTTCACGAGGCGATAGTCCTTTGTACACATGATCCATGATTTCATTTACCTTTTTATAGAAGAGGATATGGATATAGGTTATTCTATTAACCTAATAACATCTCAGTATGTAGTGACCCTATCCAAAATAGCTTGGATCTAGTTCCTGCTTTATTAACTCAACATAAGATACAAGGAATTACATCCCGAAGGACCGAATAGTCTAGTACTCTTGGTAAACTAGATACATAATTGAAATTTTCATTACATTTTAAAAAATAACTACAAAAATAATTTCATTCAATAATTCCATTATTACCCTTAGTTTATCTCTTCATATTAATTTCAAAATTCTTCCTTGTATCCTCTGGAAAATAAAATATAAGAAAGGGGTTACCTCAGATGCTCAGTAAGGGTAAAAGTATAGCAGAATAAGTAAGGCCTAATTATAATAGAAATGTAAATAAATTAAACACATTCCATTAAATTAATAACTTGATAATAATATGTTAGGAATAAAAGGTGATCAAATAATTCCATATAAATAATCACATGGGTATGAAACTTAACCATGGATATTCTAACTAATCGAATAATCACATGGAATATAAATAACTGAATTCATAATAATGGAATGAATAATGATGGATATCTAAAAGGTACTATTGAGGCTCCATTCCAAGACATCTAATATCATAATGTCTTCTTGACAATTCATCTAATAATGTTGATACTTTTTACCAAGACATCTAAATAATGGGTAAGGCCTTGACCAAAACAATATCTAGTTTGTATCATGAAACCTAATGATGCATAGAGGGAATATAGATAGACCTACCCATCACAAATGAAATCCAATGAATTATTCATATTAAAGGGGTGAAACATAATCAAACTAAACATTCATATTAAAAAATATCATATGAAATGTAAATAATTTCCCCAGTCAATAAACATAATCGTAGACCAGACAAAGTAAAGTGAATGGTATCAATATAGTACATCCCCAGTCAAACTAATCATAAACCATCTAGAGAAATAGTAAAGATGGTATCATTACAATTTATACCCATTGGAGTAAGGGTAAATTTATTTTTTCATTGTTGAATAGAAATACTATTAAAATATGTTTAAAAACATTCTTAAGGAAAATATCCTTATCATTATTATGAAAATTTTGAAAATAATTTACTTTGAAAATGTATTTTAAAAACATTTTCTTCAAAAATATCACCATAAACTTGAAAATGAAGCTTTAAATAAATTATGGTCATGTCGGTGGGTAATTTTGTACATGTCATAAATGGAATTCCTTATACATAGTAAAAAGGATAGAAAATATCCTTTTTTAGAAAGTGATAAGAAGGTTCCTTCGATAATTTTTTGTAAAAATAAATAATGGGTAAAAATTCATTTAATAAATCATTTTAAAAATGTGAAAAAAAATTAAAAACATTTTTAGAAAACATGGTGCTGTAAGAAAACATATTTCTAACTGAAGAGAGAAATGAAGTCAGATTTTCTTAAAAACATTTTCTCAATTATTTTAAGTACTGAATAGTGGAAAAGGGTACTATTACTTGGAAATATCATGAATAAAATGAGGAGAATAAAATTTATTGATTTAAATATTCTAATATCAGATAATTCTCCAAATGGATATGTAAACATATACCATCTCAAATAATGCTGAGATTGTGAATTAAACTCTTACAACTTTGGTAAATTTTGTATTAAAATATACATAAAATAAATTACATAAAATGAAACATTAAATAGAATAATGATAAATTAATTAATAATATATCATAAAAAAGGGTGGTATATACACCACACAAAAGAAATAATTGGTGAATATGGTGTATCTCTCACATAAGTAAAAGTGAGATGAGAAACCCTTACATAATGCTTCCTTTTTATTGGGCATGATTTAAACTCATGTATAGTTTTTTTAAAAAAAATTTTAACTTATTATAGAACCATGTTAATATTTATTATATCATATATGACCCTTTTATAACATCTTATTACCCTTTTTTTCATAATATTTCATTATTTTTATTGTTTCGAGTGTTAATTGTCTTGTTTTCTCATGCATGTTTTGTTAGGAAAGATTTGGTTCTTGTAAAAATTATATAGTTATATAATATCAATAATAATAATAATAAATACATAATTATCATATTTTTTCATCAAATTTACTTTTAAAACCAATCACGAATGTTGGTTATGAAAAATGAAGTATGTTATAATCATAGAGATGGTAGATCATACGTATGCATGAGTAAAATTTCCATTTTTCAATGATCATTATGGAAATAAGGTAATTAATATTTTACCTTTAAATAATGATAATAATATAATTAATACCATATTATATAGTTATATATATCATCCATTTGGTTTGGTGATGAAAAGAGAGTCATATCACTTCGTAAAGGTGGTAGTCCACACATACATGATCGATGTTATCTTCTTTACGTGAGTGAAAAGGAAAGAAAGAAAATGGTATATATTATCGATCATGAATGGTAAATATTTCATTAATATCATAATTATATAATATATATAATATATATAATCATAAACTTTATCTTTATCACCTTCATTGTGAAGCATTGGTGAAATAAGAATCACATCGCTCTGCAAGGCAGTAGTCCACCGTACACACGAGTGACATTATCATATATAATAAGGAATAGAATTTAAAAATATATATATGATATATTGAATATATAGGTATAAATATGTTATAAATTTCATATATATACATTATATTTATCATCAAACCCAACCTTGAGAGGTGGAAATGGAAAACCAAATGACATCGGTTTACGAGGCAGTAGTCTTCCATACACATGAATGATGATTTCGTAACCCATTTGATGGAAGTGGAGATGGTTTTTGGTCATTAAATTTTTATAAAAACATACCATTATATTAAATATAATTATTTTATTATATCATAATGGTATAATAAAAATTTAAGGAATTGTAGAAAGAAGTAATGTAAAGAAGTTCGATGAAGAACATCACATCTTCTTCGAGTATCCTTCTAAAGTTTTCACTAAAGCATTCCTAGGTTGGATTTATGCCCAATATTAGGATTATAGTATAATGGGAGTTAATATTTAAATTTATTTGTGTAGTTATTTTCTGAAACAAATTGGTTTTAAGGTGTGAATTTGAGAGGATAGGTGGTAGACTTTTATAAGTGGGGTGATTGGCACACTTGTAATTTTTTGAAAGAGTGAATTCAACCCATGTTTTTTTCATTTAACCAGGCCCCAATAATGGCCAATTATCAATAATATAAGGTATTATGTTTAATTATGGTCATAAAATGTATTTTTTACAAGTTTATAGGTCATTTGTTTCCTAAAGATTGAACTTTAATCTCTCAGTTTACTTGTTTTTACCTTAATCGTTGTAATTAATTTTAACAGTTTTCAAAAATCACTTAAGTAAAAAATCAATATGGAACTATTAAAAATTATAAATTATTCTTATTACAAATATTTAACACATTTTTTCAATTTAAATTCATATAATTTGGAATAATTAATTTAAAACTAATCCTGCAAATGTGATGAGAATGTTGGTTTTTAATATGAAAATGTTCAAAAGATTACAATTCTTTTGTATTAAAATTAAATATGAAATTGATTCTGATGACCTAAATTAAATTAATTAATATAAAATTTAACTAATTTTACTTTAAAACTAATTAAAAATATATTTTTACATTATAAATTATCTAAAAATCATTTTTTAATTAAAATTCAGTAGTTTTCACTATTCATCAAAAAATGAAATATTTCAGAAAAATATCAAAAAATAAACCTAATATAATTTTTCTATTATGATTTAAAAAATTAATTTTATTTTTTCATATAAATTCTATATAATTATTAAAAATTAATTTTAAATTATGTGTGCCAAGAACCACTAAACCATCTTTTAGGAAAATACTGTTTTTTCGAAAACATTTCTTTTTATTTTAAATTATTATTATTATTATTTATAATCTATAGATAAATAATAAATGTGTGTAAAATATATATTTTCATAATTTATTTAATAATATTCATACCTTTCATTCCATTATCTAGGTGATAACTATTATATTAAATAATAATATTAATAGTATATTGTTGTTCGGTAAAACTCAATCTTGCATGTGATGCAAGCTGATAAAGAAACTCATTGTTGTATGAAAATAAAGATAAAATAATTATTGTGTGTAAAATATTATATTTAATAAAATTTTATTCTTTTAAAATTTCAGGGTGTAATATTCTAACCACCATAAATAAATTGCATCCTAGAAATTTACACTTGATCTCAGTAATAAAGGGTTTGATGCTTGAAAATCTCTTTGTTGAAAAACTCAAATTGTAAAAGGGTTAATAAAATATCCTCTTAATAATATAGAATTGAATTTACAATGGTTATCTATAATAACACATAACTAGGTTTCCGAGTATGAGAACATCGAAGAGATATGAAAACATAGACATGGAAGAGAAAAATACCACCTAAATACTGATGGAGAGTGATATGGAACACTAATCACAAGAAAGTGTGTGATCCAAAAAGTTTAACAACCAAAAAACCAAAATCCAAATAGGTTTTAAAAGTTTCATTGATAGCATCATTAATTATTGTAATAAAATAACATTTTATTTCAAGATCCTTTTTCCTAAAGTTGATGAATTCTTTTACTATCTAAGAATATAAGGAAATATACTACTTGATGCACTTAAATTTCATAAGTTAAATTTCATACTTTGGTTGTAATTAGATAAATCTTAAATTCATCACTTACTACAATAATATTGGATATCTATAAATGAATTTTTTTATGCCTGAATCACTAAAATTTACTTTTAATGAATCGTAAGGTCTAAAAAAGAGTAAAAAGTGTTTCCTTCTATCTCTAACTATTTTAAAACCCTATTATTCTTAGAAAAACTTATCTAATATGATAAATTAATCTCTAAAACCTTTACCAAATTTAAATATAAACCATTTTATAAATGGTTAACCTTATGAACCTTCCAAAAGATTAAGATCCCTAACTTTAGAAATAGGGTTATTGAATTTCCAAAATGAACTTATCATTAATACATTACAAGGTAGTTAGTACTATCCAATTTATATTATCCATATCAGTCATAACTTTATCCAAACATAATTATATCAACATTAGGAACATATTAACAATTATATTTCCCTTAATCATGTGTTTTCCATGAAATTTAACTTACCACTAAATCATTTTTCTTGGTCATCAGTATTATTCAAAATACACTTTCAAATCCTTAATGAATAATTAATAAACTACAATAATTATAAGTTTTATAATTCATAAAACCAATATGTTTTTGATTAATATACTCTTATAACATGATTATTGAATCCAAACATAAGAATCATTAATCATTCCACTTCATCGGTAGTAATAACATAATTCTTACCTTGATCCCTTAGATTCTTATGAGGTATATTCCCTTAGAACTTGGGGAATTCATTTTAATAGTTCCCCATAACTTTATATTGGAAGTATTAAACATTATAAAATTATTCCATACCCTTTCAATTATGAGTATGGTGACCTTTTTCTCCACACTTGAAGAAAAATCATTTTCATTTTAAGCATGTACCAAGGTGTTTCCTTCCATAAGTATCACATGTTGGAACAACCTTATTTCCCTTATTCCCTTTATCTGTAATTTTCTATTTCATATTCTTATTCTCTAACTTCCCTTAAAATCCATAAGACTTGGATAATTATTTCTTTGTCTTAATAGAACATGATATTATACCCTTGTATGATGATAATTTTTGGGAGACTAGTTCTCTTCAGATAATTGGATTAATCCCATAAAAGAAATTGTTAATATTTATCTTTTTATTATGTACATAGCATGTAACATTACTTGATAACATTATAAAGTTGACTTCATAATTATAAAAAATCTAATCTTCTTTCTATCTTAGACTAAAGAATTGTCCCTCCATATCCGCTCGTTTCTTATAGGGAAAATATTTTTCCAAGAAGATTACCTTAAAATTATTCCAATCCATGATTTCTATATCCTTCTCATCCTTAGTGTTTTGAATCAAAAACCACCATTAATCCATATCTCTAAAGAGAATATAAACTTCCATGATAAATTTTTCCCTTTCACTACTTCCTATAGTGAGAAATTTTTTCTCTAAGGAACTTATCCCTTGATCAGCTAAAAATGGATTATTAGTCCCATTGAATAGTGGAAGATTATGATACATGAATAAGGCTAACATTTTTACACCGCATGTTGGATCGGTGGGCTAATATGTATGAGAAAGGTTATTACTCATAACCTGAGTCAACTTCCCCAATATGGTTATAATTTGATCAGTTCCAACTCCAGCTCTAGCTCTAGCTTCATCATCCTGCCCTAAAGGGAAATCCCTACATGGAGTATGTGAATTAGTATGGTTATCATTCCTTTAATTAGACACCATTTATAATTAAATATCATACACTAATTTGATTATAAAATTATGAAACATAATATATAATCTTGAAACTTGTTAAACACTTAACATATATAATATCATAATCATAAAAATAATTTTTTTGTGGATATATCTTTTTCAAATCCTTTATAATGGTTTTTAAATAAAATATAAATTATCATAAGAATATCCCATGGGAGTGTCAAATCAGGTGTACTACAATAAGGACAATTTTTAGGTACTAGGTAATGCTCAAATCAAGAATGAAACACCTTTTTAGAGTTATTACCCCTAAGTACCTCTCTTCTAGAACCAAATCCACTTATAGTATCCAGACATGGATGTATTTATAGAAAGAACCATATAATATCTTCCTTACCAAAACTTTAGGATGTTCATCTATATTTATCCTCAAAGTCTATCATTGGGTTGTGTTCATTAATCTATGCTTTCCTAAATCTATTTTCTAAGGTTTCTACTAAACTTTTTCTGATACCAACTATAGTGACCTAGACACCAGTATCCCAGAGTTGGTGCTTAATTTATTTCATAAGCATAAGATGCAAGGAATCACATCCCAAAGAAGCGAATAGTTTAGTAGTCTGGGAAAACTAGATACATAATTCAAATTTAAATTGCATTTTATGACATAAAATAAACAAAGGATTTAATTTGATAATTCCATTATTCTATTTATCATATACCTATATGTTAATCAAAAAATTCTTCCTCATATCCTGGGGAAAATAAAACATAATAAAGGGGGGATCTTAGATTCTCAATAATCCTAATAGTACAACAAAATTTGTGAATAAAAAAAGTATAATCAAAATGGTAAGATAAATAATTGAAACATAGGACATTAAATTAATAACTTGATCATAATATGGTAGGAATAAAATGTGATAAAATAATTTCATATAAATAATCACATGAGAATGAATATTAACCATAGATATTATAAGTAATCGAATAGTCACATGGAATATAAATAACTGAATTTATAATGATGGAATTCATAATTATGGATATCTAAAATATACTATCAATTATTTATACCAAGACCACTAATACAATCTAGGACTCATACCAAGATATCTAATACTGTCAAGGCTTCTTTCTAATACATCTAAAAAATTGGTAAGGTCTTAGCCAAAACCATATCTAATTTGTCTCATAAAACCTACTAATGTATTGAGGGGCTATAGTGGGATACATCCATCACATACAAAATCTAATTAATTCATCATATGAAAGGGGTGAAATATAATCAATATAAACATTCATATAAAAAACTATCATACAAAATGTAAATATTATCTCTAATCAATAAACATAATCATAGACCATCCGGAGTAATGTAAATGGTATCAAAATAGTACATCCTCAGTCAAACTGATCATAAACCATCTATATAAAGAATAAGGATGGTATCATTACAATATATACCTATTGTATTAATGTTAAATGGTTTTTGTCATTAATGAATAGAAATACTATAAAAATATATTTAAAATATTCTTGAGTAAAATATCACTTTCTTTTTTATTTTTTTTAAATAATTTTTTTAAAAATTAATTCAAAATTAATTCTTTAAAAATATCCTCATAAACATCAAAATTAATCTTCAAATAAATAAAGGTCATGTAAGTAGGTAATTTTGGACATGTCATAAAGAACATTCCTTTTTTATAATAAAAGGGTTATAAAAGTTAATTGTTCAGAAAGAAACAAGAAGGTTTCTTTAAAAAGAATTTAAAAAATAAAAAATGGGTATAAATTATTTTAATAAATTATTTTTAAAAGGTTATAAATACTGAAAACATTTTTAAAAAACATGGTTTTAGAATAAAACATATTTCTAATTAAATAGAGAAATAAAGTTGTATTTTATTAAAAACATTTTATCAATTAATATAAGTACCAAAGAGTGTATAAATAGTAATATTACTTGAAAATACAATGAATAACCATATTAGAAGAAAAATTATTTATTTAAAGATTTAAATATCAAATAATTCCTCTAAGGGAGGTGTAAACATAAACCATCTCAAATAACGATGAGATTCTAATTTAAACTCTTACCACTTTGGTAAATTTTGTATTAAAATACTCATTAAATAAATAACATGAAATTAAAAATTAAATATAATTATGATAAATTAATTCCTAGAATATCATAAAAAATTTTAGTATATACACTGCACAAAATAAATAATAGGTGAATATGGCATATGTCTCACAAAAGTAAAAGTGAGATGAGAAACCCTTACCTCATGCTCCCTTTTGCTTGAACATGATTTAACCTCCTATATAGTTGTTTTAAACATGTAATTAGCATATTTTAGAAAAATATTAATATTTATTATATCATATATTAT
The DNA here is from genome assembly GCA_963277665.1 of Viscum album. NCBI lineage: Eukaryota > Viridiplantae > Streptophyta > Magnoliopsida > Santalales > Viscaceae > Viscum > Viscum album. The sequence continues at coordinate 1,137,919,693 of OY728155.1, read as the reverse complement.
GATTTTATAACATCTTATTAACCATTCATTAATAATATTTCATTATTTTCACTGTTTCGGGTGTTAATTGTCTTGTTTTCTCATGCATGTTTTGTTATGAAAGTTATGGTTCTTGTGCATATTATATAGTTATATAATCTTCATAATAATAATAATGAAATAATTGTCATATCTTTTACATCAGTTTTTCTTTTAAAACCAATCATGAATGATGATTATGAAAAATGCAATACGTTATGATCGTAGAGACGGTAGGTCGTACATACGCAGGAGTAACATTTGCATTTTTCAATTATCATTATGAAAAGGTTGTAAGTAATATTTTACCTTTATATAATGATCATAATATCATTAATACCTTATTATATACTTATATATATCATCAATGTGGTTTGGTTATGAAAAGAGAGTCACATCGCTTCATGATGGCGGTAGTTCACACTTACAAGATCAATGTTATCATCTATACACAAGCGAAAAGAAAAGAAATAAAATGATATATATTATATTTAAATAATGTTAAATATGTAATTAATATCATAATTATTTAATTTATATCATAAATAATTATTAACTTTATCTTTATCACCTACCATGGGAAGCATTAGTGAAAGATGAATCACATCACTTCACGAGGCGGCAATCCACTGTACACACGAGCAGCGTTATCGTGTCTCCTAAAGAATGGAAGGTAAAAGGATATATATGATATAGTGTCTCTATATGTATAAATATGGTATAAAAATAATTTATATCCATCATAAAACCCAACCTTTAGAGGTGGAAATGAAAAAATTAATGACATCGGTTCGCGAGGTGGTAGTCTATCGTACACACAAACGATGATTTTGTAACCCATTTGATAGAAGTGTAGAAAGTGTTAGGTCATGAAATTATTATAAAAAAAATCCAATTATATTTAATATGATTATTTTATTATTTCATAATGGTATAATTAAAATTTAATGAGGTGGAGAAAGAAGTATAATAAATAAGCTCATTGAAGAACATTACCTCTTCTTCGGGTATCCTTCTAAGGTTTGCACTAAATCCTTTCTATGTTAGATTTATACCAAATATAAGTATTATAAGATTATGTTATGGAATTTTGTAAGTGATTTGGTCTATTATTTTCTTAAAACAATTTTTTTTAAGGTGTGAAGTTGAGAGGAGAGGGGGTGGCCTTTTATAAGTGGGGGGAGTGGCACACTTGTAAATTTTTGAAAGAGTGAATTCCACCCACATTTTTTCATGTAAAAAGACCCCAATAATATTCCATTATCTATAATTTATGGGATAAAATCTAAATATGGTCATAAAATGGGTTTTTTAAAATTTTATAGGTCCTTTTACCCTTATGTTTAGTGTTTAATCCCTTGGTAAACTCGTTTTTACCTTAATCGCTATAATTAATTTTAATTTTTTTCTCTAATAACTTTGGTAAAAAATTAAGTTGAATTATTAGATATTATATATTAATATTATTAAAAATATTGAATCCATTTTTATAATTTCAATTCACATAATTTCAAAAAACTAATTTAAAATTAGTCCTGTAGACGTGATGAGAAAGCAGGTTTTTAAAGTGAAACGTTTTAATGGTTTACGAAGTTTTTATATCTAAATTCAATTGGAAATTGATTAAAATGGGATAAATTGGATTAATTTATATATAATTTTACTAATTTTACATTAAAAGTAATTCAAAATATATTTTAACAATATAAATTATTTAATCAATAAATCGGTTTTCAATTAAAATTCAGTATTTTTCACTATTCATCAAAAAATGAAATATTTCAGAAAAATATAAAAAAATCACCCTAAGATAATTTTGTTATTATGATTTCATAAATTAATTTTATATTTTAATATAAATTTTCTAAAATTATTGAAAATTAATTTTTTATTATGTGCGCCAAGTGCGACTAAACTGCCTTTTAGGAAAATACAGTTTTTTCGAAAACATTTTTTTTCTTTTAAATGATGATTATTATTATTTATAATAAATAGATAATAAATAAATGTGTGTAAAATATATATTTTCATAATTTATTTAATACTATCCATACCCTCCATTCCAATGGGTAGGTGATAACTATCATATTAAATAATATTATTATTATTATATTATTGTTCAATAAAATTCGAGCTTGCATGTAATGAAAGCTATCGAAGGAACTAATTTTTGCATGTAACTCAAGATAAATGTTATTATTTTGTAATTTTAGGGTGTTAAACATTATAAAGTAGATACTTTTTTTATTATACTAGTATAATTCAATAATATTTGAAGGAGTTTGGGGAAGAAATAAAATAAAAATAATCGTTTAATAACGGTACCTTCTCTTCGGATGACCACTTTAGGTTTGCACAAAAAGCCTTAATAGGATGGATTTATAACCAAACTAACGGATATAGGATGTTTTTATGGGATTAAGGAAGTTATTTTTTAAGGTCTTGGAAAAAAAGGCTTTGTAAGTCTGAAGATGGGAGGAGAGGGGTTGGACCTTTATAAGTGGGGGAGAGGAAATTCATGGAATTTTTGAAAAGATAAAGTGATAACCATATTTTTATTATAAAAGAATCCACAAAAATGGGTTATTATTAGAAATTAGAGGTGATAATTTCTATATATTTCTATGAAATTTGTTTTGGAAAATTTTTAGGTCATTTTAACACTTATATTTTTAGTTTAACCACACAGTGAACCCATTTTTACCTTAACCATAGTAATTGATTTTTACTATTTTCACCATTTATTGTGGTAAAAAATTAATTTGAACTTTTTATATAATATAAACTATTGTGATTAAAAATTATAGAATTAATTTTTACAAATTAAATTCACATAATTGTCATAATTCAATTAAAAATCATACCTCCATATGTGATGAAAAAGAAGATTTACAAAGAGAAAATTACCATAAGTATAGAATGTTTTAACCTAAAAATTCAATATTAAATTCATTAAAATAACTTAAATTGTTTTTATTATAATATAATTGAAATATTTTTACTTTAAAATCAATTTAAAATATAATTTAACTTTTAAACTAATTTAAATGAAATTTTAGTTTTGAATAAAAATCAGTATTTTCACTCTTCATCGAAAAAATGAAACTTCCCATAAAAACACAAAAAATTCACCCTGGGATAATTTTGATATTCTAATTTCAAAAATTAATTTAATTTTATCAAATATATTTCCAAAAGTTTTGAAAATTTATTTTTTATAAGTGAACAAGAAGGAAATAAATCATTTTCTTTAAAAAATATAGTTTTTTTGAAAACATTTATCTTACTTTCAAATGATTATTATTTTTATTTATAATTAACAAATAAACAATTAAAATATGAAAAAAAATTGTTCATAATTTATTTATTCATATTCATACCCTCCAATTTAATTGGCTAGGTTATAATGGTCATTTTTAATCAATATTTTAATAGAGTATCATATTTCATTTAAACCCAGTGTTGCATGTATTACAAGATATTGAAAAGATTGAATTTGATTAAAAGGAAATAAATTGTAAATTATTGGGTTTTCATATTAAAAGTACCCAATACATTTTTTCATTATGGCCTCGGTATCATTCCATGACATATGTAATGATTTTTTATACTTATTCATGCATGACAGTCCTATTTTTCATCACCATGGTTCATTATTATTGATTATGCATTCTTATTCCATTGTATACGTTATAATTTTATAATCATACTTTTATAGTTATATAGTTCTATTCCATGACCTATTAGGATTCAACCATGATCACATACTTATCATTTAATGATCTTATTCTATTACACTCGATTCCATATTCTTCGTAAGTTTATGATATAATGATAAATCCTCTATGACACATTGACATCAATTTAACCCTTACAGATGGTTTAAGATCACTATTTTCCAGTGTTTTCCATTTCTACACTTAGTAAAGTAGAATATTATTTATGATATTTCTAGAAGTAATCAGTTGTGATGAATTTTAAAGGTGAAATGTATAAATTGTTATGCAACAAGTTGTATATGTATCTAATATCCAACAACACTAAACCTATGGATTATGGTAGTTTGGTTGAGTTATGATTTATAATGTATAATTGTATAAAATGATGTAAAATAATTGTATATTATATATGGTTCATCATAGATTTTATGATATCCAAGTTTAATTATTTTTAATTATTATGAAGAATGAGTTAATAAAACCCAAAGCAACCTAATATGAACCAAAATATTTATAGGTTGAATAGAAGGAATTATAGGATAAGATATCATAAGATTATTTTTTACATATTCATAAGATAGTATACTAATATTATTATATATTATCATTTCTCACACTAATAATTTTGGTTTTATTAATTTACTATAAATAGAATAAACTGATAAAACAATGAATACGACTGAGAATGTAATGATTATCCCATAAAACAACCAAATGTGGCAGGAATTGGTTTGGACAATCTCATAGTTATGTTTACTCAGATATATCTAATAATGAATAATAACTTGAATCATATAAAAACTCAAAAATGCATGAATGGAGTGGAAATAACTATTGATTCCTTCATGCAATGATGACATTTATCCTCTAGTGGATTGTATAATCTATTAATTGTTACAAACAGATTAAGATAAAAGAAAATATATTTTATTAGGAGTTAAGAATAAAAATTTTATCTGTTTTATTTATCTTATGGAATATAAAGTTAATAAGTGTTGGATACTAATGAAGAACACAAAACCAAAGGAAGAAATTGTAGATATTGATTGAGAGGATTTTTAAGAAATGTGTTTATTATACTATCCGTCTTAAAATTGTTAAATAATTTACTAAAATAAATAAAAAAAATTGATAAATATATCTAGACTTATAAGGATTACATCACAATACATTACAAGGTAAGCCTCTTTAAACCCAATCACAATCATCATTCTTGGTAACCGAAAATGATAATAATTAGAAAAAAATGGTTGAGACTAATGGAAATATCATAATATTCCCATTTTGTTGAAAAATATGGGGTTCCTTGTCTTCATAAATATAAAAAGGTTGAGTTATCAATAGAACTTATATATAGATGTGTGCCTATTTTAATAATACCTATACTTATTTCTCAATAGTGAGAGTAAATTAAAATTTATAGGATGATTTTTTTGTGGGGGGGAGAATGTAACAACTTAAATTTTAATATAATTATTAAAAATATAATATCCATATGATTTAGAATTGAATAAAATGTTTTAATGTAAAATGAAATATAAAATTAAAAAATGATTTATTTTATTAATGAATAATATAACAATATAAATTGAAATAAAATTTATAATTATATGAAACAATATGGAACATAATTAACAAAACTACAAGGAAATACTAACAAAATGTAAATAAAAAGACTAAAAGGTAAATGTATTCTTCCTCATGGTCTCTTATTAGAGTCATACCATTGACTATAACATTAAAAAAATGAAAAGCATTAGAAATATGGTAGACATTTTGAGGAATAAAATAGGTAATAATAATAATGGTTTTAAGAGAAGTATAAATGGTTATATATTGTAATGGACAATGGTAATGTGGCCATTTTATTGTCATTGTAAATATTGTAATTGGATATATAGTCACTGGATATACATATAGTTGATGATTATATTAAATTCTTTAATCAGATTATAACCCTTATATAGAATTGACTGATATATTATAAATAATATATTTTATATATAATAAACATATAATAAATAATTTTGAAATAAAATAAAAACTAAATAAATAATTAGTTAAAATATCTTATAACATAACAAATTTGTACTTTTATCTGTTATGAATTTTTACACGTTTTTGTTTTTTATATCAAAAATAATTCTATCCCATTTAAATAAAGGTTTTAAGAAATTTTATTGTTTTTATATAAAAAATAAATAAACATTAATTGAGTAATTAATAATTGATAATAAAAAAGAATAAAATCATCTAATGTTTAAAATTATATTTTTATAAAAAAAGTTGCATAATGAATTTTAATTTTAAATTTAATTGTTATTATTTTGTAGGTTGATTTTTATAAAATAAATTCCATATTTTAAATCACGAAATTTAAATAAATTAATCATGTTATTTTCATATTTTCTTAAAAAGGATATGTTACCGAGGTAAAAGTGGATTATGATGATGAAGGGTAAAATGAGGTAAATGATTATAATAATGAAAAAAGTGATAAAATATCTCTAAACTCACTTAATATTGTGGATTTTTTAATTTATGAACTATCTTCATCCATTTTTCATTTTTACTCACATACCTTGAAAAAGTAAATTTCTTAAGGAATGAGTATTTGTAAAACTACTACTCAAACTCATCTATAAAAGGACCCATCCTTCACTCATTACAAGTAATAACACCTTTTTTAATTTAAATATATACCTAAATTTACTTCCCAAAAATACTCACCCATGTTTAAAATGTCCTTATTTCAAGAAGAAACTCAGTGGTCTCCAAACAAGGAGGTTTTCTAAGAGGGAAATCAAAGTTATTATTTGTAAGTAACAGTTCATTCTATTTATTTTACTTTTAAATTCACATAATATTCCTTATTATAATATATTTAAAACTTTTATAATATTTAAATTATATCATTATGTATTTTTTAATAACCATATTATAATAAATCATCTTATATTCATTCATATCCATTAATTATAACATATTCTTATTTAGGTTAGTTAAACCACTTATATGGATCTTTCAATAAAATATTTATCATATATGAATAAAAAACAAAAATAATGATAAGATATTTTATTAATAAGTAAATAATTTTTTGTTTATTTAATTTTAGTATTAAAATATAATTCACTAGTAAAATAACACCTTATGTTTGTTAAAATTACTAAAACAAGTGTGTTACAAATTTCATCTATGTGAACTGTACCTGTAACATCCATAAAATCAACATGGGGTTTTATAAATAATTGAAAAATAATAATTTAGGTACCTTTAATATTTTAGATATTATGAACCTATGATCAAGGAATGATGACAAATACTGGCATACTGAAACAAAAATGAAACAATTGAAACTACTAATAAATGATGAACTATATAAACTAAGAATTACTGATAACTACATAATAAATGTATATGATTTATTAGTAATAGAGTTATTACATATAAATATAGTTCTAAAATATATTATTAATATACTAAATTTTATTATATAGGTGTTTAAATCATGTTTGAGTCAGTCGGAAGTTAAGGTAAGGGGTTAACTTTCTTAATCTTTTCTCTTATGGTTGATATTATTTCATCATTTTCTATCTTCTGTATTACACATTTTTTCTATTTGGTGTATAATATTTTACTTAGACTTATTTTATGGGACATACATATATCCTTTATTATACCATATCTGATTGACCATGATCAATACTCACTCTCATATTCTTTAAAATTATCTCTCTTCTTTGATTTATCTACTTATTTTCTATCTTCCTTATGAAGTGTCATATATAAAAAAGTATAAAAGTAGAGAAAGAAATATATTTAGGATATAATTTTTATCTTCAATTAATTTCACTAATCAATTTTATTTTATTTATATTTTATAATTTAATAAACTTCTAGTAAATTCCATTCTTATATTTTTCTCAATTTCCCATCATTTACAAAATTACTTTATTTTCTTTTTTCTCAATTTTCTATCTCCCCTGTAACAATTATATTATTTTATGCATTTTTTTATCTCTTATATTTTAAATATTTTGGATATTTATAAATACCTTTATCACGTATATTAGTTTGGTATTTTCATATCCTTTTAATGTTCTCTCTTTGATTGGTTCTTAATTTTTTTTTAAACGGGTGGTCCCTTAGTCTAAAAATCAAGGCACATTTCTTTATTAAAATAAAAGTTACACAATTATTAAAGATGAGATTTTTTTTATAATATTTTTCATAAAGGGGAATCAGATCAATAGGGAGGTCCTCCAACCAGGTGATGGTGTGGTTGAGTCCCTTGTTTTCAAGTCCATCTGAAACCATGTTCACTTCACGAAAGTAATGAGTGATGATATATTTGATATCCCTGAGAGAGTTTAGGAAATCCATCCATAAATTTATGAACGTCCATGCAAGATGAACCATGCCATTCTAGAGATCTTTAATGATGGTGGTTGAATCACTTTCAATCTAGATATTATTCCAACATTGTTACTTTGCGAAGGTGATATCATTGATAACACTCAACATTTCTGCCTCAAAAGATGAGGCAATGCCACAGCTTCCATAGAATCAATTGAGCAGCTTCCCAAGGTAGTTCCTATAAATATCTCCATAACCTATGGGTCCCAAGTTTCCTTTATAGGATCCATAAATATTAACTTTAATCCATCCTGGGAGAGGGTCTTTACAAAAAACCTCAAATGAGTATCTAGGATGAAAGTAAATTCCATCAACCCCAAGGCATCATAAAATTACAAAATCATTCACTGAGTTGTTGTAGTGTCCCTTCTAGATCAAATCAGCTTCCTAAATAGTAGTGAGGATCCTCAATCGGCTTGCATTTAAACTTAATGAGCTATTATGATTAATAAAATCATTTCTATCATACCAAATCATGTGGAGGAGCTCAGTAATAGAAACTAATAAAATATTCTTGATCTGCTTAGAGGCATCTGTAATAGAACAGTGCTGATGTTGTGAGTTTATTGAGTCATGAAGTAACCATATGTAATAAAAAATATAAAAAATATAATTCTAAAGAGCAGTAGAAATAGTACATGAGAGAAAGAGATGGTAGTGCCTTCTCTCTTAAAATTATCTTTCTTTTTCATTTTAAACTCATTATTATTACCCACAGTTATCATATATTATATGTTCTACACTGTGTATGTCATTATGATATTTATGCTTTTATTTTAGGGATATTATTTTCTTTCAACATTTCATTATGTTGATTAAAACACTCGATGAGGGATTTCACGTCTCAATCTCACTTCCTTAGGTTACGTTCCCTCTACTCAATCAAGACTATTATCTATTTCTATATGGGTATATTATTCTATTTTCAATTTAATTTTTTCCATATATCATTTCTTCTCATATTATCTCTTCGATTGATCCTTAATAACTTATTAATGATAATGTATATAAGGGACACATTCTTAATCTCCTTTAATTTATGATATTCTGAATTTATAATCAAAATTCAGTGATTATGTATTCAATTTCAATAAGAATTCCCATATTCATATTATTTTTTCCATTTTTGTTATTTAAAATTATTTTAATATCCCCCTTTTAATTTATTCATACTCTGCCCATTTAGGCATTTGCAATGGAAATTTTTCATGAACTCTATCTTAACTTGATATTTCTCTTCTATATTTATTCACTTTCTCCTTTATTTAAGTAAATATTTTTGGAATATATTTATATCATCTTCTCTAATTTCATTACATTTATATTTCCCTTTTATTTATATTCCTTTATCTAATTTGAGAGATATATCACATACAAAAAATGTATTAAACAAACAACATCTAAAATTTATTATAAATTTCATCACTTTATGATCAAGATCCATTTTTAAATATCCTATTTATATTATAGGTTATTATGATTATAATTTTTTTAAAATATAATTTTCTTATGAAAACATCATTATTTTTTATCTTTTATTTTAGATTACATTTTCATTATTTGTAATTATTTCTATTTTACACAATAAATAATGAATTATTTCCATAAAACTTATATAATTTATTATATTCCATTATAGGATTTATTATCTAGGTTAATTAACATTTATATTTAACTCTTTGAACACTTTATATTGAATATATCTATCATTATGTCCTTTTTCGAATTCATTACTATACTGAAAAAATTACATTTTCATTATAAAAATTCCTATGTATTCATGATAATATTAAAATGAAATAATTATGGGAGTTTTGATCCATAACTACCTTTGTATTTATTTATTATCAACAATGAAATAATCATATTCATTCTTCTAACAAATTTCCATAGTGAGTACCCTGTACATTATTCTAATGATTGAAGGGTATTTACCTAGATAGTCATACCATTTAATTGACTATAGAAAACTAATTTTATGACTATATATCCTTTTATTATTAGATATAAACATATAATGATACTCATTGATTACTAAGATACATCATGACACCCTAGATCTAATCGGTATATTACTTTTTGTGTGTTTTGATATTTTTAGATTGAAAATCTGATTTTATAGAGGAGCTAAGAGAGGATCATAGTTAGGCACATGGATTTATAGAAAATGTGGGAAAAATATGTATAAAAAATTAAATTAGGTAGTTTCTACATTCTTAGTTTCATGGTTAGGATAAATATAAGTATTTCTAACAAGGTTAAATACACAGTTATTTTAACCATGCGTGTCAGGAAAGAAGACACAAATTTCTCTGTTAAGGAAAATATATCATATAAAACATTAATGTTTCTCCTCCTTGTGAATTTGGATGGTTTTAACTGTTCATGGACGGGAATTTTTGAATTATACATCAATAAAAAAATTAATAAGGATTAATGGGATTGAAATCGAATCAAGGGTGAGGCTTCAACAATTTCTTCAATTCCAAGATCTCTTCTTGACTCTATATATTAATATATTGATATCCCTTATATATAATGTTTGTGATGATGAATACATGAATCTATTTATTTGGATTGAGTTAAATCATCAACATGTTAGGGGTTTTAAGGATTCAATCTTGTTAGACCACTTTCATAAAATGGAATTTAAATCTCCAAAAAATGACACATTTAGGTAAATGGATTTGATAAATTTTATATGATTTCATAATTTTTTGTAGTTTTTTGATTGAATGTGATGTGAAATTAAATGGAATTTAATTATTTGGATGAAAACAATATTTATAAAAAATATGATTTTTGTAAAAGATGAATTTTTTCATAAAATGGTATTTTATTTACATTGTTGATTTAGAATAAATTTGGAAAAATAAAATGATTTTTTCAATTATATTATCTTGGTTTGTTGAATTTTGAATATTTAAAATTATTTTCTTGTTTTTTAATTTAGTGAAAAATATATTTATTTAATTTATTTAATTTAACACATGGTGTGTGTATTCATTTGTAATATGGATTTTTATGAAACTTAGTTTTTAAAACCTCTATGCATTGACCATGGTAAAACAATAATATAACAAGTGTGCATTAAGGTAAGAATTTATTTGAATAATCAGGGTTGAAACATAAAAATCACTGTGGTGTAAGGTTTGGATGTATTAATGAGGATTTAGATGTTGTTAAATCTTGCTAGAGATGGAATTTTGGATATTGATAATGGATTACTTAGCATGGATTTTTTTTTGGAAAATTGGGATTTTTCTTTACATTTTAAAAAGTGGGTATTATTTATTAGATTTTTGTAAAATAGGTATCTTTCTTTAGATTATAGTAAGATGATGATTTTTCCATCTGGTTGTGAATTAGGGTGTTTTTTGAGAATTAAGTAAAATTATTTTTTTTAAATGATGCTTTTAGATAGAAAATGTGTTTTTCAATTGGTTTAAAATCATGGGATTTGATTTATTATTTTATAAATAATTTTAATTATAGATTATAATGTTGTGTTTGGTTTTTTAAATGATTATATAAATAACATGTTTTGGTTTTAAACTCTTTTTTCTTTATCATGGTTAGTGTTTTATATTAAAGTTGATCATGGATGGATGTTTATTTGATTCGTTAGAAAAATATTTCTAGGTTTATACACACCCCATACATGAGAACTTTAGTGCACATGTAGACATGATTGGTCCCGATAAATTCAAAGTGATGACTCTATTATTTATTAGTAGTGAACCATGGGTTTATTTTGTAACTATGGTGGAGGTGGTTGTGGTTTAGGGTTTGAGAAAAAAAATCATCTGTCTCATTTATTTATGATAAATGTTAGATTTTGAAATCGAGTTAATTTTCACTATATTTATTTTTTAAACATATTTATTTTGATGAAATTTATAGGTTCACATATATTTCCTAAATTAATATTTTGAGCGAAAATCACTCCCTAGATGTTTAATTTGTCTCTTGGTGATTTTTAGTTGCAAATGGATATCAGGAAACATGCTTGGGTGCATGAGGAATTTAAACCTTGGTCTAGGGATGTGTATTCCTCGATTAGGGTGTTAAAAAAATGTTATCAAAGCATGTTTGTATAGTTTATTATTTGGATTCCTAGTTGGTGAGTAGAAAAGGAATATTCAAAATGTATATGTACTCATAAAATGAAATAAATAATATTTTATTAGTGAAATTTGTGTCGCTTGGAAGTTTGGGTAAAGAGAGAGGTTTGAGATGGCCTCAATGGATTAATATTTGTGTCGTATTAATGCATGGTGAGTTAAACTAGAAGGAGGTCTTGCATTATAGTATTCAGGTTATGGGTTGCATCATATGACATGGATTTAATGAATATGCATTTTCTTCCATGAAAATGGATTTCAATTGCTTTTTATATTTTTTTCTATTCAAAAATGATTTTTATAATGAATGATTGTTGGGGAACTTGATTAAACCATTGGTATAAATAGTTAGAGTTACAACCAATAGGTTGTATTTTGTATTTGTTGAAAATGACTTATGGATGTTGATGAAAAATCATAGAAGTATATTGATAGAAGGATTCAAAATTACTGAGGTTAAATATGATAGACTATAATTATTAGATTTATCAAAAATAATAAAATTTATTGTTTTATTGATAATAGGGAAAGGATGATGATAAGGATTGATACTGGTGAATAATCTTCTCAAAAATTCTATGGGAAGAATTAAATACAATGTATGCATATATTCAAGGAGACACATTGATATATCTATCAATGTAATGGAAATGGTGTGAATTAGTAGGAAGAAGGTGGAATTTCATGTCTGAAAAATGGAAACATTTCATTTGACAGATTTGAAAACACATCACCACCAACCATACCATAGTGGTATTTAGAGTTTTTTTTAGAAAAATGGGTTTCATAATAATTATTCTAAGATATAAAATGATTTTTCCATGGCTATAGAGGAGCACAAAAAAGCCAGCATTGGATGGTGTTAGGAGATAAGTCAGAACCAAGTCATAGGTAGAAATCATAGACAAGTGGTCGTAGTATAGTAAATCACCACATGAGTTATTTTAGGAAATGAAGTTGTGTATTAGTTGATATAGTGGAGGATGTTTGAAGGAATATATTATCTGGGACAATAGGGTATATAGGACATACTGTAGGGTGAAAGGAAATGCTGCAAAGCATGTTTGAGATGGAACTCAGTGGCACTAGAGTTTTCATGGTCCACACACCATGAATGAGGTGTTATACCATAATCGGTCCAATAATATAACACTATGGTTGTTAACCACATCATAAGATAATGAATATTCTATGAGGAAATTATATGTGAGTTTTGAGGGAACCAGTGATTTTTTAAAGGTCCCTTGTCCAAAATTCCAAGGTATCATTTTATAAAAATAAATTATAACAGTTGGAAACATGGAGAATTATTACAATTAATTTCATAAAAAGGGAGAAAGTTAACTGGGATCATGTCTGACCAAGTGAGAGTCACTCCAAATCCCATATTAGCAATCCTGATTGTAACCATGTTTGACTCCCGAAAAACATGTGTGATAATAAAGTTGAGACTCATAAGAGTGTTCATGAAATCGATCCACTTATCTGTAAGGCTCCATGAAATATGAAAATCACCATTTCTAATAGCCTGCACAAGAGTGGAGGAGTCACTTTCCTACCAAAGATTATTCCAGCCTTTCATTTTTTGCAAACGAAATAGAATGAATGATTTAAAGCATCTTTGATTCAAGAGAATAAGTCACACTATAAGATCCATAGAAACATCCCTTGAAATTTTCAGCATGGCCATGAAAAACATACCCGCATCCAAAAAGACCAGGGTTCCCTTTGGCAGCACCATCAGTTTTTACCTTGATCCAATGTGAAAAAGGTGGAAACCGGAAAACCTCAATGGTCCAAATGGTAGGCCAAAAATTACCAGACACACCCAAATTTTTCAAGACTATGAAGTCATGTATACTTTTGTCGTAGTACCCCATTCTATCCACACAAGAAATTTTGATCACACCCAAAATTTACTGCAAGATGGCCTTTATATAGAATACCTTCTTGAAGTGAAGTATAATATTAGGAGTAATCCAAATAGAGTGAAACCCCTTAGCAACAACAACCCTAAAGAGAGAACAAGCATGTGGGGAATTATGGATGAAGGAGATACAGTGAAGGAAATCCAATACACCTGAGAACCTTAAGCCATGAAATTCAAATAGATCAAAGAATTTATTCTATATATCTGAGGCGGTAGCACATCTTAGGAAGAGATGATCTGCATCATCTCTATGTTGGTGGAATAGTACACACCGAGAGAAAAGTGGAAGACCAAATTTTTGTATCACATCATCTGTAGGGATTCTGTTATAGGCCAGCCTCCAGATAAGTGTAAGTCATGAGGGTTTGATCCATGTATTATTAATTAAAAGCAGTTAACTAGTTGAAATCGATATTGGTGTCCCCAATGAAATTTTGATAAAATAACTTACCATTGAGAATTCCATTTCTGAACGACTCCCAAACTAGAAGGTCAGGACCAAGATTAAAATGATACGCATCAACCTTAGACTAGATCTATTCCATCAATAATGTATGAGGATTATCAAAAAAATATTAATAGTAATATGGACAACATTACTTAGAACAGGTTGTTGAAATTCATCAAGAAGAACAGAGTCAGTCCAATTATCAAGACAAAATTTTAAGTTAGATTCCTTGTTAATAATCCATATTGAACATGTCATGATATCATGAAAGAGGATTTAAGTGCTGGATAAATGGAAGATTTGAAGTAAACATTACCTCCCTATTTTATTTTATTATAGAAATGATCTTTAAGAAACCCCACAGATTCATACCTGCTATGAATAACATTTCATTTGATCCTGGCTTGAAGGGAATCATTAAAAACCCAATATTCTTTATTCCCATGCCACCATTAGGGATAGGTTTATAGCAGTACTTCCAAGGAATAGTTACCATATTTCTTTCATAGATATTTCCACTCTAAAGAAATTTCTTTATGTACATATTAAACCTTTTGATAAGACCTCTCGGCCATTTATAGACCGTGAAGTAGTAAACCAATTTAGAGACAATAACATCCTTCACCAAACTAATCCTTATATCCATAGAGAGACTCTTCTACTTTTATGTTGAGATTTTTCCAATGATCTTATCCATAATTTCAGAAAAATAAGATGCTCTAGGTCTCCCCTAAAAGAGTGGAACTCCGTGATAATAAAAGGGAAAATTCCTTTCTCTGATAGACAAGTTCGAGAGAATATAATTTTTCCTGCCATTAGAAAATCTATTCCCAAAATAAATAAAATATTTATCCCAACTGAATCATTTCCCAAAGAAACATTCATAATGATATAAAAGTTTCTTCAAAACATGAACATTATTTTTACCACCTTGTAGAAAACGTATGATATCATCAGCATAGAAGAGATGAGTAGGGGTAGTGAGAGACCTGGATGCTTGCATAGGCTTGAGCATTCCTTGTGAGACCATGTGAGTGATAATCCTGCTAAGATAATCCTTAGCAATAGAAAAGAGAAAATCTGAGAGGGTATCACCTTGATGAACACCTCTAGAGAAAGTGAAATATCCCTTAGGGGAACCATTAACAAGGACTGAAACATGAGAAGTTCCAAAAAGAGAGGCGACCCAATTAATGAAAGTGTTACTAAAACCAAAACCTTTGAGAACCTTGTACAAAAAGTTCCATTCAAAATTATCAAAGGAATTCATAACATCAATCTTAAGAGAAATTCTCCCTCCTCTTCCAGGTTTCCTGAGAAAATTAATACATTCTGAAGTAGTAAAAATACACTCCTAGATATATCATCCTTTAATAAAACCAAATTGATTGCATGAAAAAAATTTAAAAGAAATGCATGTGAGCCTATTAGCCCGAATGGCTCGAAGGACTTCTTTTTATTTGATTTTTGGATAATACCCATTTTAAGGGTTTAAGGGGAACCTGTAGGCCCAAGGCACCAGGACCATACATGACTCAATACATGACCTTAAAGGCCCAAGACCTAACACACTTGAAACAGAACCTCCCTATTAGAAATAATCTTATTGATGACCTTATAAGTTATGTTAACTAGGGAAATGGGTCTGAAAAAATGCATCTCACAAGAATTCTCAATTTTGGGGATTAAAGTAAAAAATTGTACATTAACTCCTTAAGGGAGTACACCAGTAGTGAATAAATATGAGACCAAATTAAAAAAATCACCATTGATCACCTCCCAATACTTATGAAAAAATAAGTTACTAAAACCATCCAGCTCAGAGACATTATTGTGGCATTAAGTCTGAAAACAACATCCTTAATCTCATGATCAAGGGGAATGCTCATAAGAAATAAGTTTTCCTCATAAGTTACCATAGACGGGATGATACCCTCCATTAAGGTTGCCTCCAAGATAGACCCATTGAAGAGTTTAAAGAAATAATCAATAATGGACTCAACAATGCATTCTCTATTGTGCAAGATTTGATCCCCCAATCCTGAGAAAGGACAAAGTTCAGTTTTCCTTCCTGATTCTTTAAATGGAGTTGAAAAAAAATTTGTTTCTATCACCCTCCTAAATCCACTTAATTCTGAATGTCTCCTTAAGAACAATTTCTTTCATATAAAGAAGATAATTCATCTTGGAAATGATACTAGCCTATTTGGAAAAATCTAGATTAAAATCATCTTAGGTTGCCTCATCTTGAAGATGATGTATGGTAGATTCAAGAGAGTGGATATCCTTGTCCAGCCCAATGTAGGTCATCTTTCTCCAAATTTATAGTTTAGATTTGAGAAACCTTTGTTTAAAAAGAAGATAATATTCCCCTCAGCTACCTTGCATACTAATCCAAAAAAATTAATAAGGTTATCACATTCACTTTGAAGAGCCCAGGTGCTATTGAAACAAAATGGGAGCATCCATCGCTACTCCCTACTTTTAAAACTAACCAGAATTGGGTGGTGATCAGATGAAAATTTGGGAAGAGAGATACTAGAAATTGAGTCCCATTTTTCTAGAGAATTATAATTAAAAAAAGAACAATAGATTTTACTAGAAACCATAAGGTTTAGGTATCTTCTATACCAAGTGTATTTTTCACCCACCAAACTAACTTCAATCAATTCATTAACATAAATGAATACTTTGAACTCCCTGAGAGAAATCTGAGAGTATAGGGAACCCATTTTTTCACTAGAGCAAAGGATAGTATTGAAAACTCTAACAAGGAACCAAAATAAACATAAAATTCCCTTGATGTTATCAATTTCATTCCATAAACTCCTTCTATCCTGATATCTACTTATGGGATATATAAATGAGATAAACATAGATCCATAAGTACTCTTAAATTAACATGTGATCATCTACTCATTAATGGATATAGTGTCAAATTTTTCTATTGAATGATGAGAAAAAAACCCATAAAGAATCCCCCTGACCAGAATTCCCGTTAACAACAATCAAATGAAAACCATATTTATTAACGCCTATAAAACCCAAAGAGAAAGAGACTTTGGGATCAAAAATCCCCATAAGCTTGGGTTTGTGCACCTGAATGTTCCAATGAAAAAAATTAACAGTATAGGAATTATCAAGACCCTGACAATTCCAATTAAGGATATTCATTTGGAACATGATTTATAATCGAAGTTTACCTTCTTGTTTTTCTTCTTTATATTATTTGTTCCTGAGGAGTTATTAGATCCATTGGACAGCCTGGAGAGACTCCTAGTTTTTATTATATTAACCATATATTCAGCAAGACCACATGTCTTTGATGAGACCAAGAACCCTAAGGAAGTGTTGGCCTCAGAAGAACAAGGGGGAACATTGAGCCTCCAACCCTCTTCCTCTTCCACCATGTTAAACCATCTTTTTTTTGTGGATACTTTTTGTCCAGCTCCACCAAGACAACCCCTGTAGAGGGAACAACATCTATCCCAATATCTCCCTAACATTTACCCTTTGTAATAGGGATAACATCCTTATCAGAAATAGGCTTCAATAAAGTTGTGGTTGGGGAACCATAGCTGGGAACAACACTATTTGTACAGCCCTTCATCTCAAAATGTGAGTCTCCATCAGCAGCACTTAAAGAAGAAGCAAGAGAATTCAAAACCAGATTGACCACCTCGCTATCAACCTCTAGAACACCACCATAATTCAAGTCATTCACATTATTCTTTCCCAAAAATTCATGACCATTAATAGGGGGAACAACCCCACCAGAGGCCCCATTCTCCTAAGTGGAATCAAGACATGGGCTGTCACTGACCACCATACCCAGAGGGGTATTCATCTCATTCTGGTTATTCTCCTGATCCTTACCTGAGTGTTCTCCCTTCTCAACTGAGCTAACCTTTACCTTATTCTTCCTACCAACCTCCTTCCATGAGTTAGATTTGTCGACAGGTGGGTTTTTCACCTATTTCTAAATGTTCCTACAGTTAGAAACTAAATGACCAACTATTTTACAATAGTCACAGAAAGGAGGTTTCTGCTCGTATTCAATTTTAATTTCAAACTTACGATCATTATCAAATAAGTGTACCACTTTAAGCAGTTTAGATTCTATATTAACCTAAAAAAGAAAACAGTCATAAAAGTCAAGTTCGCCATCAACAGTGTGTTGATCCATCTTTAGAGGGGTCCCAACACAAGACGCAATATCACTAAGTATTTTAGGGTGCCAATAAAACCATTTAATACCATGAAAACTTATCCATACTTAATATTGTGTTTTACTTTGAGTGAATGAGTTAAAATTATTATCCCATTCAGAAAATTTGAAAACACCTGGCTTAAGAATGGTAGTTACATTGTTCCATGAAACTTTAAGGTCATCCTTACTGCCAAAGATAATATGTAAAAGCTTATCCTAATTGGAATCATCTTAAACTCACTCACATTACAACATTGATGCAACCTCACCTTAATATCAGAGTTACTCTATATATTTCCCCCCTTTATAAGAGAAATGCAGCCCATAGTAAAGAATTTTCAAGTCTCAAGTCTCTTCTTGATCGCATCCTGATCAGCAAGGAAAAAAAACTCCATCCACCAACCTTATTGAAGTGTTCGAAGGTGTAATAATCACATCTTTACAGCATGTGGATCCCTACAAAGCATCATCAAAGGAAACCCCTTTAGACCTAGGCACGCGGTCCAATCCCACATCCATAGAAGCCACAACATCTGAACCCTTGATATGAACCGCAACGAGTTCCCATGCTGGATCAAAAGATCCCATGGTAGATCACTGATGAAATAGATCTAGGGTTTTAAGGATCCTCCATTTTCAAATAGCACCTTCCCGCACATCCCACTCCCCTATTTTTCTTGACCCTTCGAAGTAACTAGTGTTTTAGAGATCAACACATCACAAGGGAGGTCTATTCCACCATTATATTTTCATCAAAGAGAAGTTTTGAAGGCCACATTGAATCCATTCATATGTGTAGTATAGTGTTTGGTTTTGGAATATCGAAGGGATTTTGAAGTTTAAATTTATAGATAACTACACCAAGAAGTCAATTTACATGTTCTAAACTACATAGAAGTTGAAATAATTTTAAGAAGAAACCAAATCATCATTCCATAAATGGGTATATTGCATTGTGATTCATTATTCTGAAATAATTCAAAGAGATATGATCATGTTACTGTCAAAGGTTTGTTTGGTAGGGATTTCAACACCTATTAACTACCCTTTCAAATTCTATAGTGGATATCAGATTGAATATGATTCAAAGGATGATATTAAAGTGGGAAAAGTTGTAAGTTAATTAAATTTTGAATTTGAAATTAAAATTCCCCAGATATAAATAGATTTTAAATGAAAAATTGAAAAAATAAAAATAATAGAAGTCAGTAAATAAAGATTATAGAGGATAAGGAACTGTGTGTTCCTTGTAGGAATATTATAATAACAACTATATTGTTGAATATCTAAAATATAATATAACATAGTTTCTTATAAATTTAATTTCATTTAATATTAGTAATTAATGTTGGAAATTACTATGTATATCATTGAGGTGAAGAGTTGAGACGCACAAGTTTTTATCTATCAGGTTTGATAAAGAATAAGTACTGAGTATATAATTGAATATAAGGTTTATGGATATCATGTAAACATCTATTCCACTGAGGTGATGTGGAAAATTTTAATTGAATTGTAATTCGTATACTAGAATTATTATATAGAGTATTGTTGTTGTGTATAGGGTGATGGAAGATTAAATACTCATCTCTTCAAACAAAGAGGTGATCATATCAGATAATGGAATTGGGAGGAACAATTGAAGTTAACTAAAGCATCAGATTTTGAAATTTTTATTGAAGAATTAATTTATAGAACTTGTATTTATCTTTATGTCATTAAAATAAGAATATATTTTCAAGTCTATAATCTAATACCTACATTAAACCAGTGTACAAAGTAGATGGGGAGGGAGTGACCATTAGAAAGTAGTTAGATATCTATAAAGCATCTATAAAAAGTGATACTTGGTAGAGAGTTACCCTATATAAATCTTGTATCCAAAAAATTGTGAGTTATAGTGGATTTTGGTTCACTATCACAATTCTAAGTGTACGTTCCTTATAGTATCCTATTATTGGTGAACCAATTAAAGCATGTATTTTCCTAGATTTTATATTCTAAAAATGCGCAAGTTGTTTGATGTGGTTGAGGTTTAGTAATAAATATGATGAATAATTTTTCCTTCTAACAAGGGAACTCGATCCTCAAGAATAGTATAGAATGAAAATATTTAACTTTTCTTACATATTAATTCACCCCCCCCCCCCCCCATATTAGGGTGTCCCGGATTCACACACTTGGGAATGAAATTATACAAGGGAATATGATGTGACATAGATGTATTATGGAATGCGAATTTTTTATGATAATGAATGATATAAAGATTTTGTGGTTTTAATGAGCATGTTTTGTAATATAAAACCCTATATAGATTTGGTTGGGCATAAACGAGGGCATGGAGTGGTGAAATATGCTCATATAGACCCCTATATGGAGATAGATCTTATAATATTTTTCTAAAATATTTATAGGGATTATTATTATGATAGACAGAGTGGGTGTATAAATCCATAATGTTTTTGAAGAAAAACAATCCATCATTTCAGGGTGATTCTAGGTTGGAGCAGGAAATGTTTCTCAATAAGATTAATCATATCATCATGCATTTAAAAATTTCCGAGTTCTCAAATATTGTGTTTATGAATTATTTTCTAGAGGGAATTACTAAGGAGTGTTGTTAGATGGTTAAGGAATTACGGTAGTATAAATATCTTAACCAGAAGATATTATAGATAAACTTCAATGATTTCTATTACCCAAAATAGTCGATACCTGAGAGGGATTGAGGGTTCTTGAATTTCAAGCTAGGTAACTTTTCTATTATGGAATATATATATATATATATATATATATATATATTCAATGATCTTTTTAATTATATACTAGAGTTGATATCAAAAAAAATCTAAAGGTATGGAGGTTTGATATGTGATTATGACCAATTAAATAGTTAAGAATAATTTCACTAAAACCACATACTTATGCATAGGTGTTTAGTATAATAACTTTTCAAGAGTTTAGTATAGTTGATATGAAAAAGTTATGTTATTTTCAACCATTAAATGGAATAATTCATTTAGTGGATATAAGAGGAATTAGGACTTTGAAAGTAAGTTATCTAAGGTAGCTTCATATATTTGTTGGGGAAAATTTTTCAAGGAATAATTCTATTATGGTGAAGTGGGATACCAAAATTCAAATATAATGAACCACCCATCGTGTATTCCATCCAAATGAGAAGGCATGCAATTTTAAGAGGTTTTATAAATATTTACAATGGATGAGTAATAGTCATGCATCTAAAAAACTATAGGAATCAAGGATGTCAGGAGATATAGTGGAACATGCTGAGTTAGGGACTCATATAAAAGTAGAAGTATGTCATTAGGAGAAGAGTTCAACACCTCAAAAGATTCAAGGAAAACTCTTCTTTTTAGAGAAGGCATCAAATGGGGTTGTGTATAATATGAGACCTTCTATGATTCAATTAACCATTTTGATTACTTATATGATTATTTTTACATCATTTGATACTAGATAATGGTATTCATATATATATATATATGATTGGTTTATCTATTAATTTGATTCCATATTCATTGAAAATATATACGTCACTAGGGGAAAGAACATGGTCAATATTAAATTATCCATTTTGTTCAATATTTATTGATAGTATGGAAATATCATGGAAATTATTACATCTTGAGATGTAAATATATGAATTTATCATTTGGACAAATTGAAAAATTATGATTAAATATCAAATTAAATATTTTAGTCAATAAGTATTATTTATAGTAGTAGATAGGATAATCCACACATTAAAGGATTTATGATATTTTCAAGAAATAAGGTTAAGTAAAATGGATAATGTAGTGGGATCTATATCATATCAATTGTTATTTTTGGTGAATGTATCCACGAATGGAAGGAATCTACTTTTACTTCCTAGGGTAGTGCGTCAATATCTGATTTTTTTGAAAATATTTCTCTAGCTTAAGACATAGTTGAGATGTTAAATTCCCTTTTGACTTGGTGCTTGGAATGAGTCCTCTTGAATTTTCATCTTATCATATGGAATTAGTGTAGTTATAGTAATTTAAGGTTTATTTGTATGATCTTGATCCTAAAGGGTTCATTCAATTGAGTGTTTCTCTTTCAGCAATACTAGTTTTTCTTTCCAATAATTTTTATGGTAACCTTAGGTTTTATATTGAATATCCAAAGATTAAATATGTGATAGTTAAAAAATATCATTTTCTATGAATTGATGACATATTTTTTGAACTAAAAAGAGTATATTGGTTCTCTAAGATCAACCTTCCATCTGGTTCTCTTCATATCTATATAATAGAAGAGAATATTTTAAGAACAACTTTCTAATGTTTGTATAGCCATTATGAGTTTCTATTCATGCCTTTCAAGATATATATGAACCAAAAAAATTATATAATTGAAGAAAAATATTTTCCATAGGTACTTAGATTTATTTATTTTTTAATTTTTTAGTGACATCCTCAAATTTTCAATTTTAAAGGATAATCACAGAAGGCACATAGAAATTGATTTAGTGGTTTTATATGAGTATAGGATTTGTTATAAATCCCCTAAATTACATTTCTATATTCAAGAGGTGATGTTCCGTGATTATGTGGTTTTAAACCAAGTAATTTATTTTGAACCTGAGATGGATAACACTAAGATGTATTGGGAATGAATGAAGTATGGATTTGAGATATAAGTTTTTTCTGGATTGGTTAGATATTATCATAGATCTATTATATAAATTTTGAGGATGAATTCTCTCATGTTGTTCTTGACTTAGAAGGTATAAAAGTTAGAATAAAATTTTAAATTCATGGAATCATTTTAGGATTTGAAGATAAGGGTTATAAAAACACAAGTTTTGATTATCTCGAAATAATGCGTTATGTATAAGGTATTTTGTGACTAATTAAGATTACATTTGGGAAATTTATTGATATAGGGAATTAATGTTGTGGTGTATGGGTCAAGGTATCTCAGATATCATGAGATGAATTAACCAATAAATGGATTTTAATATGCTATTATTGTTCGTCTACTGAGGAATTGGATGTATTACCTTTTCAATAGGAAATTCTTGTTGTGTATTGATTGTAAGAGTTTAAAGTATATATTCTTACAACATGATCTCAATGTGAGGAAATATCATTGGGTGTAATAACTTCAATCCTTTAATTTTGAGCTCATTTATACCTTGAATATGGGAAATGTAGTAGAATATTCCATGGTAAGGAATGTTCTGACTCAGGTTGTGAATAAAGTTGAGGAGTAGTGTCAATTAACACGTTCATTAATAGACTTTCACATGATGATAATCTAGATGATGGGTTTTATGGTTCAGTCTTACATCCATGTTGGCGGACCAGGTTTGAGAGGGGAAATTATCTAATGAGGATTTTAGGAGGATGAAAAATACTCAAAATGGTGGGGGGACCATTAAGGGAGAGTAAAATATAGTCGATTTACTCATTTATTTTAGAAAATAGATGGTGGTTCTAGTGGATGTATGGAGTGATTTTTTAAAATGTTTTCACAATTTTTATATGAGAAATGAATCATAGAGATACCATGGTATTTCATGATATCAAACACTAATTCTGGTGGTCAATAATGAATAAGTTTGTGTCTACATTTGTTTCTTATGAACTACCTTCCAATTGGTAAAGGAAGAGAATTGATAGCAGATAGGTATTTTTCATTCTTTATTAGATCCAACATGGTAATGTGAGGATATTTCTCTGCACTTTGTGACTAGGTTTTCCAAGTTACCATATAATCATGACAGTGTTTGAGTTATAGAGGATTAACTCATAAAACTAATGCATTTGATTCCTATATTAGAGGGGTTTTCAGTTGATGATATTGGTAATATATATATAAAGGAGCATGTTAGACATTACAAGGTTCCAAAAAATAATATCTTTTATAGAGAGCATTAGTTTATGTCTAGTTTTCGAAAGGGAGCCTAAAATGATATGTGGATTATATTGAAGATAAGTATTCTATATCATCCTTAGATAAATAATAATAATAAATTTGTTATTTGGGTTTTGGAATATAGCCCTTGTTCTAATGCGTTTGATTTTTTGAGGTCTTTGGAAAATCATTTTTAATTTGTGGAATTTATTTTTAATAAATGTATTCAATTTTCTTTTTTTACGAAACCATTTTATGTGTTTTTAGTCAGTTTTCTCAGTTTCCATTATGTTTAGTTGATGTAGGTGAAAGGGAACTTATATCTTCAGTTTGGTGAATGACACTATGGATCTGGTTAGATTGATTAAAAAATATATGATTTTATCTCAAAGTCTCTATAAGTATTATAATGATCATAGTCAATGACCTATGAGATTTTATGTGGTAATACTATGTTTATGAAAGTGACTCTATGATCGGGGCATATATTAAGATAACCCAAGCATTATAAACAAAAATATTACATCATTTTAGATGAATAGTCAGTACATATCATAATAATACACGCCCTAGAACTATAAAGGTTTAGTGTATTTGGAGACTAGATACATAATAAAATTATTTCATTAAATATATTAAACTTCTCCCAAAAAGTTCTCTCATAGTTATCTTCTTAGAAATACCCTACTTAAAATCGTTCTTCAAAACCCCAAGAAAATGGAGTCATATGAAAGGGTGACCTCAGATGCCCAGTAAGGGTAAACATAAAAGATGTTAGTCGATGGTCACATGCAAGCATAATATAATCATACGGGTGTTATATCATGACTGTAACATATGAAGTTCATACCCAATTAGTCATAGATTATAAATCATGAGTCATGGCATAAATATTTATCATTTCAAATGATATAAGTCATAAGAGTGAAGAATCATCCTTGACAAATCATGAGCCATGAGAGTATATCATAAGAATATGAACATGTCATCGGAATTTTATAGCATACCCATTATCATATAAAATCATTTAATTAGTCAAGTCTCACTGTAAAGACTATCATCGCATAGTATAAAAAATCACATAAAGGATTAGTTTCACTACCCAACCTATTTTCATCCATAGAATGGGTTTACTCCCAATCATCCTTCATATTATCTCATGAGATATCAATCTTTACCCAATGCATTAGAGGGTAATATGATTTTTTCCTCACCCATCAAATAATTAAAACCATACATATGAATTCCATAAGATCACAAAATATTCATAAAATCATCATTTCATAACCAATTGAAAATATATGGGTTTTATAAATATCTTATCATCACATAATCATAATCCATCTATAGAATGGAAGTAGATGGTATCTTAATAGAATTCATTATCTCATCATAGCTTAATTAACCCATGGGAAAGAAATAGGTTTCCTAAAATCATCATAGGAACCTTATCATCATAAATCATCTATAAAAGTGGATTGTATCACTAGATAATATCACCATTGAATCAAAATAATTCTTAAAGGATGCTGACATAGATGAAAAATATCTTTTATAAAATAATTTAATATATGATTTGAAAATCAAGAGAAAAAATCCCTTTTATTTTGGTAACTTTTAAAACCAAAATTATCAAAACAAATGGGAGAAGAATTTTCTTTATAAAATATTTTAAAATTTTAAAGGAAGCTTCATGAATAAGGAAATATATGACAGTGGGAAAATATGCCCATGTTATATAAGTTATAAGAAAACATTCCTTTCACACTTTTGTAAAAAATCAAAAGTGATTTGTATGTAATTGTATTGAAAAGATTACTTTTAATAATTTGTAAAGAAATTAAAATTTAGTAAAAATAAACTTTCTAAAAAAATTATGTATAGATAAAAAATTCTATAAAACATCTCTAAGAACATGAACATGGAGGAAAAATATTCCCGATCAAAAAGAAGAAATAAGATAGAATTTTCTTAAAAAATTTCTCAATCAATTTAAGTACAAAAGAGAGGAAAATGAAATCTAAAAATGAAAAAAAATAGAATAAAATAGATAGGTCTCAAAGGATAAGTATCATTTCATTTTCCTCACTGGAAGTTTGACATAGAGAATCCTAAAAAGAAATGATATTGTAACATAATCTCTAACCTCAAGCCCTATATTGCTTCATATGCATTAAAATCTCCTATATAATAAATATATATTTATTATAAATCTACAATAGAACCATATTCATATATATATATATATATATATATATCAATATATCATTCCCTTATAATTTCCAATTACCCTCTTATTAATAATTCTTTATTAAAATCATTATTCGGGTGAAAACAGGTTCGTTTTCCATACATGATTTAGTTCGATGGTTTTGGTCATTGCACCTTGGTCATGGTTAAATCATATCCAAAATTTTAATAATGATATAAAATTCATTATATAAACTTTTATAAACATCTGTAAAGGATGGTGATGAAAATGAATTACATCACTTCATGGAGATGGTAGTATGTACATACACATGAGTAATGTTTCCACTTTTAGATGGATGGAACAAAAGAAAGGTAAATAATAATTAAAATATATAAAATCATTATTATAAAATAAATACAGTATATATTCATTTAATATATCTATATTACCGGTTTTGTAAAATAGAAATGAAAAATGAATCACATCACTTCATGGAGGTGGTAGTCCACACGCATGCATGGGTGATGATAGTCTGTACGTATGTATGATCGATGTTTTTATTTTCCATTTTATATAAAGAAGATAAAAAATTGATGTACCATTAACATAAAACTATTTATTTATATTAAATATACTGATTTCATAATGTTAAAATGGTTATATAATATTTGGACGAGGTATAAGAAGAAATAAACTTAAAAATATCCAATGAAGATGATTACCTCTTCTTTGCAAAACTTCTTTTTGATCTATTCTTAAGGACCCTTGGGTTTGTCTTTTAAGAAGACCAAAAACTCTATAACATGTATAGAATATTCTTATAGTTATTTGATTAATAAATTTGTATTAATAAGTGTGAAGAATAAGGGAGAGGAGGTTCCCTTTCATATGTAAGGTGGGTGGCAATCTTATAAATATTCAAAGTTTTAAATAATTATAAATTGATTTTTATGTGCAAGTGGAGCCAAGTGGACAAAGTTTCAAATTTAAGATAGGGAAAGGTTAAAAAACCTTTAATCAATAAAATTTTGACAAGTTAAACAGTCATTTTAATCCTTAGCTTCCAATTTTTCCTACCTGTTATCCCTTTTTAACCTTTATCAAGATAACAAATTTTTACCACAGTTACTATTCATTATGAAAAAAATGAAAGTGACATCAATACTAAATTTTTACATGATAAATACAAATATGGGAATAAATTATCAACTAAAATGTCTAAAAGTGGTCAATTTTTTAAAAAAATAAGCTTGCAAAATGCAAAGAAAATAGTTTTTAGCAAAATGTATTTTGAGAATAAAACTGAATTTAATCCAATTCATTACATAGAAAGACCATTAGATGAATATTAAAATATTTTATTGAATATATTTTCTTCAAAATTCATTAAAATCACTCATCATTTGTGATTTGTTTAGTTTATTAAGATAAAAACCCATAGCGTGCATAAAATCGGGTTTTTTTCTACAAAAACATATCTTTTTACCTTCAAATGATTTTATTTTTATTTTTAACCAATTGATAACCAATAAATTAATTTTATACATGTGTAAAAATATTCTTAAAAATTTAAGACAATAAATTATTTTTTAAGATAATATAACCTTTAAATAAAACACACATGATAAAAATAATGCTTATAAACAAAATATTTCAAAATAGTTCTTTAGAATGAATAGTATTTCACAAGTGAATTAGAATCTATTTTAGATGACCATATTTCGCTTAAATACCAAATAGTGAGCTTCAATTTATAATATATAATCATTATTCACATAATTCAATGTTGCGTGTAAAGAAATCTATCTAACACTTCATATTTATCGAAGATAATTATATCATAAAATCTTAGAGTGTTATATTCTACCCTCTTATAATAATTTTACCCTCAAAATTCCATCACTTCAATACCGATAATCGAGGATACTTCCACCACATCACGCCCTCGAGTTCCCATATAAATTTCTTAAATTTAGAGTTTTCCACAAAACTTTGACCAGGTAAATGGTCTTGTTTCACATTACTTTATCTCTATGATCTTGAATCTCCACTAGTTGTTTGTAATAAGAAAGATCATGCTCCAATAATAAAAACATTGAGTTCAGTACATTTGAATGATCAAGTATGTACTTACTCAAAAGTGATACATGGAACAGAAAATGGACTCTAGAGATATTTTGTGGAAGTTCCAAGTGATAAGAAACCATCCTGATACGAACAAGAATCTTGAATGCGTTGATATATCTAGGGCTCGGGATTCCCCTTTTTCAAAATCATATAACATTATTATAAGGAGATATTCATAGGAATACCTTGTCCCCAACTTCAAACTCTAAATATCACATATAATTTTCAGAATAAACATTTTGTTAACTCTGATCTCCTCTGACGTGCTATTGAATGACTCTAGCCTTATCTTATATTTCCTCTACTAGCTCAAGCCCAAATATCTTTCTTGATCCATCTCTATTAGAACACATTGAAGTATCCATCTCTATTAGAACACATTGAAGTTTTATACTTCCTGCCATATATGTATTCATAAGGATCCATAATAATTCTAAAATGAAAGCTATTACTGTAAGAAAAATCAACTATGTGAAGGTGTTGATACCAAACACCTTTAAAATCCACAAAGAAATATCTCAGCATATCTTCTAGGGTTTGAATAGTCCTCTTAGATTGCCCATTTGTCTAAGGATGATATGTAGTGCAAATGATCAATCCAATTTTCAAAACCTACTGAATACTTCTCCAGAACTTCATGGTAAACCTCATATCTCTCTTAGAAACAAGAGAATGTTGCACTCTATGAATCCTTAATACTTACTTAATGTATATCCTGGTAACATGATCAAGAGATAAATCTTATATGATAAAAATAAAATGCGTTGATTTCCTAAGGTGATCGACTACAACCCAAATAACATTATGGAATTTATATGTATTGTAGATTTTGATGATGAAATCCATTTTTATGTTCTCTCGTTTCCATTTTAGTTTGGGTAATGATGTACCACACCCTTAGAATTTTCTTTAATAGACTTAACTTACTGACATGCCATAAGTCAAGATACATACTCTACAATATCCCTTTTCATATTATCCCACCATAAATACTCTTCTATATCTTTACACATCTTCATAATTCCATGATGAATAAAGAATGATAAACTATGATCTTCATCCAATAGATTATTTATGTCTGTTATTGATGGGACGCATACTCGGTTCCTAAACCTTATCATTCCATCACAATCATGGTTGAACCTAGGAAAATTTCTCACATTCTTCTACAGTTCCACATCCTCCTTTTATACCTCTTTAAACTACACATGGATGTAATATTGAAAATTCATCTAAGAAAAATATGATATGTACCCTTTCCTTGTGATTTCAAGATCCATCTTCTGTAAATCCAATATGTATTGGATATCTTTCAATCCTCATCATGGACAAATTTTCATGGTCCTTATGACTCAAAGCATCAACCATATTGTTCACCTTCCCAATGTGGTAGTGTATTGAGCACTCATAATCTTTAATCTACTCTAACCATCTTTTTTGGTGCATATTCAACTCTTTTTGTGTGAATATATACTTCAAGATTTTATGATCTATATATATGTCACACCTTTCTCCATTATCATAATGCCTCTACATGTTTAATGCAAAAATTACTGTCGCCAACTCCAAATCATGTGTTAGGTATTTTTGCTTTTGAATTTTCAATTAGAATGAGGCATAAACTATGACCATTCCATTCTACACGAGGAATCATCATATCCACTTCTTTGATGCATCACTATGAATCAGAAACCTTTTCCCACCATAGGGTTGTGTAAGCACATGTGCATTAACCAACCTTCTCTCTAACTCCATGAAATTTTCTTCACATTCATCTATCCAAAGGAACTTGTTTCCATTCCTTCTCAACTTGGTTATTAGGATACATATCCATGATAATTCTCTCAAAAATAATCAATAGTATCTAGAAAAACCAAGAAAACTACAAATATCACTCAACATGGTTGGTCTGGGGAATTTCTCGATAACTTTTTTCTTTGAAGGATCCACCGATATACCTCCACTTGAGATTATATGACCCAAGAGTGAAAATTTTTATATCAAAAATTCACATTTTAAAAAAAACATACAAATTCTCATTCTTTAGGCTCTTTAACACAATCTCAAAGTGATCTTTATGCTCTTCCTTGCTCTTTGAATATATATGAATATCATCTATAAAGGCTACCGCAAAATGATCAAGGTAAAC
This sequence comes from Viscum album, assembly GCA_963277665.1. Taxonomy (NCBI): domain Eukaryota; kingdom Viridiplantae; phylum Streptophyta; class Magnoliopsida; order Santalales; family Viscaceae; genus Viscum; species Viscum album. The sequence continues at coordinate 1,137,888,448 of OY728155.1, read as the reverse complement.
TCTCAAGGATCTATTCACCAGATCCATGAAGATAGTGGGGGCATGGGTAAATCCAAATGGCATCACTATAAATTCATAATGGACATATCTTATATGGAAGGATATCTTGGGTATATCCTCCTTCTTGACCCTCAATTGATGATATAAAGCTCAGTCTTTGAAAAGTATTGAGCTCTGTGCAGTTGATCAAACAAGTTGTCAATATGGGGTAAATGATACTTTTTATTGATAGTGATCTTGTTAAGTTCTCAATAATCAATGCAATGATGTGTTGACCCATTTTTATTCTTACAAAAAATAATAGGTACACCTCATGATAATGCACTTGGACAAAGGAATATGTTTTCTAGATTCTCCCAGAGTTGCATCTTCAATTACAACAAATCAATTGGGTTCATTTTATAAGAAGTCTCTGAAATAGGTGTAGCATGAGGTTTGATTTCTATTGAAACCCCAACATCACGACTCATGGGAAGACTAGGCAAGTCATTAGGAAATACATAATCATATTCTTGATAAATAGGCATATCATCAATATTGAGTTTCACCCCATCCATTTAAGATAAACATCCCTCATGAATATGTAGTAAGACCCATATAGTTGAAGTAATTTCCATTGAAAGTTCATATTCATCCTCACACTGATGGATGATCATAGGTTGATTCGAAATATAATATATAACTTCCCTTCTTTGGTAATTGATATGGGATCTATATAAACAAATCCAATCCATGCCCAAAATAACGTCAAAATCAACTAGAGGGAGAATAATAAGGTTTGTAGGAATCACATTCCCAAAATATTCTATCAGAGAGGAGTTATAAACATGAGATGCGATCATCATGACTTGAAAGTTTTTGCTGATAACTCAACATCTAATCATTGAGGTGATAATGTGATACCATTAGAAAATTATTCAAATATAAAAGACTGGGTAGTGCGAGAGAAAAAATAAGACATTTACAGTTCTAGAGTGGATGGTAAGTGTACCTTTCACCACTTTGTTCTCATAACTCACTTCAACAGTTGTGATCACATGAGATTTCCTTTTATATCTTGGTTTAGAAGGTTTCTAATGTCAATTTTATTCATTAACACTCATATTTTTGCAATGAATGACATAATGTCCATACTCCTTACAATTATATCATTGGAATGTGGGTGTCATAATCGGTTGAGCTCTCTCTCCATTCCTTTCATTAACTGGAAACTTCACATGACATCAACATTCTTTTACGCAATGGAATTCTTTTACACACTTAAAATGTTTACCAAACCTCATAATTTAGTTTCCCCCATGCTTCCTTCCATTGTTCTTGAATGATGGAAGATTAATTTTCTTTCATGCATGGGTTTTATTATTTGAATTTCTTTGAAATTCCATCATTCTATTCTTGTCCCCAAAACAATGAGAACAATGGGAGTCTCTGACCTCTATTTATAGCTTGAGAGCACATCAAAAAAATTCATTATAGTTATCAAAGTATTTTATAGCCAATTTCTTATTGATACTCTGTCTCAATCCACTAAAGAATCGACCGATTTTTCTTTTATGGTTGATGATAAAACCCGAAATAAACCTTGAAAGTCTTGTAAAAGTTTTCTCATAGGTACAAATCGATTCATCAACCTTCTTCATTTCAAGGAATTCACTCTCCATATTAGTGTAAAAATATTAGGGGAAATGCTTATTGAAAATTACCCTCTCAAACCCTTCCCATGTCATGGATTCAATTTCCCCCTCTTTACTAGTATTCTTGATTAACTTCACTTTCAAAATGATATACAACAAAAATAACCTTCTCATGGTTTACGTACTGGAGAATGGAGAATATATTTACTATGCAATTGATCTATTTCCCAAAAATAAGTGGATCGGAGGAACCACTGAAGGATCGTGGATGTTGCAGTATAAAATAATCAATGGTTGTCACATTCGTTTGGTCACCCATGAATATGATTATTGTATTGGTTGTCACATTCGTTGTTCACATGATTCCTCTTGGTTTGAGCCATTGATTAAAACCAAAAAATATGTTTCTAAGCATTAATCTACAATAACCAAGCTGAGCAATTATATAATCATGGGAAGCATTCCCGACATGTCTTAAATTATAAAACCTTCTTATCACCCTATGCAACTTTTTGGTTCACTAAAGAGTGGGGTTTTTCCTAGTCATTTTTAACCCTTTATGTTTTAAATCCTAAGTATTGCAGTACAGCAACACTCAGGGTTGTCCCCCAACGAGGTTGCATTTTAAGAGTTTCTCTGTCTTGTATTCTTTTAATGTTTTTATTGTTTTTGAGATGATTTCAGTTACTGTAAATGAAACTATTCTAATTCTCTAAACTAACAGAAATGAAAATAGAAAACCGAACATAGAAGTAGTGAGTTAGAAGTGGAAATAAAAGATCAAAAAAAGTACAGTGACCTTCCCTAGTGATTCTCCTGGTTTAACCGTTCTTCATCGCTTCAAAAGGTTTCACTCTATAGACCCATCAATGCACAATTCAAAATCTCTAGCAGTGTATTTCATTAAGTTTGAAAAGTCAAGGTCAACAGCTAAGATCTCAATTATCGACCATCTTTTGTTAAGAGTCGGTCAAAACACTCAATGATTGTCGAGCAGCAAGACACAATCGAGCTTTCGTTGTGCTCACAATTCTCGATCGAGAATTTAGAAGTTCAAACAATGAATGTAATTTCTCAAACTCCAAACTAGAATGAATTAATATACTGCACTCAATGATAAACACATGTCGATCAATAATATGTCGATCACATAATGAAAGTGAGAAGAAAAACAAAATGACAGAAGAAAACAATCATCAAACATCAATCGACTATTTAACAATAAAAAATCTCTAGAAAATTTAGAGTTGGAAAGAAGAAAATGTAAGCTTGGAAAGAAATAACTAGTCAAAACCACTAGGTACGACCACTAAAATACTTAGTCAATCATGATTGAGGGATGTGACAAGACTTCGATCTTCATCTCCATGATTGGTAGCAGATCTTCAAGCTCGCCAGAAAATCTCTTCATTCTTCACTCCATCGCTCCGCTCTAGAAATTATGTGGGTTGTTATCCCACTCTCTTTGATTCTCAATATCCTTCATATCCTGTATTGTATATCAATTTATATCTTTATTATTATATTTTTTTTGTTTTTTTTAGAAAATGTCACACCTTTTTTTACAAGTGGCATCATCAGGTTTGTTTTCATCAATTGTTTATCTAAAAAATAGGTGATTGTAACTTCCCTCTTCAAACACATTCAAATATACACATACTTTCCAATAAGAATATGGATAACCCGCTACGCCAGCGAATTACTCGTGGACCCCTCTACCCCGTGTGGAACTGGCCTGAAAGCCTGGGTGTCGTTATACCTGGGCCTGCGGCTGGGGGAGTACATAAAGGCGCTCGGTGGTGGGTGACGGTCCACCTATACCGGGTAACCCCTTGGGCCTGAAAACCCAGTGTACTTTTGCCCATGGGGCATGGGTGAGTTGGTGAGCGGCGATGGCGTTCTGACCCCGAGGTTCCGGGTTCGAGTACTCGCAAGGCAATGCACACTATATGCATTTATCACCTCTCATGGGCCCCTCTACCTCGTGTGGAACTGGCCTGAAAGCCCGGGTGCCGTTACACATGGGACTGCGACTGGGGGAGTACATAAAGGCGCTCGGTGGTGGGTGACGGCCCACCTATACCATGTAACCCCTTGGGCCTAACAACCCAGTGTACTTTTGCCACTTCGGTGGTGGTGTGGTGGTGAAGGTGAGTTGCCAAACACAATCATTCTTCGGGAGGTGCAGGGTTCAATTCCTAGGAGTTCGCTTTCAGGGTGTGAGCCTCTCCCATGGATCCATCCACCTTATCGGGTCGCCCGGATTCTTCTGGGCGGGCAAAATGAGGCGCGGCCCAACCGCTGACGGATTGCTGTGCCGATCCATCACTACCGGGCTGTTACCCTCGGGACGCTCTGTCATCTCAGCTGCCAACAGCTCCTTCTCCGACTGGGGAGTTGCCTCTGGGCGCTACCTCTTCGTGGGGTAGGGGGGTTCCTTTGTGTGGAGGGTTTGAAAAGGCCACACCGGGGAATTCCGTTTTAAAAAAAATATGGATAACTCATTGTTCATTATTCAATTAGAAAACACAATTCCCAAGAGCATGGATAAACCCACTCTGCTTTTCAACCAGGCTTGAGCTTGAGAATTAGAAAAATAATAATTATTTCAAAAAGAAACCTCAAACTTCTCCTAGGTGGTTCGATCAGCTACCTTCTTCTTCTGAGGAAAATGGATAAATGCCGTCGGTGCATTCAAAAACAGGCATTCGATTGCGGTGTTGGGAGTATCGAAGTCCCTTCATTTCATATCAATCATGCAAGCAAAAAATTACAAGCGAACGAAATAAAACTCTTCAACACCTTCAATTCAAACTCAACTTGCTTCAGAAGTCCTCAACAGTGCAGAACAATAATTGCAGCCCCGACATCATCCTCCCAGGAGATCGACATTAAAAAAAAAACTGCACCAAGCTTTGGTAACGAAGGTCGGCATGGAAAAAAATTAGTCATTACTGCATCATCTTCCTCATTTCTAATCAGACCATCTAAGATTAAAAGATCAAACATACCTATTTTTGAGCTTGTTCGGGAACCTAGACATCAGCTCAGGAAATCTCGGGAATACTCCCTTCATCTTCAACCTCGGGTCAGAGCTTCATCGCGAAGCTTCATGGCTTCGGTCGAACATTCTTCTTCATGATGATGGTATTTCAAATCAAGTAAATCTTTAACTTCAATACAAACCGACGTCGTCTCCATCCTCGGGATCGGGTGATTTTCTTCATCGGAGATCACGACTCGGATAAATCTCGGATCTGGTTTTATCTTCACTGTGAAGCTGGTCGGACTGGTAAGATTCAGGTCCTAGATTCCTCTCGCATCTTTAGTCAAAACAAATCCAGATCTATGGTTCTTTCTTCGGCATAACATCATCTCCTCAGATTTGGTTTCGTCGCCTCGAGGAATCGTCTTCGACGTTCTTCATCACCACCGCCTGCATCAGATCTGGTGGCAGCGGCGTCGAGTGTTCTTCAACATCCGACAAGCTTGGTTCGAGTCTTCATCAGAGAGGGTCTGTCGAGCTTTATTATTCCTTGCGACGGCCTCTGATGAGTGCTCGGTTGCAGAGAGAATTGGTTGCGTGGATGCCCTTTTCAAATTGGCTTGGTGGGTGCAGTTTGAAAAAGGCTAAGTGGGCGGGAATTTGGCTGTTTGGGAATTTTGGAACTTCTAGAACAAACTGTGGTGCATCCAAATACATTATAAAAACACTGAGATAATAATCCATAAAAAAGAAAATAAAATGAAATTTCAATTGATAATTAATTTTTAACAAAACCAAACATTTAAATAAAATAAAACCATTTTCGTTAATTTGTTAAAAGAACAAAATATTAAAAATGAAAATCAACAGGCTTAAAATAATTAACATATTAACTAACTAATAAAATTAAGAGATGATAAAAAATTATAAAAGAATAGAAATATAATTTAATGTTCTAACTTATTAAATTATTTGAAGAATTGAGATTAAAAGTTAAACTTCAATTAATTTATTACAATATTAATAACAAAAACTGGAAGGTGATAATTATTACCTAACACCTTGATCCATGGATTTGGAGAACCAAATCCTTGAACCACGTAAAAATTATTGCAAAAAAAAACATACAAAAGTGTAAGGAATACACGGCAGAAAACTGAAAACAAGACCAAACCAAACCAAAATAGGATACTGCCGACTGAAAAACACAAACTTACAAATCTTTCGTCTTCCTGCTAATATCCATCAACATATGCCAATTCATAAGTAAAATGCCAGACACACCTGTGGAAAAAAGCAACAGGACAACCACAATGCCTCACACTATGCATACACACTCCATTCTATAATCATGCATCGTCATCAGGAAAACATCACAACGCCCTTGGTGCCTATGCACATCATGTTTCCCATCCATAATGCATCTGTTCTGCCCCTACCCATGAGTAGCATCATTGCAACCATAATGAATCACGTTGTTCGACTCCCCATGCAAAATGCAAGAAGAAACATCTGACAAACACCACATCCTAATGTTAACACCCTTGCACATCCCATTTTCCTATAACAACAATGAAATGCCACAAGAAAATCATATAAAACCCAGGTCAGCATACAAAAATTACAAACTTCCCATCATCAAGCCATCCTCATAGCTAATAGGTTGTTCTTTTATGAATAAAACATCATCACATCACACATTTTTGTGATGCACTCCATTAGACCAGACACCTTCCTACAACAAGAGATGATTCCCATATTGGTCAAAAAGGAAAGCAGTGCAGACCTCGACTAAAGGAAAAAGGAGGTGGCTGAAGAAATCATCTAAAATCACCTCGCTAAGCAAAAAGCAGCCATCACGTCAAAAGGAATTCAAGCCCAAATGAGGGTCTTATAGTCTAAATTCAGATTGATTTTAAAGTCATTCTTGATCTTTGTGATCATCCAATTCCATGTTTCAAGATATGTATAAAAAATAATCCAACCATCCTCATATTTCTTGAGTGTTTTTTCATCTTGTTCATCATTCCATTTCTCGAAGTCTTCATTGACATTAGCCTGAAGGTGTAAGGCTCCTTTCAACTTTTCATCTTGTTATTATTTATAAATCTTTGTAAAAATCCTAGATCCTTATTTAGATGACCTTGTAACCATTTTTTTAGATTTGAATAGTCCTCACATGGTTTAGATTTCTTTTGTTCCATAGAGTAAGAACCTCCCACATACGGGATTTGATTCTTACCCTTGGTGGCACTAGAGCGGTATAATTTCTCTTCCTTCTCATTACAATCGAACTGATTCCCTTTATCTGGCTCATCATCGTTGGCATCAACATCGCTTGAGTATTTCACTTGGTTACCAAATTTTTGGTGTATGCCATTATCATTATCATAAAAAATAGTATAAAAGACCTTCCAGTTGGTCTCTTAAAACATCCCCTTTATTCAAACTGGGTATGTCCTTTTTCTCAGCTTCCAATGGAGTCCTTGAGCTTCTTGGACCAGAAACAGGGACAGGTTTCTCATTCTATACATGATGATCTGAGGGAACATTTAACTATAAAATTGAACCATTAGAGGGGCCAACATCAAGTCTCTCATCCGCCCTCTTTCCATCAAAGATCAATTGCTAGCCAGTTGAGACATCATTTTCAATCATATGTTTGTCATTCTTTCTTTGAATCTGTATTTTCATCCTACATTTGACTTCCTCATGGCCATGAAAATTGCAAAAACACACACATAAAATTTCTATTTCTTTGTCAAGAAATATTGGAATACCCAATATTTTTGCAACGACCACAAAAAGATAGAATTTTATCATACTCCACTTTTTAATTAAGGTTATCATTGACAATAGATAAAAAAACTTGATGAATCAATAGTGATGATAAATTAACTTGGATTAACATCCTAGTATAATCCCCAAATCTGGATTTTCCAGTCTCCCTATCCATTTTTATTGGAATTCTAATTGACAAAGCAACATCCCTTAGAATCACAGGATTCCAGTAAACCCACCTAAGTCCAAAAAAATTTAAGCCATACATGGGAGAGAGTTTTGAGTATCAAAGGGGTTGAAATATAGATCCCACTATTGAATGAGGAGCGTACTTGGTTTTTGAAAGATTGAGATAAAGCCCCAAGATCTCATCTTTAAATCTTCAGAAGGGAAGATGATATGGAAGAACCCACATCCTATCGAGGACATCTTTCAATTTGGGAAACCCCACACCGAAGAGATTCTCCTTGATAGCTCATCATACATCCAAGGCATTTCACCCCTCAGTATGACAACCCAAGCAATAATCGATTTCTTGAAATACTCATTTTTTTGGGAAAGAGCATCATAATTCATAACAGAATGTGTGGTATTCCCTTTTCTTGATGATCTTTTGAACAACATCTTTCATCGATGCAAAATTCCTATCATCAATAACCCTGGTGTCAAACTGAGAATGAACCTCTACTTTTTAACACACTGAGAATATTTTGTGGTGTCCAATGATCCCATTGCCTTCACATCCTATGAAATTGTGAGATTTTTTATTTTTATCACACTAGCGATCACTCTCGAGGGAAACCCCCACCATCCACCTAGAAGATTAAGTTTAGTTTTCAAGGTGATAATTATTAAATACATAGAAAAAAATAAATAATACTAAAAACTAACTGAAAAAATAAAAATTATACAATTTAACACATTTAAACAAGTTTAAATAGTTAAAAATAATAACTAAAGTAAATCATTGAATTAAAAAACATAATTTTAATGAATAAAACACAATTAAATTAACAAAAATATGTGAAAAAATATTATAATAAAAGGGCACATCATTCACCTTATATCACTTTTAGTTCATCATAGGTTTTATTAATTTATATCATTATATTCTTTAGAACCTAATCTTTAAAAATAACTAAACCCTATTTTGATACCAACTGAGGTGTCCCAAGAATTACATACATAAATATTATATCATTTTAGATGAATATTCAGTACATATAACAATAATAAATTCCCCATAACTATAGATGTTTAGTGTCTTTGAATACTATATATAAAATAAACTTATTTAATTAAATGTCTTCAACATCTCTCATAAGGTTCTTATATTATAGTACCCTTCTCAGACATACCATACTAAAAAACCTTTTTTATAACCTAGGGAAATTGGAATCTCAAGAAAGTGTGAGCATATATGATTAGTAAGGGTAAACATGGGAGATATCCATCAATGATCATATGAAATCATAAGATAAGAATAAAGGTATGATATCATGATCATAACTTATGAAGTTCATACACAACCAGTCACAAATCAAAAATCATGAGTCACGATATAAATATTTAGCATTTTATAATACATTATTTGTTAGAGTGAGGAATCACCAACAATCAATCATGATCTATGAGAGTATAGCATAAGTATAAGAAAATATCCTAGAAACTTTGTGGCACAATCATAAGTATATAAAATCATTTCATTAGTCAAGTATCACCACCAATAACATCATCACATAGTGGAAAAATTTATATTGTGGATTGGGTTCACTCCCCAACCTTTTTTCATCCCAGGAATAGGTTTAATCCCCATCCTTATTAATATTATTTCATGAGATATCAATCTTTACCCAATGCATTAAAGGGTTATATAATTCTGGTCCCACCGATCACATAATAAAAACCATACATATGTGTGCCACAAGATCATAAAAAATTTATAATATCATCATAACATTGCCTATGGAAACTAAATAGGTTACATGGACATATTATTATTATATAATTATAATCTATTTAGAGAAAGGAAGTGGATTCTATCATACAAACGCTCATTATCTCATCATAACTCAATTAACCCATTGGAAAAAACTGGTTTCATGAAATCATCCTAAGAATGTCATCATTATAAATCATCTAGAAAAGTTGATGGTATCATAATATCATATCCCCATTGATGCATAATAATACTTAAATGTTGCTGATATTGATGAAAACTCTCTTTTATAAAAGAATTTAAAATATTCTTTGAAAATTAAGAGAAAAAATCCCTTTTATTTTGATAACTTAAAAAAAACCCAAAAAAATTGGAAAAATGTTTTCTTTGGAAAAAACGTTAATCTTTTAAATGAATCCTCATGAAGTAGGAAATACATTATAGTGGGACAATCTTCCTTTTCCATATAATTTAAAAGAAAACACTCCTTTCACACTTTTGTAAAAATTCAAAAGTGAGTTGTATCTAAAACCTTTGAAAAGATTCTTTTGAATAATTTTAAAGGAATTAAAAGGTAATAAAAATAAAATTTCTCAAATATTTAATTATATATAACAAATTCCATAATTTTTTTAAGAACATGGACATGGAGGGAAAAAAATCCTATTCAAAAAGAAGAAACAATATTGGATTTTCTTAAAAACATTTCTCAATAACTTTAAGTACTGGAGAGAGGAAAATGAAAGATAATCATGAAAAACTATAAATATATATAGGATAATAAAATATATTGGGTTTAATTTATAAGGATTATATAATTTACCTTAATGTCAATTTGACATAGAAAATCCTGAAAAGAAATGAGATTCTAACCTAATCCCTTACCTCAAGTCCAGTTTTGCTTCATATGCATTCAAACCTCTAGTATAATAAATAAAGATTTATTATAAATATATAATAGAACCATATTCATATATATATATATATATTACTATATATCAATCTCTTATAATTTCTATTTCCCTTTTATCAATAATTCTTCATTAAAATCATTATTCAAGTAAAAACTAGTACATTTTCCATTCATGTTTTGATTTGATTATTTCGGTCCTTACACCTTGGTCATGGTTTAATCATATCTAGAATATTGATAATTTCATAATAATAATATTTATTCATTATATGAATTTTTATAAAAATACATAGACGCCAGTGATGAAAAATGAATCACATCACTTTATGGAGGTGATAGTCTGTACGTATGCACGAGTAATGTTTCCACTTTTCGATGTATAGAATGAAAGAAAGGTAAATAATAATTCACCTTTACATAATAATTATTATATCGTAAATTTCACATATATTAATTTAATATATCTTTATTACTAGACATATAAAATATAAATGAAAAACGAATCGCATCAGTTCATGGAGGTGGTATTCCACACGTACATATGAGCAACATTATCATTTTACAATGGATGTAAAAGTACTAATTTATTTAATATATTATATTTATTGAATCATAAATATGTCATAAAAATCATATATATCCATTAAATTCATACATATAACCATCCAAGTGATGTAGTGATGAAAAATAAAAGACATCGCTTCATGGAGACTGTAGTCCATATATAACCCTTTTTAACCTTTACAAATATAACAAATTTTTACCATAGTTACTATTCATTATGAAAAATGAAATTGGACTCATTAAAAAACCTAGATATGATGATTAGACATATGGAAACTATTTTATCAAATTAAATTTATAAAATTAGTGAAAATTAGTTTTAAAATAAGTGTTCAAAACACAATGAAAACAGTTTAAAAAAAATCAATTTTTAAGCATAAAACTAAATTCAATCCAATTACTTGCCTAGTAAAAACCATTTGATGAATGTTTAAATATTTAATTGAATATATTATGTAAAAATTTCATTAAAATCATTCATTAATAGTGATTAAATTAATTTATTAATATAAAAACACATTACATACATAAAAGTAATTTTTTTAAAAAATACATATCATTTTACCTTTAAATTATTTTATTTTCATTTATAACCAATTGATAACCAATAAATTCATGTTATAAATGTTTAAAAAAGGTTTTTTATAATTTTTATACTTGGAATTAATTTCTAAATAATATAAAACAATCTTCAAATGAAACATACATGATAAAAACAATGCTTATAAAAAATATTTCAAAATAGTTTTTCATGATCAATAGTATTTCCTATGTGAATTAGAAATTATTTTTTATAATTATATTTAATTTAAATTTCAAATAATTTTCTTAATTTTATAATGTATAAGAATTATTCACATAATTTTAGTGTTGTGTGTAAAAAAAGTTGTTGAACACTTCAAATTATTTAATGAGAAATATATCATAAAATCTCAGAGTGTTATATAAATAACTTGGAAAGTATGATTTTTTTAAGGTGTATTATTACTTTAAAAATCATTGAGAAATTTATTGAATTTTCTTATCAGTTGTAGTTTATATAGTGTTATACAGGGGTTTGTAAAGTTGTATATGTTTCTCAATTTAAGAAATATCAAAGAGTTATAACATGAATCATGAGGTGGGAGGTAGTTTATTTGGAACATGATGCATTTTATATATAGAGAACAATATGGGTTGGGGATTATGAATATAAGATTATATGGGTGAGGATTATTCCATTAATGTGGGTTATATGGTCGAGCATGATGTTCTAAGAAGAGACTTGGGGGAGAAAGGTGGATATGAGGCAGAAATGGTGTGAGTTTTTTATAGAGAGCATAACCTAATAACATTTTAGAGATGAAAATTCCTATAGTGGTATAGATTATGATATTATGGACCTAATAGAAATATATGATTTTAATTTTTTTATGTTTTCATGCTAGAAATTTGAGCTGTTAGAGAAGCAGGGATATGTGCACAACTAGACACACAGTTTTCTAGTCCATACATGCTAATCGTGTAATGAAAAAATATATCAATTAAAATTTTCATGGTTTGGTTCATATTTAGGCTAACCATGTGAGATAACTATGAAACCTTGATTTAGGGAAAAGTATTTATAACATGGTCATATGTATAGTTTTCTTGACCATGCTGATAACCATACATGTTAGGAAAATTGATGTGATTTTTTCTTTCAAAGCTGATTTATATCTTGAAACTATTATTTTATTCTTCTATAAAAATATGGATATTTTTAATGATTCTTGGGATGGAAATTGGATCTCATACATCAATTAATAATTTATTTCTTCTTTGGGATTGATTGGATTTACATCTAATTAATGCCGAGATTTTCACAATTTCTTTAATTCCAGGATCTCATCTTGACTCTCTCTTATAGTATCATGATCACTCTCAGGTTTGAACTTAGTGATGATGGATCCATGAATATTTATATTTATATTATTTCATTTTATTCAAAATTTTAATTATTTAAAGGATTAAATTCCATTAGGTTATATTCAGATAATAAAATTATGATATAAGAAAAATGGAATGCCTCAGTAGGTGATTATAATCCCTTTTTATGAGATTGGATAATTTCTTAATAATTATTAATTGGCTGTGAAGGATTATTAAATGAGATTTAATGATTTGGTTGAAATCATGTTATTGTGTAAAAATGAACTTTTGGAAAATTATACCATTCTTATAAATTAGGATTCTATGTACTTTATTGATTTGGAAATTGTCATGAACCGGGCTGGGATTCCATCCAAACTAACACCCAAACCGGTTCGAGACAAGGCCCGAAGGTCATTCCCAATCCCCACAGGCTGAAAAATAGTGCAAAAAATTAATTGCAATACGAGTGGGAACAATTTCATCCCAATAAACTAGGATAAAATAATCAAAATAAAAAAACTGAGCACACTGATAACCAACAACTGAATCTCAAATAAATAAACAAATTAATTCAGTTACAAGATACAACTAGACAACAAGAAAACTCAAAAAAGTACCAAACCGCTACTAATACGATCACCATGTGAACTTAATGTCACCACTATACACCAACCAATGCGATCCAACAATAGGCACATGAACCATAAACCTGAACCTGCAAAACAACTCGGGTCTACCGACACCGAAAGGTACAAGTAGGGTGTGATATTTATAGCTTAGTAGGCAATCACCATAGAATCCATAAATTTCTTTTCCCAAAAATAGTCCCTTAACACCAGTTTGAAAATAAATATATAAAAGTATGGTTTTCACATTTTAATAAATAATCACATTTATGCTTTAAAATATAACGCAACACCCTTTTTATTTTCAAATAAGCCATCATTTTAGATACCAAACCCTAATCCAAACACGTAATTAAAACAATATTAGGTTGTTACAAAAATAGATAAAAAGTTCAAGCTAAAAACCAAATAAAATATAAAGTAAATAAGAAAATAAACATAATAAAAATGGGAATTTTCTAAACCTTCATAGAGAAATCCCTGGACGTACTCGGTTTGGAACCCCCTGATGACGTATAGTGAAGTTCCCTAGTCTATAACCAATCAGACACCCTCAAATGACTAATCCAATGGCACAACCCACCAATCCTCTCCACAAATCCAAGGGGTACCAACCAATCTAATCAGGGATAATAAGCAATCATCACTTGATCCTCTAAAAGAAGGTAAAGAACCCATGGTAAAAGTATACTATTTAAGTAGGAGACCCTTGCACGAATGACTCATCTTACCTATCATCACAACACTTGCATACCCCAACACAAACACCACATATATGATAATCCATATTGGGAAATCCCCAATAATAGTGCCCACTAAACATCCCACTATCGAAGGTTCTAACCGATCCATCACATCATATAAACATTTAATAATTCATTTAAAAAAATGATAAATTTCCAAACAGGCCTTTGACTTTACAAATCCAAATGCACTTACCAAATTATTTTTAAATAATAAGAAATACCACATCCATGAGCACTTTCCAAATAGGTCTCTGTATTCCCAAAATCAAATCCATTTTCAACAGTATTTCAAAACCAAGGTGAAAATCCACAAAATAACCAATGATTCTAAATGGGCCTTCGTATCATTTAAAAACCAACATTCCCTTCTAAAGTACCAAAAGGGCTATGATTTACCACATAACATTTTAAACCACATGAAAGAATCACTTGAGACAAAGAGGCATTTATTGAAAGACCAAGGGTTTGAAGAAGAAATATGAGAAAAGGAGAAGTGTTTTAATGTTACATATTCATTTGAATTCACATCCATGTGTGCACCTTGTGCACCCATGGATGTGCCAAAATCCAATGACACACTACAATTTCCATGAAAATGCCCAAAATGATTTTCAAAATCACCACTTGCTTCCAAACCAAGCCCAACGATTTCATATAATCACTAAAAATTCAAATGAGCATTTATAAACTAAGATGACCTTTTTCCAAAAAATATATAAAATTCACCTCATTCCATATACAAGGATCAAGTCATAATCAAAACCATTTAATAAAACATATCCAAGAAAAAACACCATTAAAATCATGAAATCCTACATTAAAGGCAAAATTTTCATTTTATCAAACACTTTAGTGCATATCAATATAGGACTATATAGAGAATCACCTCAAAAACCATTTTTAACAAATTATGCTAATTTGAAAACACCATAATGAGCTAGCCAAGGGTATTATGGGTATGTGAATCATGTTTGAAAATTAATTAAGATCACCCAAGCATTAAAGGATTTCTTTAGAAAGGAAAATTATGGAGACACCTACCTCAATGAAGTGAAAATGCGACACAACTCTCTAAGGAGGAAGAATACACCCCAAAGATCAAACCGAACACCCTAAGAATGAAGAATATCAAGCTAAAAATTAACCCTAACATCTAGGGTTCAACCAAGAGAGGGTTTACAAAAGGAAGAGCAAGAAATAAAGAGAGGAGAGTAGGAAGAGCTGAAAAATATGCCAAAACCCTAAAAAAATACCTTAGATCGTTGAGTATGCAACCATTGAGGAGGAGGAGCCAAGAAAAGAGGGGTTTTAGGACCCCTTGGTGCACTAAATTTGACCAAGAGGGAGGGGGTGAAATGGGGTTAAGATGAAGCAAGGGTAGAATAGGGTTTTTAAGTTTTAAAAATTTCTGGGCAGCTCACATGGTTTGGCTGCACGGTTTATCAAACCATTTTCCAACCATGAAAAAACTTATTTCCAAGAAGAGATTGACTGCATGACTAATCTAAAAGGTTTGTGAAACCATGCGCAAACAGTGTGGTACCTTCTACTGAAATCCCAGACCTATCGTATGATCAGGCCGTAGGGTTTGTGTGACTGTGCCCAAACCGCGCTGTAGCTTCTGAACAAATCCCAAACCTGCCACATGGGTACCTGGGATGAACTGCATAGTTACCACTAACTGTGTGGTGCCCATGTCTAAAATCCACCCAGACTTACAAAAATAGAAAAAATTTAATCGGGTATCAACTCGAACCTCAATCAGAAAGATCCAAGACCAAGAAAAGAATTAAATAAAAAAGTATCTGAGGTCTGGGTGTGACAATTCTCCCCACTGTAGAAACTTTATGCCCCCCAAAGTAACCCAACCAATTGATAATTAAAAATTGAGTCCATTCCTGATAAAAATTGAAAGAAATCATGTGCCTCGGAGTGACCTTTCTCTCCAGAAGTCACACCCAACCAATCAAGAAGGAACCACAATATAAAAATAAGGGGAGAACATGAGGGGGTTATCCTCATCATAAGAACTCGACTAACATGGAACCTTTAAAATCCAAACATCACCACATAAACTTAAACAAGAAACCCACTATGGAGTGACCCAACAAACCGGGACCCTAAGAACTAACTCAACTTATCCACACTAACCAAATAACACCCTTACCACAACTAGGAACTAGGGAACTCCCAACACTAACACATACAAATTCCTTGCAATGAGGTAAACAACACCATTACTAGAACTAGAAACTTACCACAAAACCCGAACCCCCAACACTAGGGGAATCCCACAAAAGAAACCCAAGCCGAACAAAAAACTAAAACCATCATCCAACAATTCCACAAAACTCAAGCATCACCAAATGAGCACTGCTAAAACCAAAACCACCCCACATAAGGGATAAACACACTAAATGAAGAGAAAACAATTTTAAAGATACAATTTTAGATAAACACCACTACTCAGGTTTAGAAAGTACAAGTTTATCACATAATATAAATATTAAATTACAGCAGTAGGGAAATAAGAATAAGAAAACTTTAAATGTTTACATCCCAAAACGGGAGACAAGAATTGGGGTAAAGGTTTTACACATCCCCTGGAGACTCCTGACTATGCGTAAGCTTCACTCTGAGGACTATGGATGGAGCCCTGAGGACTGAAGAATCTCCTTACACATATCTAGGTACTATAATCCTTCGATAAAAATGTCTTCTTCAAGCGATGTTTCCTACAAAACTTCTCTAGATGACCCAAGTAGCCACAATAAGGGCAGGTCTTCAGAGAGATGTGACAAGATGGCTTCTAATTCTCAGACCGACTGCAATGATGACACATAAGAGAAGGTCCTAAAGAAATAGAGGCCAAAACCAATGAAGGAGACTCCTTAAAGGAAGGTTCCTCTATCATGAACTCCTCACCAGATGAAGAACCTTTACAAGCAATAAGAGACATTGGATTTCCAACCACCTATGCTATGGAATCCAAATCATCTAGAAGTGATTCATTCGCCAACTTCTCAAAATGAAGTTCCTTATAAGAGAGGACCCTCTCATTGATCTCTGGATGAAGACCCCAAAAGAAAAGAGAAGCCTTAATCAGATCCTAAAATTCCACCTACGGTGAAAAGGAAACTAGTTCCTTGAAACGATCAATGTAGGCCTTCATCATACACTGTCCTTGTTGAATACTTAGGATTTCTTCCATTTTTTTCATCTTCACCTCCTCAAGTATGAACTATCAAAAAAAGACAAACTTAAGAACTCCCCACATCATCCCAACTTGCATCAATGGTAGGGAAAACAATTACCATTCATCCAAAGGTGTATCTTTAAACAAACCCAAAAAAACACGAACCCTGACAGCTTCAGGAGTTCCCAACAACTTGAAGACACAATCTACTCCCTAAATACACTCTTCTTCCTCTAACGGACCTCGATCACCATGATGGATAGACAATAACTAAGAATAATTAGAAACTGGGCATGAATCATTAGAAACTTTGGGGAATTTTCTGGGTGGCATATTCTGAACAACATGAGAAACACAAATACACAACCAACATCAACCCAAAATACAATAAGAAAGAACACCTCATGCAAAAACAATAGACTCACAAACCAAACTCATATAAACACAACCAACATCCTATTTTCAAAAATCTCATTTCTATTTTAATTTTTACAAAACTGCCTTATTTCAAGGCCACTTTCCAAACACAAAATCCACTTTTCACAAAACAAATACCACATTATAAAACAAAAAACAATTTCTAGAATCATTTTCCTCTTTCAAAATCACTTTAGAAAAACAATGCCAAGACTTTGATTTGAATCACCAACCCATGTCATTCCATGAACCGTTGCACATGTGTTCATCTGTTTCTATCCATACGTGCTAACATGAACTTTCCACACACATATACTCACATGTAAAAACATTCATAAGGAATACCAAGGGTTACTCTCACCATTCCATTGCCAAAACCCAAAACTCACCAAATTTCCAATACAAAACATTTTCCTTTAATCCAAATTTTACCATTTTAAAACCATTTTGAAAGAAATCAGTTTTCTGTTTCAAAACTATTTTCATCTCAAAATCCACTCAACACAACCAAAATCAAATCAAAACATAACTCTCACCAACAAGGACCAACCATAATGGATGACTTGTATCGAACCATCAGAATGAGAAATTAGTGTCTATGCCTAACTTGGAAACATGGTAGTGGTCTATTCCCCAAGTAAGCACCAATACTAAGAGGACCTTGAACCATGTACTTGGATTCCACATGGTTCACTACTCTATGTGATATCACAACATAACACTGACTCACCTCCATTGTCACTCCTAAATCCAAAACAAACTACGTCAAGACAAGGACTTAATTCCTGAACTACCCCTAGCAACTCAGGTCCCGTCATGAGTGGTGGTGATCAGGAACCAACCCATAACCTACCTCCTCAGCCTCAACAATCCTAGTATTCAATCAACTTAACACCCCAAATAACGAGAAACTCTATTTGGTACCATTTTTTCACAAATCGGGCCGGGATGCCATCCATCCTGACATCCGAACCAGTCCGAGATAAGGCCCGAAGGGCATTCCTGATCCCCATGGGCTGGAAACTAGTGTTAGACATCAAATTCAATATGAGTGGGAATGGTTTCAGACCAATAAACTACGATTGAATAAAAAAACGAGCACACAGATAAACAATAACTAAATCTCAAATAATTAAATAAAATGATTGAGTTACAAGATACAACTGGACAAAAAGAAAACCTAAACAAAGACCACACTACTACCAACATGATCTCTATGTGACCTCAATTTCACCACCAACCACCAACCAACACGCTACAACAACAGGCACATCAACCAAGAACCTGAACCTACAAAACATCTCAGGTCTACTGACACTGAAAGGTACAAGTAGGGTGTGATCTTCACAATTCAATAGGCAATCACCACAGAATCCATACATTTCATTTCCCCAAAATATTCCCTTAAAACTAGTTTGAAAATACATATTCAAAAGTAATGTTTTCACATTTTAATAGATAATCACATTTCCCCTTTAAAATATAGCACAACACCCTTTTTTATTTTCAAAGAAGCTATAATTTTAGAGACTAAACCCTAATCCAAATGCCTAAGAAAAACAATATCAGGTTGTGATAAAAATAGATAAGTAGTGAAAGCTAAAAACCAAATGCAACAGAAAGTAAACAAGAAAATATAGATAATAACCACATGAATTTCCAAAACATCCCTAGAGAGATCCCTAGATGTACTCAGTTCAGAACCACCTATCGACATATGGTGAAGCTACTTAGTCTATAACCAATATAACCACCCTCAATTAACCAATATAGTGGCACAACCCACCTGGCCTCTCAGAAAATTCAGGGGGCATAAACCCATCTAATCATGGATGATAAGAAATCATCATTCGATCCTCTAAAAGGTGGCCAAGAATCCACGGTAAAAGTATATTGTGTACGTAGGAGGCCCTCACATGCATGAATTATCTTACCTGCTGTCACTGAACTTGCCTACCCCAAACATGGATACCACCTATACGATAACCCATATAGGGAAATCCCCAATAGGAGTGCCCACTACACGTCACACTATCGAAGGTTCCAATTGAGCCATCACATCCTATAAAATTTTAATCATTCCTTAAAAGACATGCTAAATTGATAAATGAACATTTTAATTTACACATCCAAATGAACTTACAAAAAAACATTTCCAAACAGTGAGAAATACCACATCTATGAACACTTTCCAAATAGGCCTCCACATTCACAAAATCGAATCCAATTTCAACACTATTTCAAAACCAAGGTGAAAATCCATAAAATAACCAAATATTCCAAATGGGTCTTCATACAATTTAGAAACTAACCATCCCTTATAAAGTACCAAATGGGCTATGATTTCCCACATAACATTTAAAACCATGTGAAAGAATCACTTGAAAAAAAGATGCATTTATTGAAAGAAGAGGGGTTTGAAGATAAAATATGAGAAATAGTGATGTTATTAATAGTTTCATGACTTATTATATACTCCCATTACTTATTTTATATGAAATGTGCATAATTTGTATGAAATATTAATGTTTTAATACTAAGTATAATTTTTGAGCATTTTTAGAAGTAGTCCAATTGAGTCAGTTTATTATTTTATTTATAACTCTCAAAATACTGATCCAAATTGTGTGGTTATTGTTTTTTAGGATCACTTATTCAATTTCCCACATATAATTATAAGGAATAAATGTCCCATTCTACCATTTGAATGGTCATATGGACCACACAAGAATACCCACAAAATCTGTGAAGAAATTGGCCCATCTAGGAAGATTTAATTTCTGGGCTCCATCAGGAAGTCCAAATTCCTTTATTCTCCTCCAAAATTATGGGGACAATATAAGGAGTCTTTTATAAAAATTTAAAGGCCCAAATTCAAAGAAAAGTGGGCCAAATAATTCATTTAAACTCAGCACACCATTCTGGCCAGAAAATAAAATCAGTACAGTATTCATGACATATATCATGATGTAATAATCCAATAAAGATGATATTTTCAGTGTGAAATAGATGATATAGGTAGCCTACTTTGTTGAAGAAAGTGTTCTGATTTGAAGGCATCTTCCTATTGATAAATCCATTCAGATTTCGGCCTTCTAAAAAGTATGGATTGAAATGGACAGTTTAACTTTGTTAATCAAACAACCATAACTTTGGCTGTATAGGTCCAAATGCCTCCAAATTTTTAGAGGATTCGGCCAACATTATTATCTACAAATTTGAAGAAGGATATATCTCTATATTCTTCTTTCTGGATGTCCAAATTTTTTATCCAAGTGGAGGCACAGATTGGGAATGCAAATAGTCTACTTCCTTGGGCTATAAATACATCCCCCTCCTCTCCTTCAAAGGGGTCGGCATTTCAGAGAAAAGGAGGATAGGTTGGAACGACCAAGGCTATTCAAAAGTCTTGGGAGTATCTTACATACTCATGTTTTTACTTTAGAAACCATTCCTCCTTGCTTCCTTTCATTTACTTTTGTGTTGTTCTTCAATTGTAATTTCATAAGTGTTTGTATTTGTAATTCTGTTTTAATGCAAGTTTCTTCTTAAGTATCTCTTATTCTCATCCTCCTTATATAGTTTAATATTAATGTTATTAAAATAGTTTAAATACAATTGAATCCACTTCCCTTATTTTTCATTCTCATTCAATCTAAAGTTCATTTTTAATTATCATCACCGTTTGTGTGTGTGTTCGTCGCACCAATATTTTCTTATCCCTTTATTTTTATTATATTCTTAATTTATATTCATAATAATTATAACCAGATTACTAATAATTTAAATGTATGAATAAATCTCCCATTGGGGTGAGTCATTATATAGAGATGTTAAGTGATTGAGAGATTTTTCTCGATGAGTATTCTTTAATTTAACATTTTGTATGTTGGACTTAACATGTCATGGATTAATGAATTTTTTTGTTTAACGTATAGTTTCCATGGATTATTGGAACTATACATACACTACCATCAACAATATCCAATTTAAATTAGAACCCTAAGATAAGTTAAGTCTTGGATTAAAGCCTTAACACTTAGGAATTCCAATCAACGTTAACTTGTGACATGGGTGTTAATTTAAATGCAATATAAAGCAAAGATCAAGGATATCACAAGCATAAATACCTAAAAATGAAATCACCCCAATATTTATCAAATTGTTAAATAAAACACCAATCATTAATCACTTCATTTAAGCTCTGCAAACAAACCCCCCCCCCCAATCAAAATACAATCAACTAAAAATAATCGATTATTAAAAAGTATCATCGCCGAGGATTCGACCCGAGTGCTGCTATACACATTAGCAGAGCATCGGAACTTTAACCGGTCGATAGATGACAATCGGCCACGCTTTCAAATGTATCCATTTCTAGGGATGGTGCTTTATGTAGTCATTAGTTTCTGGTTATTGTAAAAAAAACAAAAAAAAAACAAAATTTAAAAAAATTGAAAAAAAACACAAAGAAAAACCCGCCTTCTCATAAAAATCATAAACTGAAAAAAACACAAAGAAAAACACATATTCCTCTTTATTTAAACATCTCTTTGAATTCCCTGTAGCCTCCCAAACAATCCCTTAGATTTTTTTTACCCTGAAATTGAGAGAACAGTTCACCAACTTAGAAGGAACATAAGAGATAATCAACTCATTCAAGAACCTGTCCTTATCCAACCAGTTGAATTACAAATGGCCAATCCTAGGGAACAAACACTTAAAGAACTTGTTTCCCCTAATATGAATTAACAACATCTTGGTATTCAATATCCAAACATAGAGGATGACTTCAAACTCAAATCGGGTTTGATTCATCTTCTTCCTCATTTCCACGGGCTAGTCCGTGAGGATCCACATCTCCAACTTAAAGAGTTCTAAGTGGTGTGCTCTACCATGAAGCCTCAAGGGGTTTCAGAGAAACAAATAAAAATTTGAGCATTCCCTTTATCCCTAGCTGACTCTGCGAAGTCACGGCTCTACTACCTTCCTCCTAGTTCCATAACCACATGGAATGACATGAAGAAACTCTTCTTAGAGAAATTGTTTCCTTCTTCTCATACTGCTTCTATCCGAAAATAAATAAGTTGTATTTGTCAATTCGCAAGTGAATCACTCCATGAGTACTGGGAGAGGTTCAAAAAACTTGTTTCAACCTTCCCACACCACCAAATCCTTGATCAACTCTTGATACAATACTTCTATGAGGGGTTATTGGTGATGGAAAGAACTCTCATTGATGCCACAAGTGGTGATGCTCTTATTGATAAAACTCCTACACCTGCAAGAGATCTTATAAGCAACATGGCTGAAAACACACAACAATTCCAGACTCGAGCACATGATCAATTTTCTAATGACAAGCAATAGGTAGATGAGCCCGAAAGGGGCACCGTTCCACGGGGTCTCCCCCTGTCGCCGCCAGTCTTCTTCTCCTCGGGTTGGCTCGTCTTCTCCCCTCCACGCTCCTCCTTGGTGATCTGGTGGTGTGTGATTTTTGGTCCAACGGTGGTGTTGACGACCTCGTGGGATCAGCCATCTCGAAAAGTTCATCGTTTATCGGCATGTTTTCACCCTTCCTCCTTGCTGGTTAGGGTTTTATCAGGCTGTGCGGTGCAGATCCCGCAGTCGAGACCCAACCTCGGTGGTTGGAGGGTTTCTTCCTCATTTTCAGTCGGATGGGAGTGTGGGAGGTATTTTTTGGGTCTGATGGTGGTGACGGGATTTGCAGATCCGACTTACGGTGAGGTTTTCTTGGAATTTGACGGTTTCACGACACCTGGATTTGATTTTTCTGTTCATTGGTGATGAATTTTTGATCTTGCGGAAAGTGGGTTGTTGTAGCTGGATTCACGAAGGGGTTATTTTCACCTGTTTTTTGGTTTCTCATTTGTTGCTGGAGAGGCGGTTAATGACAACGGTCCTGATGCTATCCGACGTTTGTTCCGGTAACTGTGTGGAGATAGTGGTGAGAGGGGTGTTCTGGTTTGTGGCTCGAGGGTTCTCACACAGTTCAAGATGTTGTGGTTACTGAGATTATGCCATTTTGACCTGTTTAGATGTTGCATTTTGAATTTCTAATCTTCAATGGTGGTTCGCAGTCTGATGATTTTTTCTTGTGGTGGGCTCGAGGCGACTGCACGCTGGATGATCCCCTTTATTTTCACTGCTATTTTGAAATTTTATATTATCATTATAATCTGTCCTTACACTTGTTTTGGTATGTCATAATTTGATTGTGAGGTTCCCACTTCTCCATAAAGTGGTTTATTCTGAAAACGAAAAAAAAGTGATTTTGAGAGGGAGCACATGATCAAGTAAAACAAGTCCAAGACAATCAATCCATAGCTGAACAAGATGACCGAGTGGATGAGTGACCTTACAGGTCTTGTGTGACAACTAGCTATGGCATCCAAAGCCCCAACCTCATCTTCTCCACAATCTATATTTCCTGAACCTATTAAAAACTGTGGAATCTTCAACTCCCCAGCTCATCCAACTGACACATGTCCACAACTTCAAGAGGATCAATCTGATTAATCTGGACCATTGGAGCTCAATGAAGCCTATGCTCAGTAGAACACCAAACCTCAACTATTAGGTCAGTTTGTTAAAATCTTAAACCAACCTCACTCTGAGCTCTTCTCTTCTACCTATAACCAAGGCCTGAGGTATGGTAATCCTATCTCTCATCCCCCTCAATTCCCTCATCAAAAACCAAACCAGTTTCAATATGGTAAAGGTATTAGTAATTTTCAACAACCTTATCCTTTTTTTCCTCAACAACAAATGAGAAATACTCCTCCTGCTCCTCCAGGCTTCCACTATCCTAATGAGCCTTCCCAATTCCCAAACCAATACAATCAATTTCCCAAGAACCAAAATCAAGGCAATCCCAATTCAGGACATGCCTCTTCTTCCAAGCAACCATGGGAAATTGAAGTTGAAGATCTTACCTCCTTCACCCATTCCAGCCCCAAAAACATTGAAACCCAAATTGGTCAACTTGCATCCCACCTAAGCCAGTAACAACAATAAAATTCTTTCCAACTCTCAACTCAACCATTACCCAACCCCAAGGGTAATGTAATTAAAATTTCACTTAGATCGGGAAAGCAAATTTCTATGCCTCAAGATAAGTCCTCCAACCATCCTTTAAATGTTGACCTGAAAAATGAAAAGAACAAGAAACATGAAAAGGAATATGAAACCATTCCGTCACCTCCTTCCATTCAACTTAAGAACCTAATTCCTTTTCCTCAAGCAATTTCTAATCCAAATAATTCCTTTGAACCCGATGCAGAAATGCTCGACATGTTTAAACACATTGAAGTCAACATATCCCACTTAGATGCCATAAAAAAATCCCTAAGTGTTCCAAGTTTCTTAAGGAATTTTTCACCCACAATAGGTAAATTAGGATCTTTGAAAATGTTTCCACCCAACAGTCTATTCCCATAAAGTGCAAATATCTAGGGACCTTTACAGTTCCATGCAAAATTGGAAGTTCCAACTTTGATGATGAACTCATAGACCTAGGAGACTCAATTAATTTCATGCCCAAATCTATCTTCTCAAACCTTGGTCTAGGTACCTTACATCCAGTGGGTGTTTTAATTCAATTGACTAATCAAAGCACTGTTATTCCTAAGGGAATAATTGAGGATGTCCTTGTTTGTGTGAATGATCTTATCTTCCCTGCTGATTTCTATGTCCTTGACATGGAAGGTGAGATGAACTCTTCTCGATCTCCCATAATTCTAGGAAGATCATTCCTCAGGACTGATATAACTAAGATTTATGTCCATTCATGCATCTTATCCATGTAATTTTGTGACCAACTGGTCCAGTTCAACATTTTCCAAGCCATGCGATACCCATCTGAGGATCATTCTGCATTCTCAATCCATGCTTATGAGTACACTTCTAAGATTAAATTGAACCCCAATCCATCATGTTCTTCATGTTCAAATGATAAAGGATCTTGTGAAATATGCACCATAATTAACCAAGTCATAAATGGTGATGTTGGCATGGACCTCTCGTTGATAGACTCCATCAATCTAGTGGAACTTCATAACTCTCTTGAATCCCACATAAACTCTGATCTCTACTTCTCCACCTTGAACATTATTAAGGAAAATGAATATGAAGCAACTAAATTCCCTTCCTCCATTCCTAAGTTATCTAACCCATAAATGAATGATGAGACTATTCTGAAAACTCTTATTGAACACATGAAATATTCATTCCTTTTCCATGATCACTCTTATCCTGTAATTATCTCTTCTTCACTTACCAAAACTGAGGAGTCCAAACTTGTTCAAGTGTTAGAGGAAAAAAAAAAGGGCTTAGGTTGGACCCTATATGACATACCAAGAATAAAACTTGCTCTCTGCATGCATCAAATCCATCTTGAGGAATCATCCAAACAAATTAGACAACCACAAAGAAGACTCAATCCACTCATCCTTAAGGTAGTTAGGGAAGATATCACCAAGCTTCTTCAAGATGGTATTATCTACCCAATTTATGATAGTGAATGGGTTAGTCCAATTCAATTTGTTCCTAAAAAGGGTGGGATAACTATGTCACAAATGAACATGGAGAGGTAGTCACAACTCAAGTGAAGAACAAATGGCATGCATGCATCAACTATAAGAAATTGAATGTTGAAACAAGAAAATATCACTACACTATTTAATTCCTTGATCAAAGTCTAGAACGATTAGCCGGAAATTCACACTCTTTCTTTCTTGATGGATACACCGGATACTTCCAAATCCCAATCGCACCTCAGGACCAAGAAAAGACAACTTTCACATGCCCCTTTGGAACATATGCATATAGGAGAATGCCTTTTGGCCTTTAAAATGCTCCTGAAACATTCCAGAGGTGCATGATGAGTATCTTTTCTGAATTCATTGAACAATACATGGAAGTCTTCATGGATGAATTTACCATTTATGGTGGGTTATTTGAATCACGCTTGAATTCTATCTCTCTAGTCCTTCAAAAGTGTGTCAAGTGTAACCTTGTGTTAAATTTTGAAAAATGTCACTTCATGGTTGCAAATGGGATTGTTCTAGGGCACATAGTTTCAAAAGAGTTTATTGAAGTTGATCCTGCCAAAATTAAAGTGATCCAATAACTTCCTAAACCCACTTCTATTTGAGACATCCGTTCATTTCTCGGTCATACTGGTTTCTATAGGCAATTCATCCATAACTTCAATAAGATTTCCCTCCCACTCACTTAGTTTCTCCAAAATGATGTAACTTTCCATTTCGATGAGGTTTGCAAGAGAGCCTTCATTGAACTCAAAACTACTCTTACATCTTCCCCAATAATCCAACCCCCAGATTGGTCCTTACCCTTTTAGTTGATGTGTGATGCTTCTGATAGAACTGTTGGGGCTATTCTTGGTCAAAGAAGAGAAAAAATTCCTCATGTCATCTATTATGCCTAAAAAACATTGGATGAAACTCAATATCACTACACTATGACTGAAAAGGAACTTTTAGCAGTGATTTCTTCCTTAGATAAATTTCAGCCCTATCTCTTAGGTTCCAAAATCATCATCTTCACAGACCATTCTGCTATAAAGTTCTTACTCAAGAAAATTGGTTCTAAACCAAGGCTAATAAGATGGATCCTAATGCTCCACGATTTTAAACTTGAAATCAAAGATAGACCAGGAAAAGAAAACCCTGTGGCTGATCACTTGAGTAGAATTTTCAATTCTTCTCATTCTGAAATAATTGATCCAGAATTTCCAACTGAGCACCTTTCATCTCTCACTCCAAAAATACCATGGTATGACCTAATTGTAAATTACTTGGTTTCTGGTGTTTTTCCTGAAATTTTTTCAAAATAACAAAAAATTAAGTTGAAAAGTGATTCAAAATACTATTTTTTGGGAAGACAATAAACATTGAAAAACTGGGGTATACATGGTAATTAGGAGATGTGTTGATGAAAATGAACATTCTTCCATCTTAGAATTCTGTCACTCAATGCCCAGTGGTGGCAATTGTGGACCACAAAGGACCTCTTGAAAGGTATTAGACTATGGATTCTTCTGACCTTCACTCTTCAAGGACTCACATGAGTTCTTTCAATCATGTCCCACATGCCAAAAGTTTGGCATAATTTCCCAAAGAAATGAAATTCCCTAAAATCCTTTAATCTTCTGTGAGATCTTCAATGTTTGGGGCATAGATTTCATGGGACTATTCCCCCCTTCAATGGATTCTCATAAATTCTTCCTGCAGTTGATTATGTTTCTAGGTAGGTTGAGGCCAAACCCACTAGAAAGGATTATTCACATACTGTTAGTGAGTTTTTAAAGACACACATCTTCCACCGATTTGGCACACCATGTGCCTTGATAAGTGACTTAGGAACCCATTTTGGTAATAGAACCATGGAATATATTTTGAAAAAGAAGGGTGTTGTACATCAAACTTAAACTTCATATCACCCCCAAACAAATGGCATGGCCGAACTTTCTAATAGAGAAGTGAAAAGAGTGCTTGAGAGAATTGTAAAACCCACCAGAAA
Source organism: Viscum album (assembly GCA_963277665.1). Taxonomy (NCBI): domain Eukaryota; kingdom Viridiplantae; phylum Streptophyta; class Magnoliopsida; order Santalales; family Viscaceae; genus Viscum; species Viscum album. Next base: position 1,137,860,190 of record OY728155.1, on the reverse strand, counting down.
AGACTGACCTGAAAGACTTGGTGAAACACTTTGGGCTTATAGAACTACCTATAAAACACCCATTGGGATGTCTCCTTTTAGGTGAGTTTTTGGAAAATCATGTCATTTACTAGTTGAAATCCAACATAAGTCTTTTTGGGCTATAAAAACCTATAATTTTGATTGTGAAAAATATGGTGAAGAAAGATTGTTGCAATTGGCAGAACTAGAGGTGCTTCGACTTGAATCCTATGATAATTCCAATCTGTACAAAGAAAAGGCTAAGGTACTCCATGAAAAACACATCCTGAGAAAGGTATTCCATGAAGGTGAATAGGTATTTCTTTTCAACTCTCGATTTCAGCTTCACCTAGGTAAGCTTAATTCTCATTGGGAAGGTCCTTTTATTGTTTCTCATGTTTACCCATTTGGTGCAGTGTAAGTCCAAGAACCCTCTTCCAAAAGGACATTCACAGTTAATGGGCATTGATTAAAGCATCACCATGAGAGGACACACAATCCTGGAACCACATATACTTCTATCTAATCCCCAACTTCTGCAGTCGACCCACTACTGGATGGAGATGGAAACCCACCAAATCCAAACCAGGGGTACCTCTTTCCCTTTAAATCCTCTTCTCTCTCTCTCTCTCTCTCTTATTACTCCCTCATCCTCATTTTGTTTTTACCACTTCCCTCATCACATTTTTATTTACTCTTTCTCTTTTGTGTGGCTGTGTAATTTAAAATCACAAAAAAACCTAAAAATTTAAAAAAAATGAACAAACAAGAGTCATACTTCTTCACCTTCAAATTTTCAAATCCAACCATTTTTGGGAGTCAAAATACATGGTTTCATCACAAAAGTTTTGTGGTTTCTTCATAAATTTGGATAAATAATATTGTGTAAAAACCAAAAAATTTTGAATGATCACTTTTTAATTTGGAAACTGATTTTCCCCAACTTTGAGGAACAAAATTATCTGTCATGCCAAGGCTACCTGTGGCCATCTTTTCAAAATGAGTTTTTTTCACCCCCATTTGTGAATCTTGAGTTTATGGACCTTTGATCTGAATTTCTTACTTTAATGTATACTAAAATGATAGAGGCATTTTCTGAACCACATGAGAATCAAAATAGCCAAATAGCCTCCCATTTCCCTTACATTAATCCTTTTTTTGAAAGCCCCTTCAAGCCTATGAAAACCTTTTCTTTGATATCCACATTACAAGACCAATAAATTATCCCACCCATTATCAACATGGATTTTCATTGCATAATTTTTTGAAATTTACGTGTGGGGGGAATGGATTTCATTATTTGGGTGCCCTTTTATTTATTTTCGACGAGTTATCATCTGATTGAGGGTAAACATCCATTTTAGTGTGGGGGAGAGGTTGTCCTTCAGTGGGGTTTGGGTGCCCTTTTTCGTAAGTGTTTGTATTTTTAATTCTGTTTTAATGCAAGTTTCTTCTTAAGTATCTCTTCTTCTCATCCACCTTTTGAAGTTTAATATTAATGTTCTTAAAATATTTTAAATACAGTTGAATCCCCTTATCTTCTTTTTCAATCTCATTCAATCTAAAGGACATTTTTAATTATCATCATCATTTTTGTGTGTGTTCATCGCACCAATATTTTCTTATCCCTTTATTTTTATTATCTTATTAATTTATCATCATAATAATTATAACCAGATTACTAATAATTTCAATGGCTGAGTAAATCTCCTATTGGGGTGAGTCATTATTTAGAGATGTTAAGCGATTGAAAGATTTTTCTCGATGAGTATTCTTTAATTTAACATTGTGTATGTTGGACTTAACATGTCTTGGATTAATGACTTGTTTTTTTTAACATGTGGTTTCCATGGATTATTGGAACCATAAATACACTACCATCAACAAGCTCTAATTTAGATTAGAACCCTAAGATAAGTTAAGTCTGGGATTGAAGCCTTAACACCTAGGAATTCGAATCAACATTAACTTGTGACATGGGTGTTAATTTAAATGAAATATAAAGAAAATATCAAGGATATCACAAGCTTAACTCTCTAAAAATGAACTCACCCCAATTTTTATCAAATTGTTAATTCAAACACCAAACATTAATCACTTTATTTAAGCTCTGCAAACCCCCCCCCCCCCAATCAAAATACAATCAACTAAAAACAATCGACTATTAAAAAGTATCATCGACAAGGATTCAAACCGAGTGATTTTATACACATTAGCAGAGCATCAGAACTTTTACTGGTCAATAGGCGATAATTAGCCGCACTTTCAAAAAAAAAATTAATTAAAAAAATGAAAAAAAAACTCAAAAAAGGGTTGTGTCTTTGGTAGTTCAAAAATCACTATTTATCAGCCCTTGATCTTGTTATAACTATTAAAATTAGTGTCATGAGGAGATCAATCATGGGTTGGGATATGAGCATGAGATCTATTTCATGTTCAACTTTCGAAAAAAGAGAAAAAAAGAAAAAAAAGAACACTTGAATTATATTCTTATGTCATTGGGAGAAGTTTTGTGTTTTATAAATATTCCATCTTCTCATTACCTTCATATTTCCTTCTACTCTTGTGTCTTATTTCACATTTTCATTCCCTCGTAAATATGTGTTTCCATTTGCTTTCATGTCTCATTTCAAAAAAGAATGTGCATTTCTTTTTCCATGTTGGTGTTTTACCCCACTTATTCTCTCTCTTGGACATTATATTCCTACCGTCCCATAGCCAAAGAAAAACCCCTTCAAAAGACCTCTTTATTATTGTGCACTTTGGATAGGGAGTGAAAGCTTAGATCTCTTTCAAACTCTATGATTTTCACTTTTGGTTGGTGAATGAGTGAAGCTCTATAAAATAATTTTATCATCTTGATAGGAGTAAGTTTTGTGTGGCACTATTTTTCATTTCTAAATTTGAAAAAGAAAAAATGAATTGTTTTTGAAACATTGTTTTTGTAACAACTTTTTGTGTAATTCAATATGGATGAGTGATATTGTCTAAGCCTCCCTGATTGGGGAAAACAAAATTTTAATATTTGATGGTGAGTGAAAATGGTTTTGTCATGTTTTTATATTTATTGCACATGAGAACATTCACAAGACTAAGTGTGGGGGATTTGATGTTATTAATAGTTTAATTAATTATTATATACTCCCTTTACTGATTTTATATGAAATTTGCATAATTTGTGTGAAATATTAATGTTTTAATAATAAGTATAATTTTTGAGCATTTTTAGAAGTAGTCCAATTGAGTCACTTTACTATTTTATTTATAACTCTCAAAATAATGATTCAAATTCTAGGGTTATTGTTTTTTAGGATTCCCTATTCAATTTCCAACATATCATTATAAGTAACCATTGGCCCATTCTTCCATTTGAATGGTCATATGGACCACACAAGAAGAACCACAAAATTTGTGAAGAAACTGGCCCATCCATGAAGATTTAATTTTTGGGCTCCATCAGGAAGTCCAAATTCCTTAATTCTCTTCCAAAGTTTGGGGGAAAATTTAAGTAGTCTTCGATAAAAATTTCAAGGCCCAATTCCAAATACAATGGGCCCAAATGATTCATTTAAACTCTGCCCACAATTATAACCAGAAAATAGAATCAGTACAATATTCATGACATATCTCATGATGTAATCATCCAATAAAGCTGAGAGTTTTTAGTGTGAAATAGGAGATATATTAGGCCTACTTTTTTTTAAGAAAGTGTTCAGATTTGGAGGGTTCTTCCTATTGATAACCCCATTCACATTTCAGCCTTCTAAAAAGTATGGATTGAAATGGAAAGTTTAACTTTGTTTAATAAAATGGCCATAACCTTGTCTCCATAAAACCACATGCCTCCAAATTTTGGGATAAGTCATCCAAAATTATTATCTACAACTTTTAAGAAGGATATATCTCGATATTCATCTGTATGGATGTTCAAATCGTCGATCCAATTGGAGATACATATTGGGAATGCAAGCAGTCTACTTCCTTGGGCTATAAATACATCCCCCTCCTATCCTTCAAAGGGGTTAGAATTTAAGACCAAAGTCTTGGGAGGATCTTACATACTCATTTTTTTACTTGAGAAACTATTCCTCCTTGCTTCCTTTCATTTACTTTTGTGTTGTTCTTCAATTGTAATTTCGTAAGTGTTTGTATTTGTAATTCTATTTTAATGAAAGTTTCTTATTAAGTATCTCTTATTATAATCCAAATTCTGTAGTTTAATATTAATGTTCTTAAAATATTTTAAATACATTTGAATTAACTTCCCTTATTTTTCATTCTCATTCAATCTAAAGTTCATTTTTAATTATCATCACCATTTGTGTGTGTATTCATTGCACCAATATTTTCTTATCCCCTTCTTTTTCTTATCTTCTTAATTTACCATCATAATAATTATAAATAGATTACTAATAATTTCAATGGATTAGTAAATCTACCATTGGGGTGAGTCATTATTTCAAGATGTTAAGCGATTGAGAGCTTTTTCTCGATGAGTATTCTTTAATTTAACATTGTGTATATTGGTCTTAACATGTCATGGATTAACGACTTTTTTGTTTAACGTGTGGTTTCCCTAGATTGTTGGAACCATAAATACACTACCATCAATAGGATATAATTGAGATTAGAACTCTAAGATAATTTAAGTCTTGGATTAAATACTTAACACTTATGAATTCCAATCAACGTTAACTTGTGACATGGGTGTTAATTTAAATGCAATATAAAGCAAAGCTCAAGGATATCACAAGCTTAACTCCCTAAAAATGAACTCACCCCAATCTTTATGAAATTTTTAAATCAAACACCAATCATTAATCACTTAATTTAAGCTCTGAAAACAAACCCCCTAATCAAAATACAATTAACTAAAAACAATAGACCATTAAAAAGTATCATCGCTGAGGATTCGACCCGAGTGCTGCTATACACATTAACAGAGCATCGGAACTTTGATCGGTCGATAGGTGAAAATCGGCTATGCTTTCAAAGGTATAAGTGTTTTAATGTGCCATATCAATTTGAATTCACATCCATATGTGCACCTTGTGCACCCATGGATGTGACAACATCCAATGACACACTCCAATGTCTATGAAAATTCCCAAAATAATGTTTAAAATCACCAATTTCTTACAAACCAATCCCAACGATTTCACATAATCACTAGAAATAAAAATGATCATTTATAAACCAAGAGGTCCTTTTCACAAAAAAAATATAGAAGTCACCCCATCCCACAAACAAGGCTCAAGTAACAGTTTCATCCATTTAATAAAATGTATCCAAGAACAAACATCTCCGAAATCATGAAATCCTACTTTAAAGGATAAATTGGCATTTTATCAAACACCTTTAGTGCATATCAACATAGTCGTATATGGAGAATCACCTCAAAATCATTATTAACAAATTCAAATAATTTTAAAACACCATAATGAGCTAACCAAGAGTATCATGGGTATGAGAATCATGTTTAAAAATTAATTGAGATCACCCAAATGTAAAAGGATTGTTTCAAAAATGAAAAGTATGGAGACACCTACCTCAATGGAATGAGAATGTGACACAACTCTTAGAGGAGGAAGAATACACCCCGAACATCAAACTGTACCCCCTAGACATCAATAAAATCGATCTACATATTAACCCTAACATCTAGGGTTTGTCCAAGAGAGGTTTTACCAACGGAAAACCAAGAAATAGGGAGAAGAGAGTAGGAATAGAAGAAAAAGAGGCCCAAACCCTAAAAACATATATTAGATCTTTGAGGATGCAACCATGGAGGTTGAGTATCCAAGTAAAAAAGGGTTTCAGGACCCCTTGGTGTGCCAAATTAAACAAAGAGGGATGGGGCCAAAATGGGGTTAAAATGAGGTAAGGGTGGAATAGGGTTTTTATGTTTTAAAATTTCTGGGTAGCTCACACAGTTTATCAAACCATGTGCCAACCATACGGTAGCTGATGCCCAAGAAGAGAGCAAACACATGACTAATCTTCACATTTTGTGTGACTGTATACAAACCATACGTTATCTTCTGCCGAAATCCCAAACCCACCATACGACCGGGACACACGATTTTTGAGACTATGTGCAAACTGTGTGGTAGCTTTTAACCAAATCTAGAACCTATCACATAGGTACTTAGGCTGAACCACATGGTTTTCACTAACCGTGCGGTGCCTGTGCATATGTTGAAATCCACCCAAACTTCCAAAAACTCTAAATTTTTAACCAGGTCTCAACCCGAACCTCAACTGGAAGATCCAAGACCATGAAAAGAATAAAATAAAGGAGTATCTGAGGTCAGAGTGTGACAGACATAAATTAGAAATTAGAAATTATGTTTTTTAATATCTTAGACTTGGTTTATTTAATTGTGAATATATAAAATTGTTCTATTGAATATGAATTTTATATATTTTTTATTTCTTTAATATAATTAATTGTGTATATATGTGTGCATGTGTAAAATGGATTTTTTTAGGCCTTGTTTTTTAATCCTCTAAACTTTAACCACATAAAAATAGTGTCTCAGAGAGCATGAGTTATGTTGAGAAATTATAAGGATAACTAGGTAAGAATGTCAATACTCATAGTGCTATGAGTTTTGGATATATGAATGGGTATTTATACCTCAATAAATCTAGATAGTGATATAATTTTTTATTATGCTTGAGGATTCCTCAACATAGTAGAAATTTTAGAAATTTTTTATTTTCTTGTTAGATTATAAAAAATATGGATTTCCATGGGATTTTAAAAAATTAGGATTTTTAATTGAATGTTTGGGAAAATAAAATTTTCATTTATATTTATTAAAAGGTTTTTTCCATTAGGTTTTTAAATAAGGTGTTTTCATAACATTTAGAAAATATATATGTTTTTTAGAAATAAATTTTTCTAAAATAATATATGTTCTTTGGTTTCTTTAAAATCATAGGTTTTGATTTAATGTTTTCTTAAAGATTGTGAATTGTTAATTAAAATTCCATTCTTGGTTTTTAAAAAGATTGGATAAATAAAATACTTTCACTTTGAACTATTTTTGATTTAGTATGGGTAGTTCTTATTACACATTAAAATCTATAATTCATAGAAAATTACTGAGGTCATTGGGTGAATCCTTTTGAGTTTATACTCACTTTATACATGTACACTTTTGTGGACATGTAAAAATGATTTTTCATTATTCAGGTAAAGGCTAGGAAATATATTTTTTTCAATGGAGAAAAATATATCCATGATGGAGCTATGGTTGAGTAGTTTATAAAACATGGTTTGAGAACTTGGTTTTATTTTGGAATAGGTATCATTGGTTTTCATTAAATGTCATATTTTTTTAAATTTAGTTAATTTATATTGTATATTAGTTTTTAAATGGTTAATTTTAAAGAAAATTACACATTCAAATGCATTTTACCAGTTTATATACTAAGGAAAATTCATTCACCAATGGTTTAATTTATCCCTTATTGCTCATCAACAACCAATAGTAACTTGTGGATGGAATTAAGGCCATGTATAATGTTGAATTAGGTCTCAATATTCACCTATATCAAGGTGCTGTAAATATATTGTTATTTGGTTCATTTTTAAGTGTAATGTATGCATAAAGATATATTTTTATATGATCAGTGGGATTAGAATTATAGAATACTACAATTTATTGGGTAAGGATTTACATCCCATGATATGAAAATATTTATAGGACATGGGGATTAAACCCAATCCATAATGTTTATGGGATGTGGGTAGTGAAACCAATCCATTATATAGTGAATGTCATGGTATAAGTACATGATATATATATATATATATATATATATATATATATTATTTTCTATGTTTATGTGTGTGTCACATTCCTACTTTATGTTACTATGCTTCATGATTATTAATTCAACATCCTTATGCCATGGTATATGTTATGATTTCCTGATTATCCTTTTTATGAGTATATCGTTTTATTCCATGGCCCATTATGCTAAATCCCTAATCACTCCCTTATGATTTCATAATCTTATTACATTAATCATTCCAAAAATCTCATGTTAATGTCCCTCACATGCTTATCATGTAATTAAAAATCCTTTATGGCTCATTGATAATGATTTACCCCTTAATGAGCATTTGAGATCACCCTTTTATTACCTTTTCCAATCCTTTTTTTTATTTTTATAAAAATAATATTTTAAGGGGAAATGTAGGAAACCACATACACTGACCTGGATGAAAAGTAAACACCATTTTAAAAAAATACATCAAGTAAGTAAAATCAAACCCATGGATCCACTATCGGATACAAACCCAAAAACCAAGGAAATATGTCTATGTGATATGTTTACCTCAAAGACAAAACCTGACTACCATGTATCAATTAATCTCCATGCACTTTGAACCCAGGAATCCCCAATACCTCATACATAATAGTTGATTTTGGTATACCCGATGTTGACCACCAGTAGTGGAACAACTTTGACCGAACCTCATATTTATGTTATGTTTACCATTTCCCCTCGTAATGAAAAATATTTTCATGAATGATATGTCTATAGGGGATTTAAGTGTGTGAATGTAATGACCCATACTTTTTGAATGTTTTTTATTTCCTAAAAATGTGTGTTATATTATATTATTCACAATAAGACCATGTCTTTTTTTAATGAATTGAATATAAAGGGAAATGTGACCGTCTGGATTCAACCTTTATATGACCATTGGTCAATTATAACCATTGTTCAATATGACCATCATAAACTATACTCTTTATAATAATTTTAAAATTATCATTAGAGGTTATAAGTAAAATTTTGACAATGGAAAATTGATATATAAAGAAGAGTCGATGACCTCAACCAGTAGAGTAGTTCTATTTGAAGCCCATCTGTCAGAACTTGGGATGGAGGTATCATCACTGGGGTTCACCCTTGGTCAATCCCAAGATGATATTCAATAAGTTAAGCTTTAACTAAATTTACTACTATAGAAGTTCAAGTTAGTAGAGATTACCACTTGGTCAATCTTAGCTGAGACTCCCATGAAACCACCACCATTACACACCTTACTCTTTGGGTGTATACAGGTGTAATAAGGGGTTATGTGTCTAGGTAATAAGTAATTAAAGTGTAATTCCATTGTATTTTTTTTTTCATTCCACCATTTTCATTTTATGAATTTTTTTTCTTAATAAAATTGAGATGAAATTTGATAAATTGATTTTTTGGATCGAGATTATACTTTCCAAAAAAGAAATAATTATTATAATAAATTAAGGTATTATGAATAATTTTTATTTTAATGAAAAAGTATGATTAAAACACTCTTATTTAAAAATAAATTATAAAATAATTTTATATTTTTCAACTGTCAGAAATTTTACTAAGCATTTTCAATCTGCTATTATTTTTAATAAATAAGGATTTTTATATTCAAAAAGTTAAAATTCTCATATTTAGAGAATTATTATGATAAAATAAATATATTTTGTGAAATTCACACATCAAATTAGGTTATGGTGAATATATTAGAATTTTATAAAATACTTTATTTTTTCCTGAATAGTAAAAATATATTTTGAGTTTCTCGGTATGTTAATGACATCATAATTATGTCATAATGATATAATATCTAATAAAACACAATAAAAGACTTAAAATATATTATTTTATTAATATAAAGTATTTTAATATATTTTAATTAATTTAAAAATATATAATTTACTTTCAAAATTCTAAAATGGAATCTTTAACTTTAAAAATGTTATTTTGTGAAAAAATTAATTTTCATTGACAAAATAAGAAATATAAAATTTTTATTGACTCTCATGGATTAAAATAACATAAAATGTGTTCAAAGTGTTGATTACTATGGGGAAATACCATGTGAAAGCCCATGATTTTTCATTTACCACTAGATAGGTTTCTAAGGCCTATATTTGGAAATTAATTAACAAATACTCCACTTTTTCTATAAATACCCACCAATTTATCCATTTACATTCACTCAAAATTAACCCTCCATGAATATATGATAGTTTTACCTCCAAATTATTCCTCCCAAGGGTTAATCAATCCCAAGGTCCTAATCCTCATGTTTTAGGAGTTACTCTTCAAGGTAAGAGAAATATCCTTCTTTTCTCTTCGTTCCAAGAACCTCTTTTTGTTTTTGTCTTCTAAATGTTTTGGTAACTATATTTTATTTACTTTTTATTCATTAAATTACTACCAATTTATGTTTTATCAATGGGATAACTTGGTTACCTATCTTTTTACCCTTTTTAGACCATGTTTTATTCTCGTTATGTTTCCAATTTTACTTCTCAAAATTTATCTCTTCTCCTCAAGAAATTCCCTTTTATTTTTTTTTGAATAACCAAACCTATTTATTTTCAATGGGTATTCACAAAGATATAAAATTGATATATTTTATTCTAGTATTTACATACATAAAACCCGCATTCCCTTTCTGTGGGTAAACAATGACATAATGATCATGTTTTTAAAGCAATTTTGAAACGCCATGATTCTGATATAAAACACATTTTCTTTTATTTTCCATGGGATTTTTATGAAATGATTTATTTTGATCTATGAGGCTCACATTAAAATTAATACATATGAAGTTTTTGCCCTAATATCACTCTAATACATTGGGTAAAGAATTTAATCTATAGAGATGACATATTTTACAATACCTTGGTGAACAACCTTGGTAATTTTTATGAAACCTCTATGAAAAACCTTTGTGATATGCTTATGAATATCTCATTTAAATGTTTTAGACACATTTAAAATTTATTATTTATGTTATTTTTATTATTATATAACTCAATCCGTAATGATATTCCTCATGTTCTTATTTTATATTCTTCAAGATCACTTGTAAACTTTTTCCCTTACTTATTCCATTACTGGGCCTTATGACCACCCTTTCCTTTGATGTATGTCCCCAGGATATGATATTCAGTAAAATTACTTAGGATAAACCAATTAATAATCCTTTCAAGTTATTTAGAATAATGTTTTAAGTTTTCATGTATTATGTACCCTATTTCTAAGAAACTAAACATTATAAGATCCTATATTTTGTATAATGTAATGTAATGTTTGTGTAATAAAAAGGATGGATGACATACTTTTTATCAATGTACGATTTAGATATTTATGGAAAATTGGATTTGAAATCTTTAGGAATAACCATAGGGAAAAGTTAAAATATAGTAAAACATCCTGGTATTTGGGTTAAGTGTTGTGTAAGTAGCTTTTATGAAAAGAAATCCCTATCTGGATACAAACAAGTTGATGTGGATCTGGAATAGATGTATCTATGGGTAAAACCCGAAAAAACACTTTGAGATAGACTCTATGGGAACTAGTGCACGAAATGGGCCTTGCTTCACTCCTAGTTTGACACTCCCTAGGGATATTTTTGGTTAATTACAAGATTTTATGAACCATTATGAATGATTGATAGGAAATGTAATTGTTATTAAAGAATAACATATTTAAGCATGATGTTTTAAGATATAAAATTCCTCTAGAATTATAATATTCTTAAAAGAAACAAGTTTCTCACTAAGTTTTATACTTTTAAAAAATGGTAGGAAATGAGATGAACTATGTAAATGGTGAGCACAGTGGACCATGCAACAATGGACCTCCAATGGAAGTTGAAATGGAAGACTTTATGAGAATGATGAATCAAATAACTCAAGTTATGAGAAATATCTTGAATCTAGCTGAGAGATCGGATTCACCTCAAAGGGAACAACTTTCCATTGAGTCCTTTATGTTTTAACAAACACCTTATTTTAGAGGATATACTAACCCATTGATTACTAACCAATGGATATGCTCTATAAAAATGATATTTTTTGTGATATTCTATTCAAAACAAGAGAAAGTCACCCTAGTTGTGTAACACTTAGAGGGAGAATATAATCAATGGTGGAAACTAATTAAAAGCACAAATCCGAGAACTATTATTGGTTCTAGGGAGTGGTAAGAGTTTGGGGGGTCCTTTTTTAATAAATATTTTCCCCGTTCGATAAGAATGAAAATGGAGAAGGAATTACTAGAGCTAAAGAAGAAGAAAAATGAATCCTTGAAAAGCTATAAAATGAACTTTACAAGGATTTATATCTATACCTATATATTTTTCATGGATACTAATGGAAATTTTGATAGATTATTTGGTGGACTAATGCCCCATATATGAAAGAATCTATCCAATCGAGACTATGAAAACTACGAGGAGATAGTGTGAAGTGCTATAAAGGCTAAACTAGAGTTTGAAGAGATGTAGTGGTCCCATAGATCGAATGAAAATAAGAGATAAATGGAGCTAAGCATGAGAAGTAAATTTGATCATAGAAGAGTAGGAAAACTGTTGGAACCATGCCTGTTCTATGCAGATATTGGAGTTTGGTTTGTGTTTGTTGTCAATCCTCAGTAGAAGTTCTGAATGTGTGCCAGCAAAGTGATCATACAGTTCAAGCAGACAACAGTATTGAAGGTGGCGCTATTTCCCAGTGTTTGCCAATTTTTTAAGCCTCAAAATCGGAAAATGAAGACATGGATGGTCTACAAAAGGAGGTGCGCGCTAAGTGGAAGGCTTGCGCGAAAAATAAGAGGCTTGCGCGAAATACTTAAGTTGGGCGTGGAAAACAGCGGGATGCACGAAATAGTTTTCGCGCAAACAGTGTTTCGAAATCAGAGAGGTGAAAAATGGCAAAGGCATGGGCTGCGCGGAAAATCAGGGATGTGCGCGAAATACATGAGTTGGGCGTGAAAACAGCGCGGTGCGTGAAATAGCGGAACAAACTTTTTCGCGCAAATAGTGTTTCGAATTCACACCATCGAAAAATGGTAAAGGCATGAGCTGCGCGAAATATCTGGAGACGTGCGCGGAAAATGATACCTGCACAAAATATTACGTGCCGGATGAGAGGTTTTCCGTGCCGAAGGGGATTTTGCGCGCGGGGGTATCAGATGCCTATAAATATGAGGTGACCCTATTCTTCTGAGAAACTGAAGACTTAGAGAGAATTTGTGGTCTGGTGCGCAAAAAGGATCGCGTAAAGGAGCTTGCGCGAAATATTTGGAGTTGCGCGAAAAAGGGGATTTTTGCGCGAAATATTTTTCCGCGCCAAAATAGAATGTTGCGCGCAATAGGATGATTTTGCGCGCAAATGGTTGGTGTTTCACATATTTTTCAGTAAGGTTTGTCTACACGTTTTGGTTATCCAGTTCAGTGGTTCTGTGCGTTCTAGTGCATCTCTTCCGGACTTCGATGCAAGCAGAGTCTCGTGCTGAGCAGAGGCAAAGACTTTAATGCAAATTTATTGAAGGGACCTTCACGTCTATAAACTGAGTGAGACTTCACCAACGACAGTGAGCCAGGGGGAGTCAATGGGAGTGACCCGAGGGAAGCAGTGAGCTATCCCTAAACCTTATGTAAAGGCAGTGAGCCTGGGACAGAGTGTCTGTACCCGAACTTTTGTATCCGTAGCTAGTGAAGCATAGTGGATTTAGGTACGACCGACAACCTGTCGGCGTATGCTCCTTGGACGTAGCCCTTAGTGGTGAACCAAGTAAAAATTGTTGTGTCATCTCTCTGCATGTGAATGTTTAATTGCTGATCATATCCATTATACAGGTTTAAGTAGTTCCTGCCAACGTGGGAACAAGATCCACAACTTTAAGAAGAAAAAGTTGCCACCCTGATTCACCCCTCCCCTCTCAGGGTGTCCCGGGGTCCTTCAAGTGGTATCAGAGGGAGGTTACTGGTCTTGAATCTGTCCTTTGTCGCCATGGAGAATGCAGCCAATGTGAGGGGAGTCCCTCTCTTTGATGGAAATAATTTTCAGATCTGGAAGAATAGGATGCGATCTCATCTAAGATCTCTTGGAATGGAAGTTTTGTTTTCTATTGTGCAAGGAATACAAGTCACTGATCAAACAGGACTGGCTATGACTGACACAGACAGGAAAATTCTTGATGCAGATGCTAAAGCTCAAAATGCACTCACTGCAGCTCTTTCTGATCAGATATATCTAAAGGTGATGAGTTGCACTTCAACAAAGTCTATGTGGGATAAACTTGAAAACATTTATGAAGGAGATAGCAAGGTAAAGGAGGCAAAACTTCAGGTTTTACATAACAGGTTTGACGACCTAAAGATGCATCCCAATGAAAATGCAGATTCATTTTTTAATCGAATTACTGAAGTAGTGGGAGCAATTCGAGGTCTTGGAGAAGAAATCAAAGACATTGATATCGTTAAGAAAATCTTGAGAAGACTTCCTCCCATGTACAATGCAAAGGTGTCAGCCCTCGAAGAAAGAGATCTATCCAAACTTTCTCTGGATGATTTGTTAAGTAGTTTAGTGGCATATGAGATGAGAGTCAAACCTGAAGATGCCACAACTCGCGTGAGCAAAGAAATGGAATTCAAAGCCATGGACAAACTGAAAATTTCAGAAGATAGTAGTGGTGATGATGACGAAGAAAAAGAAATTCTTTCCCTCATCGCGAAGAAGATGAAAAAGGGAAAAGGTAAATTTAGGGGTAAGTTACCTCTTGCATGTTTCCGTTGTGGAAGAGTTGGGCACATTGCCTCTCAGTGCCAAAGAAAGTTGGATAATGATGAGAGCGAAGCTGAAGACATTGAAAAGCCTCGGAAAAGGTTTTTCAAAAAGGGTGATTTCAAATCTGGAAAGAAAATGCAGAGGAAGAGCTTTGTCTGTGAGGAAGAAGATGATGATATTGAATTCTGTGAGGAAGAGGAACCAGAATTTAAAACTGAAAAACATGCTTCCATGATGGCTACCACTGAAATATCAGATTCTTCAATCAATAAAGGCATAGATAATCAGACTACTGCTCTTGATAATCCAAAGGTTCAAATTAAGGATGCTTTCTCCAAACTTGAGAGTAAATGTAAGAAATGTAATAAGTGGAAGGAAATGGTCAAAGAGTCATCAGAATATGTTGATGAACTTGAAGCTGAAATTGAACGTCTGGAAGAGTTTGTGAAAGTTCAGTCTAAAATCATTGAAAGCAATGATGATGTATTGGATCTTAAGCTAAGAATTGAAGAGCAGGGAAAGGTCATCAATGACCTCACCTCAAGACTGGAAGAAAAGTCCAAGACTACTGAGGGTCTTGAGGAGGAAATTGTTACTCTTAGGAGTAAACTTGAGACCGAATCTTTTTCAAAAGAATCAAGGAAGAAAATACAACCTAGAAGATTCTCAGATGCTGAATTATTGGCAAGAGCCAAATGTGGTTCTGATGGAGTTGAAAAAATCTTGAGCGTTCAAAGACCCGCCTGTATGGGAAAGCGTGGAATTGGATGTGAAGCTGAGACATCAACTTCTGGAAATAAAGAAATCCAAAAGAAAGACAAAACAAAGGTTGAACATGTTGAAACATTATCTGAAGTGCTGAAAAAGGAACCCTCAATCCAAACTAGAAGGATAACTGACAATTACCATCAAACATTTAGAAATGATAGGCAGTTCAACTACTCTCACAAGGATGAAGGTATGAGGAGAAATTCAGGTGTGAAGACATTCCCTCACATGAAGTGTCAGTTCTGTGGCTATCTGGGCCATACTATGTCATATTGCGAAGAGGCAAGGAGTTACTTTAATGGAGAAGATCTGGGAAATCAACAAAGGAGACCGATTTCATATCCTCCATCTTATAGAAGAAATATATTCTATGGTTACTATTTTAATTGTTCTAACTTTGGCCATAAAGCTATGTTTTGCAGGCAGTGGTATGACAAGAGAAATTCATACAACACCCAAAGACGAGACAGGGTTCATCCTCCTGATGATTTTGTTCTCACAAATAGTTTTTCTCTTCTGGAAGAAGATTATGGGTATGAAGACTCAGATTATGTGGAAGAAAGTTTTAAAAGGCCATCAGTGTCTTATGCTCAATCCAATATCTCATGGAAAGAAAAGAAGAAAATCGAGAAATCCAATCTTGCGGAAGTAGCCCTCAAAGCTACAAAGAGTAGCAGCACCTGGATTCTTGATAGTGGATGTTCTTCCCATATGATAGGAAATGCTGACCTTCTGAAGAACATTGAAAAGAAGGTTGATGGAACAGTACGGTTTGGTAACGATGGCGCTTTGAAGATTAAAGGCAGTGGGAATACTGCTCTCGCCAACGGAGAGCTGAAAAAGACTGAAGTTCTTTATGTGGACGGTCTACGCCATAATCTCCTCAGTGTAAGTCAACTCTGTGACTCAGGGCTCATAGTAACCTTCAATCAAAAAGGCTGTACTATAAAAGGAAAAATAGGGAATTCTCTTATGAAAGGTTGTAGAACAGATGGAAACTTATATCAGGTTGACAGCAAAGTGAACTCTTGTTACTTGTCTGTTGACGAAGAAAACAATTTATGGCATCGAAGGCTGGGGCACATTAACCAACAAGACATGGAAAAGATATCTAGGCTGAAGATAGTCATGGATATTCCCATTCTAAAATGCGAACGGGAAAAATCTTGTGATGCCTGTATTCGTGGGAAGCTGGTCTGTAATTCGTATCGTCCAAAGAAGAAAAGGGCATCACATCTTCTTGATCTCATTCACACTAATGTATGTGGCCCAATAAATGTTGCTGGAACCTATGGAGATAGGTACTTCGTCCTTTTCATTGATGATTATAGTAGAATGGCTTGTGTAATGGTGATTCACAGGAAGCGACAAGTACTTGATTGCATGAAAACTTATCGCCGAATTGCCGAGAATGATACTGGACGGTCAATAAAAGTCCTACGATCAGACAATGGAGGGGAATACACATCCATTGAGTTTGAAAATTACCTAGAGAAACATGGAATACAGCATGAGGTAGCTGCTGTGAGAACTCCACAACAAAATGGAGTTGTTGAGCGTCGAAATCGACAGGTCAACAATATGGCCAGGACTATGTTGATTGAGAGTGGTATCTCTCGCCATTACTAGAAGGAGGTTGTTGAAGCTGCAGTTCACATTCAGAATCGAACAGGGCTCTACATGGGAGAAACGAAGACACCGTACGAATTATGGCATGGAAGGAAGCCTTCTTTGAAATACTTTCGGGTTTTTGGAAGCAAATGTTTCATCCGGAATAAAGAAGGAAACCAAGGAAATTATGGTGACAATGCTGATGAAGAGATTTTTCTTGGGTATCCAATGAACAGTAAAGCTTACAAGTGTTTCAATAAACGCTTGGGGAAGATTGTGGTAAGCAGTGATGTTAAGATAATTGAAGAGAAAACCACAAATGCTTCAAGGACGCCATATGCGGATGTGATAGACAATCAGGAAGAAAGTAAACGTGAAGAAAACACAAATGCAGAGACAGAGGAAGTTGTTCAAAACTCTCAGCAGTCACATCATGATGTTGACTCGGAAGAAGAATCAGAAGAAGAAACTATAGCTGAAAAGAATGCTACTGAACCTCTCAGGAGAAACCGAAGAGCTGAGATTGATCCATCCAACATAATTGGGGACATGAATGCACCCACTCAAACAAGGAGGATGAGAAATAACACAACTTCTACATTTCTATCAGTTGTAGAGCCAACCTCATTTGAAGAAGCTGCAATGGATGAATCCTGGGTGAAAGCCATGAATGAAGAGTTAGATCAGATTGACAAAAATCAGACGTGGGATTTGGTCCAGAGACCCAAAGGTCACAATGTGATTAGCACCAAATGGATTTTCAAGAACAAGTTTGATGAGCATGGCAATGTTATCAGAAACAAGGCTCGACTGGTATGTAAAGGGTATTCTCAGATTGAAGGTGTTGATGTTGAAGAAACCTTTGCTCCAGTGGCTAGATTGGAGTCAATCAGGCTATTCCTTTCCATGGATCTCCAAAGAGGATATAAAGTATATCAAATGGATGTCAAGACAGCATTCTTAAATGGTGTACTCGAAGAAGAAGTCTACATTGAACAACCAGTGGGTTTTCTTCTTGGTGCTGATGAATCAAAGGTCTGCAAGCTAAATAAAGCACTTTATGGATTAAAACAGGCACCAAGGGCATGATATTCCAGACTAGATTCGTATCTCAGAAAGCTGGAATTCAAAAGAGGAGGAGTTGATCACAATCTCTATGTGAAGAATTCTCCAAAAGATCAGTTCATGGTTCTTGTTTATGTCGATGACATTATATTTGGTGGCAGCAAACAGAAATCAGTGGATGAATTTTCCAATCATATGAAATCAGAATTTGAAATGTCAATGATTGGGGAGCTCACATATTTCTTGGGCCTGCAAGTGACTCAGAGGAAAGACTACACTTTTATCTCTCAGGAAAAGTATGCAAGAGAGCTGCTGAAGAAGTTTAACATGCAAGACTCCAAACCAATGTCAACTCCGATTGCAGTTGGAACCAAACTTGGGAAGCATGAGGATGGGAAATCTGTAGATCCCACCATGTACAGGAGAATTATTGGGAGCCTATTGTACCTGACAGCGACACGGCCAGATATTGTCTTTGCCACATGTCTTTCTGCCCGCTTTCATAGTAATCCAAAAGAGGAACACATGACAGCAGTGAAAAGAATCATGAGGTATATTCAAGGTACTTACAAGTATGGATTATACTTTGCTGTAGGAAGGGATAGTGAATTATCCGCATTTTCTGATGCTGACTGGGCTGGCGATGTTGTGGACAGAAATTCCACCAGTGGTGGAGCATTCTTTATCGGAAATAATTGTGTTGGCTGGTTGAGCAAGAAACAAGAAAGTACTTCTCTTAGTACTACTGAAGCTGAGTATATATCTTCCACAAAGTCATGCACTCAACTGCTATGGATGAAGCAACAATTAACAGATATTGGTGATGAGGTAAAGCAGCCAATGGTGATCTACTGTGATAACAAAAGCGCAATTGATCTTACGAAAAATCCGGTTCAGCATTCTCGTACAAAACATATTGAAATACGGTATCATTTCATCAAAGAAAAGGTTGAACAAGGGGTGATTAGACTGGACCATGTGGGAACTGATAAACAGGTAGCTGATATCCTGACAAAGCCACTGTCAGCAGCTGTGTTTGAAAAGCATCGGTTGAACCTCGGTGTTCAACCACCTCCTGCTGCATAAGGAGGTTTCGAAACTCCCCTCTCCCTGATTATGGTAATTCTTTCAATCTGTTTTTGGATGTGATGCAGGTTTATGGGGGAGATACTATCCAGGGGGAGAATGGTTTGAGCTGATATTTGTATCCTTTACCGGCCTTTGGGTTTATTGTCAAAGGGGGAGATTTAACACAATTTCTTGCATCTTTGAACAATTTCTTGCGTCTTTGAGCATCTCACAGCATGGGAACCCAATTCAATCTTCATCTCTTGCTTTTTTGGTGTGCATATGGATGGTGATATATTGAATTTATTTGGTGATTGCCAACAAACCCAAAGGGGGAGATTGTTGGAACCATGCCTGTTCTATGCAGATATTGGAGTTTGGTTTGTGTTTGTTGTCAATCCTCAGTAGAAGTTCTGAATGTGTGCCAGCAAAGTGATCATACAGTTCAAGCAGACAACAATATTGAAGGTGGCACTGTTTCCCAGTGTTTGCCAATTTTTTAGGCCTCAAAATCGGAAAATGAAGACATGGATGGTCTACAAAAGGAGGTGCGCGCTAAGAGGAAGGCTTGCGTGAAAAATAAGAGGCTTGCGCGAAATACTTAAGTTGGGCACGGAAAACAGCGGGATGCGCGAAATAGTTTTCGCGCAAACAGTGTTTCGAAATCAGAGAGGTGAAAAATGGCAAAGGCATGGGCTGCGCGGAAAATCAGGGATGTGCGCGAAATACATGAGTTGGGCGTGAAAACAGCGCGGTACGTGAAATAGCGGAACAAACTTTTTCGCGCAAATAGTGTTTCGAATTCACACCATCGAAAAATGGCAAAGGCATGAGCTGCGCGAAATATCTGGAGACGTGCGCGGAAAATGATACCTGCACAAAATATTACGCGCCAGATAAGAGGTTTTCCGCGCCGAAGGGGATTTTGCGCGCGGGGGTATCAGATGCCTATAAATATGAGGTGACCCTCTTCTTCTGAGAAAATGAAGACTGAGAGAGAATTTGTGGTCTGGTGCGCAAAAAGGATCGCGTAAAGGAGCTTGCGCGAAATATTTGGAGTTGCGCGAAAAAGGGGATTTTTGCGCGAAATATTTTTCCGCACCAAAAGAGAATATTGCGCGCAATAGGATGATTTTGCGCGCAAATGGTTGGTGTTTCACATATTTTTCAGTAAGGTTTGTCTGCACGTTTTGGTTATCCAGTTCAGTGGTTCTGTGCGTTCTAGTGCATCTCTTCCGGACTTCGATGCAAGCAGAGTCTCGTGCTGAGCAGAGGCAAAGACTTTAATGCAAATTTATTGAAGGGACCTTCACGTCTATAAACTGAGTGAGACTTCACCAACGATAGTGAGCCAGGGGGAGTCAACAGGAGTGACCCGAGGGAAGCAGTGAGCTATCCCTAAACCTTATGTAAAGGCAGTGAGCCTGGGACAGAGTGTCTGTACCCGAACTTTTGTATCCGCAGCTAGTGAAGCATAGTGGATTTAGGTACGACCGACAACCTGTCGGCGTATGCTCCTTGGACGTAGCCCTTAGTGGTGAACCAAGTAAAAATTGTTGTGTCATCTCTCTGCATGTGAATGTTTAATTGCTGATCATATCCATCATACAGGTTTAAGTAGTTCCTGCCAACGTGGGAACAAGATCCACAACTTTAAGAAGAAAAAGTTGCCACCCTGATTCACCCCTCCCCTCTCAGGGTGTCCTGGGGTCCTTCAAAAACAAATGCAACTTCCCACATGCAACAAATGTGGAAATAAGCATTCAAGGAACTACTTTATTGGGATAAAGAAATGTTACAAGTGTGGAAGAGATGTCCATATTGCTTGAAATTTTCGTAGTGAGGTGAAGACTCAACTTATCAACACTAAAGATAAAGGGAAGATGGTTCAGGACCTATTTGAAGTCCAATGCTTCAAGCGTGGACAACTTGGGTACTTTTCCAATCACTATCCAAATATAATGATAGTGGAGGTGAATCACTATCAACCTTAGCATTGGCCAGGGGAGAAAGGTCATTCTTTTTCTATCATTACCACTAATGTTAAAGCTCAAAATGATATGGTGATAGGTACTCTCAATGTTCTCTAAATATATCAAGTACTTTGTTTGAATCTAGTTGTACACATTCCTTTATTTCTTTAAATTTTTAAAAGAATATAGAATCAACCCCTGAACTGTTAGAAGTATAGTTATCTGTCAAGACTCCTAGATGGATTATCAATGCATCAACAGTGTATAGAAACTCTAGTATTGACTTTGGTGAGATCAATATCATAAAAAATCTAGTAGTCATTCCCATGATAGAATTCAACATTATATTAGGGATGGAATGAATCTTAAAGTATAATGCTAAGATCAAATACATAAGTAAGGAAATATTAGTAGTATTTAATAGAAAACCTACAGTTGTTTTTAAAGGAGAGATACCATAAACTGAGATTTTTCTAAAATCACCTCACATAGCCATCTTTATGGAAATAATCAGAGAAGATGAAGAAGTAAATGAAAGTATACAAATAGAAAATTTCCACATTTATCATGAATACATTGACATTTTTCCTAAGGAGTTACCTGGAAATATCCTAGAAAGAGAGGTAGAGTTCTTCATTGAACTCATTCCAAGATCCATGATGATATAAAATACCTCATATAGAATGGAAAATATAGAACTAGAGGAATTAAAGAAACAACTCCAAGATATTTTGGAGAATGGGTTTAACCATACAAGTGTGTCTCATTGGGGATCACCTGTTCTCCTTGAGGATAATAATGATGGATCAATGAATCTATGCATTGATTATAAAGAGCTTAATGGGATCACAGTGAAGAAAAATTACCTTCTTCCAAGGATTGATGATTTATTTGACTAACATCATGGGGATAAATTCTTTTAAAAGATTTATCTTTGATCTGGTTATCATCAATTGAGGGTAGAGAGAGAAGATATTCCAAAGACTAACTTTTGATCAAGATATGGGAATTATGAGTTTGTTTTTATACCCTTAATCTTGGCTAATGCACCTGATATATTTATGGATTTAATGAATAGAATCTTTAAGGACTACCTTGATAACTTTGTGGTAGTTTTTATTGATGATACTACGATATATTATAAAAGTCATGAGGAGCATGAGGATCATATAAGGGTTATATTGCAAACTCTAAGGAAGGATAGGCTATTTGGAAAGTTTAGAAAATATGAATTTTGGTATCAACAAGTTGCTTACTTGGGGCACATTGTAACCAATGAAGGAATATCAGTTGGCCCTACGAATGCAAAGGCTACAGAGGAGTGGACTCATCCCATAATAGTAACCTAGATTCATAATTTCTTTGGTTTAATAGGATATTATAGGAGGATTTTGAAAATTTTTATGACTTTATAATCCACTAACAAGTTAACTTGAAAAGGGGACAAGTTCACTTGGATAAAAGAGTGTGAATAAATTTTCCAAGAGCTGAAGAAGAGATTGGTTACTGAACCTGTGTTAAATCTAACATCTATCAAAGAAACATTCGTTATTTTTAGCAATGCATATTTGAAAGATATTGGATGAATCCTCATTAAAAATGATAAGGTGATTGCTTATGTATCTTGACAGCTGAAACCTTATGAGCAGAACTATCTTACACATGACCTAGAGCTGGCTGTGGTTGTTTTTGATATGAAGATATGGAGGCACTATCTTTATGGGGAGAAATATGATATATACATAGACCACCAAAGTTTGAAGTATATTTTCACACAAAAAGAATTGAACATGAGACAGAACAGATTGTTGGAACTTCTTAAAGACTATTATTTTTCAATTTATTATCATCCTGAAAGATTAAACAAAGTCATTAATGCATTAAGTAGGAAAGACCCTGTTGTGCTGGAAATGATGAGGATTCAAGGAGATCCTTTGATCAAAGACCTAGTAAAACTGGAAATAGGAATCATAAGGGAAGGGACATCATAAACCCTATCCCAAATGATTTCTCAACCATAATTATTAGATAAGATCAAGAAATCTCAAAGATAAGATCCTTTGTTATAGAGGAAGGTACAAGATGTGAATAATGAGAAGTTTCATGAGTTTAATATTGATCAAGAAGGTTTACTAAAATTTTGTACAATGCTATGTGTTCCATCTATTACAGAAATAAAGAATAAGCTAATAGATGAAGCCCATATCTATACATTCTCTATACATCCTAGAAGCACTAAAATGCATAGGGACCTTCATAATCATTATTGGTGGGATAACATGGAAATAGAGTTTACAGACTATACTACAAGGTATTTGGTGTGTCAATAAGTGAAGGTAGAGAGAAAAATTCCTAAAAAGGTATTAAAACCACTACCCATACTAACATAGAAGTGGGACAATATTACTATAGACTTTATCACTAGTCTCCCAAAAACATCCAAAGGAAACAATGTGATTTGTGTTATAGTATATTATCTCACCAAGACTTCCCATTTCATCACTATTTAGGAAGATTTATATCTTGAACATATTTAATTGACATACATGAAGTAAATGGTAAGGATGCATGGGGTACAACTCTTTATCATATCTAATCATTATCTAATATCCACATCAAAATTCTGGAGAAGTCTTCAATATGCTCTAAGTACCGAATTGAATTTCAATATGGATTATCTCCAACAAAATGATGGACAATCTGAAAAGACTATTCAGACACTCAGGAACATGCTTAGAACATGATCAATGGAATTTAAAGGTGCATAGGATCAACATATCCCATTAGTTGAGTACTCATAAAATAATAGCTTCTATTCAAGTATTTAAATGGCACCCAATGAACCTATATATGGGAAGTGATGTGGAAATCCTACTTTTTAGGATGAATTTGGTGATATAAAGTTTTTGGGTCCTGATATTATGCAAGATATGATATAAAAGGTTCATTCCATCCAATAACACATAAAGTTTTCTCAGAGTTAGCAGAAGAGCTATGTTGACAACTGTTGAAGAGACATGGATTTTGGTGTTGGAGACAAGGTGTTACATCAAATATCACCTTGGAAGAGAGTAATTAATTTTGGGAATAATGGTAATCTTAACTCCAAGTACATTGGCCTCTCTAAAATCCTTGATCTGATAGGAATAGTGGCCTATCAGCTAGCACTTCCAGAAAATCTAGCTCAATTTCATGATGTATTCTACGTGCTTCTCTTGAGGAAGTACACACCTAACCCTTCACATGTATTGAATCCTGAGGTTGTACAAATATAATTGGAACTCTCATATAAGGAAAATCCAGTGGAGATCTTGGACTATATAGATAAGGTTCTACACAACAAGACTAACTACCTCGTCAATGTGTTGTGGAGGAACCATAAATACAAAGAAGTGATGTGAGAACCAAAGGTGACAATGAGTAAGATAATGAGTTGAAATTTTAGGTAAAAAATTTCTTAATGGGGGAATAATGTAATGACTTAGACTTTTTGAATGATTTTTGTTTCCTCAAAATATGTGTTATATTATACTATTCACAAAAAAACCATGTATTTTTTTAATTAAGTGAATATAAAGGAAAATGTGACAATCTAGATTCAACCATTATACAACCATTGGCCAATTATGACCATCGTTCTATATAACCTTTGGTAACTATACTCTTGATAATAATTTTAACGTTATCATTAGAGTTTATAAGTAAAATTTTGATAAATGAAAATTGATACAGAAAGAAGAGTCGATGACCTCAACCTATAGAGTCATTCCATTTGAAGCCCATATGTCAGAACTTGGGAGGTATGTATCATCACTAGGGTTAACCCTTGACCAATTCAAATCTAATATCCAATAATTTAATCTTGAATTAAATCACCTACAAGAGAAGTTTAGTTAGTGGAGATTACCACTTAGTTGATGTTATCTAAGGCACCCCACGAAACCACCACCATTACACACCTTACTCTTATGGAATATGATAGTGTAATAAGGGGTTATGTTTCTAGGACCTAGTTATTTAAAGTGTAATTCCATTTTATAAATAAAATTGTTATTCCATCATTTCTGTTTTATGAATAGTTTTTCTTAATAAAATTAAGATGGAATTTGATAAATTGATTTTTCAGATAAAGATTGTACTTTTTAAAAAAGAAATAATTATAATAATAAACTAAGGTATTATGAATAATGTTTATTTTAATTAAATAGTATGATTAAAAAACTCTTATTTAAAAATAAATGATAAATTAATTTTATTTTTTCCAAGTTTCAGAAATTTTACTATGCATTTTCAATCTGCTAGTATGTTTAATAAATAAGTATTTTGCTATTTAAAAGTTAAAATTCTCATATTTATAGAATTATTATGATAAAATAAATTCTATTTTTAAAATCATCATGTCAAAATTATGTTAGGGTAAACTTATGAGAATTTTCTAAAATACTTTATTTTTTCATGAATAGTAAAAATACAGTTTGAGTTTTTCGTTATGTTAATGAAATTGTAATTATGTCATAATGATGTAAGAACTAATTAACCACAATAAAAATCTTAAAATATTTTATTTTATTAATATCAACTATTTTAATATATTTTAATAAATATATATATATATATTTTTTAATTTCAAAATTCTAAAATGGAAACTTTAACTTTAAAAATGTTATTCAGTGAAAACTTAATTTTCCTTTCCAAAATAAGTAATATAAAATTATGGTGGACTCTTTTGGATTAAAATAAAACAAATGTTTTCCCAATTATCCTATACCATGAAAAAATACCATGGTAAAGCCCATAGTTTTTCATTTACCACTACCAAAGTTTCCAAGGCCTATATTTGGAAATTAATAAACAAATCCTCCACTTTTGCTATAAATACCCACCCATTTATAAATTTTATTTCACTCCCAATTCATCATCTATGAAGTTATAATAGTTTTACCTCCCATGGATTCTTTGCAAGGTTCCCTTAAGCCCTAAGGTCCCAATCCCCAAGTTTTATGATTTACCCTTTAAGGTAAGGGAAATATCCTTCTTTTCTCTTCCTTTTAAGAACCTCTTCTTATATATGTCATATGAATGTTATGGTTAATCCATATTATTTAAATTTTATTCGTTAAAGTACAACCAAATTATGTTATATCAATGGGATACCCCTATTCCCTCTCTTTTTACCCCTTTTTTTAAAAAACACGTTTTATACCCATTATACTGCCGATTTTACTTCTCAAAATTTATCTCTTCTCCTCAGGAAATTCACTTTTATTTTATTTTTGTGAATAACTAAATTTTTTTCTTTTATAGGGGTATTAAAAAATAATTAAACATTATTTATTTTATTTTGGTATTGACATACATAAAACCCATATTCCCTTTCTGTGGGCTAAAAATGATATAATGATCATGTTTTTAAAGCACTTTTGAAACACCATGATTTAGATATGAAGACCATTTTATTTTATTCTACAAAGGTTGTTTATGAAATGATTTATTATGATATGTGTGGATTACATGATAATTAAGACATATTAATGGTGTATCCTGATAGCACTCCAATTCATCGGGTAAAGAATTTAATCTCTAGAGATGACATATTTTATGATACCATGGTGAACAACATTGGTAATGTTTATGACACCTCGGTGACAAACATTGATGATATGATTATGAATGTATTATTTAAATTTTTTATCCACATTTAAAGTTTATGATTTATATTTTTATTATTATTATATGACACAATCCATAATGATATTCCTCATGTTCTTATTGAAATTCTTCAAGGTCACTTGTTAACCATTCACCTTACTTATTCCCTTATCGGGCCTTATTCTCACCCTTTCCTTTGATATATGTCCCCATGTTATGAGATTTAGTAAAAGTACGTAGGATGAACAAATGAATAATCCTTTCAAGTTGTTTATAATAATTTTTTATATTTTCATGTATTATGTACCTTATTTCCAACAAACTAAACTTTAAAATATCCTCTATTTTGTACAATGTAATGAAAAGTTTATGTAATAAAAAGGGCAGATGCTATAAATAATTTTAATGAAACATATATTTAATTTTTATATACTAATATGGATGCAAAGGTAATCTATAAATACACTAAAACTTTGGGTTTTGGTTGTGTAAATTAATTATGAGTTAAAATGTTTTATTTTATAAAAAGTTATAAAATCCTTGTATGTAAAGCTTGGGTAGTCTCACTAATAAATTATTGTTTTTTTACCATGAATTAAAGACACTTAATAATTCAAAATATTTCATGATTATTTATAGTTAACTTTATTTTACTCATCTTTGGTCATGGTTTAATGGGTTCTTACCAGAGGTGTGTCTTCAATGTCTTTATTTATTGGAAGTGTTTTCTCTCCAATTGAAGTATACATACTTCATGTAAGTGTCATGTTCATGTATAAATAACCTAAAAGTAATTTTTTACCTAATATAGCACATATATATTAAAATGAATGAGAAAATAAATGAATAAAAAAATTAAATAGCCTTACTCAAAGCTAAAACTATAAAAACCATCACAAAATAAATGGGGCCAAATTTTTTTGTAGTGATTAATTGATATCAAGTATCATATCCAACACAAGTTATTTGAAAATTATAATTTATAATTTTTCTAAAAATATAACAAGATTTTAATCAAGTAGAAGTAAGGGGTAGGTCCCATGGAATGATGGATTATATATTTTTATTCAGTAATGTTTTAGTTTTTTATCTTGGAAGATGGATTATGAATTTTGTATGAGATCATAAAAATTTATTTTGGAAAAACCATTTAGTAAAACATATTAGGTTTATGAAATTATAATTAAGTTAATAGTAAAATAAACCATCTCTTTTACAGAAACAATCAAGTTATTTTATTTAACATGATGAATTGAATGTACTTATGGTCATCATGATCAAAGAACCAAATGATAAATGTAGTATTAATTAAAATTTGGTTCAAATTTAGTTAAATAATTTAATTGGATTTGGGTTTTCCATGAAAAAATAATAGTTAGTTATTATAATGAAAATTTAGATTTATACTAAGATTTTTTTTATCATCCCAAAATAAATATAGTACATCAATATAGGAAGAAAAGTTTTTAGAAAATACCCAATGTAAATCCAATAAAAAATAACTAAAAATAGGGCAAGAGAGGAAGAGAATTTATTTATTAAAATACATAATAAATCTATAACACCCAAACATAAATTTATAACCTCTTATGAAAATTCATGTCACAAAATTGTTGAATATAGACTCACCCAATCCAATGGGGTAAAATATATTATTAAATATGGTGGGAGAAATAAGTAAAATAAAATTAAAAAGAAAAAAATTATACATGAAAATAAAAAAATGAATAAAAAACAAATGGTAAATTTCACCATCTTAACCTTCTTATAAGAATTCCAAAGGCATTTAATTATAACATATAATTACTATAAATTATGTATTTAATTACATAATGTGTAGTTGGTTAAAACTCACCTTTTCATCATTTTTATAT
The DNA here is from genome assembly GCA_963277665.1 of Viscum album. Taxonomy (NCBI): domain Eukaryota; kingdom Viridiplantae; phylum Streptophyta; class Magnoliopsida; order Santalales; family Viscaceae; genus Viscum; species Viscum album. The sequence continues at coordinate 1,137,831,588 of OY728155.1, read as the reverse complement.
GTTATATCAATAAAAATTACCTTTAAATAATTTGTAGTGGGTGGGGTAGGTGGTACATGATGTGTCTGATATTACCCACATAGAATATGGTGTTAGAATAGGATAAAAATCATGGAATTAGTATGTGAGGAACTCAGAATATCCACCATAATCCATATACTGTGTAGCTTTTGATTGGTTCTTGATGTATTTTCTCCCCATGTGTTGTCATGTGTTATCCTCTATACACAGTGTGTGACTATGGATATACACAATGTTTATTTCTTTAATTTTTATATTTTTTTCATTTTATCCTCTCCAACATCAAGTTATGATCAATTTATCATTTCTTGAAAATTATTAATTTAATCTATTATTGTGAATTTCATGAAATGATTCTTAAAATACCAATATCTTAGGTAAATTCAATCATAGTTTAAATGAAATTATTCAAATATCTTGTATAAATTGAGTAAAATCAAAATAAAAACCTCCAAATTGATATCTAAAATATATAATAAATAAAAATAATGGTGAGTATGACACTATAACCTATAGGTTCCTCCCCAAAAACCATAATTTCATTGTATATGAGGTATGATAAATCCTATGTGAGTGAAACAAAAAAAATCCATCATGTATAAGGAAGGTCTAACATATCCCATCACACAACAATCACACATCCAGAATTTTAGTAAATATCATGTGTGTATAACGTATTATGATGTTATAATAATATAAAAATAGTTCACCACAACCCACTTCTCAATAAATACACATCTAATTGAATAAAAAATCTTCAGGGAATAAAACAACACAAGAGTAAATATATTGGAAGAATATATTAACCCTGAGGGAAATTCAACATCACATATGAGTATTATGATATTTCAGTAGATGGGTATCCAATAAAACATATATTTTGGGGTTTAAATGGAATATAATACAAAATGGGTGTATGATTTATTGAGATCCAACTCAAGTGATATTTTTGTAGAGAATAGAGATAAAAAACATCAACTATCATTGAAATAACAAAATATTCAACAATATACCCAAAATAACCACATTAACTCACCAAATATATCCATATTAAAAAAAACAATCCTATTATATCTTAACTATGCATTAATTTTAATTTATTCATCCTAAAATTATCACCTTATGATTTAAGAGGATTTACACATTTCACATTTTGTTTTATATGTCCAAGGATCTTGAATAATCTTAATTCATTACAATTTATATCTCAGCATGAACTCTCCAAGTATCCATTAATAAATATAAATAACATGACTACATCATTATTATATATCATAACCTTTAATCTTCTAGTAATAGTTTTTTTAATTAATTGTTTTTGAATATGACATTTGGTCACCCCTTCTAAATGAAATATTGTAATGAAACGACCCGATCTTCCACCTTAATTGACACTCGAATCATCCCGTTACTATCCTGAGGTGTGTTACTAATATCCATAATAAGGTGAAAAGTTCTAGGGTATTAATAAAAACCTTTAGGAATGTTTTTACCTTTAGGATTCTAGATACATACCACGATTCCAACCGGGAACCCGACATGAGGTATCTAGGCATTGGATTACTATGAAAAATTAAAATAAGAAGATCTAAAATGAAGAAACCCAAACATGGAATAACCATGTGATAAAAAACTAAATACAATAGATCAAATATTTTTTTACAAAATTTTTAAAATAATTGATAAGACAAAACTAAAACATAAGTAGGAGGCTGCAAATGAAGATTCCCAACACAAACCAACCTAGTATAATGAACTCTATTGAATAAAAAAACCATAACCATGTAACTCTCAAGTCACTACCAAGAACTAATAATCCATATGCTTCCTAAGGAGAGTGGTACCAATCCCACAACTTAGAAACCAAAACTCGAATAACCTACACAAGACATAAAGACAACATACCCACCATTATGAGTATATAGGGTATGATCCAAAGGCCTATAATATACCACCATATGTCTATTTAATTAATTTTAAAATAGAATCCTAGTCCACTATTTTGAAAATAAATAAATGAAAATAGGTTTTCATTTTATTTTCCGGGATTGAAAATAACAAACATGTCCAAAGTTCAATTTTTAAAAGCTTTTTCTACATTTAAAACCTAACCTTAAAATCCTTCATTTGTAATTGAAATGAATCATTGAAAAGAATAATAATTTTTATTTAAAACCATTACACGCCCTCCAAAAATTATAAAGAATAGGGGAAATCCATAATAGAAAATGAAACAATGCAAGGAAAACAAAATAACAATAAGGACCTACCATAACAACTAGTACATCAAAGTAAGAATAAATCAAGAGGTAAGAAAATAACATGATAAATAAGTTATAAATAAAGAAAAACATATGATATATATCATGAGTAAATTTTATAAGAACTAATGATACAATACTTAATGTGCACATGATGAAACCCAAGCCTGTAGGTCGTATAGTCTAACACTCATCACTTTAATTCCTCACAACTAGCCTCATTATATACACATCCCTTAGATAAATGAATTCCAAATAAGGGCTTATAGTTATGTAAATTTTTCAAATAATAAAGAAACCATCCCTTGATCCCCCATTTAGTAGCTTAAGGTTCCTCATGTTATAAATAAAGGAGGTGGGATACCAATAAGCCAATGTAAATCACATAACAAACAATGAATTCCAAATTCTAACACCACAATCATATTATTCACACCACTAAAACCCCCTTTAAAAAGTTCCATAACCCATAATCCCAAGAATGAATTAAAAATCAACCATATATCAAATGGACATGTACAAACTTCATCAAAAAATACAATGGGTCTCAACAAGGGTGTAACCAACCAATAAATTAGACATCATTTTACAAATTACAAATAAGGACCATTACTTATTACTTATAAAATATACATCTTTAAAAACCTTTTTTAAAACTATTTGATATTGAGCATGAAACCAATAGAAATCATAATGACACAAAACACTATCACAAAAACTCATATAAATCGAAATTTTAACTCATAAGACAATAAAAAGCCCTAAAACATGTCAAACATTTAAGACCAAAAAAATCACTACACATTATAACTTGGTTATGATCCCAAAAAATTATAAATAATCAGTTTTATTTGGTTAAACCCTCATTAAAATTTTATAAAATAAATTAAATACATAAAATAACATTTAAAAAAAGTTTCTTTGAATTATCAAATTCACTCAATTTATCAATGGAATAACTGAACAAACATGGAAAAAATTTGCAAAAAATATTCTAGATATCATATACATCATTAATTTAGTTTAATACACACTTAATACCTCAATAAACCAAGGATATCTCAAATAAAAGGAAACAGAATAGAAACTTATATATCAAGCGGTGCAACCATATCACGTTTAATGAAAACCACCAGAATAGGTCCCCAAAGATGACTCAAAACCTTTAGAAACAAAAAATTACCAAATAAGAACAAACCTAGATATGTAAGTTGGATAGGAATGGCTATTGGGTTTATAGAAAATAGAAAAAAAGAAAGAAACTAAGAAAAAAAAGGAAAGAGGATCCCTAACATTACTATCAAAATGGAATCCCACTAAGAAATCATTAAGAATCCATCATATAGGGGCTTCAGATATAGATAGGATGACTTAGGATGTTCCTAGGTCATAAAAAATGAAATATGGAATCCAAAGGAGGATACTTTAATAACCTTTGTGATAAATTGTTTTAGAAAAGTTTTTTTTATTTGTTAACAACTAACCTTTTTGTGTATGATTTTTTTTGTTATTTAGTAATCGAACACATTCTATATTAATGAGTTCTATAAGAAAGTTGAAATTCATTGAATGTTAAAATATAAACATAAAGGTGGAGAAAATGCTTCATCTTTAAGAAAGTTTTTGTCTGGACACAAGTTTTCAAACTCACATTTTCGGTCTGAAAAACACCAGATGAAGAAGCTTTCTGAAAGACGAAGTTGTTGATCAGATGCTTTATCGGATTTAGATCCATCTCCATGAAAATTCATTAGACTCGACATTGGTCAAAAATGTAAATGTTTCTGAGTGAAGAAGATGTAATGTTGCTGAAGGGTTTATAGAAGAAAGTGATGTTAGGAGTTAGAAAGTTCCCAGACATTCTAATCTAAGTCAGATGATGATTTTCTAGTAAAAAAGTTCTCAAAAATTAGGAAAACTATCATGATAAAAGATTTTGATGAAATAGAGGGATCATAATGGTTGTATCAGCTCTAGAAATCAAGACAAAGTTTGTCAATGAGTAATATATAAGGAGGTTAAAAACTTGTCAATGTTGCTGAGTAGAGTTATCATTAGTCACACATGACCGTAATGAGGAATCCATCATAATGAGGATTTCATCATTATGAAATATCCATCAGAGGCAGAATATTTAAGAAAGAATAAGAATGTGTGAAGCTGATGAAGTTTAAAGAAGTTCATAGTTGGTAAGTGGATTCATTGCTCAATACTTTCCATCATTATGAAAAAATCATCATAATGAGATTTCCATCGTAATAAAAAATCCGTCGTAATAAAGATTCAATCATAATGAGAATTCAATCATTATGAGGATTCCATCAAACTGATCTAAAAAAGAAAGGTAGGTCGTAATGGGCTAAGAAAGAAAGGTAGATCATAATGAGATGAGATAGAAAGATTATTCATAATAAACTGAGAAAGAAAGAAAGATCATAATGAGTAGATAAAGAAAAATAGATCGTAATGAATTGAGAAAGAAAACCAGATCATAATGATTGGAAGAAGAAAGGCATATCATAATGAGATGAGAAAGAAAGGAAGATCACAATGACATGAAAAGAAAGGAAGATCATAATGAGATGAGAAAGAAAGGTATATTGTAATGAGCTAAGAATGAAAGGTAGGTCCTAATGAACTGAGAAAGAAAAGAAGATTGTAATGAGATGATAAAGAAAGATAGATCATAATGAGTTGAGGAGGAAAATATAATCATAATGAACTGAGAAAGAAAGGCAGATCATAAAAAGATAAAAAGCTAAAACTATGAAAGTTTCATCAAAATTAGTTGAGGAGGTTTCATCATATTAAAGAAAAGCTAGGATGTTCAAGAAAGACTATTATATAGAACAAGTTATGTAAATATTTTAAATAGTCAAACATGATATTAAATTACACATAAATCTCTGAGAAATCTAATAAGGTTTGAAGAAGTCAAAGTTGAAGTTTAAATGTGAGATTTTTTCAATGTTTTGAAATCTCAGGAAGAGGGGAAAGTTTTCAAGTTTCCCACTCTTTATTTTCTGAGTTACATATAATTAATTTCTCAAATCATTCATTCATTGTAATTTTCACGTAAGCGGAAAATGTAGAGCACTGGATAATTCAAGTGAAATTTCTTTCCAAATTGAGATCTCAGAAGAAGATCAAACACCTACAATTTTTGTTTACCGAATAGAAGAATCATATTGAGTCAATAAAATTGAGGAAGATCATACTGAGTTTTTGAATAGAGTTTGAGTTTTGAAAATTGAGTAAGGGAGAATTTTGTTAACCTCATTAGATTAATTGAATCGAATCCATCCAAATTAGACTAAGGATCTAGACTAAGCTTTTGTGGATAAAATTAAATAAAGTCTTATTCTTTTATTTTGTCTCAATTGTTTTGTAATACAAAATTATAAACTAATAAGAGTTATTATAATTTTTACTATCTGGAGATATAAGGTGTCTAATAGGAGTTGGAACAAGTTGTATTCACTTCTTTATAATAGTGGATTTCTATGGACCCATGGGAGTGTATATGTTAAGGATATAAGTTCTCACAATGAGGTTGAACCTTGTAAATCTTGTGTGCTTTAATTACTTTCCTATTTTTTCATGCATGATTATTTACCAATAAGTTTATAAAGAAATAAATCCTAATATGTTAAAGGGGTTAAGTTTTAATAAGTATTGAAACTTATAAAAATATAAAAATTGATTCACCCCCCCTTCTCAGTTGTTATTTGATTCTTTGGAACTTCAATTGGTATCAGAGCGAGGTTCCCCTATTGAATCCTTATCATGGATAATATCAACTCTATAAAAAGTAGAATAATTCTAACATTTGATTGAAAAAATTGTTATGGATGGATAAATAGGATGATTCCTTATCTCACATCTCTTGGCTTGGAAGTTGTTGACGCTGGTACTATTTTTTTTCCACCTATTGAGAAAGATACTCCTATGTCGTTTACTAATAAGATAAATATAGAAGTTGATGGAAAGGATAGAAATAAAATTCTTATGTCTTTATCAGAAAATATTTATTATAAGGTGATGGGTCTCAATACTTCAAAAAGTACATGGGACAATCTGGAAAGTATTTTTGAAGGGAATACTAAAGTGAAATAATAAAAGATACAAATATGGAATATTAAGTATGAAGAAATCAGAATGAGATATGAAGAAACTGTTGATGAATACTTAACTAGAGTAAATAAAATTATTTTCAACATCAGAGGATTCAGAGATGTCCTAGAAGATTCTAAAATTGTGAAGAAACTTATGAAAAACTTCCCAGACTGGTTTGATTCTAAAATTTCCTCTTTAAAAGATAAGGATGATTTATCCCTTAATGAATTGAATAAATTTCTTATTGCTTATGAAATGTGAAAATCTCTGATGTTTAAAAAGAATATTAAAGATGAAATGGATTTTGAATCCATGTGAAAGTTAAAAATTCAATATGTTGAAGATGTTTATCCTTGTGACTCTGAAGGTAAATAGGATGATGAGTTAAATGATAAAATCATATCTCTTATATCTTAGAACTATTGAAGAGGATGAGAAGAATATAGAGGTAAACTTCCTCTCAAATGTTTGGAGTGTAGTGTAATTGGAAACTTTTCTATGAATTTATATAAGAATAATGTTAGAGAATATTGAAATGATTCCGATGAAAAATAATGACGGAAAAAGTAGAAAAAAAGTTCTAAAGAATAAAATTCATCCAAAAAATCCAAAAATAAGTTTACTGGGAGTAAAAAAAGTAAGTTGAGTAAGAAAGATGAATTAGACTCAATTAAAAACAATTATTCAGAATATGAAAGTTCATAAATATTCATAACCTTCATTTGAAATGTTGAGAAAGTTGAATATTCATCAAATAGTGAAGAAAAAGGAGTTAAAGAATCTTATAGAGGGTATCAGCTTAGAACAAAACTTCTTACATGACCTGATAAAAAAATCTCTCAATAAAGAAATCATAATGATAAATAAATATTGTGAAGAAGTCATAGAAGGAAGAAAATATATCATCAATAAGGAGGATAAATACATTTAAGAGATCTTAAGTTAAAAACATAGAATTTCTGAATAGGGAAAGATGGTTGAAGATCTCAATAAGAAGTTGGAAGTTAAGGAAGAAGAAGTTAACATGTTCGATCAAAACTTATAAGTCAAAAAATACCTTGAGAAATATAAATGGAAACTTTAAAAAATACTTAGAAGTAAAATATTAGATTGTTAAAGTTATTTAAAAGATTCAAATCAAGAATCGGGTGAAATCCTCACCCACAAAAAATAACATTTCTTTTAATTTTTCTAACATTTCAGGTTCTGGAAAAATTATTGGGAAATATTGGGTGGAAAAAGGATATGAGAAACCTATCACATCTACAAAATCTAAAACCTCACTCAGAAGTAAAGACGGTCGATGAACATAGTATGTTGAAATAGGAATAAATTATCATCCTCAATAAGGCTTCTACAAAGAAAGATCTTACTTAAATAGAAAATCAAGATCTGATGGCTATTTTTGGTGTTGTGGAATCTATGGCCACAAATATTATAATTTTTGGCATAACTTACCTCTTCTCAAAAGAAGGTTTGATTAAAGAATAATGAAAAAATTTACTAATCCATAAGAAGTTGGAAAAGAATAATCTCAATATGTGAGAATACTTCTAATAAAAAATCAATTTGAATGTTTGGAAGAGGCTTGTGGAAGATGTTATGAGGTTAGTCATCATGATAAAAAATGTATGAAACTCCTTCCAAAATAAGTTTCTTATGGTGGAAAAGAAAAGGAAGTTGGAAAGAAGAAGGTTAAAGAAAGATATTTTGTTGTTGATCCCACTTTAAAAGCAAGCAAAAGGAACAAAACATGGATAATTGATAGTGGTTGTTCTTCATATATGACCAATTATATAAAAATATTAAAACATTTTGAAAGTCATGATGGAGGAGAATTTACCTTTGGTAATGATAGTTCCTTAAAAATCAGAGGATTTAGAACAGTTGAGATTGAAGTATAAATTTTGAAATTTAAGGAAGTTTTATTTGTTGATGGGCTAAAACATAACTTAATTAGTGTAACTAAACTTTTTGATGATGGAAAATAAGTAGCATTCAAAAAATATTCTTAAGTTATCAAAAATGTGAATTATGGAAAAGTGATTACAAAAGTAGAAAGAACCAGTGGAAAACTTTCCAAATAAGATAATTTAATAACTCTTGTTACTTAGGTGTTGAAGATGAAAATAAATTGTTTTGTCGAATACTTGGCCATCTTGGATAGAAAAACATGAACAAAATTTCTGAATTTAATGCTGTTTGAAACTTTATAGAATTGAAAATAAGAGAATAATATGTTTCTATTACTTGTTAAAAAGGAAAATGACTAATAAAAGTCATAATAGAGTTAAGATTCATTATACCCAACCTCTTGAACTTATTCATTCCAATTTATATGGGCCGATGAGACATCAATCAAAAAAATAATATTTATAATTTATCACTTTTATTGATGCTTTCACTCAGATGAAAAACTTTATGTTTTTGAAGCACAAGTCATAGGATGTGGAAATTTTCATGTTTTTCAAAAAAGAAGTTGGGAAATAAATGGGTTTTATATAAAGATGTTGAGAACAAATAATGGTACTAAATTCACCAGCAATTATTTTGAAGATTATATTAGAAAACATGGTATCAAATATGAGTATAGTGCTCTATATAATCCAAAAAATAGAGTAGAAGAAACAAAATAATAAAAGATTGGTGGAAATGAGAAGAAGTATGTTAGTAGAATGCAGACTTTAAAAGTTTTAATGGAAATAAGCTGTTAGTACTACTGTACATATTCAGATTAGATGTTTTCTGAGATTGGAATTTAGTATGAATTCTTATGAAACGTGTTATAATAAAAAACATTCATTAAAGTAATTCGAAGTTTTTGGAAGTCCATGTTTTCTTAAAATCAAAAATCCAGATTTTGGAATGTTTGATGTGAAAGCCGAGGAAGTAACTTTTATGGGTTATTCACTGAATGAAAGAAGTTACAAATATTGGAACAAATGTTTACAATTTTTTTGGATTCATATTATGTGAAGGTAATTGAAAATAAAATTTCCTTAACAAAAGTTTTTCAGAATATTGATGAGGATAAACTAGAGATTTCCAAAAAAAGTGAAAGTAAGTCAAAACATCCTTAATATGATTCATAAAATTCATGTGATTAGGAAATTTCAATTGGGAAATAACCTTTAAAATTTCATTATTTACAGACACCTGTTAAGCACAAAAAAATTATTTGAAATAAGAAGGATCTAGTTCATATAATAAGAGAGTTGATATTAGAAGAGAAGACTTCACTTATCTCAAAAGTTGAAAAAAATTAGTTTTAGAAGCGCTATTGAACACAAAGAATGGGTCGATTCTAGAATAAAGAGTTTGATCAGATTGAGAAGAATGAAACATGTAAACTTTTTCTATGGACAATAAATAAAAATTTTATCTAAATAAAGTGGGTTTATAGAAACAGGTTGAATGAACATGGAGAAGTTTCAAGAAATAAATCGAGACTTATTTATAAAGGCTATGCACAAGTGGAAGGTGTGGATCTTGAAGAAAATTTTTCCTTAGTCTACAAAGTTTATAAGATGGATGTAAAGTCATTTTTCTTAAATGGTGAGATTGAGGAAGATGTTTACATTGAAAAACCTTGTGCATTTCTACTTGATGAGGATGAACACAAAGTTTGTAAACTAAAGAAATATTTTTATGGAATGAAACAAGATCCTCATTCTTGGTATTCAAAACTTGACCATTGTTTGGGAATATCAAATTTTTCTAAAGGAAAATTTGATAACAACTTATATGTTAAAGATGTTAACTCTGAAACACTAATTGTAATTGTTTATGTGGATGATATAATTTTTTTTGGGGACATATAAGAAGTTTATAAAACATTTTCTGAGGAAATGAAAAAGAATTTGAAAATATCTATGTTAGGAGAATTAACTTTATTACTTGTCTTACAAGTTAAACAAAAATAAAAATAGATTTTCTAATCTTAAGAAAGGTTTTCCATGGAATTGTTAAAGATGTTCTGGATAGAAGAATAAAAATAAGTTTCTACTCTTATTTCATTGAGCATAAAGTTGAGTATGGATATATAATAAGGGTAACGCCCCGACCCCAGTTAACCAGAGTCAGTGAATTATTACATAACGTTGTCATGATACAAAAAATCATGTCTCAAAAGACTGATTAGTTTAGTAACCTTGGAAGTACTAGATACATACATAAGTTTTAAATTACATAATGAAATAAAACAAAAACAATATTGTGTCCCCTTTGAACATACTTATACCCCTTAGCCTATCCTGTAGGTGAATCATAATTTAACTTTTCACATCCTGGGAAAAATAAAACATAAGAAAGGGGTGAGATCAAATGCTCAGTAAGGATAACAATATAGTGGAATCTTTCATAAATAAGCATGAACATTTAAGGAAATGTATAAGACTAAAACACATGCCTTTTAAACTTAAACATCAATATAAAATAGAAAATATAAATCAAATAATTCCATTTACTTATTCACATGGATAGTCTACTAGTTGACTAATCACATGTAATATCAATATCTAATTTCATAATGATGGAATGCATAATACTAGAAATCATCACCACATAATCAAGCCCTCGTGCCAAGACTAAAAATAAGATTTTGTCAATTCCTTGTGCCAAGACACTAGTTTGTCTCATGAGACCTACCAATGCATCGAGGAGTTATAGAGGGCTCCACATGCCACTTACTAAGTCCAATTCATTCCTCATATGAAAATATTTGAAACATAACATAAAAATTCGTATTAAAACTAGAATATGAAATGTTAATACTTTAACCATAAACCATAAATGGTATAAAAATAACACATCCACAATCAAATATATCACAAAACCTTCAATACTATATAGAAGATTGTATCATAATAAATCAACTTCAAAAAAGTGTAAAATCCATCAAAGGATGTTAACAAAGATAAAATCAAAACTATTTGAGAGAAATATATCTTTCTATTTTGAAATAATTTAAAAGTCACATAATTATAAAAGAAAACATTTATTTTGAAAATATTCTAATAATATTGTAAGGTAAGCTTCGAAGGTGTTATAATGGTGGAAAATAGCTGCACCCGCTGTATAAGTCAAAAAAACATTCTTACCTTAATTTGTCGAAAAGGTCATAAACAACCTTGTTTGAAAAAAGATGGAAAGATTCCTTTAAAAATATTTTATAAAAAGTTAAAAAGGGTATACATAACTTTAACCCATAGTCTAGTAAATAGTAATTTTTTTTAAATACATTTTTAAGAAACACGGATGTGGATGATAAATATGTCCCAGAAGATACTTACATATAAACAACCTCAGATAATAAAGAGATTGTAAAATTAACCCTTATCTTGTAATTTTCTTTTTTTGAGGGTATTATTACCTCCTATATAATAGTTAAATCATTTTTATTGAATTATACAGGAACCACATACACAAATATGATATCATATATGATCTTATAATAATTCTTTATTAATATTAATTCAGTAGTATCATTGTTTTGGGTGTTAACTGATTCGTTTTCCCTTATATGATTTGTTACGTAAGTAATGTTTATTATAAATAGGATGTATTTGATTCATATACATAATTATATTAAGTTCTTAAACATAATTTTTAACCATAAAATAAAAATCATTCTTGAATGGTTATGATGGAGAATGAAATTTCATCGCATTGTGGAGATGGTAAGACGTATGTACGTATGAGCGAAAATATCATTCTGTTGATGGTGAAATTATATGTAATTGGATGATATATCATATAAAAAGAATCATTAACATGTTATATTTATTATTTATATCAATTATACTCATTATTATACCCATCCAAATAATGAAGTTTTGAATAACAGACTACACCACAATGTGGAGACGGTAAGTCGTACATACACCCGTATGGTGACTTTGCCATTCATAGGAAGGATATAACATTGAATATAGTTGTACCATATTTATAATAAAATCATAGTATGTAGAAGGTACTTGAGTTATTACTTTGGTATGGAAACAAAAAAGAAAAGGAAGTGGAAGAAGAAAAGATCTTTTAAAGAGGTGATTAAATTATTACCTCTTCTTTGAGTTCTTCCTTTTGATTTGAACAAAAGGGCTTCTTAGGTTGACTTTATGATCAAAGTAATGACTATAGGTTTAAGTGAGGGGAGTTGGGAGATATTTTATTAGGGGTTGGCCAAGCCAAATAGATTTTCAGGTGTGATTTTGAGAGAAGGGGAAATACCCTTTTATAAGAGAGGTGATGGTCACTTTAGGAAAAGCTTGAAATATTATTTTATAATAAAATAATTTTCAGTTTATAATGGATCCAAATGGATTTATTTAGAGGCTAATGTGGCGATGGTTATAAAACCTCTCAACCAATAAGTTTTAGATAGGTTTAGGTCACATATTAACCTTATCTTTTAAATTTGACTCTTAGTTAAATAGTTTAACTTTTACCATGTATTCTTGTATTATTATAATAAATGGAAACTAACTATAAAAATCCAAGAGAATATAAAGTGGATCATTAATGACATATCTATAATTATATAAGTCCTTTGGCTGAAACTTAGATTTTTAGTACTATTATATAATTTAATAATATAGTATTTTTTTAAAAACTAATTTATGTTAATTTTGACACTATATAGTATTTTGTTTTTTTAAGTCATAAAAACTTTATCACTTTGAAAAAAATTTATTTAATCAACCATAACATGTCATATTAACCTATAAAATTAGTGTAAGGCATCAAAAGTCTCAATTTATATTTATTTTTATATTTATAATATCAATTATCTCAATCTTTTATTAATAAGGTAATTACTGCATCATCATTGTGTCATAAATAAATTTAATTATTTAATGCCTAAAAATTATAAATAAAATACCATTATGTATTAAATAGTTTTATCTTTCTAATGAATATTTATAGTTGAATTTATATTATTTATAACCCTATATTAAAAATGTTTTAGTTATGAAAATTTTAATTTAACACATTTAACTCTTCTTTAAATAAAATAATAATAAATGTCATAATCTTACCTAAGTGGATCAAATAAGATCATATTTTATTCCTAGGGTTGATTTTGGTCGAAATATGCTTATCCAATAGAATTAGGACATGTGTTTGGGTAATTATAATATCATTTTTACCTTTAATTATCTTATTTACTTTTAACCGTGGTAAATAAAAGTCAAAAGTTACTATTCACAAAAAATTATTTTCATCTTATTGTATCAAATTTTACTTACTGATGTCAACTGTGTCTCTATGATTTTTGAAATTCAATTCATAGAAGCGGTAAAATTATGTTTTATGCAAATTTTCAAATGTGCCTAGAAGGTGGGTAAAAGACATCAAAAAATTCAATAAAATTTTACACATCTAATTTTATTATAAAACGACTCCAATGAATTACATTGAACATATATAGGTATTATGTATCTATTTTGACTTAAAATAAATTTAATAAAATAAATAATTATTTAAATAAAAAGTCGGTTTTAAAAAATAACGTAGTGTTTTTCACTATTGATCAAAATTTGAAAGTTTTTAGAAAAATACCAAATAATTACCCTAAGATAATTTTGATATTCCAAATCAAAAAATTAAGTCCATTTTGAAAATTAAATTTATAAAATTTCAAAAAGTGGGTATTACTATTCATAATGGCTAGTTTGATTGGTCGTGGTGTGCTAGAACTAGAAGTTACGTACAGTGAAAGCTATTATATTATTCAAATAGAAACGTACCGTGGAAGCTTGGGGTGTTACATTATCCCCTCATTTAAATAATTTATTCCTCGAAATTTCTAGAATATTACTGCATAGAAAGATTCAAGTGGTTCTCCATCATAAGTTACTCAGGTTCCCACATTGCCTCTTCCATCTTATGGTTTCTTCAAAGAACTTTTTCTAGATGAGTTGTCCGGTTCTCAATACTTGTTCTCTGGTATCAAGAGTTCTGATAGGTTCTTCTTAATAAGAAAGATTAGGTTCCAGTTATAATTATTCATAGGTGAGTACATGCATTGGGCTAGGCCTGTATTTTCTCAACAATGATACGTGGAACACATCATGAACTTTGGAGAGACTTGGTGGCATTGCCAAATGATAAGTTACAACTCCAATTCATTCTAGAATTTCAAAAGGTCCGATGTACCTGGGACTCAATTTACCCTTCTTACCGAATCGTATAACACCCTTCCATGGAGACACCTTCATGAAAACATGATCTCCTACTTGAAATTCCAAATCCTTCCTTCAGTTATCGGCATGACTCTTTTGAATACTTTGAGCTACTTTGATGTGGGTTTGGATAATATTGACCTTTTCCATTATTTCCTCAACAAGTTATGGGACTATGAGTTTTCTTTCTCCAACATCATCCCAACAAGTTGGTGTACAAAATCTCTTTCCATATAATGCTTCATACGATGGAATCTGAATACTTTAATGGAAGATATTATTATAATAATATTATACCAGAGGTAAATAATCATACCACATACCTTGAAAGTCAAGTGATTAGGATCTCAACATGTCTTATAAGGTTTTAATAGTTCGTTCTGATTGTCTATTGGTTTGAGGGTGGTCAACAGTGCTCAAATGAAGTTCAGTATCCAGGGATTTCTGAAGACTTTTCCAGAATATTGAGGTAAAATGGGGATCATGATTAGAAACAATTGATAGGGGTACACCATGAAGTCCTTCAACTTCATTAATATATAGTCTTACTAAACGATCAAATGGTAAATCTTCTCTTATAGCAAGAAAATGTGTTGACTTGGTAAGATGATCAACAATGACCCATATTTCATCATTCCTTGTAGGAGTCTTTGGTAGTCCCATGACAAAGTCCATCTTAATCTCATCCCATTTCCACTCAGGTATGGAAAGAGGTTGCATGAATCCTCCAGGATGTTGCCTTACAGCTTTCACTTGTTAAAAAACCATATATCTTGACACATAATCAGAAATATCCCTCTTCATGTTGTCCCACAAAAAACGTTCCTTCAAATATCTATACATCTTTGCGCTACTAGAGTTTATAGAGAAATTGTATCTATGAGCACCATCCAAAAATTCCCTTTTTAGATCAAGTATATCAGGATCACAAAGTCTCTTCCCAAACTTCAAAATTACATCTTTATATACAAAGTTGACCAATATACCATCATTCAGAGCTTTAATTTTATTTTGAAACTCCTCATCATCAGTCTGAGAACTTTTTATCCTTTCTAGTAAAAATGAATTGGTAACCATTTGAAAAATTATTTATGTTTCACCTTCCATGATTATTCCCATATCCATCTTTACCAGATCCATGAATATAGGATCCCTTTTAACTCTCATCTTGTTCAAAACACCATGATACTTTCTAATCAAAGCATCTTCCAACTTATTTTCCTTCACAGGGTGGTAGTGTATAGTGAAATCATAATCCTTGAGTAGTTAGAGCCATCGCATTTTCCCCATGTTGATTTCTTTCTGTGAGAAAATATACTTAAAACTCTTGTGATCAATATATATCTCACACTTTTCACCATAGAAATAGTGTCTCTATATCTTTAAAGAACTTATTACAGCTGGTAACTCAATATCATGAGTAGGATAGTTTTGTTCATGAATTTTTAGCTTTCGTGATGCATATGCAATAACCCTATCATTCTGCATAAGGACACAACCAAGTCCTTTCTTTGATGCATCACTATAAATAACAAACCCATCATTCCCTGATGGTAGAGTCAATATAGGAGCATTGACTAATATTTTATTCAATTCTTCAAAACATTCTTCAAACTATTTTGTCCAAACAAATTTAACCCCTTTACATGTGGGCTTGGTTAATGGAGTAGCCAATCAGGCAAAATTCTGGAAAAAACGACGATAATAACCTGCTAAACCAATAAAACTGTGTACCTCACTTATAATAATCGATTCTAGACATTCTTGGATTGCCTTGGTATTTGAAGGATCGATAGAGATTATATCTTTAGAGATAATATGACAAAGAAAAGAAATCTCCTGAAGCTATAATTTACACTTTCTAAACATTCCATATAATTCATTTCTTCTAAGAGTTTTTAAAATAATGTGCAATTAAATTTCATGATCTTTGTAGCTTTTGGAGTATACCATGATATCATCAATAAATACCACTAAAAAGTGATCAAGATATTCCTTGAAAAATATATTCATTAGATCCATAAAAACAAAGGGTAAATTATTCAGTCCAAAAGGCATTACTATAAACTCATAATGCCCATACTTGGTACGAAATGCTATCTTCAAAATGCCTTCCTTCTTCACACACAACTAATGGTATCCAGATCAAAGGTCAATATTTGAAAAATATTAAAATCCATGAAGTTGATCAAATAAATCATCAATGTGAGGTAGGGGATACCTGTTCTTTATTTTTATAGCATTGATAGTCAATGCACAACCTCATGGATCCATCTTTCTTTTTAACAAAAAGAGCTGGGGCTCCCCATGGAGAAACACTAGGGAGAATAAATCCTTTATTACCCAATTACTCTAGTTGTTTCTTTAGTTCCACTAATTCCATAGTGTACATTCTATAAGAGTTTTTCGATATGGTCCTTGAACCAGGAATTAAATCAATGGAAAACTCAATTTCTCATTCTGGAGGATGTCCAAGTAAAACCTATGGAAACACATCAACATATTCTGCTCTTTGGAATTATATTTTTGACATATTTGGCTACAGATGGATCCTCTATGATACTATTGGATCCTCTATGATACTATTGGATCACAATTAAAGAGATGTGTCCAGCAAGAGGAATCTCAACAAATCAAGAATATCTTCTTCTCTACCATTGCGGAGCTTCTTCAAGTGATCTGTTATGATAGAAACAATATGATTCATAATAATTGTGCAACAAATCTTAATGCAGGTAAATCCTTGATCCTCCTTGCGACATGTGAGGCTGCCTCAATTCAAAAGGCTCACTACAATAATACTATTAGGTACTTTTAGATTCTTTGAAGACTTTGCATTGAAGGCATCTTCCGACAAGCCAAACACGCCATTGAAGTATTCTGGTAGGTCCCGCTTCCATGATTGAACAAGGTGAACATTGATGGTGCCTCCAAAGGAAACCCAGGTCCTGCTGGTCGACGAGCAATCTTCAGAGACCATCTTGGTATATGCCATGGATGCTTTTTCACTGGCTATGGAACTGTCTCATCACTAGAATTTGAAATGATGGGTGTGATCCACGCTGTCAACTATGTACTTCAAAAAGGATGGAGGAAGATTTGGATTGAAAGTGATTCGAACACCATCATTCATGCAATCTGGAAGGGGATGACTCATCTAGCCTAGCCACTCACTACTCACTGGATGAAGTGCCTTGACACTCTTCTATAGATCAAATTTATCGCTAATCATGCTTTCAGAGAAGCAAACAAGGTTGCAGATGTGCTTGCAAACATGGGAGTTAACTAGGAGATGACCTGGCTTGATGCTCTCCCTCTTGATCTTTTTCAGCATTATGAAAATGACAATAGGAAACTCCCATCCTTTAGAATCTTGTAACCTCTTCTTTTATCTTCAATAAATTGTGCCTCGGTCTTTGACTAAAGCACTACCTTTTATAAAAAAAATGGAACAATGCAATGATACAGAATCAAATAAAGCATTGGCTAAATTTGAGGAAACCATTAAATTACATTCCACCATGTCATTCAGAGCTTCAACCTCCGCAGTAGTGATCGCATAAGCTTTTCCTTGCTCCCTTGGACTTTTTTGAGGTAAGTTTCCTTTGGCTCTTAGGACATTCATTTGTATAATGTTCCATTTCTCTATAATCTTAGAATTCAACATTGACAACCTCTTTCTTTCCCTTGCAATCACAAGTTTGGTGGCCTTTTTGACCACACTTGTAACAGACTCCCATTCCCTTCAGGCATGTACTAGGGTGTTTATTCCCACATTTACTGCAGGATGGAAATTCAAATTTTCCCTTCTTCCCCTTATTTCCATTTCCAGAGTGGTTAACATATCTCTTATTCTCTTGCTTTTCTTTAAAGTTGTAAAACTTAGAGAATTATTTTTTTGCCTTGATAGCACATGAGAATATATCTTCATACGACGAGAAGGATTTTGAAACTAATACTAAACAGAGAAATGGTTTTAACCCATCAAATAATCGATCAACATTACTCTTTGGGTTACGTATATAATCTACAACATGCCTTGATAACCATGTAAAGCTATCCTCGTACTTTTCGACATTCTCATCCTCCTTTTACCTTAGACTCTGAAATTGCCTTTCTATATCCACTCGATGGTCATGAAGAAAGTATTTTTCTAAGAAAATATCTTTAAATCCCTTCCATTACATATTTTATAATTCATCATCTTCCTTTGTGTTTTGAATTAATGACCACCATTGATCTGTATCTCCTATGAGGCGATAAACTGCCATGACAACTTTTTCTCTTTTTCTACTCCCCAAAGCATGAAATATTTTCTCTAAGGAACTTATCCATTCCTTAGCTACAAATGGTTTTTTATTCTCACTGAATGTTGGTGGTTATTTCTTTATAAAGAGGTTTAAAATTTTTCCTCCATGTTGTGGATTAGGGTGCTCCATATGGGTAAGGTTATTATTCATAACCTGAGTGAGTTTTCCTAGTATAGTGATAAGTCGATCAGCACCAGTTGCATTACCAGCTCCACTATAATTATCTTGAGTAGGAGGGAAATCCATACATGTATTATGTGTGTTGATATGGTTTTCATTTCTTCCACTAGTAACCATTTCTAAACAATGGCATACACTAGAGTAGTTTATAAATCGTAATACATAATTCCAAACTTGTAAAATACTTAACATAAATTGAACAGTTTATGGATATAATCGATAATCAAAAAAAATGTTTCCTTTGATGAAGTATGTACTCATAAATCCTTCATAATGATTTGTAAAGAAAATATGAATTATCCTAAGCATATCTCTCAGGAGTGTCGTAACCAAGAGTGCAGCAAGGCCCATTGTCATGTACTAGGATACCCCAGGTCGAGCCCAAAACTATTTGTCAGACTTTTCACTCATAGGTATATCAGTGCCAGAGCTGCCTCTACCTGATTGTATCAAGATATGGATGTATTTCTTGAAAAACTCACAAAATCTCTACATTACCAAAATTCTAGGAAGTTCTTCTATACTAGTTCTCAAAGTCTATCTTAGGTTAGTGTTTTATAATTAGATTTTTTTTTCTAAATCTAGTTTCTAAGGTTTGTACTAAACTTCCTCTAATACCAACTGTAACGCCCCAACCCTAGTTACCCAGAGTCAGTGCATTATTACATAACATTAGCATGATGTAAGGAATAATGTCCCAAAAGACCGATTATTTTAGTAGCATTGGAAGTACTAGATACATACATAAGTTTTACATTACATCATGAAATAAAAAAGAAAACATTGTGTCCCCTTTGAACACACATATATACCTTATCCTATCTTGAAGTTTAATCATAATGTACTTCTTCACATCTTGGGAAAAATAATACATAAGAAAGGGGTGAGTTTAGATGCTCAGTAAGGATAACAATATAGAGAAAACTTTCATAAATAAGCATAAACATTTAAGTAAATGTATAAGACTAAGACACAATCCTTTTAAATATAAAAATTCAGAATAATATGGAAAATATAAATCAAATAATTCCATTTACTTATTCACATGGTTATTCTACTCATCGAATAATCACATGTAATATCAATAGCTAATTTCATAATGATGGAATGCATAATGTTGGACATCATAACCACATAGTCAATGCCTCGTGCCAAGACTACAAATAATATTTTGTCAAGGCCTTGTGCCAAGGCACTAGTTTGTCTCATGAGACCTACCGATGCATTGAAGAGATATAGCAGGCTCCACCCGTCACTTACTAAGTCCAATGCGTTCCTCATATGAAAAGATTTAAAACATAACATAAACATTCATATTAAAAATAGAATCCAAAATGTTAATAATTTAACCATAAACAATGAATGGTATAAAAATAACACATCCACAGTCAAATATATCACAAAAACTTCAATAAAATATAGAATATTGTATCATAATAAATCAACTTCAAACAAGTTTAAAATCCATCAAAGGATGTTGACATAGATGAAATCAAAAAATATTTGAGAAAAATATATCTTTCTATTTTGAAATCATTTAAAATCACATAATTATAAAAGAAAACATTTATTTTGAAAATATTCTAATAAGATTATAATGGATGATTAGAAGGTGTTATAACAATAGAAAATAGCCGTACCCACTATATAAGTCAAAAAAAAAATATTCTTACCTTAATTTGTCGAAAAGGTCATAAACAACCTTGTTTGGAAAATGATGGAAATATTCCTTTAAAACTATTTAATAAAAATTTAAACAAGGGTATAAATAAATTTAACCCATAGTCTAGTAAATAGTAAAAATGTTTTGAAATAAATTTTTAATAAACACGGATGTGGATGATAAAGAGGTCCCAATAGATACTTACGTATAAACAAACTTGGATAATAAAGAGATTGTAAAATTAACCCTTACCTTGTACTTTTACTTGGTCGAGGGTACGTTAAACTCTTATATAATAGTTAAATAATTGTTATTAAATTATACAATAACCACATACACAAATATGATATCATATATGATCTTATAATATTGCTTTGTTAATAATATTTCAGTAGTATCATTGTTTTGGGTGTTAACTGGTTTGTTTTCCTTTATATTATTTGTTAAATAAGTCATGTTTGTTATGGATAGGAAGTATTTTATTCATATCCAAAATGATATTATGTTCTTAAAAATTATTTTTAACCATAAAATTAAAATTATTCTTGAATGGTTACGACGGGGAATGAAATTTCATCGCGTCGTGGAGATAGTAAGTCATACATACGCACGAGCGAAAATATCATTCTATTGATGGTGAAATCATATGTAATTGAATGATATATCATATAAAAAAATCATTAAAATGTTATATTTATTATTTACAACAATTCTACTCATTATTATACCCATCCAAATAATGAAGTGTTGAATACAAAACCACACCACGACGTGGAGACGGTAAGCCGTACGTACGCATGTATGGTGATTTTGTCATTCATAGGATGGATAGAAAAATGAATATGGTAGTAAAATATATATAATAACATCATATTATGTATAATTTACTTGAGTTATTACTTTTTTATGGAAATAACAAAGAAATAGGAAGTGGAAGAAGAAAAGAACTTTGAAAGTGGTGATGAAATTATTACCTCTTCTTCGGGTTCTTCCTTTTGATTTGGAAGAAAGGGCTGTTTAGGTTGGCTTTCTGATCAAAGTAATGCCTCAAGGTTTAAGTGAGATTAGTTGGGAGGATATTATATTAGGGGTTGGATGATCCAAATGGATTTTGAGGTGTAATTTTGAGAGAATGGGAAGTACCCTTTTATAAGAGAGGCGAGGGTCACTTTATGAAAAGCTTGAAATATTATTTTATAATAAAATAATTTTCGTTTTATAATGGATCCAAATGGATTTATTTAAAGGATAACGTGAGGATTAGTCTAAAACCTCTCAACCAATATGTTTTAGATATGTTTAGGTCACCATATTAACCTTATCTTTTAAATATAACTCTTAGTTAAATAGTTTAACTTTTACCATGTATTCTTGTATTATTATAATAAATGGTTAATAAACTTACTATAAAAAGACAATAGAACCTCAAGTGGTTCATTAATGACATATCTATCATTATATAAGTCCTTTGGGTGAACCTTATATTTTTAGGACTATTATATATTTTAATAATATAGTATGTGTTTTAAAAACTCATTTATGTCAATTTTGACACTATTTAGTATTTTTTTTTGTTAAAGTCATAAAAAATTTATCACTTTGAATGAAATTTATTTAATCAACCCTAACATGTCATATTGAACACTAAAATTAGTAAAATTCATCAAAAGTCTCAATTTACATTTATTTGGATATTTCTAATATCAATTATTTTAATCTTTCATCAATAAGGTAATTACTGCATCATCATTGTGTTATAAATAAATTTAATTATTTAATGTATAAAAGTTATAAATAAAATACCATTATATAGGAAATTGTTTTATATTTCTAATTAATTTTTATAGTTGAATTTATCTTATGTATAACCCTATATTAAATATGTTTTAGTTATGAAAATTTGAATTTAACACTTTTAACTCTTCTTTAAATAAAATAATAATAAATGTCATAATCTAATCCAAGTAGATCAAAGAAGATAATATTTTATTCCTAAGGTTTATTTTGGTTGAAATATACTTATCAAATAGAATTAGGATATGTGTTAGGGTAATTATAATATCATTTTACCTTCAATTACCTTATTTACTTTTAGCCATGGCAAATAAAAGTCAAAATTTACTATTCACCAAAAATTATTTTCATCTTATCGAACCACATTTTACTTACTGATGTCAACCATGTTTCTCAGATTTTTGAAATTCAATTCACAGAAGCGGTAAAATTACATTTTATACAAATTTACAAATGTTCCTAGAAGGTGGGTAAAAGACGTTATAAAGTTCAATAAAATTTTACACATATAATTTTATTATAAAATGAATCTAATTAATTAAATTGAACTTATATAGGTATTATGTATCTATTTTGACTTAAAATAAATTTAAATAATATAAATAATTAAGTAAATAAAAATTCAGTTTTAAACAATAACGCAGTGTTTTTCACTATTCATTAAAAATTGAATGTTTTCAGAAAAATACCAAAAATTCACCATATGATAATTTTGATATTCCAAATATAAAAATGAAGTCAATTCATATTTTTTTTATAAAATTTCAAAAAGTGGTTATTACTATTCATAATAGATAGTTTGATTGGTCGTGGTGTGCTAGAACTTGAAGTTATGTACAACACAAGCTATTGTATTATTCAAAGATAAATGTACCATGGAAGCTTGTGGTGTTACAATAAGTGTGAATTAGAAAGAATTTTGGAAGCTTATAAGAATTCTTCTTTACCTTACAGCCTCAGGGCCTGATATTTTTTTTTTCTGTGACTTTGTGTGCCAGGTATCAAAGTAATCTGAAATAATCACATATGTTGGAATCCAAGAGGAATATAAGATATGTTAAAGGAATAACTTCACATGAGTTGTTATACAAACTAAATTGTGATATGAAGTTTCAAGGTTATACTAATGCTTATTGTGATGGAGATTATAATGATATAAAATCAACCTCAGAGGGAACAATTTTCATGGGTGAATGTTGTGTGAGTTGGAATTGTTAGAAACAAATTTTAGTAACTTTGAGCACATATGAATCTGAATATGTTACAACTACTTAGGTTTGTACTCAAATGTTGGGTCTATGAGTCATGTACGGGTTCCCCTTCATCGCTTAAAATGGGGATTATGTATAATAAAATAAAAAAGAAGGCCTTCAGGACATTTGGGTAAATAAAGTTTCACTTTATAAAAGAGAATTTTTCTACTAGATGTGTTATGCATGAATACATCTGAAAAAAGTACCAAATTTCTAATATTTTTAAAAAATCCATTCCAAAATAAATATTTATAGAATTGAGGTTTCTAATTCATGTTCAACCTCCTCCCATGATTTTATAAACCTTATAAGGATTTACCCCCATTGTGCTTTGGATTATTTTGGAAAAGAGGGAGAAAAAGTAAAAACTCTCTTTTGTAAGAGGTTTTTACTTATATTTCTCTTATGAATATGAAGCGATGTTTATCATAAAATGGGGTAGATAAAAAGAAAAGTTAGATAAAAATAAAAGTGAGAGAGGATAAAATAAATGTAAATAAAAAATTTGAGAGAAAAAGAAAACTGAGAGAGCAGAATATAAAAGTGAGGAAATATTATCTTTACATGGACACAAAATTTTCTTGACACCGAGGGATGGAATACTTTCAAAAACATTACTTCATCCACTAGTGTGGTGTCAAGACACTCCCTTTTGAGAAAGGATATGTTTTTGGAAAAGTCAAAAACCTGATTTGTTTACAAAAGTTAATTTGTGAAATATTTCTGAGAGTTGAAAAAGTTGTTAACAAGGGATTTAAACAAATCGAAAGGGGGAGATTGAAGAACCTTTGTGATAAAATATTTTAACAAATTTTTTGTATTTGTTTAAAACTAAGATTTTTGTGTAAGAATGTTTTTGTTATTTAGGAATCATACCCAGTCCATCGTAACGAGTTCTATAATAAAGTTGAAAGTCATTGAATGTTCAAATACAAACATAAAGGGGTATAAAAGATTTTGTCTTTAAGAATTTTTTTTTATGGGCATAAGTTTCCATACTCACATTTTCAGACTAAACAACAACGGATATAGAAGAATACAGAAATATAAAGTTTTTAATTAGATGATTTATTAGATTCAGATCTATCTTCGTGAAGATTCATCAGACTCACTAGTGGTTAGAAATTCAGATGTTACTGAGTGAAGAATTAATAATGTTGCTAAAGATGTTTGTAGAAGAAACTGAATTTAGGATTTATAAAGTTCTAAATATTTATAATCTAATTCAGATGATTCTTTTCTGGTCATGAAGTTGTCACAAATCATGAAAACTATCAATATAAAAGCTTTTGATGAAATGGAGGAATCATAATGGTTGTATCAGTTCTAGAAATCAAGACAAAGTTTTTCAATGATTAATAGTTGAGGAGGTTTGAAACTTGTTAATGAATCTAAGTGGAGTTATCATCATATACACAAGATCATAATTAGGAATCCATCATAATGGGGATTCCATCATTATGAAATATTGTAACATCCCAGGTAAATAAATAATATTACATTCTAAGGTTTATCAATATTTGTGAATAAAATGTTAATATTACTTTAACGGGAATTCTATGCTCGATGGCGTACCCAATACGCAACAATGAGTTTCTTTGAAATCTTACGTTGCACACTAATAATATAATAATATTATAATAGTTAATGCCTAGCCATTGTAATGGAGGGAATTAACAGAAAAAACTACAAAATTATTACATATGTTTATTAAATATTTTTACATTTATCCAATAAATGTTAGAGGCTTAAAATCCAAATGAATCCAATTTTAAGAATAAATACTGTAATATTTTTAAAAGATTGTTTTACCACCTTTTGATGGCGAACCTTTTTTAAATGTAACTTTTGACAATTTTATAAGCTCTATTTGTCAAAATAAACTTATTCTTTATTATTGGGACATTGAAATTTACTTTGTATAAATTTTTGGAATGTTTCTGACAATGTTCATTTTTTTTAATGAATAGTGAAAAATATTTCATTTTACATCAAAACTGCATTTTCAACTAATTTAAATATATGGTTAGATTATCTTTTAATGTTTAATTAGAATATATTTTTACAATTTAATTCAATGGTGGTTATTATAATTAATTTCACTTTGAAAATGGACATAAACAAGTGCCAAACTTTTCATAGATTGTTTTGACAGCGAGAATTAACTATATGATTTATTAATGAAACTTCTATGTTTTGAATTTGGTAAAATGGACATCATTTCTGAATTTGAAATATCAAATATAGCTTAGGGTTAATTTTTGGTATTGTTCTGATAATGTTTTTTTAATGAATAGTGAAAAATACAGTTTTTAATTCAAAATTGCCTTTTCATCCGATTTATTTATATATTTAGATTGTAATTTTAATTGTTTTTAAAGTATAATTGAATTATTTTTTTTATCAATTAATACAATTTTGTTCATTGGAAGTAATTTCACTTTTCAATTTGATGTAAAAACAAGTCAATCTTTTGATAAATTTTACTTCTTAAAAACCCATCTTTTGTTTTGACAACGAGATTTACTTTTAAATTAATTACTAAAATTTATGTGTTTTTAATTTGATAAAATGGGTTCTACATTTGGAATAAGAATGTCCAAATTATTTAATTAAGACTCTTTTGTTTTTGGACATTATGAATAGTAACAACGGTAATTATCTTTAATTATCTTGATAAATGAGTAATCAGGTAGTTAAGGATAATAAAATAATATCATAATAATAACAAATGACCACAACATGTATCCTAATGATACTTGTTGTCTCATGGACGACCATGGTATGCATTTTTCCAAACTTGGTGACCCCATGGAATCACTTTTGTGTGAAAGTGACTTTTTATCTTTTTATTTTTTAAAGAAAGTTAAATATAACAAAGAATGAATCACCTGAGTAAAACATCTTTAATTTTGTCTACATAAATGATATATTCGACTCTAAATAGTCATTGGAAAGATAAAAATATTTCCTACATCATAGTATTTTTTCTATAATTTTTAGACATTAAATAAATTAAATTATTTATGACATCATAATGATGCAGTGATTACCACATTAATGAACGATTTAAATAAAATGAAAAGATAATGTAAAATCTAAGACCTACACATGTCAAAAACCTATTGTATGAGTATATTTATAACCTTTATCACATTATACTAAAAATACATCAATGTGGGACCTCTAAAATCCGAAACTCAGTTGAAAATAAAGTAACATTTTACACCTTTCCAAGAGTGCTCCTCCTCTCCTCTTATAAAAGGCCCCCACCTCTACCTCCTTACCCACACTTCTCAAGCCATTGGTTCGGAAAATCCCTGATCATTTTGTCTCTCCAAATCACTCTCCTCACCCTATAAGCTTTACCTTAGGCAGAAATCTCTTCAAGAAACCCTTTTGGTTCAAACCGAAGGGAGTTACCCGATTTTAAGGTAATGTCTTCACTTGTGTTCTTTTGTTTTATTTTCCTTCTCCAACTCCCTAAACTCTTTTTATTAATTTATTTTGTAACAAATACAGTATCATAAATATACTAGGATGTTGTTATAAGAAGTATTTGAGCTACACTTACACACACATACATCTAATGGTTTAATAACATACTGTTTCTTTGGATGGTGAATTTCTGCCTCACGAAATGATGATTGTTCAATATTCTTTTAACACCTTCAAAGGTGCCCATTAATATGTCACTATATTTATATATGATATATAATATGTTTATGTTTTCCTTAAGCTTCTGTATTTTTCATTTATGTAATATCTTTATGGCTTCCATTATGGGTAAACGCGATATCTTCATTTTAGGAAGTGCGGATTACCGCCCCCTCAAAGTGATTTGATTTGTTAATACCATATGTGGTACGTATAAAGGATAGATTTAATTATATTATATATGATACCATACTGGAATTATAATACTATTATGTATCATTATGTTTTAATTCCATTAAATTTGAAATAGAAATGGAAGTAGCGTTCATGCGTACGTACGGCTTACCGTCTCCATGAACAGTGCATTTCATTTCTTACCTATAAATGTTATGTTATATTATAAATGCATGTATATAATGGATATATATGATATATATGATATCTACATAATTAATATAGTTCTGGATATAATTGATATTTTACCCCATGAACAAACTTGTAATTATAAAGAGTTTATTTTTGACTCAAGTAGCAATGATCGACAAAACGACCATTATTAACTTAAATAGTTACATAGTGTTAATAACATGGTAATAAGTGATATAAAAGGAATAATGAACTCGAAAAATGTTCTTAAATAAGTATAAATTAACTCAAGTTTATTATTCAAGAGTTTAAATAACGACCGAGTCAAGTCGGACCCGAGGAAAGGGATCCTACCTCTCTCTTTATTTTTAATTACTCTTTTTATGTAACTTACTTTAAGCTCCACTTTATTATGTTGGGGGATGTTATTTTATATTAATATTACTATAAAGTTTATGTTAATATGATTAGAGAAACTATTTTATCTCATCAATCCATTTTTGGAAGTTTTATGTGGCGCCGTTAGGCTGCCGAATTTTCATAAGGGGATTTTCATCTCACTTTTTATTCCCGTGAGATTCATGCTACATTGGCCACTATTTCATTTTTTGTGGTGTATTTACTGCCCATTATTTTAATATTTGTATAATATACTCTCATTTATGGTTAGTTACATCTTCATTGTATGACCCTTCTTTCATGGGGTGTACATTTTGAAAGTTGCCCAAATCGGTAAGGGAACCTTTCACACTCCTCTTTTAAAAAGACTTGTTTTGTTATGTCTTTTAATTTACATATTTTTATGTTGGGATATGTTCTTATATATCCTTATTGATTTAAATTTTATTTCCAAGTGATTAGATACCATTTTCTCTCTCATCAACTAATTTTAGGAATTTTAAAGTGACGCCGTTAGGCTGTCGAATTTTACCAAGGGAACTTTTTAACCCGATTTCAATTTCTTTGGGTTCAACATTGAATATGTCATCCTTTGAATATGTGTGAATGACATTTGATTGTTTTACACTTAATATAAACTTATATTGGGTGTATTTATATTTGTCACACATAATTATGAGGTTGATTTTTCCTTAATTTAAGGACACTTTCTTTATAAGGGATTTCATCTCATTTTACATCTCTATTGAGACTTCATTGTTGTTATGCACCAATTCACTTTTATATGGTGTATATACTATCCTTTGGAATATTATATCATGAATCCATTAATTATCATGATATTATAAAGTTCTGATTAAATTTTATTCCTCAATTATGGTAATCAAGTGTCTCTCATTTAGTTAAAAACCCTTTAACTAAAATATCATTTTAAATGTTTTAAAGATTTATTCTCATAAATATTTCTCATTAATATCCATGTTTTAAAAGTGGTTTTAAGGATTTACGTATGTGGATATTAATGGTTTAAAATGTTAAAAACTTCAAAGTGGTATAGGACACTTTAATTCAAAAATCACTTTATTAAATGTTTTAAATTGTTTTGGAAATGATTTTTAGAATGGATTCATTATATTAAAATGTTATATTGTTATTGAAATGTGGGAATGTTATCTTTCTTTTATGCTTAAGTTATGTGCTATGATTATGTTATGGTTCTTGGGCATTGTTTATGAATATAGGTGGTTCCGTGATAAACTAAGGGCGAGTGAGCCTGATATAGCTCTCCAATGCATTGGGTAATGCGAAGGGGTTAAACATTAAGGTTTCTCTGAAGAGATTTAGGGAATATACTATGATGGGTATTCCAAACGTAACCAAGAGGGTTACTCCATATGTAAGAATGTTATGAATGCCTCAAGTTACTTTTATGCCTTATGATTTCTATGATTTATTCATGATTTGATGAGGTATGTTAAAGTGCTTATGTTTTATGGGTAAATTATGATTTCATTCTTATGTATATATGAACTCGTGTTTCCTTTCCATATTTTTATAACCCTTATTGATCTTTTTATGCTCATACCAAGTTTTTGAAATGTTTTTCACAGGTCAAGGGAATGGTACATGATATGATGATAGTGTTAAGGAAGTGTCAAGAAAGAATCCATGTTTTATTTTAAATATGTTTCCGTTGATGGGAAAAATGAATACTATCTTTTATGTAATCACTTTGTTTAAATGTGGAATGTAATGCAAGTTTTACGATCTAATTCTCTAAAACTATAAACCTGAAAATATCCTCAATGTGTAATCTTGTAATAACTGAAGATTAAGTAAGGTTTAAGGCTGGGGCCTTATAGTTGGTATCAGAGGTTGGTTTAGATAACTTTAGAGGTTAGAGTGT
Source organism: Viscum album (assembly GCA_963277665.1). Taxonomy (NCBI): domain Eukaryota; kingdom Viridiplantae; phylum Streptophyta; class Magnoliopsida; order Santalales; family Viscaceae; genus Viscum; species Viscum album. The sequence goes on along the minus strand of OY728155.1, from coordinate 1,137,801,479 downwards.
TGTTTAAGAAAAAGTGACAAGTTGTGTATAACCACAATGGTTAGTATATTAGATGGAGTCATTTTTTTTTTGAAATTTAGAATGAGTTTGAGATAACTTGGATAAGTATATCTTGGTGTTTATCTTCCTCTTTATTATTTGATGATTTTACTAATATACTCACACTGACCTTTTTGGTTTTAGTAAATGGCTGGATCTTGCAGGCACCAAAGTAACAATGGATTTGAAGAAAACTGTGGCAGTTTTATGAAAGAACAACTGAATGATACGGGAGCTGAAATGAGAACTCTTGTGGTTATCCTCAACCAACTATCTGGAGTCATGATTGACCACCTGAACCTTAGTGATTTTTATAAGGCATCGTATATGCGAGAAACAAATCCCTATAGAAGTTTAGGTAAAAATCGTAAAGGTAAGTATTCTCAAAAACCTATGTGTCAAATATGTGGAAAGAAACACAGAGGAAAATTGTAACGCCCCGACCCCAGTGACCCAGAGTCAGTGCATTATTTTAATACATTGGCATGATTACAAGGATTCAAGTCCCGAAGAACCGATCAGTTTAGCAGTCTTGGAAAATAGATTACATACATGAATGTTACATTACACTTCATAACATAAAAAACAACATAAATAATCCTTTATGAATGCCATTATTCCCTTATCTTAACCCTTCATATCAATCACAATACACTTCTTGGAATCCTGGGAAAAATAAAACATTGAAAGGGGTGAGCTCAAATGCTCAGTAAGGGTAAGCAATACAGGGAAACTTTCATAAATAAGCATAAACATTTGAGTCACTGTATAACAAACACAAAAGCCTTTAAAACTTGAACTTCAGCATAATATAGCAAAGATAAAATTAAATAATGCCTTTTTCTTATTCACATGGATATTCTACTAGTTTAATAATCACATGCAATATCAATAACCACTTTCATAATGATGTAATGCATAATGCCAGACTATCATAACCACATATCCAAGGCCTCGTGCCAAGACTACAAATAATATTTTTCCAAGGCCTTGTGCCAAGACACTAGTTTGTCTCATGAGACCTACCGATGCATCAAGGAGCTATAGCAGGCTCCAACCGTCACATATTAAGTCCAATACATTCCCATATGAAAAGGTTTAAACATAACATAAAAATTCATATTAAAACTAGCATACGAAATGTAAATACTTCATCCATAAACTATGAATGGTATAAAAATAACACATCCACAGTCAAAAATATCACAAAACCTTCAATACAATATAGAAGTTTTGTATCATAATAAATCAACTTCAAATAAGTGTAAAATCCATCAAAGGATGTTGACATAGATGAAAATGATGAGTATAACCTTTTGAGAGAAATATCCTTTTTGTAAAATCATTTAATAGTCACACATTTATAAATGAATTAATTTAAAAGAGATTTTTGAATCAAAGTGTCCCATACCAATTTGAAACTTTTGAAAAGAAATATCATTTCAAAACATTCATGTTCATATAAATAAATCCTTAAAATCATTTTTAAAACATGGACATTAATTAAAATATTTAGAAAGATAAATCTTTAAAACATTTAAAATTATGATCTTGATAAAGATTACCTTTCACAAATTCTTAAAATATTCATTTTGAAATCATTTAAAGTCACATAATTATAAAATAAAACATTTACTTTGAAAATATTCGTATAAGATTGCAAGGTAATCTTCAAAAATTTTATAACGGCGGAGAATATCCACACCAACAGTATAAGTTAAAAAAAACATTCTTACCTTAATTTTGTCGAAAAGGTTAAAAGCACCTTGTTTGGAAAACGACGGAAATATTCCTTTATAAACCTCTTATAAAAAGTCAAACAAGGGTATAAATGACTTTAACCCATATTATTTGTAAATAGTAAAAATGTTTTGAAATACATTTTGAAGAAACATGGATGTGGATGATAAAGAAATCCCAGTAGATTATTACATATAAACAACCTCAGATAATGAAGAGATTGTGAAATAAACCCTTACCTTGTACTTTTCCTTGGTTGAGGGTAGGTTAAACTCCTGTATAATGGTTAAATAATTGTTATTAAATTACACAAGAATCATATATATTAATATGATATCATATATGATATATTAACATTGCTTTGTTAATAATATCTTAGTATTATCGTCATTTCATGTGTTAACTTACTCGTTTTCTTTTATATGTTTTGTTACGTAAGCCATGTTTGTCATGGATAGGTTGTATCTTATTCATATCCAGAATGATATCAAGACCATAAACATTATTTTTAAATCATCAAATGATAATTATACTTGAATGGATACGATGGAGAATGAATCTCATCGCGTTCGTGGAGACAGTAGTCCGTACGTACGCACGAGCGACAATATCATTATTTTGATATTAAAATAATATATAATTGGATGGTATATTATATATAAAAAATCATTATAATGTTACATTTATTATTTAAATGAATTACACATCATTATTATACCCATCCAAATAATAATATATTGAATAACAATTACACCACGACGTGGAGACGGTAAGCCGTACGTACGCACGTATGGTGACATGTTATTCAAAGGGTGGATAGAATACTGAATATGGTTGTACCATATTTATAATAACATCACAGTATATATACGATACTGGAGTTATTATTTTAGAATGGTAATAACACATAAATAATAAGTTGAAGAAGAAATGAATTTGAAAAAGGGTGGTGAAAACATTACCTCTTCTTCGGGTTCTTCCTTTTGATTTAATCAAAAGGGATCCTTAGGTTGCCTTTCTGATCAAAATAAGGAATCTAGGATGTATTTAGGGATGTTGGGAGAGTATTTGGGCAGAGGTTGGTCGAACCAAAATGCTTTGAAGGTGTGAAGTAATTAGAAGTAGGAGTTCCCTTTTATAAGAGGGGTTAGAGGGCACCTTTGGAAAAGCTATAAATATTAATTTATAATAAATTCATATTCAGTTTCTAATGGATCTAAAGTTTATTATTTAAATTTTAAGGTGGGGATGGTTCAAAAACCACTCAACCAATATAATTTAGACAGGTTTGGGTTACTATATTAACCTTATATTTAAGTATTAACTCTAAGTTAATTAGTTTCACTTTTACAATGTCTCTTTGTATTTTTATATTATATTGTTAATAAACTTACTATATACATCCCAGAGACCCCCAAGTGGTCCATTAATGATACACCTATCATTATATAATTCTCTTGGCCGAACATTAGATTTTTAGGAATTTAATATTAGTTAATAATATAATATTTGTTTTAAAAACTCTTTTATGTCAATTTTGACACTATTCAATAGTTGATTTTTGTGAAACTCATAACAGAATTATTAATTTTAACAAAGTTAATTAAATCAATAATAATATGTCATATTAACCTATAAAATTAGTGTAATTCATTAAAAGTCTCAAATTATATTTATTTGGGTATTTGTAATATCAATTATTTTAATGTTTCTCTATTATAGTAATTACTACATCATCAATGTGTAATAAATAAATTGAATTATTTAATGTATAAAAATTATAAATAAAATATAATTATGTAGGAAATTGTTTTAGCTTTCTAATTAATTATTATAGTCTAAAATCCAACATATATAACCCTATTTAAAAATTGTTTTTCTAAAAGATATATGCTTATGTCATTTTTGTACTTATTTTAACTTAATTAAAATAAAGTGTCCCTATCACCTAGAAGTGGCTCCATGGGGTCCCAAAATCAACCCAAAGATTCCCATGGTCGGAAATGTATCCACCAATAAGGTTAGGACACGTTTTAGGATAATTTAGTATTGTTATAATATTATTTTTTAACCCTTATTTACCGGATTTACCCTTAACCATGGAAAATAAAATATTTACTGAAGTAATTATTCAAAATGTCTAAAAATAAAAGTTACCTATTTACACAATTTGAACATCCTGATTCCAAATATGGAATCCATTTTTCCAAATGCAAAACACAGAAGTGGCAGAAATTAATTTAAAATTAATTCTCATTGTTAAAAAAAGCGTGTTTTTAAGAGATAATAACTATCAAAAGATTGACACTTGTTTATGTCTGGTTTAATTATGAAATTATGTCCAATGACAAACATTGAATTAAATGGTAAAAAATAAATTCTAAATATACTTTAAAACCACTCAAATTCAAAATTTATCAATATTAATTATTTTGATTAAAAAAGTTGTTTTTAATTAAAATTTAGTAATTTTCACTATTCATCAAAATATGAAAGTTATCCGAAAAGTACCAAAATTTCACCCTAGGTTAATTTTAATATTACGAATCCAAAAATGAAGTCCATTTTGAGAGATAGAATTTATAAAATTTCAAAAAGTAGGTATTACTATTCATAACAGCTAGTTTGATTGGTTGTGGTATGTTAGAACTCGATGTTGCGTACAACACACGCTATCGTATTATTCAAAGAGAAGCGTACCATAGAAGTTTGGGGTGTTACATTGTAATTTTTTTATGTCCCCATTCTAAAGAATAAATTTATTTAGTCAAATTGAATATATAAAAGTTTAAAATATTGGATTTAAAAAGGAATCACTATTAAAGTTGGTAAAAGTGCATTTTTGAAAAATACTTCTTTTATCTGGAAAAAAAAGAATTTGTTCTTACATTATGTCTAAGAAACTCATAATATGGATTCTAAAATTATAAGGATTATATAAAGTTTAAAATTTAGTTAATACTATTCATAACCTCTTTTGAACGGCTTGTTTGGTAAGTCATGGTGCACTTTAACTCGGTGTTGCGTTTTGTGCAAGTTATTAAATTGTTGTGAAGAAATAACACACTATGAAATATTGGGGTGTTACATTCTCCCCTCCTTCAATAAATTGCGTCCTCGCAATTTGAAATTGTTCTTCGAAAATAAGAGGTTGAAAATAGAAAATATCTTTGTGGGAAAACTCAATCAGAAATTGGTTTACTAAAATTTAGTCTTAATATGAGGAAAAGAGAAATGAAAGGGTCACCAACAAATTATGATCTCGATTTGGAGAACATTGGTGTCAATTAGAGACATATAATTGGAGGAAAAATGTAAACATTTATAGGTAGTGATTGAGATCATCAATCACAAACAAGTGTAAAATTGAGGTCCTTAAATTCATCAATCTATGATGATTTGAAATACAATCGGTTCAACAAAACATAGGGTATTAGGATAACACATTTTTGGTTTTAGGATTCCTTAAATAAAGTATAAGAATTAATTTCTTCATAGAATAATAGAAGAAGAAAAATATATTCTTGACAAGTAGAGTTCCATCCATTAACTAATTTCTACCACGAACTCATCTTTCACTCTAAAAGATAAAAGAATGTAAAAATATATTCTATTTATCCTATTCGTATAGGGTACCAAAAAAAATTTATAATTCATCTACCAGATCTTTAAAAAAAACTACATTATTTAATCCCGGATATTACATGGGCCAGTGGTAGGTGATACACTCTTGTCGCCCTTCGGTTGTGGGTTCAAGTCTCGCGGCCTTTCTGGATGCGACGGGTTGTCGCCCAACCTCCTGGTTTTCCTTTTATGGAAATCCAAAAATAATACAAACTAGAACTATCCAAAATGATTTAGTCCAAAAATGAAGGTCCTTTTTGCTGCATAATAACATGCGAACACCTTCATCATGTATTCTTTTAAAACACTGCAACATCCTGAATTACCATAAAACCTTATTGATTACATTCATGATCCCTTATTCCTTAAATAATTATGGATATACTACTTCAATACAAAAATGTTTTAAACACCAACAATAATGGAATATACAAATCATTAATCAGTTTCAAGGTAGTCAAGAATATCCAATATAATTTATCCAAATCAATCATGTATTATTCCAAAATCACTACCTCGGTATCAGAATTATATTATGGTTTATCATTATCTCAACCATATATTTTCAAAAAATTTATCCTGCTATTGAGTCACTTTTCTTTGTTCCACACAATCTCAAGTCCTTAATGAAATAATACTGCAGTACAATCCTTATATACTCCATAATTATTATAACAAGTACATTGTAGATACAACACTCAAATGACATAATCAACATAAGAACTCTAATCATTCCTCTTCATCTGTTGTAGTATCATAACTTGATTATTATCCAATAGAATCATTTGCGGTATAGTCTAATGACTGGGACATAGGTTCAAGTAGTGTACAAACTCCTTGCAAATGAAGCATTGTACATTTGAAACCATTTTCTTACCCTTGCAGTCACGTACTTTATGCCCTTTTTCTCCACACTTATAACAAACTCTCATTCCTTTCAGGCAAGTTCCGGGGTGTACTTCCCACTGTTATCACATATGGGGAAATTCTTCTTTTCCATATTCCCTTTATCTATCTTTCTCTCTTCCATCGTTTTCTTCTCTTGCTTCCCTTCAATGCCATAAGACTCAGTAAAATCTTTAGTTATCTTATCCACACATGATACTATTTCTTCATATGATGATAATATGTGGGAGACTATTTACCTTCTAAATGACGTCTTAATAGCATGAAAGATACTATCCTTCTTACTCTTTGGATCATACATATTACTGGAGTTCACATTCCTTCTACTGGGTGTCATTTCTATAAAATAGCATAAACTGGGTCAGTTTATGAATTCCAATAAATAATTCCTAATGAAAATTGAACAGTTTATAGATATAATCCATAATCATAAGAAATGTTTTCTTTGAGTAAGTATATAATCATGAGCCCTTCATAATGGTTTGTAAAAAAATGATAATTATCCTAAGCATATCCCCCGGGAGTGTCGTAACCAAGAGTGCAGCAAGGCCCGTTGTCGTGCACCAGTTCCTGTTTGAGTTTAGCTCAAAGCGGTGATTTCGGGTTTTACCCCTAGGTACATCTGTGCCAGAGCCTCCTCTACCTGCTCGTATCCAGATAGGGATGTATTGCTCGAAAAACTCACAAAATCTCTACAATACCAAAATTCTAGGATGTTCTTCTATACTAATCCTCAAAGTCTATTTTATGGATATGTGCTCTAATCAGAGTTTATCTAAATCTAGTTTCCAAGGTTATTTCTAAACTTCCTCTGATACCAACTGTAACGCCCCGACCCCAGTGACCCAGAGTCGGTTCATTATTTTAATACATTGGCATGATTACAAGGATTCAAGTCCCTAAGAACCGATCAGTTTAGCAGTCTTGGAAAATAGATTACATACATGAATGTTACATTACATTTCATAACATACAAAACAACATAAATAATCCTTTATGAATGAAATTATTCCCTTGTCTTAACCCTGCATATCAATCAAAATACACTTCTTGGAATCCTGGAAAAAATAAAACATTGAAAGGGGTGAGCTCAAACACTCAGTAAGGGTAAGCAATACTGGGAAACTTTCATAAATAAGCATAAACATTTGAGGCACTGTATAAATAACACAAAAGACTTTAAAACTTGAACTTCAGCATAATATAGCAAAGATAAAATGAAATAATGCCTTTTTATTATTCACATGGATATTCTACTAGTCGAATAATCACATGAAATATCAATAACCACTTTCATAATGATGGAATCACTACTACAAACACGACCTTTATTAGTGCTAAAAATGTCCTTTATCAGTGCTAGAAAACGCTGATAAAGCCAGCGTAGATAAATGGGGGGTCCCCTTTATCAGCGCTCCAAAAAGCACTGATATAGGACCCCTTTATCAGCGCTAAAAAAAGCGCTGGTAAAAGGGGTCTTTTATCAGAGCTAAAAAAAGCGCTGATAAAAGTACCCCTTTAGCAGCACTTTTTTTAGCGCTGATAAAGGGGTCCTATATTAGCACTTCCATTATCAGCGCTTTCGTTTTAGCGCTGATAAAGGACCCTTTTATCAGCGCTTTTAAAAAAGCACTGATAAAAGTTAAAAAAATTTAAAAAATTAAAAAAATTTAAAAAAAGTTATAAAAATTTTAAAAAAATTAAAAAATACTGCCAATCGGGGGGGGGGGGGGGGCTTTTATAGCACTTGAACCCCCCCTTTTACAGCACTTTTCGGCCCCTATACAACACCCCACGCACCCCACGCACCCCCTCCACCCTTTAACAGTGCTTGCTCCAATATTCCCCATGCACGCGCACCCCTGCCTCCACCAGGATTTGAACTCGAGACCTCCCCCCTGCGAGCCTAAGCCCTTACCACTACTCTATTTTGATTTGCTTTCCAATTCATGATATCCCTCTATATATATATTTATATATTTAGTTATATTTATTCGTATAGTAATATAAATTTATATTAATATATATATAGTTATATTATAATATATATATATAGTTATATTATAATATATATAGTAATATTAATATATATATATATAGTGGTATTAATATATATCTATATCTATATATATATATATTTAGTTATATTTATTCGTATAGTAATATATATTTATATTAATATATATATATATAGTTATATTAACATATATATAGTTATATTAACATATATATAGTTATATGAATATATATTTATATAGTTATATTAATATATATATAGTGATATTAATATATATATTTATGGTGATATTAATATATATATTTATATTAATACTAATATATATATATGTAGTTATATTAATATATATATAGTTATTAGATTAATATATATATAGTTAGATTAATATATATATATTTATAGTTAGATTAATATATATATATAGTTAGATTAATATATAGGTATATAAATATTCATATATTGGTATTTTAAATAAAAGGGATATTAGTTATTATTTAGATAAAGCTAATATATTTTATATGTAAATATGTTTAATTATTTATTTAAAAAATTTAATTTTTAGGTGCGAATATATAAAAAATATGTACATATAGTTATATATTTGATTATAAATAGTAGTTCATTATAAAAAAGGATGAAATTTCAAAGACATAATATCAATATTAATGTAATACCTTGGAATAAATTCAGTCCCCGCCAAGAGAAGCCAATAATACCCCCTTAAACGAGTTTGAAAATCCACAAAATGTTAAAAAATCTGGGTACCCTGACAAAGAACTCAGTTTTAGAGGACTTTTGGGCCTCTTTTGGCCTAGAAAAACACTTGACTGGGGTCTTCCCAGTCATAGAAACGTAGAGATCATCGCAGGCTTCGATTTGATATGTGGTAGAGCTCAAACGGACACCCATATCAAAAGTTATGGCCGTTTGAAGTTTGAGTTGCATTTTCAACATATTTTGGATCTTTTTTTAATTTTTTTAAAATTTTTAGTCCTCAAATTGTTATTAAATGACTATTACTCCATAATGATTATCAAAATATTAATTAAAAATATTTTTTTAATTTTTTAAGAAGTCATTTTCACTAAATATCTTATATATTAAGTATAATAAGTGTAAATGTACATTTATACTTATCTAAAATATATTTAAAAATTATATATTATATTTATATAACAATATAAATATATTTATATATTAATATATTAATATATTTTTTAATTTTTTTTGAAGCCGACCCTTTATCAGCGCTAAAAAAAGCGCTGATAAAGGCCCCCTTTTATCAGCGCTACTAAACAAGCGCTGATAAAGGGACCCCCCTTTATCAGCACTTTTTCGTTAGCGCTGATAAAGGGGGGCGCTGCGAAAAACTATTTTTGTGGTAGTGAATGCATAATGCCAGACTATCATAACCACATAGCCAAGTCCTCGTGCCAAGACTACAAATAAGATTTTGCCAAGGCCTTGTGCCAAGACACTAGTTTGTCACATGAGACCTACCGATGCATCGAGGAGCTATAGAGGTCTCCACCCGTCACATATTAAGTCCAATGCATTCCCATATGAAAATGTTTAAACATAACATAAACATTCGTATTAAAACTAGCATACGAAATGTAAATACTTCATCCATAAACTATGAATGGTATAAAAATAACACATCTACAATCAAACATATCACAAAACCTTCAATACAATATATAAGTTTTGTATCATAATAAATAAACTTCAAATAAGTGTAAAATCCATCAAAGGATGTTGACATAGATGAAAATGATGAGTATAACCTTTTGAGAGAAATATCCTTTTTGTAAAATCATTTAAAAGTCACACATTTATAAATGAAGTAATTTAAAAGAGATTTTTGAATCAAAGTGTCCCATACCACTTTGAAACTTTTGAAAAGAAATATCATTTCAAAACATTCATGTCCATATAAATAAATCCTTAAAATCATTTTGAAAACATGGACATTAATTAAAAGATTTAGAAAGATAAATCTTTAAAACATTTAAAATTATGATCTTGATAAATAGTACCTTTCACAAATTCTTAAAATATTCATTTTGAAATAATTTAAAGTCACATAATTATAAAATAAAACATTTAATTTGAAAATATTTGTATAATCTTGTAAGGGAAGATTCAACAATTTTATAACGGAGGAGAATAGCCGCACCCACCGTATAAGTTTAAAAAAACATTCTTACCTTAATTTTTGTCAAAAAGGTTAAAAGCACCCTGTTTGGAAAACGACAGAAAGATTCCTTTATAAACCTCTTATAAAAAGTAAAACAAGGGTATAAATGACTTTAACCCATATTATTTGTAAATAGTAATTTTTTTTGAAATACATTTCGAAGAAACATGGATGTGGATGATAAAGAAATCCCAGTAGATTATTACGTATAAACAACCTCGGATAATGAAGAGATTGCGAAATAAACCCTTACCTTGTACATTTCCTTGGTTGAGGGTAGGTTAAACTCCTGTATAATGGTGAAATAATTTTTATTAAATTATACAAGAATCATATATATTAATATGATATCATATATTATCTTTTAACATTGCTTTGTTAATAATATCTTAGTATTATCGCCGTTTCGGGTGTTAATTTACTCATTTTCTTTTATATGTTTTGTTACGTAAGCCATTTTTGTCATGGATAGGTTTTATCTTATTCATATTCAGAATGATATCAAGTCCTTAAAAATTATTTTTAAATCATCAAATGATAATTATACTTGAATGGATACGATGGAGAATGAATCTCATCGCGTTCGTAGAGACGGTAGTCCGTACGTACGCACGAGCGACAATATCATTCTTTTGATATTAAAATAATATATAATTGGATGATATATTATATATACAGAATCATTATCATGTTACATTTATTATTTAAATGAATTACACATCATTATTATACTCATCCAAATAATAATATATTGAATAACAATTACACCACGACGTGGAGACTGTAAGCCGTACGTACGCACGTATGGTGACATGTTATTCAAAGGGTGGATAGAATACTGAATATGGTTGTAACATATTTATAATAACATCATAGTATATATAAGATACTGGAGTTATTATTTTAGAATGGTAATAACAAAGAAATAAGAAGTTGAAGAAGAAATGAATTTGAAAAAGGGTGGTGAAAACATTACCTCTTCTTCGGGTTCTTCCTTTTGATTTGATCAAAAGGGCTCCTTAGGATGGCTTTATGATCAAACTAAGGCATCTATGATGTATTGAGGGATGTTGGGAGAGTATTTTGGCAGAATTTGGCCGAGCCAAAAGGCTTTGAAGGTGTGAAGTAATGAGAAGTAGGAGTGCCCTTTTATAAGAGGGGTGAGGGGCACCTTTGGAAAATCTAGATATATTAATTTATAATAAATTCATATTCGGTTTATAATGGCTCAAAAGTTGATTATTTAAAGTTTAAGGTGGGTATGGGTCTAAAAACACTCAACCAATATAATTTAGACAGGTTTGGGTTACTATATTAATCTTATCTTTAAGTATTAACTCTAAGTTAATTAGTTTCACTTTTACAATGTCTCTTTGTATTTTTATATTATATGGTTAATAAACTTACTATATACATCCAAGAGACCCCCAAGTGGTCCATTAATGATACACCTATCATGATATAAGTATCTTGGCCGATCCTTAGATTTTTAGGAATTTAATATCAATTAATAATATAATATTTGTTTTAAAAACTCTTTTATGTCAATTTTGACACTATTCAATAGTAGATTTTTGTGAAACTCATAACAGAATTATTACTTCAAAGAAAGTTAATTAAATCAATCCTAATATGTCATATTAACCTAGAAAAGTAGTTTAATTCATTAAAAGTCTCAAATTATATTTATTTGGGTATTTATAATATCAATTATTTTAATTTTTCTCTATTATGGTAATTACTGCATCATCAATGTGTCATAAATAAATTAAATTATTTAATGTATAAAAATTATAAATAAAATATCATTATGTAGGAAATATTTTTAGATTTCTAATTAATATTTATAGTCGAAAATACAACATATATAACCCTATGTAAAAATTGTTTTTCTAAAAGATATATGCTTATGTCATTTTTGTACTTATTTTAACTTAATTAAAATAAAGTGTCCCTATCACCTACAAGTGGCTCCATGGGGTCCCAAAATCAACCCAAAGATGCCCATGGTCGTAAATGTATCCACCAATAAGGTTAGGACACGTTTTAGGTTAATTTATTATTATTATAATATTATTTTTTAACCCTTATTTACCTTATTTACCCTTAACCATGGTAAATAAAATATTTATCGAAGTAATTATTCAAAATGTCTAAAAATAAAAGTTACCTATTTACACAATTTGAACATACTGATTACAAATATGTAATCCATTTTTCCAAATTCAAAACACATAAGTGGCGGAAATTAATTTAAAATTAATTCCCGTTGTTAAAACAAAAAGCGTGTTTTTAAGAGATAATAACTATCAAAAGATTTCCACTTGTTTATGTCTGGTTTAATTATGAAATTATGTCCAATGACAAAAATTGAATTAAATGGTAAAAATATATTCTAAATATACTTATAAACCACTCAAATTCATAATTTATCAATCTTAATTATTTCGATTAAAAAAGTTGTTTTTAATTAAAATTTAGTAATTTTTACTATTCATCAAAATATGAATGTTATCCGAAAAGTACCAAAATTTCACCCTAGGATAATTTTGATATTCCAAATCCAAAAATGAAGTCAATTTTGAGATATAGAATTTATAAAATTTCAAAAAGTAGGTATTACTATTCATAACGGCTAGTTTGATTGGTTGTGGTATGTTAGAACTCGATGTTGCGTACAACACACGCTATCACATTATTCAAAGAGAAGCATACCATAGAAGCTTGGGGTGTTACATTGTAATTTTTTTATGTCCCCATTCTAAAGAATAAATTTATTTAGTCAAATTGAATATATAAAAGTTTAAAATATTGGATTTAAAAAGGAATCACTATAAAAGTTGGTAAAAGTACATTTTTAAAAAATACTTCTTTTATCTGAAAAAAAGAATTTGTTCTTACATTATGTCTAAGAAACTCATAATATGGATTATAAAATTATAAGGATTATATAAAGTTTAAAATTTAGTTAATACTATTCATAACCTCTTTTGAACGACTTTTTTGGTAAGTCAAGGTGCACTTTAACTCGGTGTTGCGTGTTGTGAAAGTTATTGAATTGTTTTGAAGAAATAACACACAATGAAATCATGGGGTGTTACAAAAATGTTTCAAAGGGACATAAAGATGCTATAGATTTGGAAATGAAGGTCATAAAGCAAGAACCTGCCATGGAAAAAGGAAGCATCTAGTTGACTCTAGGAAAAGGAAAGAAGTTCTTTCTGAAGGATCAATTGATTGTTTTAAATGTGGTGTGCATTGTCATTATGAAAACACATGTCCTACAAAGAAGTTTCAGGAATGGGGTCACCAAGATCATAAAAATATTCATTTCCCAATACGTAATGCCATTATGATTGAGGATGAAGAAACTGACAACGACTAATGAAAGGTATGGATTATTTCTTAACATATGTTTTCCTATTATTGGAATCATAGGATATGATTCATGATTTTGTTTGTAGGAAAGAAGTATTTCAGAATAAGTTGAAAAGGAATGGATAATGGATCATGAATAATATTGAATGAGTAAGAAGTCAACATGTAAGGGATTCAAGAGTTATGGAAGATTTTAGGATGGTGAAATTCTTAGATGTATTAAGTCTATTTTGATGATGGGGTTACATTAGAAGACTTTTTATAGTAAGCCTGATGTTTGATATATGAAAATTTTATTCAAGGAATAATTATCCTTTATTTTGTGGATATAGTTATAAATAACCATTTGGGTTTATATGATCCTTGAATTTGAGGCAATTACTGGTTAATATATTTTGGGTTACAAAATGAAAGTTATTAGATAACCATTGTGGTTAAAATATGTTATGGTTATTTTTGACGATTTTATCTCTTTTGGGGGGATGTTTTAATAATTATATAGTTTTGGAAAAAGGACAACACACAGACCGTGTGACAACCCGTCGCGTCGGACGAAGCTGCGGGAATCGAACCTACAACCAAAGTGCAACAGGTATTTATCACCTACCACTAGACTACGTGAAGTCTCTGGTTAGTTTGAATGATTCTTTTTAGTTATATGATTTTATGAATTAAGAGTAAGTTGATTTTTTTTGTTATCAATGGAAATTATTAGCCTATCATGGAAGATATGTGATTGGGTTAATTACTTTTTAGTATGAGACTGTAAGAGTAACTGATGTTAATTTGGAGAAAAATGTTAAGATTTATCTTAGGAGACTATGTGATTAAATCATTCAGAGATTTGGGTTTCAATCTTAGTTTGGTTTACTTTGAATAATTTTATGGATAGATGTTTATTGAATGGTCTTTGTTGAACTTTGGGTTTCGTTTGACAAATTTTGAGATTAGGAGTAGTTTTTCTTTTTGTAAAAAAAAATCCTTTTTGGGTATTATTTGATCTCGTACTAAACTTTGTGGTTTGGTTTTGGTTGAGATCTAAAGACATGGGAAATATATAGTTCTCTTTTGTGGATTATGTGATTCTCAAGAAGTTTATTATAGTACTCTTAATGCGAACAAGTCTTCCTAAATACTCATCTTTTGGAGAAAATATGAGTTTGATTAAGGAATCTAGTAAAATTTGAATGTCTATGTGATAAGTAATTATATTTAATTATGATTTATTTAAGCTAAAAAATAAATTCCTCAATGAAAAGTAACTTAAAACAAAAATGTTGTATGTTAACTCTTCCTACTGGGGAATCAAATACTGTTTAACCCATCACTTGTTTGTGATTTTCTTGTGGTTAACTCTCTCCTAGACATGTTACTATCACTCTCCATCAGAACATGACCCTTTTTTTTCTCCTCCATATCCATATTTTCCTACTTGGAATCCTAGTATGGGTTAACTCAGGTGACCTTTGTACTTCTCTCCCTTTCTTTTAAAGTGATAGTTTTACTGACTCTTGTTCCGATATGAGACTTTCAATGAAGATTCCAAGCCCAATTTTGAAATTGTGAGGATGAAATTCCCAAAAGGGAGGAAGGATGTAACATCCCAGGTAAATAAATAATATTACATTTTAAGGTTTATCAATATTTGTGAATAAAATGTTAATATTACTTTAACGGGAATGCTATGCTCGATGGCGTACCCAAACACAACAACGAGTTTCTTTGAAATCTTACGTTGCACACTAATAATATAATAATATTATAATAGTTAATGCCTAGACATTGTAATGGAGGGAATGAACAGAAATAACTACAAAATTATTAAATATGTTTATTAAATATTTTTACATTTATCCAATAAATGTTAGAGGCTTAAAATCCAAATGAATCCAATTTTAAGAATAAATACTCTAATATTTTTAAGAGATTGTTTTACCGCCTTTTGATGACGAACCTTTTTTAAATGTAACTTTTGAAAATTTTATAATCTCTATTTTTCAAAATAAACTTATTCTTTATGATTGGGCCATTGAAATTTACTTTGTATAAATTTTTGGTATGTTTCTGACAATGTTCATTTTTTTAATGAATAGTGAAAAATATTGCATTTTACATCAAAACTGCTTTTTCATCTAATTTAAATATTTGGTTAGATTATCTTTTAAAGTTTAATTATAATATATTTTTACAATTTAATTCAATGGTGGTCATTATAATTAATTTAACTTTGAAAATGGACATAAACAAGTGCCAAACTTTTCATAGATATTGCTTCCAAAAAACCCGCTATTTGTTTTGACAACGGGAATTAACTATAAGATTTATTAATGAAACTTCTATGTTTTGAATTTGGTAAAATGGAAATCATTTATGAATTTGAAATATCAAATATATCTTAGGGTTAATTTTTGGTATTTTTCTGATAATTTTTTTTAATGAATAGTGAAAAATACAGTTTTTAATTCAAAATTTCCTTTTCATCCAATTTATTTATATATTTAGATTGTCATTTTAATTGTTTTTAAAGTATAATTGAATAATGTTTTTATCACTTAATATAATTGTTTTAATTGTAAGTAATTTCACTTTTCAATTGGATGTAAAAACAAGTCAATCTTTTGATAAATTTTACTTCTTAAAAACCCGTCTTTTGTTTTGACAACATGATTTACTTTTAAATTAATTACTAAAATTTATGTGTTTTTAATTTGATAAAATGGATTCTATATTTTTAATCATAAGGTCCAAATTATTTAATTAGGACTCTTTTATTTTTGGACATTATGATTAGTTACGACGATAATTATCTTCAATTATCTTGATTAATGAGTAATCGGGTAGTTAAGGATAATAAAATAATATCATAATAATAACAAATGACCACAACATGTATCCTAATGCTACTGTTTGACTCATTTCCGACCATGGGACGCCTTGTGCCAAACTTGGGGACCCCATGGAATCACTTTTGTGTGAAAGTGACTTTTTATCTTTTTATTTTTTAAAGAAAGTTAAATATAACAAAAAATGTATCACCTGAGTAATTTTTTTTTAATTTTGTCTACATAAATTATCTATTCAACTATAAATAGTCATTGGAAATATAAAAATATTTCCCACATCATAGTATTTTTTTTATAATTTTTAGACATTAAATAAATTAAATTATTTATGACATCATGATGATGCATTGATTACCTCATTAATGAATGATTTAAATAAAATGAAAAGATAATGTAAAATCTAAGACCTACACATGTCAAAAACCTATTTGATGAGTATATTTCGAACCTTTATCACCTTATCCTCAAAATAAATCAATTTGAGACCTCTAAAATCCGAAAATCATTTGAAAATAAAGTAACATTTTATACAGTTCCAAGAGTTCCCCTCCTCTCCTCTTATAAAATGCCCCCACCTCTACCTCCTTTCCCACACTTCTAAAGCCATTGGTTCGGCCAATACCTACTCATTTTGTCTCTCCACATCACTATCATCACCCTAGAATCCTTACCTTAGGCATAAATCTCTTAAATAAACCCTTTTGGTTCAAACCAAAGGGAGTTACCCGATTTTAAGGTAATGTCTTCACTTGTGTTATTTTGTTTTATTTTGCTTCTCTAACCCCCTAAACTCTTTTTATTAATTTATTTTGTAACAAATACAGTATTATAAATATACTAGGATGTTTTTATAAGAAGTATTAAAGATACACTTACACACACATACATCTAATGGTTAAAGTACATACTGTTTCTGTGGATGGTGAATTTCTGCCTCACGAAACGATGATTGTTCAATATTCTTTTAACACCTTCAAAGTTGGCCATTAATATGTCACTATATTTATATATGATATATAATATGTTTATTTTTTCCTTAAGCTTCTGTATTTTTCATTTATGGCATATCTTTATGGCTTCTATTATGGGTAAACGTGATATCTTCATTTTAGGAAGTGCGGACTACCGCCCCCTCAAAGTGATTTGATTCGTTAATACCATATGTGGTACATATAAAGGATAGATTTAATGATATTATATATGATACCATACTGGAATTATAATACTGTTATGTATCATTATGTTTTAATTCCATTAAATATGAAATAGAAATGGAAGTAGCATTCATGCGTATGTACGACTTACCGTCTCCATGAACGGTGCATTTCATTTCTTACCTCTAAATGTTATGTAATATTATAAATGCATGTATATAATGGATATATATAATATATATGATATATAAATAATTAATATAATTCTGGATATAATGCATATTTTACCCCATGAACAAACTTGTAATTATAAAGAGTTTATTTTTGACTCAAGTAGCAATGATCGACAAAACGACCATTATTAACTTAAATAATTAAATAGTGTTCATAACATGGTAATAAGTGATATAAAAGGAATAATGAACTTGAAAATGGTTCTTAAGAAAGTATAAATTAACTCAAGTTTATTATTCAGGAGGTTAAAATAATGATCGAGTCAAGTCGGACCCAAGGTAAGGGATCCTACCTCTCTCTTTATTTTTAATTACTCTTTTTATGTAACTTACTTTAAGCTCCTCTTTATTATGTTGGGGGATGTTATTTTATATTAATATTACTGTAAAGTTTATGTTAATATTATTATAGACCCTATTTTATCTCATCAATCCATTTTTGGAAGTTTTATGTGGCGTCGTTTGGCTGCCAAATTTTCATAAGGGGATTTTCATCTCACTTTTTATTCCCGTGAGATTCATGCTACATTGGACACTATTTCATTTTGTGTGGTGTATGTAATGCACATTATTTTAATATTTTTATAATATAATCTCATTTATTGGTAGTTACATATTCATTTTATGAACCTTCATTCTTGGGGTGTATGTTTCAAAAGTTGCCCAAATCGGTAAGGGGACCTTTCACACTTCTCTTTTAAAAGGACTTTTTTTGTTATGTCTTTTAATTTACATCTTTTTATGTTGGGATATGTTCTTATATATCCTTATTGATGTAAATTTTATGTACAAGTGATGAGATACCATTTTCTCTCTCATCAACTAATTTTAGGAATTTTAAAGTGACGCCGTTAGGCTGTCGAATTTTATCAAGGGAACTTTTTAACCCGATTTCGATTTCTTTGGGTTCAACATTGAATAATTCATCATTTGAATATGTGTGAATGACCTTTGATTGTTTTACACTTAATATCCACTTATATTGGGTGTATTTATATTTGTCACACATAATTATGAGATTGATTTATCCTTAATTTAAGGACACATTCTTTATAAGGGATTTAATCTCATTTTACATCTCAATTGAGACTTCATTGTTGTTATGAACCAATTAAATATTATATGGTGTATATACTATCCTTTGGAATATTATATCATGAATCCATTTAATCTCATGATATTATAAAGTTCTGATTAAATGTTATTCCTCAATTATGGTATTCAAGTGTCTCTCATTTAGTTAAAAACCCTTTAACTAAAATATCATTTTAAATGTTTTAATGATTTATTCTTATAAATATTTCTCATTAATATCCATGTTTTCAAAATGGTGTTACGGATTTAAGTATGTGGATATTAATGGTTTAAAATTTTAAAAAATTCAAAGTGGTATGGGACACTTTAATTCAAAAATCACTTTATTAAATGTTTTAAATGGTTTTGAAAATGGTTTTTAGAATGGATTCATTATATTAAAATGTTATATTGTTATTGAAATGTGGGAATGTTATCTTTCCTTTATGCTTAAGTTATGTACTATGATTATGTTATGGCTCTTGGGCATTGTTTATGAATACAGGTGGTTCCGTGATAAACTAAGGGCGGGTGAGCCTGATATAGCTCTCCAATGCATTGGGTAACACGAAGGGGTTAAACGTTAAGGTTTCTCCAAAGAGATTTTGGAAATATACTATGATGGGTATTCCAAACATAACCAAGAGGGTTACTCCCTATGTAAGAATGTTATGAATGCCTCAAGTTACCTTTATGCCTTATGATTTCTATGATTTATTCATGATTTGATGAGGTATGTTAAACTGCTTATGTTTTATGGGTAAAGTTTGATTTCATTATTATGTATATATGAACTCATGTTTCCTTTCCATATTTTTATAACCCTTACTGAGCTTTTTATGCTCATCCCAAGTTTTTGAAATTTTTTTAGAGGTTAAGGGAATGGTACATGATATGATGATAGTGTCAAGGAAGTGTCAAGAAAGAATCCATGTTTTATTTTAAATATGTTTCCGTTGATGGGATAAATTAATACTATCTTTTATGTAACCACTTTATTTAAATATGGAATGTAATGCAAGTTTTATGATCTAATTCTCTAAAACTCTAAACCTGAAAAGATCCTCAATGTGTAATCTTGTAATAACTCAAGATTAAGTAAGGTTTAAGGCTGGGGCCTTATAAATATCCATCGAAGTCAGTATATTTAAGAAAGATGAATGACGTGTGAAGCTGATAAAGTTTGAATAAGTTCAAAGTTCTTAAGTGAATTAATCATTGAATACTTTCCATCATTACAGAAAAAATCATCATAATGGGATTTCCATCATAATGAAAAATCCATAATAATTGGAATTCCAACATAATGATAATTCCATCATTATGAGGATTCCATCAGACTCAGTTGAGAAAGAAAGAAAAATTGTAATGAGATGAGAAAGAAAGGAATATCATAATAAGATGAGAATGAAAGACAGATCATAATGAGTTAAGAAATAAAGGTAGATCATAATGAGATGAGAAATAAAGGATGATTATAATGATATAAATAAGGAAGGAAGATTATAATGAGATGAGAAAAAAAAGGAAGATCGCAATGAGCTAATAATGAAAGACAGATCATAATGAGATGATAAAGAAAGGATCATAATGAGATAATAAAGAAAGGAATATCATAATGAAATGATAAATAAAGGAAGACCCTAATGTGATGAGAAAGAATGGAAGATCATAATGAGATGAGAAATAAAGGTAGATCATAATGAGCTGAAGAAGAAAGTCAAATCATAATAATCTGAGAAATAAACACAGATTGTAAAAAGAATAGGAAGCTGAAGCCAAGGAAGTTTCATCGTAATGAGATGAGGATGTTTCATCATACAGAAGAAAAAGACAGGAAGTTGAAGAAATTTGATTATGTAGAAGTTATGTGAAGAGTTGAAGTGGTCAAACATGATATTCAATTATGTGTAAATCTTAGAGAAATTTGAGAAGGTTTGAAGAAGTCAAAACTAAATTTTAAATGCAAGAGTTTTTTGATGTTTTGAAATATGAGGAAGTGGGGAAAGTTTTCAAGTTTCACGATCTTTATTTTCTCAGTAACCTATAAATACTTGCTCATATCATTCATTCATTTTAACTTTCACTTAAGCAGAAAAGGTGGAGTGCTAAAAAATTTGAGTTAAAGTTCTTTTCGGACTGAGATCTCAAAAGAAGACCAGTCACTTGAAAGTTTTGTTTACTGAATAAGAAAATGGTATTTAGTCAATCAGACTGAGGAAGATAAGGATGAGTGTTTGATAAAAGTTTGAGTTTTAAATATTGAGTAAGGTAAAATCATATTGACCTCATCATATTGAGATAATCAGATCCATCCAAATCGGATTGAGGATATATAGTGAGCTTTTGTGGATCAAATTGAACAAAGTCTTATCCTTTTTTTTTGGCTCAATTTTTTAAACCAACCGTTTAAAATAATGTGATTTAGTATAATAATTCCAATCAGGAGATATAAGGTGTCTAATAGGATTTGGAATAAGCTGTATCCAC
Organism: Viscum album; assembly: GCA_963277665.1. NCBI lineage: Eukaryota > Viridiplantae > Streptophyta > Magnoliopsida > Santalales > Viscaceae > Viscum > Viscum album. Next base: position 1,137,779,781 of record OY728155.1, on the reverse strand, counting down.
TTCTTAATAATAGTGGATTTCTATAGACCCACAAGAGTGGTATGGCAAGGATATAGGTTCTGACACTAAGGATAAAACTTATAAATTTTTTGTGCTTTAATTACTTTTCTACTTTTGATGTATTAGTATTTACTAAAAAGTTGATAAGGAAATAAATCATAATAGGCTACTAGGGTTAAGTTTTAAAAAGTATTGAAACTTAAAAAAATTTAAAAACTAATTTCCCCCCTTATCAGTTGTTATTTGATCCTTTGGAACTTCAATACCCTAATTAAAAATTAATTAAAATAGTAAAAATTAACAAAATTGAGTAGGTTACATGGTTTGGTAAAACATGAAGTAACCTATATTAAAAACACCAGTGGTTGTCTGGTTTTCACTCCATGGTTTGTAAACTATGTGCCTAATCATGAATCCTTTGAAAAACTCCAAAATTCTTAAAATTTCACCTTGATACACACCAAACCCAAGGGAGAAATTAACCTTATTAATTTAAATAATAAAGTGACATTTTAGGGTGTTACAATCCTCCCCACCATGAAACTTTCTACCCCCATAAAGTTATTGAAAGCTTTGAACAAGTGGTTATTCTAAGGCTACCTACTCTGTAACAAGGATCTGATCACCACCCAAATTTCCAAATCTAAGACCAGGGAAATGGGACATGAACAACCCCTCCTTGGGAGAATTACTACTGAATGAAATAAATTAGACAATGAAATAATACATTATTATGGTTACTCCTATGTTTTTATTTGAATTTTGAAATTTCAATATATATACTTACACTCATACAAACCTATTGATTCCCAATCCAAACCAATGAAAAAAAAACAAAAACACTACTTCTGAAACATCTGATGACATAAGATCTAAAAATGACAAAAAATTCCAACCAAAGACATCCTTAAGGATAAATCCACATGAATGGGAAAAAACATGGATACCTAGAATCAGTCTCCTCACCATTCACAATTTATCTAAAAAGGTAAAACATAATATAGGACCACCCAAAATAATAATCATCAACAAAGAGGCATGATCCAAAAAACAAAAAAAAACCAGCTCAAAACACTACAAGTGAGCACATCCTCATGAAAAATTGAAAGGTCAATAGACCTGATTGAAGGTTCTGGGAACAAAAAAAGCTCGTGGGTGGATGTACCCACTTGGCCTTTTTTCATTAGCAATGATCAATCTAGGATCAATATGATGATAAAAACCAGTCTCCATAGATCGAATCACAGAAATAGACAAAGAAAAAGGAAAGTCCTAGAACCACAAAGTAGGATCGTTACAGGTTGATTATAATTAATTTAATTAATTGTAAAGAAGTAACTTTTGGTGTACTTTCTTCGTTGATATTTCTGATCACGTTGCGATGTGATTCATCATTGCATCACAGAATCCAAGTGTAGACTTCCTCTAGTGGTGATCTACACATGCACCATGTATCTCTGGACATTGCCAAAGGATTCTCTGGGTGCTAGCATGGAGAAACCTTTTCTTGCATTGTCCGCCTTAGATCATCTTGATCTGATGGATGAGGATCTCTCTCAGTCTTGAGAGCATTCTTAGAGGAGGAAATTCTTTTAGCCTTGAGAGAATTCTCCAGAATTTTTGTGCATAATGATTCTCTTAGGAAAGAAGTTGGGGTTGTGAGGATATTTATAATCGAGTTTTAGGTTGTAAAGTTATGAAAATAAATAAGCACGTTACGCATTTTATTTATTTCATTAACTCTTTTGAAAACCCCATGTCAAGTCATTAATTCCTTGACATGCGCCCACACTGATTATAATAAATATCATTTAATAAAATGATATTATTTCCTCAAAATCCCGACTGGAAAAACTACATAGCGTGTAGTCATAAATACACGACATGTACTTGTTTTTCATTGAAAACTACACGGCGTGTACATTTAATGTACACGACATGTATATCTTGTTATCATTTCTTCATTTCCTTTCCAAAATAAAAACTACATGGCATATAATCATTAATACATGACATGTACTTGTTTTTCAAAATAACAACTACACGGCGTGTAATAATTAATACACAATGTGTACTTGTTTTCACTTTTTTATTCCTCTAAAATTAAAATGATTTAAGCTTACTTGAATAATTATTAAACCACGTATGAGGATAATATTTATTCTACTTGAGATACTTGGATACACTTAGTGTGTGGCCCTCTAGGCCTCTTTCTCATTGGCATTAGGCGGGCTTCCCTAAAGTCCAAGATTACTGTCTAGCAACGGGTCAAGGCACCCAAGAGAAAGAAGTTGACACTGAATTGAATTGTCACCTCATATGAATGCTTACCATGTAATTTAATCCCTTTGTCTCAATATCTCATAAAGAAATTTTATGGTAGTGTCATAAAACTATATGCTTGATATGTCATTCTTTGACTTCCAGAAATAAACTCGTCGTGACACCATGGCCATGAAATTTGTTCGACAGTTCTATTTCAATCAAAAGGCCCAAGATATTTAATTCCATAAATATGGAAGGGATAAATCCTTCCTCTACTTATCTATTAACAACATGTCATTCGTGACACACCCAACGTACCCTACTTCCCGCCAACTGTCTTCATGAAGATTTTTTTCAGCAAATCTAAGTGCGTGAGTCATGACATGAATTAATGATAATATTCCAGTCTAAGGACCATTACACACGTTCGTAGATAGTAATGTCCGATGACACCAAGACATGTAGAATTGCTACTGGTGGGTCTGTTCTCATAATCTCCCATCATAGAGATTACTAATTGCGAACTCCATGAGAGAGAGTCTCATCTTCTTACAAGTACTCGCACATGACGGTATGTATACTATGTGTCCTATCATAGTATGTCATCCAACTGTAGAAATTTATTTAAGAATATTGTTTTATCATTTCAAGGTTCTCATCATAGTGGGGATCTTCCATGACCTTATCAATGCAACAAATATTCCAGGACATTATTATATTATAGTCATGAAGAACAATGAAGAATATATAATAAGTGTACATTCATGTAATCAAAGTACAAAACAATTGGTTCTTAGGACACCGACCCTTACACTGATCACCAAGATAAATTACACCAAGAAATGAGTGGGACAATCCAAACATGAACATTCATCAACATTGAATGGCATGGTTATGTGATTAATTCATGAAACTACAAGAGGTTAATTGGGGCTAAGATTTCAGAGAACCTACTCTCTATAATCTCAAAATAAAATTGTGACCCTATAACTCTCATGGTCTAACCAAAATCGAAAAACCTATCCTTTTTACCACAGTATACACCTAATTCATCCCCATTTCATCCATAAAACAAACTTCAAATCATATTCCACACCATGAATATAAGACAACAAGCATTAAGAATTAATGAGGCATAAACATCTCAAAAAATTTGAGTACAAGGATGAAACATCTTCTATCCATTATATACTATGAATTTTTTTTACAAGAGATGGGACTAGTCCTAAGAATTTTTTTTAAAGAGGGCACTACATGAAACAACCCTCAACCTATAATTATCCAATAGAGGAAGCACTGTTTACTACCATTAAAATTTAATCTTTGTTCAAGAATTTTTATGATTACTATTAAACATAAAAAACATTTAAAGGGTACTAAGATGACTATACTAATGATAGGTTCTCAGAACTATTAGGAAAGAGGGATTAACATGCCATTATTTTCTATACTAAAAACATACTAATAGATTCAGTATTACCAAAATAGGGACATTAGGCTAATATTCCTATATACCATCATCATTAACTTCCTACTTTTGTTTCTCGCTAGCTATATCACCCTTAAAAACACTAGATGAGGTTAAAGAGTCACCTATCATAGGCTTATTAACTAGGATTTACTCAAATATGAAGAACTTAAAGTCTAATTCCATAAAGGTAGTCAGGTTAGACTGAAACACTGATGAATGAAGGTTTGTATTAAGGCCACTATTAAATAACCATGCCTTATTTGAATCATTGGACACTAACTCTAAGGAGAAAGGTACCAAGACAGTGAAACATTCCATATAAGCTTTCATTGAGTAATCACCCTGATGACCACCAAAAAAATTGATTACCTTATCAAAACTCACATACTTAGGATAAAACTACTAGATTAAGGTGGACTTTAAATATACCTAAGATAAAACCTTGAACGTTTTGGAATTGATAGCGGGCTTCCACTATTTTAATCCCAATCCTTCAAATAAGGTAGTTGTTCACCTCACCCTAAATGATTTAGAAGTATATAGTGAATCATAGAAAACTTCAACCTTAACTTTCTACTCCATCATGTCACGGGATCCTTAATCATAGTATAATATTATAGGATTCTAATTCATAAAATCTAACACATGATCCATGTGCTGAGAAGAAAATGGCATTGGAATTTCTTTAAGATTCTACACAGAGTCAGAGACTAGAATAAAAACTCATGGGTTATTAAGAAAACTACCTGAATCATTCCCTTCTAAACTATATGATTAATTTATAGGGGTTCTATTAAAAAAATCACAAAAAAATACCTCAATCAACCCAGTTAAAAATGTCTTTGAAAACATCCTAATTTTTCCATACAATAGAATCAAAATATTAAAGAAAAGAAATCAAGATCACAAACCCCCTTTTCATAGTTTTAACCCTAAATATTTGAAAATATTTCATGACACAAGCCCAAATCATATTAAAACTAAAAAAACCTAAATTCAATTCCTTTGTATAAGTAATTTTTATGAAGGCTAAAAATTTTTCTTCATAATATATCCACTCACCCCCAAATATCATTTTTTAAATAAGTTGAAACCCCTAAATATGAATCATTACTTGAAAAATTAATCAAAAACCTTCAAAATACATAAAATATCACTTTATTTTTCATAAAAAACATTATCAATCACAAGAGAATCTTGAAGCATTAAAAGAGTAGAAAAAATTGAAAACTTTTTCCACAACACACTATCTGGCTACATGGTTTGTTAGTCCATGCACAAACCATGTATCATCTCTCCCTATAATCCACTTAGTAGTTCCCTAAGATATTTGGCCACATGACCGCAAGCATGCCTCCCCATACAACAGAGGGAGCCTACTACCATCGAGGGCCTAGGGTGTGTCCGTGGAGAGACTATTCCCTCACGAGTCAGAGTGTAGCACATCAATAATATAAATGTGATAAGTACTGGAAACAACAAAAGAAAAACAACAATGGAATAATAATAAAATAGGATTAAGGTTAATAATAAATAAATAAAAATATGATAATGATAATCATGTAGCTATACAAAATGAGTACATGGGATACAAGGGAGAAATCATATATCATAAGCTATACAAAAACACACAAAAGGGAAAATACTACCTCTAATAGTATCATGAGAATATGATTAGTCATCTACACCCATAATCCATCATTGGAATCAAAATCAAACCCTAGAATCCGACCTCTTCCATTTATCTATACCTGCAATCATGAAGTCTACTTGAGTACTAAGGGTGGCCCAATAAGGGTGTGAGATATACTCAATAGGCCTTCACCAACATTGTTTATATAAATCCAGTTTTTTCATATGAAATGAGAAGTGTGCCTATACTAATAAATGCAAGGGAATAAATAAATAAATACATCGGTTTGAGTTTCCCTTGGGATACCCACCTGACTCTACCTGCTTCGTCCTAATCTAGATGTCCCTAAGACATGGTAACCTATACATGTATGAAATATGTTATAATGTGCTATTATCAATAAATTTTCAAAAGGTGGACTATCCCCAATCATGTGATTTGGCATGGCAGATGCGTCCTTGTGATTTCAATTACATACACTTATTCATTAATTTAAATTACATATTAGGAATTAAATAAGAGACACCCTAAGCATATCCAAGGTGATCCATAAGGAATCCCAAGTATCTCTCTAGGGAAAATTTAAAGGCCCAATACCATATGATTCCATCCAAAGCAATCTATAAATGGAATCCCAAGTATCACTCTTGGAATGGCATGAAATAACCCTCCAATCCCATATGAGGTATTTCACATAGGGGATAGAGTATTTCTTGTGACCTAGTGTATCCATCTATCAATGATCCCATCCAAGGTGTCTTCTCTAGGGAATCCGTATTGCTCACATAAAGTTAAGAAAACTCACAGTGAGCCCATCCCAGACATAACTGGTATTTCTCCCATCATGTATATAATCCATATACAAGTTCTAATCAGAAATATCAATGAGCCTATCCAAGGCATCCCACAAGGATCTAAGTATCACTCTCAGTACGAAAAGAGGTCAGATTTAGCTAATGTAATTCAAATTTATTTAAGGATTCATTGATTTTATAACACCTTAATTAATTTATCCAAGTCATTTAATTAAGTAATTCACATATAAGATGAAGTGTAGGGGCCTAACACATGGCATACCATTTCTCTTAATTCAATTCACACTTTGAAAACATTTATTATATGACAACACACCCCTCATGGATGGTTAAATGATTAAAGTTAGAGGGAAGATCAGAAATAATGGAAATAAACACCCATAGTGGTGTCCCATGTCAACGAGAATGACCTAGGAGGTGATTCAATGCTAGCTTGGGTCACATTAAGCTTAGGGAACCATTTAAATTAATTTTACTAATAATTTAGGAGGCTTTACCAGAAAGGTCCAACACACAACACATTAACACAGAATATAAAGAACTAAACTTGAGGAAAAGAAGATAGACCACCTACATTAGGTTTTTAGTTCTCTATTTATCCATTTTCCACCCTTGAATCAAGCTAGAATGGATGATATCAAATAAATCATCAAATGACCTAAAAATAGGGAAAAAGATATCTCACTAAAATAGTGCACCAGAGGGATAGATAAACTAATAATAGAAGGAAGATGATTAAAGAGCTTACTCTTAGTTTTCCAACACATCCATTGTGGAAGGCAATAGATGATGGATGATGGAGATACCAAAATCCCTAAGAAAAATGAGGAGGAGAGATCATGCATGGGGGCTACCTGCTAGAGGAGGAAGAATTAAGGTTTGAACGTTTAAAAAATAACAAGGGTAAAAATATAATTTACAATATAAAATTGCAGTTGCATAGTTTGGCCATGCGGTTGGACAAACCATGTGCCAACCGAGTGATATTTGCTTCCTAGGGAACCCCCTCACATGGGCTGTTCGTATAGTTTATCTAACCATGCGAATCCCATACGGGATGGCTCAATGACTTATCTGAGATAAATAACATAGTTGTGAACTATGAAACTTATGGTTGAAGAATAAAAATGTGGCCTCTTACTATACACTGAGTGCCCACATGGTTAATTTTCATGATTAGCACAAATTGTGCTCAAATCACGTAGCTCACCCTATCCTTCCAAATTAGAGATCTCTGGGCTCCAAACAAGCTCCAGACTCTCCCAGACCACTTCATAGTCATTAGATCCTATCATAGCTTAAAAATAGTGGTTTGTAATAGTAACACAAGGATATGTACCTCTCCAAAAATATGTGGCATTACAATATACCCTCCTTAAAATAATTATTCCACGAGTTTCCCTTATGAGGGTAGTAAAACTTCATCTGTGAAAAGTTCCATCCATTGCTCATGTACATCAGCATCCCACTCCTAGTTATCATCCTAAACATGTCCGTCCTTCTATAGAACCTTGACCAATGGAACTGACCTACCTTGTAGATCCTTCATGATCCGATAAACTATACATATTAGAAGCTCCTCAAAGGATGAATCTGCCCCATCTCAATGTTTGTGGGGTCAAATGAGTGAGATGGGTCAACATGATATTGTATAAGCTATGATATATTGAATAGGTTGTGCATGGAACAGTACCTACAAGGTAACTTCAACCAATAGGCTACTATCCTGACTCTTTCTATGATCTCAAAAGGCCCAACATAATAAGGAAATATATTTCATTGTCTTTGAATCCATTTATGAACCATTTTAGGAGATACTCACAGAAAGACCTAATGTCTCACCTCAAAATCCAAAGGTTTACGATGATGATCAGTATAGGAATTCTTCTTGGACTGAGCTATATCCATAAATTTTTATATCAGTTTCACCTGATCTAAAGTATCCTAAATAAGGAAAGGACCCACTAGTGCTGTATCACCTACCTCTAACCATCATAGAGGTGAACAAAATGACCTATGCTAAAGGGACTTATTTTTATCCATATTAATCATTTCCTAAATATTTTTATCGTAGGATAACTCACCAAGTGGTATGTGTTTTTCCACGAACCTATGAAATCAAGGATTCATTCCTGAAGCATGTTCTTTAACAACCATATCATCTTCACAGACTATGCATTGGTCTGAGGTTAATATGATATACTTAGGATAACCTATGAACCTAGTGACTTCTAAAGCCCCTACCAGAACCACGATGTAAATCTGGTGTCTCGGTTCGATATGATAGAACAAGCAACACCATGAAAGTTCACAATATCCCAAATATAGATCCTCTCAATATCGTCAATTGAGAAGGTATCTTGTATTGGAAGGAAGTGTGTGATCTTGGTCAACCTATCAATGATCACTCATATTGTGTCACTACCGTGAGGGGTTCTTAGAAATCCCATTATGAAATCCATGGTGATATCATTCCATTTCTACTCAGGAATGTAAAGATATTATAAATGTATGGTAGGTCTCTAGTGCTCCACCTTCACCTTCTGATAGGTGGAACACCTCATGATGAAACCAATAATATACCTCTTCATACCTTTCCACCAATACTAATTATGTATGTGTCGGTAAATATTGGCACGATCAGGGTGAAATTCCTAAACAGAGGCATGATATTGCCACATCAACTCTTCCCGTATGCGCAAAGGAACCCAGATACACCCATAGAAGAGCATGGTATCATTCTCATAAACAACACAATCAGGTGGTGGGTTCTCACTTGAGATACTCTCCCTTAGGACAAGGCCCTTGAGAACTGGAATCTGTCTCATGAACACTCACTTCAGAATGGAGGTCGTCACCAACAAATATACTAAAATAGGCCACTAGTGCTGTTTCTGAACCTCTAGGTGAATCTTAGGAAACAAATCCATCAACTTCCAATCACTACTAGGCTCCTAGATGGTCTGTATCTGAGTCTTCTAGCTCAAGGAATCAGCCACTATATTATTCTTTATTGGTGTATAATCGAACTCAAAGTTCAATGACTGTAGGTATTCTACCCACCTGTGTTACCTCAGATTCAATTCTCGCTGTGTGGAGATGTATTTGAGGCTTTTTTTAGTCTATTTAAATAATGAACCGCCCACCCAATAAGTATATCCTATAAAATCATAAGGTACGAACAACAAATTATAGCTCATGGTCATGTGTAGGGTAATTATACTTGTGATATCTTAGCTACTGGGACCCGTATATTATAACTTGATCTTCCTATATCAGAACTAATCCTTTCCAGATTCCTAAGGAATCACAATAAATAGTCTAGATTTTTCTTATCTCTGAAGTAATTATGATCAATGCTAAAGTCAACATCCCTTTCAACTACTAAAATTCTATCTCCCAAGATTCTAACAACATCGTTTTTACACCCCTCTTATTTAGTTCTCTAAGAGGAACACCTAAGAATGAGAAATACAGAATGAAATACCACTATATAGCCCTAAGAAACTGTGTATGTCAGACATATTCTTGAGATATTCCTAGGAAACTAAGGAACTCACCTTCTCTAGGTCAATAGATACATCTTCCTCTGAAATGATTTGACCCAATAAGTGAACAGTACTGATCCAAAATTGTCATTTTCTAAGATTCACATATAGAAAATATCATTCATTGTATTTATCATGACATCAAGATAGTTTTCTTGATCATGTTTTGTGAAATAATACACTAACATGTATTCTATAAATATTACCACAAAATAATCCAGATATGGGTAGAAAAATCGATTCATCATATCCATAAATAATGACGTTGCATTCATAATTCTAAATGACATAACCAGATACTTGTACAAGATATACCTATTTCAGAATGCTCTATGTGGTATATCTAATGGAATTACATGCACTTAATGATATCCCTAACACAAATCGATCTTAGAGAAAACTATCTCTCCCAGATCTAGTTGAGGAGGTTTTCTATATGAAGTAATGGGTACTAGTTATTTACTATAAGATGGTATAAGTGGCTGTAATACACACACAACCTAAGGTTATTGTCTTTCTTATTAAATAAAGGATAGGTGAACCCCAAGGTGATGTGATGGGTCATATAAAAACCTCTTCCTCTAGTTATTATAACTAATTCTTAATTTTTTGGAGATCTTTAGGTTCCATACTATAGGGAGGAATAGACACTGGTTCCATTCCTAGAATTATCTTGATGGTGAAATCCATGTCTCTTATAGAAGGTAAACTAGATAAATTCTTAGGGAATATGTCCTAGAAATGATCCACCATAGGAGGTAATTCCATAAGATACATCCCTTGATTGCTCTTAAAGAGACTGGAATATGGGCTATCACACTACCCATCCCAGTATGATCTGGTCTATCTCAAATTTATTAGATATCCCATTATCCCTTATAAATATAATCACTTATCTCAGGTGATGTGAACAACACATACCAATGATAACAATCTACATGGGCGCGATAAGGATTAAGCCAGTTCATATTGATAATGACATCAAACCCAATCATCTCGAAGAAAATGAAATTACATCGGTATCGGTACCCAACTTTATCAAGGGGTAACTCCCTTCCCTAACATATAACCTCTGATCAAACCCCTAATGGTGTGTGGAGAGTCATAACTCCCCTAATGTACTCCATTGCTAGGCCCAGAATTTCCTTAACTGCTGAAGATATATAGGAGTGTGATGCACCAGTATAAAATATAAAAGAAACTAAAGTAGAGGCTACTAGAATAGAACCTTTTATAGTATAAGACCTAATAATCTAATCCTCAGGAATAAGCTGCACTTCATAGATATAGACAGATTAATATCCTTGAGATGAAACCTGACTAACCTATGAAGGTCCTCTCTACTAGTATTGAACCAATGAGGTCCAACTGCCTCAACCACAACCTCCTCTTTAGCTTGATCGACTAGTAGTAGACCAACTCCCAACCTGACGTGGGGCTACTGTACATGTACCTAAAAGTAGTTTTGGAACAGTTCCTTTCTCAGAAGATATAGGAGGGAAATTTTTGCAGAAACACTGAAGGTGACCCATCCTACCATATGTTCAACACTTGACCGAGTTCCTTATACATTGGGGCTTCCTATGGCCTTTCCTAACACACTGGTGACACAACAAAAAACTATCATAACATTTCATATGATTGGTAATACCCCCATGAGTACCCTCGAAATGTCTCTTCCTGCTGCTATATAAACCATATCCCAGTCTGGAATCCAAACTGCCCTGGTTCACATTCCTGCCTTCCCTTGGGTTCCTCTCTATGATGAGGGCTTAGTTAGCTATCTTAAAATGGTAGTATGCTAGAGAAAATTAACTTATGATCAGATGGTATAGAAAATACCATCCCCAAAATGTATCATAGTGGTTAGATCATCACCAGTTAGAGTCAACATAAAATGTTATAGTTCAGTGAAACAAGCCGAATATTACATCATTGACATGAGACCCTACCGCAAGTTCATAAAATCTTGAGTGTGGTCATATCACAATGTATGGGGGAAGAACTAGTCATAGAAGGCCATCTATAATCCCACCTATACTACACCCTGATGACGTTCGGATTGGGTGATGACATCCCTCTAACGTTTAGGATAATCAAATTTCTTGTATATAGAGATATTGAACCACCACTCTAGAGGCATCACCAAATGATCAAAGATTGTAAACATGGATTCTAGTTAAGATTTTGTAGCTTGAGGTCCACTATCCACCATGAAGGAGGGAGGATGATGTTGCTAGAATTCCTGGGTCAGCTCTACCACTATAGGAGAAAGTCCCAGAACACCCTATATAACTGCACAAAGTAGAAGAATCTATCCCTGAACTGAGCATCAGTTCTCATTTGAAGATCAAAAGGAGGTTCCTCAGGTGTCATTACAGGAGGAAATACTGATGGATCATGGACCACCTCCTCCTAAGAATTGTCATCACCACCCTCCTAACGTACGACATGGGGACGTCAAGGTGGAATAGGTCTATGATTTCCAAGAACATGCCTCAGATAATATTTATAGCATATAGGATAATTCAAATTAGGAATGGATAGGTACATATCCTTCCTATAATGAGTCACACCTCTCTACCTACTCTTAAATCTAGGTCTAGGTGACAAAGAAGAGTCACATAAGGATCACATGAGATATAGGCTACTGCCCACTACTATGTTTGGGACATGGTCAAGGTCTCACATGGCACAATAGAGGTCCTAGTATATGGAGTGTAAAATTCATGGTATAGGGGAAAAACCCTTTACTTTGCATTTTTCATCCCTATCTAGCAGTAAACTTTTCATTTCAAAAATTTAATTTATTGAAATTTACCCTTATTTATTTAGATATTGATATCTCAATCTAGTTAATTGCATCACCAATTCCAAATTTATAAGGTCCCATACTCTATAAACTAAAATTATCACATCAAATAACTGTGTCCTGGATTGTATATCCAGTATTAGGATGTAACAAGTTATGTATAGTTATTTTATTAAATGAACCATAAATCATAATTTATTGAATTACTCACTTCTTAAATTTTCATTGGCATTAACAAATCAAATAAACTAATATTTCATCCCACATAACTAGTGGTTCTTGGATCAATGGTGGCATAAATGGGTTAATTAGGGTGTTATCATCAATTTATTCAGGAAAACACTATTTATATTGATGTTGTCACTTTAATTAATCCAATTATATTATTCCTGCAAGAGATGTTATCACATTTAAATATATATCAATAAAGAAACACACAATAAACACATGAAACATAGGAAATTCATGTAGGAATATAGATATAGAATGAGATAATTTATGTCATTTAAGTCCTATGGTACCTAGTATGATGAAAGAATTGATACGCCCTAACATCATTGAGCTAGGTTAAGATAAATCCAATCATAATTATATAAAAAAAAATAAAAAAAAGTGTGAAGTGAAATATGTAAAACTATAACTAGTACAACTAATAGTAGTATTAACCCATCCCAAGTAATTTGGGTTTACCCCAAATATGGGTCAGCTACCCCCAGACACAGGCTCATTACCAAATTCTGATTGTTCATAATCTCTGATAAAAAACCCAAACAAGAAGACAAAAGGAACAAGGTGATCTGATACCACTTTGTAGCATCCCACCTTGAAAGACACTTAGAGGTGCTTGAGAAAGTTGGACACATAGCCTCAATTATGACTCCCCATATTCTAGAGGCTAATGACTAGCAGTGAGGGACTAGTGTGTGTCTGTGGTGAGAATATTCTCTCATGATTTAGAGTGTAACACAGTGGTAATATAAATGTGATAAGTAGCAGAAGCTAAATAATAAATAAATACAAATATGAGTATGATAATCATTTATCTCTACAAAATTAATACAATAAATATAGGAGAATTGGATTACACATTATGCTTTACAGAAACACAAAAAAATGGAAAAAACATCCACTACTAGCATCACTAGCATAGGCTCTGTCCTCTTCACCTGTACTCCATCCTATTAATTATAATAGAACCTCATAATCTAGACTCTCCACTTTATCTATACCTACAATAATGAATTATACTTGGGTATCAAGGGCAGAACAAACAAGGTGTGAGATATAATCAATAGGACACCACCAACAGTTTCTAAATTAATCAATTTTATGAATATAAAATGATCAGTGTGACTATAATAATAAATTCATGGAAATAAATAAACAAATAGTTTGGTTTGGGTTCTCATTGGGATACCCATCCAAATCTACCTACTTCAGCATAATCCAGATGTCCCTAAGCTGAAGTAACCTATGCAAGTATGAAATATGGTATAATGGGATGTTATATATAAATTTTCAAAAGGTGGACCATCCTAAAGCATGTGATTTGTCTTAGAGGATGCATCTCTGTAATTTCATTAACCCAATATTATTCTTAAATTTAAATGGAATCTTAGGAATTTAATAAGAGGCACCCTGATCCCATCCAAGGTGATCTAGAAGGAATCTCAAGTATTGCTCCATGGGAACTACAAATTTCTAATAAAGTAAGAGTCCATCCAAGATGATCCATAAATTAAATCCCAAGTATCAATCTCAGCATGGTCTGAAATAACCCTCAGCACCCATCCTAGGTATCTCACATAGGGGACTGAGTATTGCTCATGACCTGGTGTAACCATCTAGCCAGGAGCCCATCCAATGTGTCTCCCCAAGGAAACCACTATCACTCACATGGAGGTAAATTTTTTTGGGTGAGCCTATACTAGGCATAACTGTTATTTCTCATAGCATGTATACAATCCATATATGAGATCGAATTATAAATCTTGATGATTCTATCTAAGGAATCCCATAAGGATCTCAGTGTTGTTCTCATCTTGAAAAGAGGTACGATTTAGCTAACACAATTAAAATTCATTTAATGATGCATTAAAATCATAACATCTTAATCAATTTGGCCAAGTCATTTAATTAATAAATTCACTTAGGGCATTAAGTTTAGGGGCCTAACACATGGCCTACCATTTCCCTTGATTCAATTCATACTTTGAAAAAATTTATTATATGAAAAAACACCCATCAAGTATGGTTAAAAAATTAAAGGAAGAGGGAGGATAGGATATTACGGAAGTTCACACCCATAGGGGTGGCCCATGTCATGGTGAACAACCTAGGAGACAATTCACCACTAGATAGGATCACATTAAGCATGAAGAACCATTTAAATTAATTTTAATAAGAATTTAGGTGGTTTATCCAAAAAATTCCGGTGTGTGGAACAAAAATTCACAATATAAAAGAGCTAAACATGAGGGAAAGAAGCTAGAACACCTACCTTAGGTTATTAGTGCTCTCATCATCTAGTGTCTACCATTAAATCAAGATAGAACAGAGGATATCAGAAAAATCATCAAATGACCAGAAAATAGGGAAAATGATCTCACCCTAAAATAGTTCAATAGATGGAAATATGAACTATGAATAGAAGGAATAATATTAAGGATCTTACTCTAAGATTTACAATTCATCCGATGATGAAGTAAATAGATGACAGTTGAAGGAGATACCAAAATCCCTTGGAAGATTGAAGAGGAGAGATCAGACATGGGGGATGTCTGTTGGAGGAGGAATAAATAAGGTTTCAGGGTTAAAAAAATAATAGGGAAAAAATATAATTTTTCCTTTAAAATTTGATTCACATGGTTTTCAACATGATTTCCCAAACCATGTGCCAACCGTGCGACATATAATACCTAGGGAACCCCCTCGCATGGGCTATCTGCACAGTTTGACTAACCATGAACAACCCATGCAAAATGGATCTGTGACTTATCTGAGACAAGTTGCATAGTCATGTGCCCTGGACCACATGGTTTCAGAGTAACTGTGTGGACTCCTCTAGCACACTAAGTACTTGCACAATTAAGTTGAACGATTAGAACTAACCATGTGCTAACTGTGCAACACACCATGTCCTTCCAAATTCTATAGATCCAGGCTCCAAATGGGACCCAAACTCTCTCAGAACACTCCTTATCCATTATATCCCATAATAACATAAAAATAGAGGCTTTTAAGAGTAACAAAAGGATCCATACCTCTTTGAAAATTCTTGGATGTTACCAACCATGTGAGAACCACGAGAAGTTTTCTAGATTGTTTCACATGGGCTACACATGATTTGAAAAACTATTAAATTTAACCATGAACTCCGCAAATTTACTCTAATATCACATAAAAAACAAGTAACTTCATGAGATATATCCTGGGATCTTTTCATCTCTTAGAGTACTAGAAAACCACATTGAAATATCAATAAAAATAAACAATACTAAATAATTAATTCAAAATAGAGATATCTACCACCCATAGTAACTGAAGGTTTAACATGAGCAATGGATATCAAAGAACCCCCTAACTCATAAAACCCAAGCCCCAAATATCCTAGATCCATTATACCATCAACCCCTAAATAATTATGAATATTTTATACCATTTGTAATGAATCAATCCAAGATTCCACCTTAATCGGTACCTAACCCAACCCACTACTAGCCGATGTTCATTCTCAATTGCCTTGGGATGGTGAAAAGTGTTAGGGTATTAAGATTAAACTTTGGGAATTAGTTCACCTTCAACAATCCTAATACAAACCATGGGTTCTAATCAGAAACCTGACATAAGGTATCTAGACATTGGGAAACCATGCTAAAGTAAAATAAGAATAATGAAAATGAAGACATATAAACATGGCATAACCATAAGGGAAAAATAAATACCAAATATCAAGTCATTTTTTTATAATTTGTTTGAAATAATTAATAAGTCAAAACTAAAATAGAGGTTGAAGGCCAGTAAGGCCGATAACCAAAATGAACCAACCTGATCCAATGAACCCGACTAGAAAACAACAACATCACCATGTGAATCTAAATTCAACACCATTAACTAGACATCTATAGACCTTACAATGAGATAGGTACCAATTTTTACAACTCAAAAACTATATCCTAAAAACACTACACAATACATAAGGAATACATACACGCCACTGTGAGTATGCAGTGTGTGAGACTAAGTCTAGAGAGATACCACCATAACTCTATTTTATTTCTTTTAAAAGAGAAAACATATATATTAGTTTTAAAATAAATAAATTTAAATGGGTATTTAATTAATATTTTTGGTTTGATAAAAACAAACACATCCAAAATTAACTTTCAAATTCTTTTACCTCTATAAAAATCCAACCTTAAAATCCTTCATTTATAATCAAAAATAAATCTTTGAAAAAAACCAATCCATTTTCAATAAAACCATTAAACACCCATAAAGAATAATGAATAACAATGGGAAACCATAAAAGAGTAAGGAAAAAATGAGATACTAACCAAATAACAACAAGGCTTAACCAAAAAAACTAATACATCAAAGGAAGCACAAATGAATAGGTATGAAACTCACATGTAATATTACTGATAAATAATTCATAAAATATGATATATATCATGAGGAAACACCTTAGGATCTAATGGGAAAATACTTTAAATACATAGGAAGGACCTCTAACATCTTGGTTTTATGGTTTGATAGTCATCACCTAAATCACTCTCAACTAGCCGCATCGTAGACACATAACTTAGCTAGAAAAATATCAACTAAGGGACACTATCCAAGGGAAATACTAAACTATTAAAGAAATAATCCATTGATTTCCCACATAGTAACCTATGATTTCCCATGCAACAAATATAGGAGGTTTGAACACTATTAATCCAATTTTAAGGAGATGAAAAAAATCCTAAAGGATAATTCCAAAATCATATTCTTCCCACCTATAATATCCCCCTTGATAAGTTCCCTTACCCATAATCACAATAATGAATAAAAATTCAACCATCCATCACATTGATATGTATAAAAATCATCAACAAATACAATGGGGCTCAATAAGGCTGTAACAAATTAATCAATCAAACATCATTTCACAAAGTGCCAACTAGACCCTTTACCTATTAATTATAAACTATACATTTGGAAATCCCTTTTTAGAAACCATATGATACCAATTAAAAATCCATGAGAAATCAAATGACACCAAATTAAATCACAACAACTCAAATAAATCACCATTTCAACCCATAATACAGTATTCCATCTAAAACATGTAAAACCTTTAAACCCAAATTGGAACCACACTTAATAAATTGATTTTTTTTCTAAAAAAATAAAAAAAAACATTTTTATTTTAGGAAATACTCATTGTAATTTTATCAAACACATTGTATTTATAAAATACCATTTTAAAACAAAGTGCCTTTGAATTATAAAATTATTCCAATTTATCAAATGAAAAAATGAACAAACATGGAAAAATGTTCAAAAAAAATTAAGATATTATATAATTTATTACATAAGTTCAAAAAATATTTAAAAACTCAAGAAACCAAGGAAATCTAAAATAAAAGGCAATGGAATAGAAACACCCACCTCAAGCAGTGAAACCGTGTCACCTTCAATGAAAACCATTAGAAGAGGTCTAATAAAATGGAAAAAAACCTTTATAAACCAAAATCATGAAATAATAACCACTCTAGATATAGGAATTGGAAAACCATTACCATTAGGGTTAGGGAAAAAACAAAGAGGAATTAAATGAATAGTGAAAGGAAGGAGGATCCCTAACCTATCATTCTTGATGAAATCCCACCAAGAAGCCTTCAGGAATCCACCATGGATGGGATTGGGATAAATATAAGAGGACTTGGGTGAACCTAGGTTGGGGGAAATGAAATGGAGAATAGAAATGAGTATAAACCAATTAAAATGGATGTGAAATGAAAAAATACCTAAAAAATGAGATGGTTGCATAGTTCACTCACACGATTAGAAAACTTTGTAGTAACTATGAAATATATTCTATTAAAAACTGTAGAGGTCACTCGGTTTTCACTGCATGGTTTTAAAATTGTAAACCTAACCATATGGACCTTGAAAAATTTTATAATTTTTAAAATTTAACCCTGATATACCTCGATCCCAATCGAGAAATTAACCTTATTAATTTAAACAAGAAGGTAAAATTTTTGGCTGTCACAAATTTCAAGTAAGCCTTATAAAAATACCATATCCTATCATTATCTTGGAATACTACATTACTTTACATATCATGAAATAAAACATCCATATACCCTTTAAATTATCATGCCCATATAATTAAAATAAAATACCACATCCCTTCACTCTTCTAATAGACAAAACCTGATAAATTAACTATATAATACATTAACCATTCTATACTCTTCCATCAACCTTTTCTTACTTACAATTCACCGGGATCAAATAATAATATATAAAATTTTTTAAACGTGTAAAATCAATAATTAAACCATATTACCTATTGAATCACATGCCTATTCATCTTTACTAAATAACTATATTAATTTATACACCCATAATCACTAAATAAGGATAAATCCATAAGGATACATAAATAAAAATTTAATCTTCCAATCACCTATCAAATTAAAGTCCAATATTTTAATGAATTTTTTTAACCACACAATATAATAACTCAAAAAATTACTCATGATAAACAGTATCATAGTCCATTATATACACATCTAATTCCCTATAGAGAAATAGAGATAGAGAAGGTTCACCAATCCACCATAAGAAATAAACACGTTATTTCATTTATTATTGATTGAAGGTTTTAACAGATCACTCCATTAAATAAATTCATCAATGGGTGAAAAGAGTCATAAAAACTATCCCTTAAGTATCCCTCTTTGTTAGCATCCAATTGAGGATCAATATTTCATTTTTTGTCAACAACATGTTGGTGATGGGTCTGTTGAGAACACATGTTGGTTGTTAGTTTTGGAAGTAATGAAGAAGTTGATATTTAATATGTAATGATGAATAAATTTTCTAGAAGTAGATTGAAAGACATTTGTCTAAAAGTAGATTATAATTATATAAGTTATTATACAATCACAGTTATATTTCAATTCCAAAAGTTATTTTGGATTTGGAGTTCCACACATTATTCTATTAGTGGATAATTTAGAAGTAAATTGGAGTTTCTTGGATTTCAGTATAAAAAAGGTCCCAAATATAATAATATAAATAAAGGTTATTTTTTTTAATATTAATGGATACCATATTTCTAAAAATTAAGATGTTTTAATGGTGTCTCATAATTAATATCTTTTAGATAATACATTATATATTTTTGGGATACATGAAATCCCAATATACTGAAATAAGAAAAAGGAAATAAGTAATATTTTTCCATCACATGTTGTTTTTTTAGGGATATAATATTTATATGTATGAAATTCGGGAACATATGTATCGTTTTATACTTTTATAATAAAAGGATTATAGACAAGTTATGTTTATATGTAATATTTTATACTTTTAAAAATCCAAAGAAGACATACCCATACCACAACCCATTCCCCTATTTCGCAATGTCTGCATACATGGGAAGATGTTTAAGGCTATATAAAAAAATTTCACCATACTAAATGAGTCTCACAATATGAGTAGAGTCTCTAGAAAATTTGAAAAGTGTTAAAAAACACTAGAATACATAAGAGTAATCTACCAAAATATGTAAAGGTAACCAATGTTGTGTTCTTTAAGAATAGAGAAGTGTGGAAAATGCACTATGATATGTAAAGGTAATCATTCCGATGTGTGAAAGATTTCTAGACATAGAAATAACATAGTTCACAAAGGTTAATGATGTATAAAAGTAACCAAAATGATACATAAGTGTCAATATCAATCATAATATATGATTGATAATCTATAAAATAGGGATTATGATATATAGTATATTAAATGTTATGGTTAATAACATAATATATATTTTAAAATTGAAAAACAATGGAAAGTATATACAAATCAGGATGAGTCTTAGGAGGATTCAAGTTATTCTACCTATTTGGAGGTTTCTGTGTCATGAAGAATAAGATTATGAATTAATAGGTTTAGAGATCGAGAAGACTTTGAGAATCACATCACGATATTCATGGAGTTACATATAAGATATATTTTAAAATTTCAAGGATCTAGTTATTGAATATACAATATGAACTAATGCATAGTTTAATTCAATGGAGGTTCCCATGGAGGCTCTTACTAAAGTTTATAGTCCTAGTAAGAGCATAAATTCACACCATTATAACAGTTTTCATGCTGTGAAGAACATGAGTGATCAAGATTTATATATTTTGAATATCCTATCATTTAGGAGGAAAATATTGAATTTCAATGTATATATTTTAATTAGATTTTAATGATATTATTGGAATGATTTTTCCATTATAATCATATATAATTAAAGATCTCTAATGAGGGAAACAAAAATCTTTTCTCAAATAATGGAGTGAAGGATGTTATGAAATTATAGAGATATCTACTTATATAAATGATAGGGAATATTTTTGTGTAGTGAGAGGAAAAATATTGATATATCCAATTTTGAGGGAGA
The DNA here is from genome assembly GCA_963277665.1 of Viscum album. NCBI lineage: Eukaryota > Viridiplantae > Streptophyta > Magnoliopsida > Santalales > Viscaceae > Viscum > Viscum album. The sequence continues at coordinate 1,137,758,566 of OY728155.1, read as the reverse complement.
GAGTGAGGTATTCAAAAAATAGAAGATAAGAAGAATAAGAAATATTACGACTCCTTGAAGATCATTCCAAAGTAGAAGGTAGAGTATCCATGATGAATCACGAATGTTTATATTGTTCTTATGGTGATGTTCATAGCAATTATATGAAGGAGAAACATGTGGAGTTCATGGAGAACCTATATACACTCAGTACATCAAAAAAAATGGTGTTAATCTTTTTTTTGGCTTGAAATACAATGGTGTTTTTTCTTTTTAGCGTAATAAGAAAATGAGAGGAGTGAAAGGAGTGACCACTAGGAGGTAGTGTAATTTCCCTTGAACTCGTATTGGGATTTAACTGAAACATGGAGCGCTCTAGTATAAAACCACCAAAAAAATAGAAAGTTTAGTGGATTTTATTACATTGACACATTGTTGTTGTGTTCTACTTAGATTAACCTTGTGTGGGTGAACCAAGTAAAATTCATGCATCCTATGTGAATGATTTACTTATATTATATAAGATATAATTGTAAAGTGAGGGTTATTCAATCATTAATAAAATATGATTAACAACAAAATAAAATAGATATAACAATCAGATCATCATTGAAAGAAGAACTAAAGTACAACCCTACTACCTATGAGGTCATGATCGAATAAGGTGGTGAGAGTTTGGGGAATAGGTGATTAAGTTGTAATGAATTTCATACACCGATTCACCCCTATAGGGTATTAATAATAAATACCCTTGTGACCCTAGAACTTTAGTTATTATAAAATTCATAGAGAATTTAAAATAGATAATATAGAGGTTGAAGTGAAGTACAAAAAGAGTGATCTTTACCAACAGAAAATTATCGATAGATAATATATCTGTTGGTAAAAATGATTATTTCTAACAAATATCGAATTCTATTGATATTAACTATAGGTTCCAATAGTTTTTTTACTAATAGATATATCTTTTTATATTAGTAGTTCAATACCAACAAATCATTTTACAACATTTAAATATGTTGTCTTTTCATAATAATATAAACAATTGATTTACTGATAAATGAATCTGTTGTTATAAATTATTATTACCAATAAATATTTTACCACTATAAAAATTTTTTGCAAGGAATTATTCAATAATATCAAATAATTTACCAAAAAATGAATGTATATATATATATATATATTACCTATTATAAACATATCAAAATGTGATTAATTAAAATATCCATAATTAAGTAATATTTTTTGATATATATATAATGAATAAAACTATGAATTTATACAAATATAATATTTATGTTTATTTATACACACACACAAACCCATATATGAAGAAAATTTATGAATATATATATATACAAACATATATGAAAAAAAACACAAAAAACTTAAAGAGAGGCACACCCTCCAAATGCGACCTGTTCCCTATGACCTCCCTTCCCCAAGAATTCCCCTCCACCAACCCATAACCCTCCTCACCTCCCCACCTCACCATCTCCCCATCCCTGCTCTGCCTCCGCGCCTCCCCGATCGACCTCCACTACTACTATCTTCCCCTCCTTCTTACCTAGGTTTTCCCCGTGTCCCCTCTACCTACCCAGATTTTCACTACGTCCCCCACATCCCTAATATGCATTCCTACCTCCACTAAAGCCTATGCTTCCCTGATCCCCCTACCAGCTTCCCCGACCTCGGTTCACAATCGTCCCCCAGTGTTCCCTCTCCCCACGTTCCAGTGTCCCTACCGGTTCCTCTCCCAAATCCACCTCTACTGCCCCTGCTCAATGATCATCGTCCCCATGTCCCGATGTGGTTCTATTTCAACTGCACATTTTGAACAAATAAAACCAGGTATGCATTCTTCTATGTTATTAAAAAAATTTCCCTATATTTTTATTTTCCCACAACATAAGGGGAGACAGTTAGTTTATTTTACCAAACAATCACACATACAACATAAATGGAACCATTCCATTCAATTTAAATTGGATAACTGGGGATGAATTGGGCTACTTTTTTACTAATAAATAGAGTCTCTCAGGACTTAAGATGGAAGTATGTGGTAATATCATGGATTTATTCTTGTGTTCTTCTATCCTTTCTATGTTTTTTATTTTGAATCTTCACTACTTGTCAAATATAGCCATCAATTTCTCTAATTTGAAAGAACTATCTTTATATTTTTTGTATTTTAGATAATTGTAATACTGATGGTCTGGGAAGGAGTTTCCCAATGTCAATGAACGTACATGTTTATTTAGTCTAGTTCTCTCTTGGTTTTCTATTTTCTCTAATGGTTTCTATCTTCTGGAGTTTGCAGACGTTCTTATTGATTCTTGGATCAGAAATCACTGATTTATCTATAGTTTCCATTGCTTCAAGCTATACATTTTTAGAATTTCTTGATCTTAGTGGGTCTAGAATCAGTGATAGTGGTATTGGTATGATCTACAACATGTTCTCTAAGATGATTTTAAGAACCTTCCTTTCTCTCTTCCCTAAAATAACATCGAATTCTATTCAATTTTCCACTACTCAATTAGTACTTTTTGCACTCATGATTTTCCAACTGTCCATATCTAGTTCCAATTAAAAAACCCCAATCTCTAAAAAATGATATTTAACAAGTAAATGAAACTCCTACTAGAAAACGACATGTTATTTATCCAAAGCTAATAATCAAACATGGTAGGTTGAAAAAGATGACATACTGGGCAATTTTGGTTTAGATGTGAGTTTTCTCTAGTCATGTGATTAGTTCTTTATTTAACCCCTCTCAAGTACTGAATATTTGAATCTATATTGTAGGCTATACATTTAAAACTATTTAGAACTTAGATATAAATTTCAATTTTCTTGTGAATTTGATTCTAATATTGCTACATATTTCCCTTCTTAAAAAATAAATGGCTCATTAAAACATATGAACAGTATTAATGACATTGATTTTTATTTATAACTACAACCATAACTTTTCTATTATTAGTGAGATTGTTTCAACAGTTTCTAAATTTGAAAATTATTTCCAAGTGAGGTTGATAACTGCCATATAAAAACCAAAAATTTATTGAAACAATTGATATTTATTGCATGTTAGGGCGATAATACTTGGAATCTGGTCGATATGGTTGTCAACTATGAGAATTTGGGTCATTTTGGTATTACTTATTGAAACCTTCTCATTGCACTCATCAATTAATATACTCAGTTTGAAAAATATGTTGTGTTTGTTACATTCTTGAAAAAACACTTGCATGGAGGGTCTGTTTGCCACTTATCGAAATTTATTATAGCATTTATCATTTATGATAAATAGTTTCAAAAAATATATACCATGTGTTCTGTTATTACTTTTACAAAACATCATAACTAAAAAAATTGTATTATGGGCCCTGCTTCTGTAAAACTACTATACTAAAATACCAAAATAATACCAATCAAGTGATAGCAAACATTTTTTTCAATAACCAATCTTGGAATGTTTATCTTTAAAAACTTATGATAAGTGATAAGTGATATTAGGATTCATTAGAAATTGTAAATCTTATCACTTATGATAAGAAGTTTGAAAAAAAGTGTTGTCAAATAGATTCTTATATTCTAGAGGAATACCACTTAAATAAGGGACAACAAAATACTTTTCAGTGAGCTAAAAACCCTTAAACAAAACCAATTATCACAAGTGATAAGCACCATAATATGTTTTCATCAACTGTTTTTAGATAAGGTATTTTCCCTTCATTGAACACCTATCCTCTAATGCTTAATTTAATCCTCAATTTGGAAATAAATTAAATTATAAATGATTGAATAGAATCAAAAAAATATTTTTGATTCCAAATTCAATTGATCATGATATAAAGTGAATGCTAGTTATGAAATATCAATCCAACCTAAATCACTTTATTTTTATTATGGATGCAGAAGTCATCAATTAATTAATTTAATTAGGCAATGATAATTATATAAATAAAATCATCAATTTATTGTCATCACAACTTCAATAAGGAGTGATTTTACACTTATCATGTATAGAAAATTAAATATAGAAGTTATACTGATCATACCAAGATATAAATTTCCATGATGATTCACCCATTTTGTGAGAAAAAATCATAAAATATAGAAGAAAACAACTTAAGTTGCAAAAAATAATTTATTCAATAAGAAATATGGAAACACTGGTATAGATTCACTTATCAAAAATGATCAGTGCTGTAAGAATTTTTTATTTAGTGTCGTAAAACAAATCCTTATTCATAAATAGATCCTTATTTATGGATGAGTTGAAATTTAGTGATGATGATATAGTTAGATTATTGTATCCCATTAAATTTGTTAAGTACAAGATTCTTATCTAGGAAATATATAGTAAACTGATTTCCCTTACTTATCATTTTTGTTTTTTAGACTAGTAATTATTTTTTATTCCAAAACACAGTAGTTCCATCTTCCTTCTCTAATTTGATCTTTTATAAGCAACATGGAAACATGAAAAACTTAACACACCAACTAGAAATGGCACCTCACCAGCCTATGAAAAAGACATAGTGAAGAATATTCCATCCCACACTCAAATTAAAAATGAAAAATACCGAAAAAAACATATAATTTTGGAATTCCATTGCTTCCCAATCAAATAAACTACCCAATTTCCAGATTTTCTCCCTAATCTCTACAAGAATCCTTGCACATGACATGAGATTTGGGCACTCAACCCTAGTATCGATGACACCATGTGCCTTCTAAGGATAGAAAAACACTAGCACGATGCCCATGTACCCCAAGTCTTTGAAAATAATGAGAATCTTCTCCCCAAGTTTTCCTTCCAACATCTTCAAGTAGTTAATGAGATCCTTCTTCACCATCTCATTCTTTCCCTTTCTCTCATCAATAGATTCCTACCCAAAATTTATATATTTTGTTCAAAAATATAAACCCAAAAGCTATCTTGTGCTAACTATTAAGGATTGGAGGGAAACAACAGAGCGATTCCATGCTAGACCTCACTGATTTGATGGACACAAATATATGGATTTGTAGACTAGCTTCCCATTACAGATGAGGACTGAGATCTTCTTGTGGATGTGGTTCATCTAAGATAAGATATTTTTTCCCAATTACTCTTCCATGTACTTGTAATACATAATCATTAAAGTGATGGCCATTAGAAACATTATATTGAATGTGCTAAGCCATAAGTCCTATAAAATGACCTTATTCGCCATTTTTGAAAAACTGGAATCAGACTGCTATCTCAAATGAATCATTTGTATGGACACACCAAAAAAATCAAATGGGATAGATAAATTTGAATTCAATTCCAAATTCACCAATAAAATGATAAGGATAAATGTCTTAACATGGTAAAAATTGATTTTTTTATTAAAATAAACTTACCCCTTAGTAGCTCGTCTACCTTGGGATAGCCTCCTAGAGGGAGAGGTGGATGAACATAAGAGTCAGAAAGTATCATGAAGGAAGATAAGACACCATGAGGGCTCTAAGGAGGTCAATTCACATAGTTTTGACATGGGTTAGGAGGAAACCTCTAAAGGTGAAGGCATTCCTCACCATTTTATCGAGAATAGAAACCCTTGTACTACTCTGTCTCATCACCAAAAATCATGAAAATATCTTCGTAGCCACTAATATCATTCACTCCATTAGAATTTGTGTTATCATTTGATCGGTCATGAAGTAGAGAACCTATGTAGGACTTTCACTCAAATCTCAAGAACTAACGACCATATTTATAACATTTAGGCTATATTGTAGTATTGTCATGGAATTTGAAATTCACACCGTACTTGATACAGATACCTTAGAAACAACCTTTTGGGTTATATATATTATTTGTTTTATATTAAGGTCCACATACATGGTGAAAAAATAAATTTTTTTTATTTATCTTGTGGTGGAACCTTGTGCTCTATTAGAATTGGTCATTCACCCTTCAACAATGCATAATACCATCAATAGGATTTCTGGGGCATTCTGTGTGTATTTGGAAGCAGTCTCAGCATTGCCTCAGTTGCATGTTATGCAGAACACCGAGATTGTTTAACCCTTCACAGAAAATTATGTATTTACATTAGGTATTTCAAGGTTCTTTAATTATTCTCATTGGGTTATCTAGGTGTTGGATATCCGAGGGAATTTATTGGTGGCCTTGGGCCATAGATTATGTCCCTCCATGGTACTCCTTGCAAAAATAGTGAAGACCTTCATATTGGAAGACTTATGTTACTACTATATCAAGATCCTGGTGGGAGGGTAGATGGTATTTCATCTCTTTTTAGGGTGGTATGAAGTTGTCCCCCAATTGGAGGGGAGATTTAAAAAAAGGTTACGGAGGAGGAAGAATAGAACAGAAAATATATTGTATTAATATTGGCTTTTTTTATTTATGGTCTACTCAGAGAAAATTTTTTGGAAGGTTTTTTATTTGTTTTGATGATGGTATTTAATGATAATGACATGTTTTATGAAGATATGAAAGGTGTCACTTCATCTGTAGTTGTTCATGGAGTGTGTGGAGTAGTCGGGACCGCATGTTTTATATAACGACCCATACTTTACATACATTGTTACTACTTCAAAATTTAAGCACACTTATTACAACATATGACAAAACCACAAAGGACCGTATAGGTATAGTGTCTTTAGAAACTGGGAAACATAAACATCTGGTTCATAAATCTTCTACAGTGTCTCCCATTTATTTCATCATATCTAGGGTCCCTTTTAGCATATTCTACTTAATATCCATCTTCCTGACCTGGGGAAAAGAAAACATAAAAGGGTGAGCTCAAATGCTCAGCAAGGGCAAATAAAGGAAATAAAAATCATATCATATCTTTATCAAAACCTGCAAAAGAGATCATAATATCTTAACATGGAATAAATCATAGAAGTGAAAATGAGATCCCCATAATCATAACATAAAACTTGAAACTTTTTGGCATGCACACATAATCATGGAAATCATTTCTTGTTAGTCATGACTCATTGCCAAGACTATCTTAGTGGACAAAGTCCCTTTCTGAACCGAGTTCACTCCTCGTTTCAGTCCTGTATCACTGAACCGAAATAACCTTCCGTTTCAGCCATGTCTATCTCATGAGATATAAAATCATTACCCAATGCATTGGAGGGAGATATAGGTCCCACCCATCTTATAATGAATCCTTTCTTATGTGTGCCACATAATCATAAAACATACATCATCGCATAACACATATAACAAAAATGGGATTCTTGAAACATCATGACATCATAAATCAATTCATATATGATAAATGAATTCATAAACATAATTCCATCACAACATAGTCAAACCAATGTAAAAATATGGATAGAAACAGAACCCTTTATTATCTTAGATGGAAAATAATTTTGATAAAACACTTGAATTGAATTCTTGAGGAAAATATCCTTTCTTCTTCAAAAACATTTTTCCTTTCATAACATGTCATACAACTTTAAAATAAAAGAAGTTGATTAAAAATAAACTTGAAAACTTGTAAAGGAAGCTTCTTTGAAGTAATGTTTTAAAAATCCATTCATGCCGTATAAGTTAAAAAAAAACATTCTTCGTACTTTTGACGGAAAAGTCAAAAAGTACCTCGTACGGAAAAACGACAAAAGATTCCTTTCATATTATTTACCAAAAACTCACCTAAGGGTAAAATTGGATTTAAACTATTTCAAGTGGATGGAAACAATATTACATATTGAGGGAACATGGATGTGGATGATAAAATACACCCCAGTAAATACTTACGAATAAACAATCTCGGATAAAAATGAGATTGTGATATTTCCCTTACCTTAGGTCCGATTTGCTTTGTACATGTCCGAAGCTCCTGTATAATGGTTTAAATAATGTTATTGACTTATTCCAGAATCATACATATTGATATGAGATCATATATGGTCATATTATTAGCTTCTTGTTAGTAATATTTCATTGTTACTTGTTACTCGGGTCTTTATAACTTTTTGTTCTTATGCGTGTTTTGTCGAATAAATTCTTATTATTATCTTTAGGTTATATATAATTCATTTCCAGAATGGTATTAGTGTAGTATATACCATATTCATTCATTCAATTCATTTATATAATCATTATGAAATGAAGATCATGTAGAACGAGTCGCATCACATCGTGGAGACGGTATTCCGTACGTACGCACGAGTGATGATATCGTTCCTATGATCGTGGAATTGTATTGGAGTATATATATATTATTTCAGTATCAATATTACTTAATAATAATCATATATAGTTACTCATTACACCATTATACCCATCCTTGTAAGGTGATGGTGGAAAATAGATTACACCACGGTGTGGAGACGGTATTCCGTACGTACGCACGCGCGGTGATTTCATTTTTCCGTAGGATGGATAGAAGGTGAATTAGGGTTGTTTCATATTTATAATAACATATCAGTATGTAAGTAATACTGATGTTATTACTTTATCATGAAACAACTAAAGAAGAAGAAGTTGAAGAAGAAAGAAATTGAAAAGATCGGTAATGGATATTACCTCTTCTTTGGAACGCCTCTTTGAATCCTCCACTTAAGGAACTAAGATTGGTCTTTGGAGAAGACCAGGACCTCTAGGATTATTCTAGGGAAGTGGAGAGGAGAAAATGGCAGGGGTTGGCCGAGCTTGAGTGCTCAATTTGGTGTGAGGAGGAGGGGGAGGAGGTGCCCTTTTATAAGGGAGGAGAGGGGCACCTTAGGAATATCTCAAAATATTATTTTATATTAAAGTAAAAATCGGTTTATAATGGTTCCAAAGGGTCTTATTTCGAAGATAAAGTGGGGATGGGTCGAAATCCTATCAACCAATAGGATTTAGACAAGTTTAGGGTATTATTTTAACCTTATCAATTAGATTTAACTCTAAGTTAATTAATTTAACTTTTACCGTGTCTTTTTGTTTTCTTTCACTATATGGTTAATACACTTACTATAACATGCCAAACGAACCCCAAATTGTTTATTATTAATATATATATCCTTATCTAAGTCATTTGGCCGAACCTTAGATTTTTAGGAATAAAATAACAATTAATAATATAATATTTTATTTAAAAACTATTTTGTGTCAATTTTGACACTATTTGATATATGATTTTTGTGAAAGTCATAACAGAATTATATGTTCGAACCAAGTTGATTAAAGCAACAATAATATATCATAGTAACCTAGAAAATTATTGTAATTCATAAAAAGTCTCAAATTACATTTATTTTGGTATTTATATTATCAATTTTGTCAATATTTCATTAATAAGATAATTACTGCATCATCTTTGTGTCATAAATAAATTAAATTATTTGATGTCTAAAAATTACAAATAAAATACCATCATGTAGGAAATCTTTTTAGCTTTCTAATGAATATTTAAAATCGAATTTATCTTATGTATAACCCTATATTAAAAATGATTTACTTATTAAACTTTGATTTTAACTATTTTAACCCTTCTTTAAATAAATTAATAATAAATGTCCTAATCTAATCCAAGTGGGCCTAAATGGTCATATTTTATTCCTAAGTTTGTTTTTGGTCGAATTACACTTGTCCAATAGAATTAGGACATGTGTTAGGGTAATATTAATATCATATTTACCCTTAGTTACCCTATTTACTATTAACCGTGGTAAAAATAGTAAAAAGTTACTATTCACCAAAAAATTATTTTCATCTCATTGAACCACATTTTAGTCCTTGATATTAACCGTGTCTCTCGGATTTTTGAAATTACATTCACAGAAGCGGTAAAATTAAGTTTTATGCAAAATTCGGTTTTTAACCTACCACTTAGTGGTTTCACTATTCATCAAAAATTGAAAGTTTTCAGAAAAATACCAAAATTTCACCCTAGGCTAATTTCGATATTCTAAGTCCAAAAATGAAGTCCATTTTGAAAAATAAAATTTATAAAATTTCAAAAAGTGGTTATTACTATTCATAACGGCTAGTTTTAATAGCATATTGTTGTTTAGTGAAACTCGGTATTGCGTACGACGCAAGCTATCGAGGAAGGTCACGATTGCGTGTAAAGCAAGCCAAGCAAGTGTTGTGTAGAAAAAGATTCCTTTGATGATTTATATAACATAAAAGTCTCAGGTGTTACATTCTACCCCCCTTAAAAAGAATTTCACCCTCGAAATTCGTCACTTTGCAACAAACAAATGAGGATACTTCTCCCTCATCATATCCTCAAGCTCCCATGTAGCTTCTTCAAGTTGGTGGTTTCTCCATAAAACTTTCACCAAGCGAGTGGTCTTGTTTCGTAGGACTTTTTCGCTACGATCTAGTATCTCTATCGGCTGTTCTTCATAAGAAAGATCTTGCTCCAGCGGTACAACTTCTGAGATGAGTACATGTGAAGGATCTGGTATGTACTTTCTCAGGAGAGATACATGGAACACATCGTGAACTTGAGAGAGATTCGGTGGAAGCGACAATCGGTAAGCTACCTTCCCAACACGATCCAGTATTTCGAAAGGACCGATATATCTAGGGCTCAACTTCCCCTTCTTTCCAAATCTCATAACCCTCTTCCAGGGAGATATTCGTAAGAACACTTTATCACCCACTTCAAACTCTAGGTCTTTTCTTCGGTTGTCGGCATAACTTTTCTGTCGACTCTGAGCTGCTCTTATGTGTTGTTGAATAGATCTAACCTTTTCTGCCATTTCATCAACGAGATCAGGTCCTAATAGCTTTCTTTCCCCAACTTCATCCCAGCAAGTTGGAGTCCTGCATTTCTTTCCATAGAGAGCTTCATAAGGAGCCATCTGAATACTGGAGTGAAAGCTATTATTATAAGAAAATTCTACCAAAGGTAGGTGTTGATCCCAACCTCCTTTGAAATCCATAGAGCAATCTCTCAACATATCTTCTAGGGTTTGAATTGTTCTCTCAGACTGACCGTCTGTCTGGGGATGATAAGCAGTGCTGAAACTCAACTCTGTATCCAGAGTATGCTGAAGACTTCGCCAGAACTTCGAGGTAAATCTCGGATCTCGATCAGATATAATAGAAAGTGGTACTCCATGCAATCTTACCACTTCCTTTACATATATCCTGGCAAGCTGATCTAGAGAGAAATCCTCTCTAATAGCAATGAAGTGTGCAGACTTTGTAAGACGATCAACTATGACCCAGATAGCATTATTGCCTTTGGATGTTTTAGGAAGTCCTGTGACAAAGTCCATAGTGATGTTTTCCCATTTCCATTCGGGTATGGGTAATGGTTGTAACATCCCCTTAGACTTCTGTCTCTCAGCTTTAACTTGTTGACAAACCAAGCATCGAGAGACATATTCAGCAACATCTCTTTTCATGCCATCCCACCAGAAGTACTCTTTCAGGTCCCTATACATCTTCGTGCTTCCAGGATGAATAGAGAATGAAGAACTATGAGCCTCATCCAGCAGCTCTTTCTTTAATTCGGGGATGGGAGGAACACAAACCCGATTCCTGAACTTTATTATCCCATCACAATCAAGGTTGAATTCAGGAACATTTCTCACCTTCTTTTGTAACTCGACATCTTCTTTCTGTGCCTCTTTAATCTTCACATGTATAGATGGTTGAACATTGATTTGAGAAAGATAAGATTTTTCCCCTTCCATTATAATTCCAAGATCCATCCTTTGTAAATCCATAAATATTGGATCTTTTGTGATCCTCATCACGGATAAACTAGCATGGTCTTGTCGACTTAATGCATCGGCCACCTTGTTTGCTTTCCCAGGGTGGTAATGGATTGAGCAGTCATAATCCTTAATCAGCTCCAACCATCTTCTTTGACGCATATTCAACTCCTTTTGTGTGAAAATATACTTTAAACTTTTATGATCAGTATAAATATCACACCTTTCACCATAAAGGTAATGCCTCCAAATCTTTAATGCAAAGATTACCGCAGCCAACTCCAAATCATGTGTTGGGTAATTTTGCTCATGGATTTTCAACTGTCGTGAGGCATAAGCTATCACCATATCATTTTGCATAAGAACACACCCCAATCCCTTCTTGGATGCATCACTGTAGATCACAAACCTTTCTCCACTACAAGGCAGTGTGAGCACAGGTGCACTGGATAACCTTCTTTTCAACTCCTTGAAATTCTCTTCACATTCCTCTGTCCAGACACACTTAACTCCCTTCCGAGTCAACTTGGTGATTGGATTAGATAATCGTGAAAAATCTTTTACAAAACGTCGATAATATCCAGCCAAACCAAGAAAACTTCGGATCTCAGTTACTGTTATTGGTCTTGACCATCTTTCGATAACCTCTGTTTTTGCTGGATCCACAGATATCCCCTCTTTTGAGATTATATGACCCAAAAATGCAACTTTTTGAAGCCAAAATTCACACTTGGTAAATTTGGCATAAAGCTTCTCCTTTCTCAGGGTCTTCAATATAATTCTCAAGTGATCTTCATGCTCTTCCTTGCTCTTTGAATAGACAAGAATATCATCTATAAAGACTACCAAAAATTGATCAAGATAGTCTCTAAAGACTCTATTCATTAGATCCATGAAGATAGCAGGGGCATTAGTAAGACCAAATGGCATCACTATAAATTCATAGTGTCCATACCTTGTACGGAAAGCCGTCTTTGGTATATCCTCCCTTTTGACCCTTAATTGATGATACCCTGAACGAAGATCAATCTTGGAAAAGTATTGAGCTCCGCGTAGTTGGTCAAATAAGTCATCAATGCGTGGGAGAGGATATTTGTTCTTGATAGTGATCTTGTTAAGTTCTCGATAATCAATGCAGAGTCTCATTGATCCATCTTTCTTCTTAACAAATAGAACAGGTGCTCCCCAAGGTGACGCACTAGGGCGTATGAATCCCTTATCAAGATTCTCTTGGAGTTGCTTCTTCAATTCCTGCAACTCAATTGGGGCCATTCTATAAGGTGTCTTTGAAATAGGCAAAGCACCCGGTACGAGTTCTATTGAAAACTCAACTTCACGATTTGGTGGAAGACCCGGCAATTCCTCCGGAAAGACATCATCAAACTCCCGTACAATGGGCATATTCTTAATCGTGAGTTTCTCACCAACCATTTGAGATAAATAACCTTCATTTAGTGGAATCAATACCCACAAGATGGAAGAAATTTCCACTGGAAGGTTATGTTCATCCTTGCATTGGTATACGATCGTAGATTGATCTGGAATATGAAATGTGACTTCCCTTCTTTGGCAATTGATATGAGCTCCATGTAGAGAAAGCCAATCCATGCCAAGAATCACATCAAATTCCACTAAAGGAAGGATCACAAGATTTGCAGGAAGCACTTTCCCACAAACTTCGATCGGAGAAGAATTATAAACTTCTGATGCGATTGATGTGCCATTAGGTGTTGTCACAGCTAACTCAACATCTAATTGTTGAGGTAATACGGTGATACCCTTAGAAAATTTTTCAGAAATAAAAGAGTGGGTGGATCCAGAATCAAATAAAACATTTGCTACTTTAGAGTGGATGGTAAGTGTACCTTTCACCACATCGTTATCGTACTCCACCTCGCTGATAGAAATTGCATGTGACTTTCCTTTGTCTTTAGCCTTAAGAGTTTGTTGACGTCGACCATCATCATCAACCCTTGGATTTGGGCATTGATTGGCATAATGCCCCATCTCCTTGCACTTGAAACATTGAAGTGTAGCAGGTTCATTCTGTGTATCCCTTCCTTTGTTTGCATCATTAGACATCTTCTTCCCATTATCACGGCATTCAAATGCCCGATGACCTTCCTTTCCACATTTAAAACATTTACTTGTCCCTTTAAGACAACTCCCTCCATGTTTCTTTCCACACTTTGAGCATAAGGGAAAGTTCATCTTCTTTTCCGTGTGCTCTTTAGATTTTTCTTTGAATTCCATCTTCCTCTTCTTATCAAACCCATGTGACTGATGGGTTACTCCAATCTCCATCTCGACTTTGAGAGCACATCGAACGATTTCCTCGTAGCTATTGAAGTCCCTTATGGATAACGCCCTTCGAAGACTTGGTTTTAAGCCACTAAAGAATCGATCGATCTTACTCTTAGGTTGGATAATAATACCATAAGCGTACCTTGCAAGTCTTGTAAAATTTGCTTCATAGGTACTAACAGATTCATCATCCCTTTGCTTCAGTTCAAGGAACTCTTTCTCCATCTTTGTTCGGAGAATATGAGGGAAGTACTTATTGAAAAATAAGTTCTTGAACTCGTCCCATTCCATAGACTCAATTTCATCCCTTTGCCTCGTATTCTTAACAAGATTCCACCATTGATCCGCATCTCCTTCCAAACGATACACTGCTAGGATGACTTTATCATGCTCAGAACATTGAAGAACTGAAAATATCTTTTCAGTAGTACTAATCCATTGTTCAGCAACTAATAGATCAGTAGACCCGCTGAAAGATGGTGGACGCTGCCTCATGAAGGATTCAACAGAATGTTGCTCCCTCCTTTGTTCGTTTGGAAATCCTGCATGATTCATAGCTTGAGAAAGTTGTGTGAGCATGGCTACAAGATTTTGCATTCCAGCTCCCATATCGTTTGGTTGCTCAGGGGGACAATCATTGCATTGCCCATCGCATTCCGCATTAACACGGTTCCTTCGGGTTCCAGCCATTGACTAAAACCAAGAAGAATAGTGTGAGCAACACTAATTATAATAGGAAACCACATAATTCAAGAATAAAATTTTCATGCTTAAGGTCTTATCCTAGGTTATTCAAGGCCATTTCTAAAACACTAAGATTGTGTTCTATGCTTAGACTTATCCTTAGGGTTCTTACTAAGGCTTTCACATCCTAGTTTCCAAAGGTTGACTATACCTTTCCTCTGATACCAACTATAATGACCCATACTTTACATACATTGTTACTACTTCAAAATTTAAGCACACTTATTACAACATATGACAAAACCACAAAGGACCGTATAGGTATAGTGTCTTTAGAAACTGGGAAACATAAACATCTGGTTCATAAATCTTCTACAGTGTCTCCCATTTATTTCATCATATCTAGGGTCCCTTTTAGCATATTCTACTTAATATCCATCTTCCTGACCTGGGGAAAAGAAAACATAAAAGGGTGAGCTCAAATGCTCAGCAAGGGCAAATAAAGGAAATAAAAATCATATCATATCTTTATCAAAACCTGAAAAAGAGATCATAATATCTTAACATGGAATAAATCATAGAAGTGAAAATGAGATCCCCATAATCATAACATAAAACTTGAAACTTTGTGGCATGCACACATAATCATGGAAATCATTTCTTGTTAGTCATGACTCATTGCCAAGACTATCTTAGTGGACAAAGTCCCTTTCTGAACCGAGTTCACTCCTCGTTTCAGTCCTGTATCACTGAACCGAAATAACCTTCCGTTCCAGCCATGTCTATCTCATGACATATAAAATCATTACCCAATGCATTGGAGGGAGATATAGGTCCCACCCATCTTATAATGAATCCTTTCTTATGTGTGCCACATAATCATAAAACATACATCATCGCATAACACATATAACAAAAATGGGATTCTTGAAACATCATGACATCATAAATCAATTCATATATGATAAAGGAATTCATAAACATAATTCCATCACAACATAGTCAAACCAATGTAAAAATATGGATATAAACAGAACCCTTTATTATCTTAGATGGAAAATAATTTTGATAAAACACTTGAATTGAATTCTTGAGGAAAATATCCTTTCTTCTTCAAAAACATTTTTCCTTTCATAACATGTCATACAACTTTAAAATAAAAGAAGTTGATTAAAAATAAACTTGAAAACTTGTAAAGGAAGCTTCTTTGAAGTAATGTTTTAAAAATCCATTCATGCCGTATAAGTTAAAAAAAAAACATTCTTCGTACTTTTGTCGGAAAAGTCAAAAAGTACCTCGTACGGAAAAACGACAAAAGATTCCTTTCATATTATTTACCAAAAACTCACCTAAGGGTAAAATTGGATTTAAACTATTTAAAGTGGATGGAAACAATATTACATATTGAGGGAACATGGATGTGGATGATAAAATACACCCCAGTAAATACTTACGAATAAACAATCTCGGATAAAAATGAGATTGTGATATTTCCCTTACCTTAGGTCCGATTTGCTTTGTACATGTCCGAAGCTCCTGTATAATGGTTTAAATAATGTTATTGACTTATTCCAGAATCATACATATTGATATGAGATCATATATGGTCATATTATTAGCTTCTTGTTAGTAATATTTCATTGTTACTTGTTACTCGGGTCTTTATAACTTTTTGTTCTTATGCGTGTTTTGTCGAATAAATTCTTATTATTATCTTTAGGTTATATATAATTCATTTCCAGAATGGTATTAGTGTAGTATATACCATATTCATTCATTCAATTCATTTATATAATCATTATGAAATGAAGATCATGTAGAACGAGTCGCATCACATCGTGGAGACGGTATTCCGTACGTACGCACGAGTGATGATATCGTTCCTATGATCATGGAATTGTATTGGAGTATATATATATTATTTCAGTATCAATATTACTTAATAATAATCATATATAGTTACTCATTACACCATTATACCCATCCTTGTAAGGTGATGGTGGAAAATAGATTACACCACGGCGTGGAGACGGTATTCCGTACGTACGCACGCGCGGTGATTTCATTTTTCCGTAGGATGGATAGAAGGTGAATTAGGGTTGTTTCATATTTATAATAACATATCAGTATGTAAGTAATACTGATGTTATTACTTTATCATGAAACAACTAAATAAGAAGAAGTTGAAGAAGAAAGAAATTGAAAAGATCGGTAATGGATATTACCTCTTCTTTGGAACGCCTCTTTGAATCCTCCACTTAAGGAACTAAGATTGGTCTTTGGAGAAGACCAGGACCTCTAGGATTATTCTAGGGAAGTGGAGAGGAGAAAATGGTAGGGGTTGTCCGAGCTTGAGTGCTCAATTTGGTGTGAGGAGGAGGGGGAGGAGGTGCCCTTTTATAAGGGAGGAGAGGGGCACCTTAGGAATATCTCAAAATATTATTTTATATTAAAGTCAAAATCGGTTTATAATGGTTCCAAAGGGTCTTATTTCGAATCTAAAGTGGGGATGGGTAGAAATCCTATCAACCAATAGGATTTAGACAAGTTTAGGGTATTATTTTAACCTTATCAATTAGATTTAACTCTAAGTTAATTAATTTAACTTTTACCGTGTCTTTTTGTTTTCTTTCACTATATGGTTAATACACTTACTATAACATGCCAAACGAACCCCAAATTGTTTATTATTAATATATATATCCTTATCTAAGTCATTTGGCCGAACCTTAGATTTTTAGGAATAAAATAACAATTAATAATATAATAGTTTATTTAAAAACTATTTTGTGTCAATTTTGACACTATTTGATATATGATTTTTGTGAAAGTCATAACAGAATTATATGTTAGAACCAAGTTGATTAAAGCAACAATAATATATCATAGTAACCTAGAAAATTAGTGGAATTCATAAAAAGTCTCAAATTACATTTATTTTGGTATTTATATTATCAATTTTGTCAATATTTCATTAATAAGATAATTACTGCATCATCTTTGTGTCATAAATAAATTAAATTATTTGATGTCTAAAAATTACAAATAAAATACCATCATGTAGGAAATCTTTTTAGCTTTCTAATGAATATTTAAAATCGAATTTAGCTTATGTATAACCCTATATTAAAAATGATTTACTTATGAAACTTTGATTTTAACTATTTTAACCCTTCTTTAAATAAATTAATAATAAATGTCCTAATCTAATCCAAGTGGGCCTAAATGGTCATATTTTATTCCTAAGTTTGTTTTTGGTCGAATTACACTTGTCCAATAGAATTAGGACATGTGTTAGGGTAATATTAATATCATATTTACCCTTAGTTACCCTATTTACTAATAACCGTGGTAAAAATAGTAAAAAGTTACTATTCACCAAAAAATTATTTTCATCTCATTGAACCACATTTTAGTCCTTGATATTAACCGTGTCTCTCGGATTTTTGAAATTCCATTCACAGAAGCGGTAAAATTAAGTTTTATGCAAAATTCGGTTTTTAACCTACCACTTAGTGGTTTCACTATTCATCAAAAATTGAAAGTTTTCAGAAAAATACCAAAATTTCACCCTAGGCTAATTTCGATATTCTAAGTCCAAAAATGAAGTCCATTTTGAAAAATAAAATTTATAAAATTTCAAAAAGTGGTTATTACTATTCATAACGGCTAGTTTTAATAGCATATTGTTGTTTAGTGAAACTCGGTATTGCGTACGACGCAAGCTATCGAGGAAGGTCGCGATTGCGTGTAAAGCAAGCCAAGAAAGTGTTGTGTAGAAAAAGATTCCTTTGATGATTTATATAACATAAAAGTCTCGGGTGTTACATTTTAGGTAATATATTGATGCGTCATTACTGTTTTAGTGTTCTCACTAACATCTTAATTCCCCTCACCTTTTTATAATGCCTTGGTTTGAAATGTGAAATCTATTTTAGTGTTCTCACTAACAATATATTGATTCGTCATTCATTTATGAAATTTATGCATCATCTGTGTGGGTAATCTAAGTAAAATCCAAGTGTGTTTCTTAGTGTGTGTGAAATCTAGAATCTATGTACTATTTGTGAAATTTGGAATTTTCATTACAGGGAGAGCATGGGCATTAAAGGCCATGACCACATGGTCTGGCCTGTGGCGCAACAATACCAAATTCATAAGGGGAGGTATGAGGCCATGGAGAGGTGACTGGATGTCCTTCCCACAAGAAGATACATGCTGAACATATACCTATACGTTTTATTAGATGGATGAATCAATATTGACATAAATTTTCAACTAGCTGGTAAAGGGAAAAGCTGCCCAAGAAAAAATGTACATTCACCTCTCTTTCTCCTAATTAACCAATTACCCTGCTATAGAGAACCATTGGAAAGTTGAAATGTGCAATAGTTAAATCTGATGAGAGTAATTAGAAAGTATACTACAATTATTAGGTATAAGGAATATTTTTAGACTCATTCATATTTTTATTTGGTATAAATACAATGTGAATTGATGTATATAAAATCTATCCCCTCACCTATTTTCATCTGGGTTTCTTAGTGTTCCACTTTTCAAACATAGGCTGGCCTCTACCAAGATTGCACCCATGGCCTGTGTGCGAAATCTGGAATCTGGAATCTATTTTAGAGTTATCATTTCATTCTCTTTGGAATATGGTATCTATTTTAGTGTTCTCATCATCATTGCTGATAGGTAATGTGAATAAGACAATGATTCATAGTAGAGTGGGTGTTTATATTCAACTTCTAGTTGATGAGATCATCTAGGTTTGTGTACTAATGTGTTTTTTGACACATCATTATAAGTCTTCTTGTATGTTCCTTGATTCTTAGGTTCTTTTTTGGCATTCTATTGGAAAGGTGTACGGGTACTTATCATTTTATTTGAGGGAGGGTATCCCATGTCGCTTGTAGAATTTGACTGGTAAGCTGCTTCCTCCTCAACCCATGAAATTTTAGTTTTTTTAATGTCCTTAATTGTTTTATGAAGGTGGATTTAGATCTTCGTTTGATATTCTAATGGGGTTTTTTGTACTATTAATTTATTCACAGTTTTTATGTAGTCACATTTTTGGGCAAATTAATTTAAAAATCATTAACTTGTTTCTTTTAATCATTAATCAATTTGGTTTAAGGAATTAGCTTGGAAATTAAAAGAAGATAAATCAGTAGGATAGAATGAACTGAGAAAGTAAAATATCCTTGATAGTAATAGTATTTAGGAGATCAAAGTAGCAACAGAGGAAGAAGGCCCCCCCTGGGTGGTATAAAAGAGGTTTTTCAATATAAATAGAATAGAGGGGAATCAAATTTAGTTCCCTATAACCTAGGTGGAAACCTACAGTATCTTCCCATGAAACATCTTCAACAATTTTATTGATGGGGAACTATGTATGTTGTGCTCCTGAGTATGTATGGGCTGGCCAATTGACTACCAAATCATATGTGTACATATTTGGTGTCATGTTTTTGGAGATGATTGCTGGAAGGCAGGTTATTGATATTGTTATCCCCACTAACTAGAAAAATATGATATCATGGGTACTTTTCAAGTTATTTTTTCAAACCTAATTACAAGTATATATTTTTACTAAATAAAAGGATTTCTTTGAATGTTTATTTCTGTGTTTTATAGGTTCTATCTTTGTTGAAAGTCAAAAGGAAGTTAAACATAAATGTATGAAGTTCAACACAAATGTTTATTCCTTGTTGTGTAGGTACTACCTTTATCCCTATAATGTAAGTGTATTTCTGTCACTTGTCTATGCACCTACCTAAATTCCATATGAGGAATTTTATCATCTGTTTGTGCCTATACTAGAGATGGCATGGATGGGGATGGAGCTAGAACTGGCATAGACTGGAGCTGGCATGGATGGGATGGAGCTAGAGCTGACATGGACTAGAGCTGACATAGATGGGACTAGAGCAGGATGAGTTGGAATAGACTAGATATATCATGGATGGGGCTAGATCTAGAATGGATGGGATGAGGCTAGAGCTGACATGGATGGGCTGGAGTTGCTGGAGTCGCTAGCGATAATGGGTTGGAGCTTCTGCGGTGGTTTAACCTGTTGGGGGGGATCTAGTGGGGGGTGTTGGTGGGGGGTGGGTAGGGTTGTCCATAATTATGGAACAATCCTGGAGGGTGATGGTAGAGGTTTTTCATGAACTGCTATTCAATTAAATTCTTATTTTCTTAAGAGTGTACCATAGTGGCACAAGCTAGGGTCGATCATAAGGAGGCCGCGTACACACACTATATTTTCTATTATCACTATTATTATTTAACTAATATAAAACTAACGTATGTAATATATATGGGGGGACCTGAAATTATGCATGAAATATAAATATTATATATAATAATGCAATGAAAACACAAAATGATGTTATAAGAAAGAAAGGAGGAAACTGTTCTTGGGAGTTTATGATGGTTGAAATCATTGTTTAAAATAATTATCAATATTTAATTCATTGTAGTGATCAAGACCTATCACACTACACCTTCTCATTTGAAATGACATTAACCTATACTGAGACCTCATAATAAAGGGTAATTCTCTTCCTTAATACAACTAGGATACCTCTTTTTTGACCATCACAATCAATGGCATTCTCCATCGTATGCACAAAAAAATAATGAAAGGAAGGAAAATGATAAACAAGAAGAAGAATTCAGATGATAGTGAAAACGAGAAGACCACTCACATAATAAATTTAACTATAGCCAAAATTCATAGAATTTAATAAAAATATTAGATATTAATGAATAATAAAACTCAATCGATCCACCATTCCCTCCCTCAAACAAGAGCTGATTTTAGTTCTCCATTTTTAATGGAGTTGAGAAGGGAACAATGGTGAGAGAGCTCATAAAATAAATTAAATGAAAGAATTGAGATATGAAAAAGAAGAATAAACTAATGTACATAAAAAAAATTAAAAAAAATTACAATAATAAAACTCCAGCCTCAGCACCTGAAAATGGATATATCATAAACTGGGAGAAGGGACACATATTTATAGGGAGAAGGGGTGGAGAATTCATGATCAAAACATTTAATCCAAAATTTCCCACGTGTATGTGCCATTAAATGACCGAATATGTGATAGGTGTTTTCATCAATGTTGTTCCATAATTTCTTCCCCGTTTTACCTCCAAACTTAAGCTTCATTGGACACGCCTAGAAGGAGGTATGATATTTTTATTGTCAATGACGTTTTCTGGATGAAGCTTCTAGGAAGCTTCCTTCAAAACTATGTCATTAAATGGCAACCATAATGGATTCCAAATGCCATGAAACTAAATGTGTGAACGATTATAGTAGTCCTTTGACATATACAAGTAGAATAAACTCATTTGGAGGTGTTTAGGACGGATTATGTTTTTGTTACAAAGGTGGGGTCCACGCAGTCTGCTCGGAAAAATCTTTAAATTCATTGATTTTTTAGGCCTTTAGACGCATGAATCAGACCCTGGTTCAGCAGAAAAAGTTAAAAGAAATAAAATAAGGTTTCATAAAAAATTATAATCACAAAATTTTGGAATATATTTTATGATAAATGACCAAAATACCCCTGTGATAAAAATCTATTAAAAATCCAAAATTAATCCATTTTTGCATTTAAGATCAAAATAACACAAAAAACTAAATATGTAACAATTTACCATTAAATAACACTATGGTGCGTTCATAAAAATTTAATTACAATATAAAATATGTGAAAATATTACATTCATCAATCCCCCACACTTAAGCATTGCACTCCTGAGCAATTATCGTATATTCAAATCAAAACTCACACGACAATCAAAAATGAGAAAACATCCATGATCTTATCAAAAATATAATTTGGTCATGTATCTTCTATGAAAAAAAGTTTCCTTTCCTTTTAATTACACACACTTAATTTTTTTCAACCTTATAAATCCATCCATGGCCCAATCACAACCTACCTCACATTGAATTTTATGTCACTCTTCACTCAAGAGAAATTAATTCTGGAGTTATGTTCATACTTGGAAATTGCATGTATCACCATAGGCTTGTGACAATTATCATTTCTCCATAGGGTGAAACATAAAAATGAATTCAATCATGAGGGATTTCATTAAAGGTTCAAATGAATATGTGGATTTGGGTTAGTGGGTAAATGATTTGAAAATTCAAGGATAGAAAGAGAAGGTTTAACTCTTAGGTATAATTCATGAATAATCAAGTGAAAACACATGAAATTCCACACTCAATCCTCCTTGAATATTTGAAACAAAACACCACCCAAACTTTTTTTGACATGGGACATGATCAAATGAATGATTGCAAGAAATTATATCATCCATGTTCTCCCCATTGTTTTTCAATATTTTTTTATAAAGATCAAAAAAGGCACAACTTTATTTTCCTTTTTTTATATTTTTTTAAAGATAAAGAATGGAATAACTTTTATTTTTCTTTTATATTATTTTTTTGAAGTAGAACCTAATGAAACAAATTATGAAAAATGAAATGATGACTCATTCCCAATTATTTCATTTTCTATTGCCCAAAATTTTGACGCACACCTCACAACACCCATAAATGAAACACATCCTAATGAATGCACACAAAAGGCCCTTCCCCTACACTCAAACTTGAAATATCCATGAAATAATACCAAGATAATGGGTATGTTGGGCAAAAATCCATCAAGGTATCATTGAAGCATTTTTGAGTTGATTGTGTTTATTGACAAAGTAGACAACTGTGGTGATTGTTGACAATGCAAAACAATGATATACAAATTTTTTGACAAAGGGGAGTTCATAGTGGAATGTCTATTGCAAGAGATATGGTTAATGATCCATGTTTGACTCAAGTACGTCGACAAAAGTGATGGATGATCTGGAGGTGGTATAAAAAGAACTGATACAAGGTGGCACTGTTTTCCAGTGTTTGCCAAATTTTTGGGCCTGAAAATTGACAAATGAAGAATTTTTTTTTTTGGAAAAGGGACTTGAGCACCGAGGTCTTGGAGGATAGGAAACTTGTGCGCCATATGTTTTTGAAGATCAATACATCAAAATATGGAAAAGGGACAAGGGTCGTGTAAGTATTGAGTTGGTCGTGCAAGTGACTTGTGTGCTGTGAAAGAGACTTGCACGATGATGCCTTCAAAGCTTGAGAACTTATGAGTCTTTGGTTTTTCAAGATCATAAGATCAATATATGGAAAAGGAAAGAGGTTAGCGCAAGTTTGGAATTGTGTTGCGCAAGTGATTTGCAAGGGAATTGACCTGTGCACCAAGACTTGCATGCTGAAGGTTGACTTGCGCGCCGTTGCGTAGGGTGGTCAGTTTGCCTATAAATACTGGACCAACCCTCCTCATTTCTCACTAGAGTTCAACACTTTGAGAAATTAGAGATCCCGTCGCATAGGTGTGGTGGTCGTGCAAGTGGTGGTGGGTTGCTCAAGTGTGACTTGCGCGCCAGTGTAAGAAGTTGTGCGCCAGGTGTTAGTTGCACGCCAATAATGGTTTGGGTGTAAAAGGAAGTGAGTCGCACAGGTTTTGGGTTGAAGAAGGTTGTGTCACGCAAGTGTCTGAGGTAGACTTGTGTGCCAGTTGTGACTTGCACGCCGATACTTGCGCGCCAAGTAAGGTTTATTTCCGGCAATGATTTTCAGGCTACGTGGAAGCTGGAAGTTTTCCCGATACCTTCGGTGCAAAGAGATATTCATCTACGGGTGAAATTTGGGCTTCAACAGAGCATCTACACAGAGAGAAAGATGCATTACTTCATGAAAATGAAGATACCTATAGGTCTATAAAATGTGAGTGGATTCTTTCTGGAGCAGTGAGCAAAGGAAGAGAAATAAGGTGATCCTCTCCACCGGTAGTGAGATAGAGAGAGAGAAACAAGGAGTGACCCCTGGGAAAGCAGTGAACTGAAACTAAACTTGTAAAGGTAGTGAGCCTGGGCCTATAAGTGATCTATCACAAACCTTTTAATCCACAACTAGTGAAGTTTAGTGGAATTAGGTACGACCGACAACCTGTCGGTGTATGCTCCTTGGACGTAGCCCTTAGCGATGAACCAAGTAAAATTGTTGTGTCCTGTGATTGATTTAATTTCTATTTATATTGTGAAATAGGAAAGATAAAGAAGAGTGTTTTGCTTAACAATGAAACAAGATCATAACAGGCTTTAATTTTAAATTAGTCATACCCTGATTCACCCCCCTCTCAGGGTATTCAGCCTTGTGGACCTAACAATTGGTATCAGAGGGAAATGTTGATATTAGTTCTTCTCTCAATGGAGGTCACCAATCATAAAGGGATTCCAATATTTAACGGGAACAACTTTTAGATATGGAAGAATCAGATGAAACACTACTTTTGATCTTTGGGAATGGATGTATTCACAACAGCAATGCATGGCATAACAACTGATATAAATAGTGGAGAATTATCTGAAGTTGAACGTAGATAGTTGGATGCAGATGCCAAAGCAATTAATTCCTTAGGGGGAGCCCTATCCAATCCTGTCTATACAAAGGTGATGTCATGCAAAAAATCACATGCCATGTGGGAAAAGCTATTGAATATATATGAAAAAGATACAAAGGTCAGAGAGGCAAAGCTGCAAGTGTTGTGGAATAAGTATGAAGATCTTAAGATGAACCCAAATGAGTCTGTTGATGCATTCTTTGATAGGGTAAATATTGTTGTGGAAGATATGCGAGGTCTTTTTGAAGTCATTGAAGACATAAATATCATAAAGTGCATCTTGAGGAAGCTTCCACCTCATTTCAATCCGAAAATTTTTGTTCTAGAAGTTAAAGATCCCAAAGAGCTGACACTGGAAAACTTGCATAGTACATTGGTTGCATATGAGATGAGGAATGATGAAAATGAGGCTATGGAAAAGGAAAAATCCAAAGAGATGGCATTTAAGGCCATGAAAAAGCACACCATTATAGATTCTCAGGAAGAAGAAGAGACAGATGATGTTATGTCATTCCTTTCCTCAAATCTTCAAAGAGGAAAAGGAATGTTCAAAGGGAAACTTCCACTCGCTTGCTTTAGATGTGGAAAAGTTGGTCATCTTACTGCAAGATGCCCTAAAAAGTTTCAAGAAGAAAATGATGAAGATGAAGTAGAAATTCCCAAGAATATTTCTTCAACATTTGTGAAAGGGAAGAAACAATTCAAGAGAAATTTCTTCAAGAAGAAGAATCTTCTTTCATAAGAATTTGAAAGTTCTGATGAGTCTGAGGATGAAGAGGTTGAGGAGATAGAAAATTGTAGAGATCGTGGGGTAAATTCCTTGGTGGCGATTGTTGGTAGTTCTCAGAAAAAGGAAGAAGCTTATACTGAAGAAGAAAAAGAAATTAAAGGAAGAGTTGATATGGAAGCCGAATTGGAAGCAGCTCTTGAGGAGATAGATGTATAGAGAGCCAAAATGAAGAAAGCCAATAAAGTGGTTCATGATGCCAAACTCTATATACAACAACAGGATGGAGAAAAGTCTGAGCTGTTAGTAGAAATTGAAAAACTAAAATCCTCAACACTAGAGAGCTCAGAAAATAGTATTGAGCATAAGCTTAAAATTGAGGAACAAAAGAAAGAAATTGATTGTTTTACTAACACAGGAAAGGAGTAGGTCAGACGTATCAAAGAGCTTGAAGAAGAAGTGGTTAGTCTATGATGAAAAATAAAGGATCAAGAAAAACTCTTGACCCCCAATGTGATATCAGAAAAGCAGGCCATTCAGAAGATAGAGAAGATGAAAGAGGAGGCTCGTAGTTCAGCAAGAGTGAAGCAGCAAGAAAGATCAAATTCTAAGGTTGATTCAATTCTTGATAAGAAACAAAAATCTATGACAGTTGATGTCAGACTGCAAGCACCCGTCCCGAAATTGATGGTTGATTTGGGCACAAAACAGAATCAGAATATTCAAAGATCCCAAAGGGAAAATCATAGTGCGGAAGTAACACAAATGAATGCACCCTATATCAGGTGTTATTGTTGTGGGAATATGGGACATTCACAGTATGTGTGTTCCATAGCCAAGAGATATAGAAGGGAATAGGAACAGAGGTGGTAGCCAAATAGAGAACGATTTTCCAGAACATATTTTGAAGGACACTGTTTTTTGGGCTGAGGATTTGGGAACATGGCTAGGTACTGCACCTCGATCATTCAGAGAAATGTGCCAAAGTAGAATCAAAATGTTTACAAGCAACAGATCAATAAAAAAACAAGTGAGTTAAAAGTTTAGAACAAATTGGCAGCTCTACAAGATGAAGCTAGTCCATCGTACTCTATGAATGATCATGAGTCTCAATCTATACTGAGTATAGGGACAAAAATATGGATTAAGAAGAAGAGAGCAGAGAAGGCAGTAGTTGCTAAAATTGCCCTTAAAGAATCAGATCATTATGGTGTGTGGATTCTTGATAGTGGTTGTACGTCTCACATGACAGGCAACAATGATCTGGTTATAGGATTAAAATATAACAAAGAAGGAGTTTTCAAGTTTGGAAATGATGAAGGCCTGAAGATAATTGGATCAAGAAAGGCTAGGTTTGGGGGAAAAGAAATTAGACGTGCTGATGTATTGGTTGTAGAAGGTCTCAGTCACAATTTGATCAGTGTCAGTCAATTGTGTGACTCAGGACATTCTATACGGTTTACCAAGAAGATTTGTACTGTCATGGGAAAAGATGGAGCAGTTGTTCTACAAGGAAAAAGGTCAAAGGGAAATATTTACATTGTAAGTGGGGAAGAAGATATATGTCTTTTATCCAGAGAGGAAGAAAACCAGTTGTGTCACAAGCAACTTGGTCATCTATGCCAACCATCTATGGAAGATCTGGTAAAGTGTGATGCTGCTAGAGACCTTCCCAAACTATCACGTGATCATACTCATACATGCGATGCTTTTCAACAAGGGAAGATCATCAGAAAAACATACATGCCAAAGGAACATAAATCATCCAAAGTGCTTGAATTGGTACATGCTGATGTATGTGGACCTATTTCACCACGAGCTATAAATGGGAAAAGGTACTATGTCCTTTTCATTGATGATTATAGTAGAATGGTCTGGGTATTCATAATTACCCATAAGACAGAGGTGTTCAGTTGCATAAATCAATATAGGAGGGAATCAGAAAAGATGCTTGGGCAGAAAATTCTAAAGTTTTGTACTGATAATGGTATAGAATTCACAAACAGTCAAGTTGAAAACTATCTCACGAAACATGGGATAAGGTGTAACGCTCCGACCCCAGTTACCCAGAGTCGGTGCATTATTACATAACATTGGCATGATCACAAGAAAGATCAAATCTCGAAAGACCAATTAGTTTAGTATCCTTGGAAACACTAGATATATTCATAAAGTTTTACATCATAAAAATGAAAACTACAACAACATAGTCTCCATAGACCACACTCTTATCCCCTCATACTATCCCCGCAGGTTATTCATAATTTACTTATTCATAATCCTAGGAAAAATAAAACATTGAAAGGGGTGAGCTCAGATGCTCAGTAAGGATAACATTATAGCTGAAGCTTTCATAGATAAGCATAAACACTTAAAGCCATTTATAATTAAAAAAAAGCCTTTTGAACTTTAACTTCAGCATAATATGATAAAGATAAAATGAAATAATTCCATTTAATTATTCACATGGATATTCTACTAGTCGAACAATCACATGCAATATCAATAACCACTTTCATAATGATGGAATGCATAATTCCAGACTATCATAACCACATAGCCAAGGCCTCGTGCCAAGACTACAAATAAGATTTTGCCAAGGCCTTGTGCCAAGACACTAGTTTGTCTCATGAGACCTACCGATGCATCGAGGAGCTATAGCGGGCTCCACCCATCACTTACTAAGTCCAATGCATTCCTCATATGAAAATATTGAAACTTAATATAAAAATTCGTATTAAAATTAGCATACAAAATGTCAATACTTATCCACAAACCATGAATAATATAAAAATAGCACATCCACAGTCAAATATAACTCATTCAATACAATATGGAAGATTGTATTGTATCATATTAACCTCAATTAATAATAATGAAGGATATTGACATAGATGAAAATAATCATCAAAACTATTTGAGAGAAATATCCCCCTTTTTCTTGAGATCATTTAAAAGTCACACTATTTGTCAAGAATCCATTTAAAAATAGATTTTTGAATCAAATTGTCCCATACCACTTTGAAACTTTTAAAAGGAGTTTTAATTTTAAAACTTTAATATCCATATAAATAAATACTTAAAATAATTTTTAAAACATGGACATTAATGAGCAAGATTTAGAAGAATAAGTATTTAAAACATTTAAAAATGGTATTTTAGTTAGAGTTTCTAACCAAAAGAGAGACACTTGAATACAAATAATTGTGGTAATCAAAACATTGTAATATCATGAGAATAAAAGAATTCATGATATACTATGTCAATGTACATTATATACACTACATAAAAGTGATTTGGTGTATAACAACAAAGAAGCCTCAATGGAATGTAAATTGAGATGAAATATCTCATAAAGGCAGTATCCTTAGATTAAGGATAAATCAACGACATAGTTATGTGTGAAAAATATAAATACACTAAATATGATTGGATATTTAGTGTAAAACAATCAAAGGAAATTCACACATAATCTTGTAAATACAACACCAATGAATTGGATGTTTAACTCAACAGATGGAGAATGAGTTAAAATTACTCTTATCAAATTCATATCGATGACTTGAGAAATTATCAATGGAGTGATTATGTGTATCAATATTATATCCACAGGAAGTGGATTGGAAATTATGACATAAGGAAATGAATAGTTATTCCACACATAATCTCAGAGTAAAATAATCAATGAAGTTTGTGTAAAGCCGAATAAATGGAAATTGAAATTTCGAATTCCCTTATCGATTAGGTAACATACGAAACATACACCCATGAAAGAATGATCATACAATGATGATTTAAATACCCATAAATTAAATTATAATACATAATGAATACAATTATGGGTAGTACACATACACCACATGCAATAAATAAGTGGTGAACAATAGAATTCACACGAAATTAAGAGTGAGATAAGAAACCTCTTACTTTGTACTTTTTCCTTGGTTGATGGTAGGTTAAACTCCTGTATAATGGTGAAATAATTGTTATTGAATTATACAATAATCATTTACCTTAATATGATATCATATATGATCTTTTAACATTGATTTGTTAATAATATCTTAGAATTATCGTCATTTCGGGTGTTAACGGGTTCATTTTACTTTATATTCTTTGTTATGTGAGACATATTTGTTATTAATGGGATGTATATGATTCATATCCAGAATGATATAAAGTCCTTAGATACTATTTTTGAATCATCAAATGATAATTATACTTTAATGGATATGATGGAGAATGAATCTCACCGCGTTCGTGGAGACGGTAGTCCGTACGTACGCACGAGCAACAATATCATTATTTTGATATTAAAATAATATATAATTGGATGGTATATCATATATAAAGAATCAGTATCATTTTATATTTATTATTTAAATGAGTTACACATCATTATTACACCCATCCAAATAATAATATATTGAATAACAATTACACCACGACATGGAGACTGTAAGCCGTACGTACGCACGTATGGTGACATGTTATTCAAAGGGTGGATAGAATACTGAATATGGTTGTACCATATTTATAATAACATCACAGTATATATATTATACTGTATTTATTATTTTATAATGGTAATAACAAAGAAATAAGAAGTGGAAGAAGAACGGAACTTGGAAAGGGGTGGTGAAAACATTACCTCTTCTTCGGGGTCTTCCTTTTGATTTGATCAAAAGGGCTCCTTAGGATGACTTTATGATCAAACTAAGGCCTCTATGTTGTAGTGAGGGAAGTTGAGAGAGTATTTGGGTAGGGTTTGGCCGAACAAAAAGGCTTTGAAGGTGTGAATAAATGAGAAGGAGGAGTGCCCTTTTATAAGAGGGGTGAGGGGCACCTTTGGAAAATCTAGAAATATTAATTTATAATAAATTTATATTCGGTTTTTAATATCTCCAAAGTTTATTATTTAAAGGTTAAGGTGGGGATGGGTCGAAAACCACTAAACCAATAGAATTTATACAGGTCTGGGTCATTATATTAACCTTATCTTTAAGTATTAACTCTTAGTTAATTAGTTTCACTTTTACAATGTCTCTTTTTATTTTTATATTATATGGTTAATAAACTTACTATATACATCCAAGAGACCCCC
This sequence comes from Viscum album, assembly GCA_963277665.1. Taxonomy (NCBI): domain Eukaryota; kingdom Viridiplantae; phylum Streptophyta; class Magnoliopsida; order Santalales; family Viscaceae; genus Viscum; species Viscum album. Next base: position 1,137,727,584 of record OY728155.1, on the reverse strand, counting down.
AAGTGGTCCATTAATGATATAAATTACATGATATAAGTCTCTTGGCCTAACCTTAGATTTTTAGGAATTTAATATCAATTAATAATATAATATTTGTTTTAAAAACTCTTTTATGTCAATTTTGACACTATTCAATAGTTGATTTTTGTGAAACTCATAACAGAATGATTAATTAGAAAACAGTTAATTAAATTAATCCTAATATGTCATAGTAACCTAGAAAATTGTTTTAATTCAATAAAAGTCCCAAATTATATTTATTTGGGTATTTATAATATCTATTATTCTAATTTTTCACTATTATGGTAATTACTGTATCACCATTGTGTCATAAATAAATTAACTTATTTAATGTCTAAAAATTATAAATAAAATATAATTACGTAGGAAATCTTTTTAGATTTCTAATTAATATTTATAGTCTAAAATCCAACATATATAACCCTATGTAACAATTATTTTTCTAAAAGATATATGCTTGTGTCATTTTTGTATTCATTTTAACTTAATTAAAATAAAGTGTCCATATCACTTACAAGTGGATCCATGGGGTACCAAAATCGACCCAAAGATTCCCATGGTCGACCATGTATCAAACAATAGGGTTAAGACACGTTTTAGGGTAATTGAGTATTATTATAATATTATTTTTTAACCCTTATTTACCGGATTTACCCTTAACCATGATAAATAAAATATTTACCGCAGTAATTATTCAAAATGTCTAAAAATAAAAGTTACCTATTTACACAATTTGAACATCCTGACTCCAAATATGGAATCCATTTTTCAAAATTCAAAACACAGAAGTGGCAGAAATTAATTTAATATTAATTCCTGTTGTTAAAACAAAAAGCGTGTTTTTAAGAGATAAAAACTATCAAAAGATTGACACTGGTTTATGTCCAGTTTAATTGTAAAATTATGTACAATTACCCACATTGTATTACATGGTAAAAATATATTCTAAATATAATTTAAAACCACTCAAATTCATAATTTATGAATATTAATTATTTCGATTAAAAAAGTTGTTTTTAATTAAAATTTAGTAATTTTCACTATTCATCAAAATATAAAAGTTATCCGAAAAGTACCAAAATTTCACCCTAGGATAATTTCGTTATTTAGAATCCAAAAATGAATTCTATTTTACCAAATTCAAAACATCAAAGTTTCATTTATTAATTTAAAATTAATTCCCACTTTCGAAACCAAAAGGTGTATTTTTAAGAAATAATAACTATCAAAAGTTTGACACTTGTTTATGTCCAATTTCAAGGTGAAATTACTTAAAATGACCATCATTGGATTAAATAGTAAAAATATAATCTATTTATACTTTCAAACCATTAAAATTTATAATTTAACAATATAAATTATTTTGATTAAAAAAGTTGTTTTCAGATAAAATATAGTATTTTTCTCTATTCAGCCAAATATGAAAGTTATCGGAAAGACACCAAAACATTATTGAAACTAAATTCTTATGTCCCGATTCTAAAGAAGAATTTAATTTTTTCAAATTGAATATATAAAAGTTTCAAATATTGGTTTTTAAAAGGCTTCACCATTAAAAGGCGGTAAAATTTCATTTTTTGAAAAATACTTCTTTTATCTGAAAAAAATGAATTTGTTCATAAATAATTTCATAGAAACTCATAATATGGATTAAAATTATAAGAATAATATAATATTTATAATTTAGTTAATACTATTCATAACCTCTTTTGAACGGCTAGTTTGGTAAGTCGTGGTGTACTTGAACTCAGTGTTGCGTACAACACACGCTATTGTATTATTCAAAGAGAAGTGTACCGTGGAAGATTGGGGTGTTACATTCACCCCTCCTTCAATAAATTGCATCCTCGAAATTTTAAAAATTGGGCTTGAGAATATAATGGAAAGTCCCACATCAGAAAAAGAGTCAATAAAACTATTACATTAAAAGAAAGAAAGAGAGGTATAAAGGTCACCCAAGATAACCCATACTAGGATTCCAGGTAGGAAAACATGGATTTGGATGATAAAATAAGTGTCAAGTTCTGATGGAGAGGTATAGAAATCATGATCAGGAGAAAGTTAACAATAAAAAAACCGTAGACTTGTGTTGGGACAAACGATCATTAATCTCCTAGTAGGAAAAGTAAACAGACAATTTTTTTTTGTTTTAAGTTACATTATATAAGGATGAGGAATTCATTTATGATATTGACTAAGAATATAAAGATATATACTTACTTTTTAAGTAGATTTTCATTCTTTAATAAATTTCCACCACTAACTCATTTTTTTAAACGATGAGTATTCAAGAAGACTTGGTAACACTGGAAGAGCTAGAATAAACTTCTATAGAATCACATGATCCATGCAGGATGAACTATATATTTACATTGTCTTTAGAGATTAATCAAAATCAAAATGGTTAGTACAAGATCTAATGATCCCCCAAAAGGATATTCCTTGAGATAAATAATCACTAATCTTAATTTCTAAAATTAAACCAACAATACCCCAAAGTTAAATAAATACCATTCAATAATCAATTGTCCTTAAAATCCTTCAATATAACCCAAAGTAATATTTAAACCCAAAACATATGAGAATTAGATTATGTATTCTCCAATGTTAAATTGTATCTCCAAATGACATCACATACTCTTAAAGTCACATACTTAAAAGTAATTAACCTAATCACATATTCTCTATTATAGGTTAATCATTTCCATAAATAACCCAAATCACACTAGTGCAGAAATCGTTTTTTACGTCACCATTTTTTACGTCGGTTATATAAAACCGACGTAACAATGCGGCGAGTAGATTTTTCACATCGGTTATTTTAATAACCGACGTTACAAATTGAGCCTGTTGTGTTTTTACGTCGGTTATCTTATAACAGACGTAAAAAAGCAAAGCGCAGGGGGTTTTTTACGTCGGTTATTTTGTAACCGACGTAAAAAACCCTGTTTCTTACATCGGTTATCAAATAACCGACGTAAAAAACCAAAGCGCGGGGTTTTTACGTCGGTTATTTTATAACCGACGTAAAAAACCCCCCGGGGCTTTGGTTTTTTACGTCGGTTATTTGATAACCGACGTAACAAACGCGTCGATATCGGGTTTTCTGCGTCGGTTACCAAATAACCGACGTAAAAAACCCCTAGATTACGGGTTTTTTACGTCGGTTTCCAAATAACCGACGTAAAAAAACACGTTTTTTACGTCGGTTATTTGGTAACCGACGTAAAAAACCAATGCGCGTGGGGTTTTTTACGTCGGTTACCAAATAACCGACGTAAAAAACGCGTAGATATCGGGTTTTTTTACGTCGGTTTCCAAATAACCGACGTAAAAAAACGCGTTTTTTACGTCGGTTATTTGGTAACCGACGTAAAAAACCAATGCGCGTGGGGTTTTTTACGTCGGTTTCCAAATAACCGACGTAAAAAATCTAAAAAAATAGTTTATAACGTCGGTTATTATATAACCGACGTTATAAAGCATTTATAAGAATTGAAGCCCGTGTTCGGTCATTTACGATTTTTTCGATTGACAGTCGCCGGCTCGTCTCTCTCTCGCGCGGTAAACCCTAATCAGCTCGTCGATCGCCTGCACTCATTTTGGCTTCATTGTTTCTTCTTCACTCCTTTCGGATCTATCATCTCTACTCGCGACATTCAGGTAAGCCTTCCACGAATTTATTTCGTTCGTTTTTGTTTCGATTCTTGATGTGCTTTTCGTTCGTTTTTGTTTCGATTTTTGATGTGCTTTTCGTTCGTTTTTGAATCTCGTGGAATTTTTTTATTGCAAATGGTTATTATTTCCATTCAACTCGCAACATTCAACTCGCAACATCCAACTCGCAACATTCAACTCGCAACATTCAAATGGTGTAGTGGTAAAATTCATTGTTTCATTGACATCGTTTACTAAAATCTTCTTATAACACTTATCACTCATCATAAAATTTGTATAAATTATTTCTCCATTGTGTATAGAAAAAGTATTTTAATTCCATTTATTTGGGCTGTTTTGCCTTGTATTTTAAGTGTTTTTATCTTATAAGCCTTCTTAGCATTTGAATGAATTTTTGAGTGAAGAGGTGCAATGGTTTTTCATTTTTTCCCCATTGAAGCTAGGAGAAACATGCATTATCTTTTATGGGTTAAAAAACTCTACATGTACGAAAATTATTTATATATCTGCAATACATGTCTCATATATGAAGGTTTCTTTTTCAAACCGTCCTGTAAAATATATGACTGTTAGTAAAAAAAGACATCATATATACTCCTTTTTTATGAATTGATGAAAAAAAATCATATTTTTTGAAATATAGGAAGAGGCTAAGTGTGGATGGGATGTCCTTATAGATGGGTCCTTCTAGCAACATTGTGGGGCACTCCACAACACCAAGTCAAACCTCATGACTTGAACCACCCCACCTCCGCCCCTTTTGGCGACAACCCTATAATTAACCGCCAGCTTTGAAAACCATCATCTGTTTTCATCTGCATTCATAAAAATATCAATTCATACCTATTACAATCAAATATTTCATTCTGGACTCATGGTGAGTCTGATAATACATTTCTTCTTTCAGTCATCTCCTAAAAATGATGGACCTTTTCATGCAAAGTGTATCTGATTTCTTGAATACGATGGTATGTCCGATTTTCAACAAAACCATGTGAGGTGATTTCTTTTATTATTAATAATTCATAAAAAAATTATAATACCTTAATATTATTATCATCCTTTTCAGATTTTTCATTATAAAAAAGGTAAAGGGTACTTTCTTTTCATTCTCAAGTTAAATTATATTTTTTATAAAGGCCTTTTCTATCTAGGTAGAAATTATTTAACGATAATTAGATTGAATTACGTATATTATCTTATCTTACCATCAAAACACATTTTTATGTATTAATAATTATTATGTTTGACCCCCATTTCATTTTTGTTAGTTAATTGATCTACGAAAGTGTTATAAATGATTTGATGATCACGATTCACCCATATATATGGTTAGTCATTATGTGACATTTGGGTCCTTAATATCCTTCTAATGCATTCGACAATGCATTATATATCATAATCAATATGGGATACAGATGGTTATACCATGTCCAATGTGTTATGTGATGTGTCTGGTAAGAAATATTATAATAAATTATAGGAAAGGTGATTAACATATCCCAATATGAGGTGAATGAAACTATGTTTTCCCTTGACATATGTTATGACTTATATGATTATGTTTGTGCCACACTCTTATGTTATTCCACATACCAATGTTGTGATCTTGTGAATAAGGTTTTTTAAATCATGTTCCCACTATCTTATAAATCATGTCTTATGTTATGCTAAAATTGTTATACTTGGACTCAGGTTTTATGATCTATGATTATATAGAACTGTTTCACTTATCTTTTTGATCATGTGCTTTGTGTATTCTCTTATACCCCCATGGATATATTTTTATGAGATTAGATATTATATTTATATATATCATGTTTACCCATAATGAGTATCGTAAATCAAAACTTTTATTATTTTCATTCCCTAAGTTATAAAAATAAGTATTATGTAGGATGATTCAAAAATTTAATCTGTGAGATGAGTTGTTTTATGTGTCAAACCCAGGCCAAACACATATGTATTTTTTTATTGGTATTACATATATATAGTTCGACATATACTTTTTTTTACATTACCATGATATTAACATTACTTTTTCTAAAGAAATATTAATGTCCTTAGATTATATATTGGATCAAAAGGATATAGTAATTCTAATATATAATCAGAATGATCAGATAATATGACAATATTATTAAACATAAAACAAATGGTCTATATTCATATTTTTAACATGACACTTACGATGTATAGCTATTTGGTGTTGGGTACTTATGAAAACTACTACTACTTTCAAGATTTTTTTTATATTCTAAATTGTTTTACATTCAAATTATGATTTTTTTCATATAAACATGTTTTGTCGTATCTTAAAAATAAATATTTTTTGTTGATATTTGTTATAGGTAATAATGAGTCGAAGTTGGATTATGGCACATCGAATGAGCAATTAATTTGAGGAAGGTGTTGATGCCTTTTTGGAATTTTCAAAACGAAATGTTCCAAGTAGTGACATTTTTTTCTGTCCATGCCTGAAATGTTTGAATATGAAGAAGTTGAAAAGTAGAGAGATAAAAGATCATCTGATATGTCATGGTTTTAATCCGAGTTATAGCCCTTGGATTTGGCATGGTGAAACTGGACGGAATGTCACTGATGATGATGATTTGCAAGATGGTAACTCCGATGGAATTGAAGAAATGATTCGCGATATTGTAGCAGAACAAATTGAGATAGAACCGACAGTTGCACGTCTATATGGTGATGCTGAAAAACCATTATATCCCGGTTGTACAGATTTTACGGTTCTGTCGGCGGTGTTAAGATTGATTAACCTGAAGGCGAAGCATGGATGGCGTGACCGAAGTTTTACAGAGCTGCTACAATTGATGAAAGACATTCTTCCAAATGATAACGATCTTCCAGATTCACATTACAAAGCCAAGAAAATATTATGCCCGATGGGATTGGGATACAAGAAAATACATGCCTGTCCGAATGACTGCATTATATATAGGAAGGAATATGAATTTCTGTCAGAGTGTCCAAAATGTGGGACATCACGGTATAAGGTGAAAGAAAAATCACAGGGTGATGTAGAGATTACAAAGCTCCCTTCAAAGGTATTTTGGTATCTTCCTATAATTAATCGTTTCAAACGTTTATTTTCTAATTCACATGATGAAAAAAGGTTAAGATGGCATGCTGAGGAGCGGGTATGTGATGGAAAAATACGTCATCCAGCTGATTGTCCACAATGGAAGAAAATTGATGCGCAATACTCTACATTTGGAAATGAAATAAGAAATCTCAGACTAGGGTTGTGCACAGATGGAATGAATCCATACCGAACACTCAGTAGCACACATAGTTCATGGCCTGTTTTATTGGTAATTTACAACCTCTCTCCTGAAGTTTGTATGAAGCGCAAATATGTCATGTTGAGTACAATGATCTCTGGTCCAAAGCAACCCGGTAATGATATTGATGTTTACTTGTCACCGTTGATTAATGATTTGAAACTGTTATGGGCTGATGGTATTAGGGTGTATGATTCTTATAAAATGGAATATTTTCAACTGCATGCAGTGCTTCTGTTCACTATAAATGACTTCCCAACGTATGGAAATTTGTCTGGATACAGTGTTAAAGGGCATAAAGCATGTCCAATTTGCGAACAACAGACGTCCTATTGTCAATTGCATCATGGGAGGAAAACAGTGTACATGGGTCATCGAATGTTTTTGCCTATGGAACACCCTTATAGAAGACTAAAAAAGGCATTTAATGGCTCACAAGAATTTGATACTGCTCCAAAACCTTTATCCCATGATCTGTATTTTGAGAGGGTGAAAAACCTTGACGTGACATTGGGAAAGACACAGAAATCTGGTAATGATAGACATATTTGGAAGAAAAGGTCAATTTTTTTTGAGCTACCATATTGGAGGTATCATGAAGTTAAACATAATATTGATGTCATGCACGTGGAGAAGAATATCTGTGATTCTTTGATTGGAACATTGTTAGATATTAAAGGAAAGACTAAAGATGGGTTGAATGCAATATTAGACTTACTATCAATGGGAATACGTTTGGAGTTAGCTCCCCTTCCTAAAGGAAGACGAACATTTCTTCCCCCGGCTTGTCATACATTATCGAAGAGGGAGAAAATTAGCTTCTGTCAGTGTCTTCATGATACCAAAGTGCCTCAAGGTTATTCTTCTAATGTAAAAATTTTTGTCTCATTGAAGGACTTGAAGTTGATAGGTATGAAATCACATGATTGTCACGTCATGATGCAACAAATTCTACCAGTTGCATTGCGTGGAATATTTCCCATTCGTGTCAGAAAGACTATAATGAAGTTGTGTTATTTTTTCAATTCAATTTGTAACAAGGCAATTGATGTGAATGCTTTGAACATTTTGGAAAAGGATGCAATTTTTATACTTTGTCAATTGGAAATGTATTTTCCTCCAACTTTTTTTGATATAATGGTGCATTTAATGATTCATCTGGTTCGAGAAATAAAGCTTTGTGGACCTGTATATCTTCGTTGGATGTATCCTTTTGAAAGGTATATGAAAATATTAAAGGGGTATGTTAAAAATCTATATCGACCTGAAGCCTCCATTATTGAAAAGTATATTTCTGAGGAGGTAGCAGAGTTTTGTACGAGCTACTTGGCTGCGGCACAACACATAGGTTTGCCTCCATCTCGCCATGAACGAGTTAATAATGAGGGAAAGGGGATTCACGGCTTGAAAGTCAAATCATTGTCAGCTGAACAGATGAAGAAGTTAGAATCATACATCTTGAATAACATAGCTGATGCTCAACCATATATCACATTGCATATTAATGAGTTGAAACAATGTCATCCAAAGAAGAAAGAAATGTGGATTTTGAATGAGCACAACAAAACTTTTTTGTCATGGATTAAAAAGACTTTGATTGGTAGATCAGATATATCAGAGAAATTAAAATGGATAGTGGGTGGTCCATGTTTAAATGTGATAACATGGTCTGGTTATGACATTAATGGTTATACATTTCATACAAAATCTCAGGACAACAGAAGTGCAGTTCAGAATAGTGGTGTATTGGTGTTTGCAGAAGCAATGCATTTTTCGAGTGCTAAGGACAAAAACCCAATTTCTGCATCAAATGCATATTATGGAGTGATTGAAGACATATGGGAGGTTGATTACTTTAAAATTAAAGTTCCCGTTTTTAACTGTAAATGGTTTAACGGTAACAACAGTGTCATACACGATGAATTTGGAATGACACTTATTAATCTGAATAGATTGGAAGACACAGCTGATTCTTTTATAATGGCAACACATGCAAAACAAATTTTTTATGTAGTAGATCAATCAGATATGCAGTGGGCTGTTGTTTTACAAGGGGAAAAAATATGTTGGTGAGGATGAACTTGATGAATATGCTGATTTATGTGAGATCCCTACTTCAATGGAAATATTAACAGAACATAATGACGATCATGTTGAAGACATAGTTTGTGCCATAAGGAACGATCACGATGAAGGAATTTGGGAAAACAATCCATCTGTACATTCCTAAAATTACAGGTAACATATGTTTATTTCTTGTTTACATTTATTTTTTCCATAAATGTTAGATATTGTAAGTTTTTTATTTATTATAACATGTTTTAAAATAAAATAAGTATATGTTATTGTTTGTTTTAAGTTTGTTTTGTTTACTTTATCATGTTTATAAGAATTACATGAATTTTAAAATGCTTATTTTTGTTCACTGACAATTACTTTACCATGTTTACAATGTTTACCAGGTTTACCATTTTTACCATTTTTACCATCTTGACCATCTTGACCATCTTTGCTATCTTTACCATTGTTTAACATGCTTACCATATTACCAATGTTTACTATTATGTAACTTTAGTACACTTTTCTATTTTCTGATTATAGTAGTATTAAAATATTTGAATTTGTATATTTGTTCACTGACAATTACTTTACCATGTTCACAATGTTTACCAGGTTTACCATTTCTTCCATTTTTTACCATCTTGACCATCTTGACCATCTTGACCATCTTTTCCATCTTTACCATTGTTTAACATGCTTACCATATTACCAATGTTTACTATTATGTAACCTAGTACACTTTTCTATTTTCTGATTACAGTGTAGTATTAAAATATTTGAATTTGTATATTTGTGAACTGACGTTTGTTTTTTTGATTTGAAGGATAATGACAGATCATTCAGATGATCAACCACATGATTCTGGGGAGGAGCATATTGCTGGTCATACCTCTGGGGATGAACATTCACATGCTCCTATTACGACAAAGAGTTCAAAGGTTGGTAAACGTTGTTGCACACGTTTACCAAAATTATCACTTGCCCGTACGCAGGATCAGAGGATAGTAGTTGAGTTTGATGATGATGATATTCCTAGAGGTCCGAATGCCAATGATTTTAAGAGTTTTGTTGCAACTCAGCCTAAGACCAAAGTAAACATTCTGTATGATGATTGGAGAGGTGTGGATAAAGCGATTATCTCTCAGTTGTGGGAGACGATTTTGGTAAGATCTTTTGTCATTGTTTGACCATTATTTTAATGTTTCTGGTATATATATTATGTTTAACCTCTTCTTTATCAGATGAAATTTGATATTCCTGACACTGGAGGAGTCAGGAAGAAATGCTTATCATTGGCTTCTAGGAGATGGAGGGATTTCAAATCAACCCTCACATCTGATTTCATTTATGGTTATAGGAGTCATGACAATCCATTTCGTATATATCCTTTTATAGATGAAGACACAAGGAGACAGTTTTTTGAAAGTAGAAAAAAAGAGTCATTTCTGGTAAGGGCAATGTAAACTTTTTTATACTATCTTATATAAATGATTTTATTAATGTTTTGTTAATGATTTTTTATTCTTAAATTACAGCAAACAAGGAAAGCTCATCAGGAGATCCAATCTAAAAATGTATACCCTCATAGTTTATCTCGGGGAGGGTATACATTATTGGAAGAAAAAATGATAGCGGAAAAATTTCAACAACTAAGAGCTGAGTCTTCAAGCTCTGGAGAGGTGGCCCCTCCATCCCCTCCATCTAGACATGAAAAATGGAAGAGAGCTTGAAAGGAAAAAAAGGGCAATATCTTTCGGAAGAATCGAGAATCGTAGCTGAGAGGATTGTAAGATATCTATTTAATTTATTTAAGTTAACTTTTTTCTACATATAAGTTTCAATCATTACAGAAATGTTCAATTAATTAATACAGGACTCTCTTGAGGAGCAGAGTTCAGAGGGGACATTTACAGCTACTGGGAGGGAAGATATTTTATTTGCAGCATTGGGAAGGCCCGAACATCCTGGTCGTGTAAGAGGATATCCGACAGGTGTATCGGTAAGAAAAGTGTTTCCACGTTCTTCAACTTCTAACATGGAGGGGGTTTATAATAAAAAAATAGAATCCTTGGAGGCTGAAGTTCAAAATATTAATGCGATGATGGAAAACAAGATTAGAGATTCGGTGCAGTCTATGTTTGCAGAAATGCAAAGACAATTTCAGACTGCAGCTCCCACTCCTCCACCTCCCCCTGCAGACCCCATTATTTATCCTCCACCTCCGCCAGTAGCTCCCACTCCCCCACCTCAGCCTGCGAACCCCATTTTTTATCCTACGCCTCCGCCGCAGCTTCCTACATATTGCGAGTTGTATGTTGATGATTCTCAACATCATATAGTAGCATACAGATTGGTATATTGTATAGGAGATACAGTTCATCATCAACAATTAGAGGTAGAGAATCAGAGGGTCACTGTACAAGATATTATAGATAGATCAGCTAGGGTACCAATACCTACAGATGAGGTGGCGACAGTTGGACAGAGTATCGGCCATTTTTTAGTTTGGCCATCCAGACTTCTTCGACTCATTACCATAGAGGTATGAATGTTATATCTTTTTTTTTTTTTTTATTAAAGTTGTTTTATCATTTGAAAACTACTATAATTCTCAATTTTTTTTCACAGGAATACTTCAAAGGTAAAGAAATACTGTATAGACAACAACAAAGAAAACAGGCTATGACATCAGGTACAGATGTCAGTGGTCTTGACAGATTGTCAAGATATTCACATTTGTTGTTGGATTTTTATGAGTTTCCAATGGAATCTCATGTTTGTGGACGTGAAATAAGTGTGGGGATTACAAAATCTGATATCATGGAGCTTGTTACTGGAGATAAGTTGGGCATCAACGTGGTGCAATTTTTTTCCATGTAAGTCTTAACACCTTTTCCCTGCGTTATATTTATTAAAAATGTATACTTATATATGTTTTGTATTAGGTATCTTTATAAAATTTGTGAGAGGAATGAACTGACAAAAGTATATGGATTCATGGACCCGCAATTGATTTCCCCTGAAGCATGTGCATTGACTGAGGAACAAAGAATGTTTTATATTGCTGAAAGATTTGAAAAGAATATAATCCAACAATGTTGGATGATGCCTTTTTGTGAGAGGTATGAAACACATTTCTCTCAAAGAGTTAATTATCTTTTAACATAAAAAACCACTAACATTAAATTTCCTTTTATCAGTAATCATTGGATGTTAGGGATTTTTTGCCCAAGGGAGAAAGCTCTTTATTGGATATGCTCTGTTCATGGTGATGTGCGGGCAAGTTTTAAGAATATATTGGAAAAGTAAGTTTCAATTTCTCAATAGTTTTATATATTATAATGAATTTTAAATTTACCCCATTCGTATTATGTTCTAACAGTGCATGGGTCTACTTTCGAAAAAACACAAAGAAAAGAAATACAAAGATCAAATATGTAAAGGCGAAGGTAAATTTCCATTTATAATTTGTACTTTTTGATTTATTACATAAAAATAATATATTGAATTTACACATTCAAAACAGAATTGTCATGAACAACAAGGCCTCATCGAATGCGAATATTATATGTTAAGATTTATGTATGAAATAATAACAACTGGGACAGTTGTGAATTTTGACCTGGTACGATTTCCTCTTAAACTTTGCCATCATATTTCAATTTGATTTATTCATTATAGACGTTAACTATCTTCTTTTTCATTTGTAGCTTTTTGATGACCCTCAACCCTATACTGCTGAAGACATCAAACACGTACAAGTGGAGTGGTCAAATTATTTTACAGGTTTGATTGAATTTTAGTTGTTTGTAATGTAAAATGTAATTTTGTATATTGTCGTTTTAATTGTCTATTTGGTAGTTGTTTAGGTTTGATTTAGTTTTTTTTGGAAGTTGACAGTGTATGTTTTGAAGGTTATATAAGTGAATGTTTAATTTTGCTCTAGTTCTTGTTTTGGTCTACTTTTGATGGTTCTTCTGGTATGGATTTGGGTCTATGGGGGAGGGGTTCCCAGGGTGTGGGGGTGTGTTCAGTGGGGTTGGGGGTGTCCAGCGGTCTGGGAGGGCTGTCCGGTGGGGTGGGGGGACAGTCTTGGGGGGTGGCAGGGATGTCCAGGGGTGTGGGAAGCTGGTCCAGGGGTGTGGGAGTGCTGTCCAGGGGTGGGGGGGGGGGGGGGGGGTTGTCCAGGGGTGTGGTGGGGGCTATCAAGTGGGGTGAGGAGGTGAGGAGGTGCTGTTCATGCGGGTGGGGGGTTGTCGAGGGGTGTTTGGGGGTGTCTGGGGGTCGGGGGGCAGTCCAGGAGTGTGGTGGGGGCTCCAATGGGGTGGGGGAGGGTTGTCCAAGGGGTATACAGGAGGGTGGGAGCTCCAATGGGGTGGGGGAGGGTGTCCAGGGGGTGTACATGACGGTGAGGGCTCCAACGGGGTGGGGGAGGGCTGTCCATGGGGTATAAATGAGGGTGGATGCTGTCTAGTGGGTATGTTTAATGTGTTATCTATTTACATGCTTATTTTTGATCTACTTCTGTTTTTGTGGTATGATTTCTTGATTTATTTTCTGGTTGATTCTGGTGGAGAGAAGATCACTGCATGCTGTTTAAAAAAAAATTGTTTTTATCACGTCGGTTATTTAATAACCGACGTGATAAAATGCCTGGAAAATAGTTTATCACGTCGGTTATTTAATAACCGACGTTATAAAAGGCTTGAAAAATAGTTTATTACATCGGTTATTTAATAACCGACGTGATAAAAGGCCTGGAAAAGGGTTTATCACGTCGGTTATTAAATAACCGACGTGATAAAATGCCTGGAGATTGGTTTATCACGTCGGTTATTGAATAACTGACGTGATAAAAGGCCTGGACAAGGGTTTATCATGTCGGTTATTGAATAAACGACGTGATAAAAGTCCTGGAGATTGGTTTATCACATCGGTTATTGAATAACCGACGTGATAAAAGGCCTAGACAAGGGTTTATCACGTCGGTTATTGAATAACCGACGTGATAAAAGGCCTGGAGATTGGCTTATCACGTCGGTTATTGAATAACCGACATGACAAAGGGCCTGGAGAACGGTTTATCACGTCGGTTATTGACTAACCGACGTGATAAACCCCCGCCAACCGGTTTATCACGGCGGTTATACATTAACCGACGTGATAAACCCCCCCCTCCCCCGGTTTTCACGTCGGTTTTATATGAACCGACGTGATAAACCACGCTTAGCCCGGTTTATCACGTCGGTTCCTATAGAACGGACGTGATAAACACCCTCACCCCCTGTTTATCACGTCGGTTGTTTAAGAACGGACGTGATAAACCATTGTCCAGGCCGTTTATCACGTCGGTTCTTCAATAACCGACGTGATAAACCATTCTCCAGGCCTTTTATCACGTCGGTTCTAAAATAACTGACGTTATAAACCATTCTCTAGGCCCTTTATCACGTCGGTTCTAAAATAACCGACATGATAAACATCGCGATTTTATGTTTTTGACGTCGGTTTTTAAATAACCGACGTCAAAAACCATATTTATAACGTCTCACGTATTAACGTCGGCTAGAAACGAACGTAAAAAATTAAAAATAACCGACGTAAAAAACGTTTTCTGCACTAGTGTCACTATAAATCCAAAATAAAAACATAGATAAAAATTCACCATTATTCCTCAAATGAAATCCCATAGTATTTTATTTTCCTTGGGCATATAGTGTCCCCAACAAAGCGAACATATTCCAAAATAACATTTATCACTTAATCACCAAATAATTTTCCTATACCAAGGGTATTCATTTAATAAGACATAAGAACCCAAATCAACTTATTATTGATCAATAAAATCATTTAACTAAAAATAATTAGTCACACTATCCAGGGACTTCACGTAGTCCAGTGGTAGGCGATAAATCCCAATCGCACTTTGGTTGTGGGTTCTATTCCCACATCTTTGTCTGAAGCAACGGGTTGTCACACGGTCTACATGTTGTCCTTTTTCAAAAACTATATTTTATAACATTGCCAAAATGAGATAAATTCCTCAAAATACCATAGCATAAATTTAACCACAAATGTTATATCATACCTTTCATTTTCATCCCAAATTATAATAACTTATAATTCTCTCAAACCCAAATGATCATATAAAACCAAATGGTTATTTATAACTATATCCACAAGAGAAGAGATAATTCTTCCTCAAATATCATTCTCACATGGCAAACTATGGGGTTACAAATACAAGAGAAAATTATTCCAATGTAAACCCATCAACAAGGAGCACTAATACTTTTTAAACATTTCTCCAACCATTTATTTCCACATAGCTTCTTCTTTGACCAAGAAAATATCCTATAGAATAGGGAATTCACTCGGGTAATGGCCAGGTCCCCTATATTTACGGCAAATGACTGTAAATTGATTCTTGGGACCATTTTTATCTTCTTCTATAGTACTCTTCATTTTTTTTGGCAATTCTTCACTTTATGTCCTTTCTTCCCACACGTAAAGAATTTCTTGGTCCCATTGAGACACTTTCCTGGGTGTCTCCTTCCACATTTCCTGCATGATGGAAATTGAGGATTCCTTTCTCCATGGTTTCCACTACTGGAGCTCTTATCATTCATCACCTTTCTCTTCCTTGTTGAGTCCGGGAGTTGGTTAATATATATGTTGTTGATCATATTTTTGGAAAACTGATTTGGCATAAAGATGATATCTTTTACGCCTATCGACATTCCATTTTGTTGCTCATTGCCACCACCGTTCCCACCTTGTACATCATTCTCAAAGTTACTAGGAATTCCTTGGAATCCGGCCATTGACTAAAACTAGAAAGCATTGTGTGAGTAACAGTAGTCATAAAATTATTTAGAGATTAACATTTCACCATATTTTCAATTTGAAACACATTAGGATTAACCAAGGTCATTTACTCTCATCTTATATATATAATACTTCAAATCAGTTTGTAAAGAAAATATAAATTATCCTAAACATATCCCCTAGGAGTGTCGTAATCAAGAGTGCAGCAAGGCCCATTGTCGTGCACTAGTTCCCGTTCGAGTCTAGCTCAAAGCGGTGTTTTCAGGTTTTACCCCTAGGTACATCTGTGCTAGAGCCGCCTCTACCTGCTCGTATCCAGACAGGGATGTATTGCTCAGAAAACTCACAAAATCTCTGCAATACCAAAATTCTAGGAAGTTCTTCTATACTAATACTTAAAGTTCATCTTAGGTATAGGTGTTCTAATTAGATTTTATCTAAATCTAGCTTCCAAGGTTTGTACTAAACTTCCTCTGATACTAACTGTAACGCCCCGCCCCCAGTTACCCAGAGTCAGTGCATTATTACATAACATTGGCATGATCACAAGAAAGATCAAATTTCTAAAGACCGATTAGTTTAGTAGCCTTGGAAACACTAGATATATTCATAAAGTTTTACATTACAAAAATGAATACTACAATAACATAGTCTCCATAGACCACACTCTTATCCCCTCATGCTATCCCTGCAGTTTATTCATAATTTACTTCTTCATAATCCTGGGAAAAATAAAACATTGAAATGGGTGAGCTCAGATGCTCAGTAAGGATAACATTATAGCCGAAGCTTTCATAGATAAGCATAAACACTTAAGGCCATTTATATTTAAAACAAAAGCCTTTTAAACTTGAACTTCAGCATAATATGGCAAAGATAAAATGAAATAATTCCATTTACTTATTCACAAGGATATTATACTAGTCGAACGATCACATGCAATATCAATAACCACTTTCATAATGATGGAATGCCTAATTCCAGACTATCATAACCACATAGCCAAGGCCTCGTGCCATGACTACAAATAAGATTTTGCCAAGGCCTTGTGCCAAGACACTAGTTTGTCTCATGAGACCTACCGATGCATCGAGGAGCTATAGCGGGCTCCACCCGTCACTTACTAAGTCCAATGCATTCCTCAGATGAAAAGTTTGAAACATAACATAAACATTCATATTAAAATTAGCATACGAAATGTCAATACTTATCCACAAACCATGAATGGTATAAAAATAACACATCCACAGTCAAACATAACTCATTCGATACAATATGGAATATTCTATTGTATCATATTAACCTCAATCGAGAATAATGAAGGATATTGACATAGATGAAAATAATCATAAAAACTATTTGAGTGAAATATCCCACTTTTTCTTGAGATCATTTAAAAGTCACACTATTTGTCAAGAAGCCATTTAAAAATAGATTTTTGAATCAAAGTGTCCCATACCACTTTGAAACTTTTAAAAGGAGTTTTAATTTTAAAACTTTAATGTCCATATAAATAAATCCTTAAAACAATTTTTAAAACATGGACATTAATGAGC
The DNA here is from genome assembly GCA_963277665.1 of Viscum album. Taxonomy (NCBI): domain Eukaryota; kingdom Viridiplantae; phylum Streptophyta; class Magnoliopsida; order Santalales; family Viscaceae; genus Viscum; species Viscum album. Next base: position 1,137,710,135 of record OY728155.1, on the reverse strand, counting down.
AAGATTCAGAAGAATAAGTTTTTAAAACATTTAAAAATGTTATTTTAGTTAGAGTTTCTAACCAAAAGAAAGACACTTGAATACAAATAATTTAGGTAATAAAAACATTGTAATATCATGAGAATAAATTAATTCATGATATACTATGTCAAAGTACATTATATACACCACATAAAAGTGATTTGGTGTATACAACAAAGAAGTCTCAATGGAATGTAAATTGAGATGAAATCTCTCATAAAGGCCATATCCTTAGATTAAGGATAAATCAACGACATAGTTATGTGTAAAAAATATAAATACACTAAATATGATTGGATATTTAGTGTAAAACAATCAAAGGACATTCACACATAATCTTGTAAAAACAACACCAATGAATTGGATGTTTAACTCAACAAATGGAGAATGAGTTAAAATTACTCTTATCAAATTCATATCGATGACTTGAGAAATTATCAATGGAGTGATTATGTGTATCAATAGTATATACACAAGAAGTGGAGTGGAAATTGTTACATAAGAAAATAAATAGTTATTCCACACATAATCTCAGAGTAAAATAATCAATGAAGATTGCGTAAAGCCAAATAAATGGAAATTGAAATTTCGAATTCCCTTATCGATTAGGTAACATACGAAACATACACCCATGAAAGAAGGAACATACAATGATGATGTAAATACCCATAAATTAAAGTATAATACATAATGAATACAATTATGGGTAGTACACATACACCACATGCAATAAATAAGTGGTGAACAATAGAATTCTCACGAAATTAAGAGTGAGATAAGAAACCCCTTACTTTGTACTTTTTCCTTGGTCGACGGTAGGTTAACCTCCTGTATAATGGTGAAATAATTGTTATTTAATTATACAATAATCATTTAAGTTAATATGATATCATATATGATCTTTTAACATTGATTTCTTAATAATATCTTAGAATTATCATCATTTCGGGTGTTAACATGTTCATTTTACTTTATATTCTTTCTTATGTGAGTCATATTTGTTATTAATGGGATGTATATGATTCATATCCAGAATGATATCAAGTCCTTAGATAATATTTTTAAATCATCAAATGATAATTATACTTGAATGGATATTATGGAGAATGAATCTCAGCGCGTTCGTGGAGACGGTAGTCCGTACGTACGCACGAGCAACAATATCATTCTTTTGATATTAAAATAATATATAATTGGATGGTATATCATATATAAAGAATAATTATCATGTTATATTTATTATTTACATGAGTTACACATCATTATTACACCCATCCAAATAATAATATATTGAATAACAATTACACCACGACGTGGAGACGGTAAGCCGTACGTACGCACGTATGGTGACATGTTATTCAAAGGGTGGATGGAATACTGAATATGGTTGTACCATATTTATAATAATATCACAGAATATATATGATACTATATTTATTATTTTATAATGGTAATAACAAAGAAAGAAGAAGCGGAAGAAGAAAGGAACTTGAAAAGGGGTGGTGAAAACATTACCTCTTCTTCGGGTTCTTCCATTTGATTTGATCAAAAGGGATCCTTAGGATGGCTTTCTGATCAAAATAAGGCCTCTAGGTTGTAGTGAGGGATGTTTAGAGAGTATTTGGGCAGGGTTTGGACGAACCAAAAGGCTTTTAAGGTGTGAAGAAATGAGAAGGAGGAGTGCCCTTTTATAAGAGGGGTGAGGGGCACCTTTGGAAAAGCTAGAAATATTAATTTATAATAAATTCATATTCGGTTTATAATAGCTCCAAAGTTGATTATTTAAATTTTATGGTGGGGATGGGTCGAAAACCACTCAACCAATAGAATTTATACAGGTTTGGGCCATTATATTAACCTTATCTTTAAGTATTAAATCTTAGTTAATTAGTTTCACTTTTACAATGTCTCTTTGTATTTTTATATTATATGGCTAATAAACTTACTATATACATCCAAGATACCCCCAAGTGGTCCATTAATGATATACCTATCATGATATAAGTCTCTTGGCCGAACCTTAGATTTTTAAGAATTTAATATCAATTAATAATATAATATTTGTTTTAAAAACTCTTTTATGTCAATTTTGACACTATTCAATAGTTTATTTTTTTGAAACTCATAACAGAATGATTAATTCAAAAAAATTTAATTAAATCAATAATAATATGTCATATTAACCTATAAAATTAGTTTAATTCAATAAAAGTCTCAAATTATATTTATTTGGGTATTTATAATATCAATTATTCTAATTTTTCACTATTATGGTAATTACTGCATCACCATTATGTCATAAATTAATTAAATTATTTAATGTTTAAAAATTATAAATAAAATATAATTACGTAGGAAATCTTTTTATATTTCTAATGAATATTTATATTCTAAAATCCAACGTATATAACCCTATGTAACAATTTTTTTTCTAAAAGATATATGCTTGTGTCATTTTTGTTTTCATTTTAACTTAATTAAAATAAAGTGTCCCTATCACTTACAAGTGGATCCATGGGGTCCCAAAATCGACCCAAAGATGCCTATGGTCGACCATGTATCAAAAAATAGGGTTAAGACACGTTTTAGGGTAATTTAGTATTATTATAATATTATTTTTTAACCCTTATTTACCGGATTTACCCTTAACCATGGTAAATAAAATATTTACCACAATAATTATTCAAAATGTCTAAAAATAAAAGTTACCTATTTACACAATTTGAAAATTCTGATTCCAAATATGGAATCCATTTTTCCTAATTCAAAACACAGAAGTGGCAGAAATTAATTTAATATTAATTCCCGTTGTTAAAACAAAAAGCGTGTTTTTAAGAGATAAAAACTATCAAACGATTGACACTGGTTTATGTCCAGTTTAATTGTAAAATTATGTACAATGACCCACATTGTATTATATGGTAAAAATATATTATAAATATAATTTAAATCCACTCAAATTCATAATTTATCAATATTAATTATTTCGATTATAAAAGTTGTTTTTAATTAAAATTTAGTAATTTTCACTAGTCATCAAAATATAAAATTTATCCGAAAAGTACCAAAATTTCACCCTAGGATAATTTCGTTATTTATAATCCAAAAATGAAGTCTATTTTACCAAATTCAAAACATCAAATTTTCATTTATTAATTTAAAATTAATTCCCACTTTCGAAACCAAAAGGCGTATTTTTAAGAAATAATAACTATCAAAAGTTTGACACTTGTTTATGTCCAATTTCAAGGTGAAATTAATTAAAATGACCGTAATTGGATTAAATAGTAAAAATATAATCTATTTATAATTCCAGACCATTAAAATGTATAATTTAACAATATAAATTATTTTTATTAAAAAAGTTGTTTTCAGATAAAATATATTATTTTTCACTATTCACCCAAATATGAAAGTTATCAAAAAGACACCAAAACATTATTGAAACTAAATTCTTATGTCCCGATTCTAAATAAGAATTTAATTTTGTCAAATTGAATATATTAAAGTTTCAAATATTGGTTTTTAAAAGGCTTCTCCATTAAAAGGCGGTAAAATTTCTTTTTTTGAAAAATACTTCTTTTATCTGAAAAAAATGAATTTGTTCATAAATCATGTCTTAGAAACTCATAATATGGATTAAAATTATAAGGATAATATAATATTTAAAATTTAGTTAACACTATTCATAACTTCTTTTGAACGGATAGTTTGGTAAGTCGTGGTGTACTTGAACTCTGTGTTGCATACAACAGACGCTATTGTATTATTCAAAGAGAAGTGTACTGTGGAAGATTGGGGTGTTACATAAGGAATCAAGTTTCATCAGTAAGAACTCCCCAACAGAATAGAGTGGTTGAAAGGAGAAATCGGATCATCAACAACATGGCCAGAATGATGCTTATTGATAAAGACCTACCAGAGAAATTTTGGAAGGAAGCAGTTTTGACATCGGTCTATGTTTCAAACAGGTCTCTGTTGTGTCTGAAGCAAGGGAAGACTCAATATGAACTATGGTATGGAAAGAAGCCAATGTTTAAATACTTTCGAATATTTGTAAGTAAGTGTTTCATTCTCAATAAAAAAAATCACAGGAAGTTTGAGGCACGGGAAGATTAAGAGATATTCCTTAGCTACTCAGGGAAAAGTAAAGCATAAATATGATTCAACAAAAAGCTGGGAAAAATTGGTGAGAGCAATGATGTCACTATAGTTGAAAATGAACAGAATGCTCAATGACCTAGTGAATAGTTTCTGGATGAAAGTGATAATGAGGCAAGTGACACGGTGGGAGTAGAAGTTGCAGAGGCTGACTCAGAAGAAGATACTGATGATGAACAAGATAGTGTCAAGTCTGTGTCTGCAAGGAAGACAAAGAGTCGATCTGAAATTGATAGTCATAATGTCATTGGTGATCAGACAACTGCAGTTCTGACTCTAAGAATTAAGTCATTATAGAAAACATTGTTTTTATCTCAGGTGGAGCCGAAATGTTTTTTCGATGCAGCTGAAGATGAAAACTGGGTTCAGGCTATGAATGAAGAGCTTTATCAAATCGAAAAGAACCAAACATGGGAGATTGTTTCGAGGCCAGCAGACAAGAATTTCATCAGGACTAAATGGGTCTATCACAACAAGATGAATGAATATGGAAAGTTGATTCGAAACAAAGCACAACTAGTGTGCAAGGGATACTCCCAGATAGAGGGAATAGATATAGATGAGACATTTGCACCGGTTGCAAGGCTAGAGACAATCAGATTATTTTTGGCCATAGCAGTGCAAAGACAGTTCAAAGTGTTCCAGATGGATGTCAAATCTACATTTCTAAATGGGGTTCTAGAAGAAGAGGTGTGCATTGAGCAGCCAGATGGTTTTCTTATTCATGAGGATGAGAACAAAGTTTGTAGGATGAAGAAGGCATTGTATGGGATGAAACAAGCACCAAGAGCATGGTACTCAAGGCTTGATCAGTACTTGAAGAAGCTTGGTTTCTAGCATGGTGGAGTTGATTACAATCTCTATTTAAACAACAATAGTAATCAAAGGATGATGGTGTTGTTCTATGTCGATGACATAATATTTGGTGGATCAGATGAAGCTCAGTGCAGACAATTTTACAAATTCATGAAACACGAGTTTGAAATGTCAATGATTGGAGAGCTAATATTTTTCCTTGGTCTATAGGTGACTCAAGGAAGGAATGGAACATTCATTTCTCAATCCAAATATGCCTAGAAGGTGTTAAGAAGGTTTGGCATGGAAAATTCCAAGGAGATGAAAACTCCGGTTGCTACCTGGATGAAATTATCAAAAGATGAGGATGGAAAGGCAGTTAATATCATAGAATACAGGAAAATTATTGGAATTTTGTTGTACTTTACCATAACAAGGCCTGATATTGTTTTCAACACATGCCAAGCAGCAAGATATCAGAGTAATCCCACGGAAAGTCACATGCTCGCAGTGAAAAGAATACTTCGGTATATCAAGGGCACGATGGACTTCGGCTTGACATATAACTATAAATATCATACAGAGTTATTGGGATATACTAATGCAGACTGGGCTGGTTCAGTGGATGACAGGAAATCAACATCTAGAGGTGCATTATATCTTGGTAGACTATGTATTTCTTGGTTAAGCAAGAAGCAGGATTGTATTTCATTAAGAACCACAGAAGCTAATTATATTGCAACCACTCAAGCTTGCACACAATTATTATGGATGAAGCAATAGCTTAACGATATGGGAGTTGTAGTGAAGTCTCTGATCAGAATCTAGTGTGATAACTTAAGTGCTATCAATCTTAGAAAAAATTCAGTTCATCATTCAAGGACAAAGCACATTGAGATCAAATATCATTTTTTCAAAGAGAAAGTGGAGCAAGGGCTTGTAAAGTTGGAGTATGTGCCTACATAGTTACAAGTTGCAGATATTCTGACAAAGGCCTTACCCAAGGAAGCATTCGAAAGGCATCGACTGGATCTGGGAGTTCAGTCGATTCCCCGCACTTAAAAGCATGTGGATGTGTAGCCCCCCCTCTCGCTGAGGTCTGATGTGTTTTCCCTAATGTGCTGATGTGTTCTCTACTCTGTTACAGACTGCAAAGGAGTGACCTTTGGGTTCATTGACAAAGGGGGAGAAAATAGTGATTGTTCCAAGGGGAAACAGTGTGGAGATTTGATAAATCATGAATGATATGGGGAGAAGCAAACAGGTGGAGCAGCCAGATTAGGGGGATTTGAAGCTAGTTGAACGTGCTTAGCCAGATCTTAGCTTGGACAACACAGGAAATAAGGCTAAAGAGGTTTTGAAGCTAACAAGAGTTGCAACTGTGAGCAGAAAGGGGGAGCGTATCAAATATGACAATGCTAGAAGTGATCGATCAATAAATAGATATCACAATAGCTGAGGATCGTGATAAAAGTAGAAAAGTGGTCTTGGAAGAATATTTCCAACAATTGGTATCAGTTTGGTAAAAATTGGTATCAGTTTGGTGTCAACATTGGATGTCATAGTTGAAGTGATTCATTGATGAACTTTTCATTTACTCTTCTTTCTCATGCCGACCATTGCTCATGTGGGCTTAGAGTATGTGTTGTGTAAATCCTTGATCGCTTTCAGAATCACAGTGAGGTGAATGGTGGCTGAAGAATCAATGACGTATCATTTTATGGAAGAGTTGTCAACAAACCCAAAGGGGGAGATTGTTGGTCAAAAACCCCTCAAGGTATCATTGAAGCATTTTTGAGGTGATTGTGTGTAACACCCTGAGATTTTATTAGATATATTCTTTTTAATTTATTTCATATCTTCTGTTGTACACTACACCAAGATTATCTTGTGCTATACACAACACCATATTAGCTTGCAGTATACGCAACACTAATCTTGGATCGTGTTACACACAATTTCAAGTTTGTTTGATAGTAGTTATTCTATGCAAAATTGAGTGTATATATATATATATATTCAATGTATAAATAAAATATGATTGGATTTTGTTATACGAAACAACAAATTAGTCGTGCACTACACGCAACCCTAACATGGCTTGCATTACACGCAATCACGACCTTCCTCGATAGCATTTGTTGTACGCAATACCGAGTTTCACTAAACAACGATATGCAATTAAAATATTATTAAAACTAGCCGCTATGAATAGTAATACCCAATTTTTAAAATTTTTTAAATTTTATTTTTCAAAATGGACTTGATTTTTGGATTTGGAATATCGAAATTAGCCTAGGGTGAAATTTTGGTATTTTTCTGAAAACATTCAATTTTTGATGAATAGTGAAAACACTGGGTTACTATTTAAAAACCAACTTTTTATTTAAATAATTATTTATTTTATTTAAATTTATTTTTGGTCAAAATTGATACATAATACCTATATAAGTTCAATGCAATTCATTGGAGTCATTTTATAATAATTTTAGATATATAAAAATTTTATTGAACTTTTCACCGTCTTTTACCCACATCCTATGAGAATTTCAAAATTCACATAAAACTTAATTTTACCACTTCTATGAGTGGAATTTCAAAAATTCGAGAGACACGATTGATTTTAGTAAGTAAAATGTGGTTCAATTATTTGAAAATAATTTTTGGTGAATAGTAACTTTTTTCTATTTTTTACCATGGTTAAAAGTAAATAGGGTAATTAAGGGTAAAAATGATATTATTATTACCCTAACACATGTCCTAATTCTATTGGATAAGTGTAATTCTTCCAAAAACAACCTTAGGAATAAAATATGACCATTTAGGCCCACTTGGATTAGATTAGGACATTTAATATTAATTTATTTAAAGAAGGGTTAAAATAGTTAAAATCAATGTTTAATAAGTAAATCATTTTTAATATAGGGTTATACATAAGATAAATTCGACTATAAATATTCATTAGAAATCTATCCTACATAATGGTATTTTATTTGTAATTTTTATACTTTAAATAATTTAATTTATTTATGACACAATGATGATGCAGTAATTATATTATTAATAAAATATTGACATAATTGATGTTATAAATACCCAAATAAATGTAATTTGAGACTTTTTATGAATTAAAATAATATTATATGTTAATATGACATTTTAGTATTGATTTAATTAACTTTGTTCGAACTAATCTTTCTGTTATGATTTTCACAAAAATCAATTACCAAATAGTGTCAAAATTGACATAAAATAGTTTTTAAAACAGATATTATATTATTAATTGTTATTTTATTCTTAAAAATATATGGTTATTCCAAATGACTTAGATAAGGTTATATATATTAATAATAAACAACTTGGGGTTATTTTGGCTAGTTATAGTAAGTTTATTAACCTTATAGTATAAGAAAACAAGAAGACATGGTAAAAGTTAAATTATCTACCTTAAAGTTAAATATAAATGATAAGGTTAAAATAGATACCTAAACTTGTCTAAATTCTATTGGATGAGAGGATTTCGACCCATCCCCATCTTAGCTTAGAAATAAATCAATTTGGAGCTATTAAAAATCGAATATGACTTTATAATAAAATAATTTTTTTAGTTTTTCCAAAGGTGCCCCTCTCCTCCCTTATAAAAGGGCACCTCCTCCCTCTCTTCCTCACACCACTTTGAGACTTCATGCTCAGCCAACCCCTACCAAATTCTCTTCTACACTTCCATAAAAACATCCTAGAGGTCCTGGTCTTCTTCAAAGACCAATTTTAGTGCCCTAAGAGAAAGTTTAAAGGAGGCACTTCGAGAAAAAGGAGGTTCAGATCCATACGAAGCATATCAGACCTAAGGTAAGGGATAATTATTCCAATCTCGTTTCTTATCAGAGATTGTTTATTCGTAAGTATTTACTAGGGTTATTTTTATCATCCATGACCATGTTTTCTCAAAATGTTTTCATAAAATGTTTAATATTCTTCCTTGTATGTTTAAAGTCATTTTTACCCCTTTTTGACTTTTACCACAAGGTACGAAAGGAATCTTTCTTTTATGATGTACATTTTGACATTTCAGGAAAAAGTACGAGGAGAATGTTTTTTTAACTTATACGGCATGAAAGGATTTTTATGGTTTCATAACTCCTCATTTTTATGAAGCTTCCTCTACAAGATTTTATGATTATTTTCAACAAAATACTTTTCATTTAAAATTGAATGGCATTTTGTGAAAAGAAAATGATTTTGAAGAATAAAGGATATTTTCCTCAAGAATTCATTTCAAGTTATTTTTCAAAACCATTTTCCATATAAGATGAATTTTTTTTCATATGTGTATGTTTCAAGTATAATGTATCTATGATTTACATGGTTTCACTTTTCTTATGATGAAATGGTATCCATTTTTTTATATGGATTATATTATGATGGGACGATGTTTATGAAACCCATTTTTATTCTTTGTGTTATGATGAATGATTTATGTTTATGTTGTGGCACAAGTAAGAATGATTTTATTATGAGATGGGTGGTACCTATATCTCCCTCCAATGTATTGGGTAAAGATTTATATCTCATGAGATAGACATGGCTGGAACGATAAGTTAATCCGGTTCAGTGTTACAGGACTGAAATGAGGAGTGAACTCAATTCAGAAAGGGACTTTATCCACTAAGAGGGTCTTGGTAGCAATGCCTTGGCTACTATGGAAATCATAACAAGTGCTGAATGCTTGCCACAATTACATGTTTTATTCCCATGCTATTTTGTCATGATTGATGTTCCATTATGAACTATGCCTTATGTACTGCCATATTTTATGTCATTGCTCAAGATTTTGATGTTTAAACATTATGTTCATGTTTTTAAGTTTAAATGTATTTGATTTGTTTTATTTTATCCATGCTTACCCTTACTGTGCATTTGAGCTCACCCTTTATATGGTTTCTTTTCCCTAGGATTTAAAGAAAAGTTTTAGGTAAGAAAACCAAAAGGGGAAGATCTTTATGGGAGATGTTGATGATCTTTCACCATGATTAGAAGATTAAGTTCGAAGTTTACAAAGACACTAAACTGTTATGGTCCTTGTGTGTCTATTTTTGTTATGTATTCCGCAAAATTAATGAAATGCCCATGTACGTCAAGGATTTGGGTCTCTATATTGTGTTTGTTGACAAAGTAGACAACTGTGGCGATTGTTGACAACACAAAACAATGATATACAAATTTTTTGACAAAGGGGAGTTCATAGTGGAATGTTGAGTGCAAGAGCTGTGGTTAATGATCCATGTTTGACTCAAGTACGTCGACAAAAGAGATGGATGATCTGGAGGCAGTATAAAAAGAACAGATACAAGGTGGCGCCATTTTCCAGTGTTTGCCAAATTTTTGGGCCTGAAAATAGACAAATGAAGAAAAGTTTTTTTTGGAAAAAAGACTTGCATGCCAAGGTCTTGAAGGGTAGGAAACTTCTGTGAAATATGTTTTTGAAGATCAGTACATCAAAATATGGAAAAGGGAAAAGGGTTACGCAAGTATTGAGTTGGTCGTGCAAGTGACTTGCACGCAGTGAAAGAGACTTGCGCGCCGATGCGTTGGAAGTTTGATAACTTGCGTGTCTTTGGTTTTTCAAGATCATAAGATCCATATATGGCAAAGGAAAGAGGTTCGTGCAAGTTTGGAATTGTGTCGCGCAAGTGATTTACAGGGGAAGTGACCTGCGCACCGAGACTTGCGCGCCAAAGGTTGACTTGCGTGCCGTCGCGCAGGGTGGTCAGTTTGTCTATAAATACTGGACCAACCCTCACCATTTCTCACTGGAGTTCAACACTTTGAGAAATTAGAGCCTCCGTCGTGCAGGTGTGGTGGTCGCGTAAGTGGTGGTGTGTTGTGCAAGTGGGACTTGCACGCCAGTGTAGGAAGTTGCGCGCCAGGTGTTATTTGCATGCCAATATTGGATTGGGCGTAAAAGGAAGTGAGTCGTGCAGGTTTTGGGTTGAAGAAGGTTGTGTCGCGCAAGTGTCTGAGGTAGACTTGCACACCAGTTGTGAATTGCATACCGATACTTGCATGCCAAGATAGACTTGCGTGCCAAGTAAGGTTTATTTCCAGCAGTGATTTTCGGGCTGCATGGAAGCTGGAAGTTTGCCCGATACCTTCGGTGCAAAGAGATATTCATCTACGGGTGAAAGTTAGGCTTCAACAGAGCATCTACACATAGAGAAAAATGTATTCCTTCATGAAAATGAAGAGACCTAAATGTCTATAAACTGTGAGTGGATTATTTCTGGAGTAGTGAGCAAAGGAAGAGAAAGAAGGTGATCATCTCCACCGGTAGTGAGCCAGAGAGAGAGAGAAATAAGGAGTGACCCTTGAGAAAGCAGTGAGCTGACCCTAAATTTGTAAAGGCAGTGAGCCTGGGCTTAGAAGTGATCTAGCCCAAACCTTGTAATCCACAACTAGTAAAGTTTAGTCTAATTGGGTACGAACAGCAACTTGTCGGTGTATGCTCCTTGGACGTAGCCCTTAGCGGTGAACCAAGTAAAATTGATGTGTCCTGTGCTTTCTTTACTTTCTGTTTATATTGTGCAACAAGAAATAGAGAGAAAAGTGTTTTTCTTAAGAATGAAACAAGATCAGAATGGGTTTCAATTTTAAATTAGTCATACCCTGATTCACCCCCCCTCTCAGGGTATTCATCCTTGTGGACCTAACAGCGTAGATACAGATAAATTAGCTTGCAATGTGGCTTATACCTATAAGTCAATTCCTGGAATATAAGGTCTAACGAAGGATAAATGTAATGGTATGTCTCAAGATAATACGTGGCTAGCCAAATTAGTGCATTTATCATATTAAAAACATTCCATTGAATCCAAATCTTTGAAATAGAAAAAATCACATGTTCTAGTTCTCACACAAAATCCAAGTTTTCCTCAAGAATTGTTGGTATTAGAAAGAATATGTCAAAGTGGTTTAGAATACCTTAAAGGACAAGAAAAATATTTTAGTTAGTGTTTCATGGGCATGGATTTCAAAAATCAGTTAAACTCATAAAAATGACAGAAAATCCAATTCAAAGAAAAAGGTTTTTACATCAACAATCATTTAAAATCCATTTTTTTTCAAAAATCTTTTCAATTTTCTCAAAATGAATTAATGCATGAAAAGTGATTAGAATATTCATTAAATATCAAGGTTCCTAAAAACATGAAGAAAAATAATGAAAGCAGAAAAAAAGTAATTAGGTAGACACTCCCCCCCCACACTTAAATTTTAATACCCTTCTTTTCAGCTTGAAAAAATATAAATAAGGGAAGAAAAACTAAAGAGAAGGAAAGACACAACCTGACAATTATTTTTCAGTGGAAACATTGAGTTAATCTCCTAGATGCTACAACCTCTTCCTACAAAGAAATAAATAAAGAAATTCATTATAAAAATAAATAAAAATTAAATATAAAGGGTAAAGGGGAGGGATAATGCTTGGTTTGACCCCAAAATGGGTGCTAGGTTTTTACAACCCCTAGTCAGGAAGTTAGAGTGGGTTAACCCCAATACGAAGCTGGATGGGGTTTCTTTCTCAGAAACCACGAAATTTTAATTTTCCTAGCATCCATCAATAGATGCCAAGAGAGAGTACCCCCAAATAAAATAAAAATATCCCAAACCTCTAGAATAGATAGAGGAAAGAATTTGAGTTGTAGAGGGGGAGGGAAAACAATATAGGGGTGCTCCCTGTTTTATTCATCTGGAGGAGTGGTGTCCACCGGTGTAGAAAATAGAAGAATAGGATGTGGCATCTCATCTGCTTATGATTAATAAAATTTTGCATCATGTATTTCTTCTTTAGTTCCATCATCCTTGTTTGCACTAATGAACAACTCGAACGGCTCCTCCATTATCTCCTCATAAGGGGCACATTCTTCTTCTTCATCCAGAACCTACAGTAGTGATGGTTAATCTAAAATATATTCACAAGGAAGATTAGTTTCCAATTCATAATCAACTAAATTTTAATATAAATAAAGCTTAGAAATTAAATCTCCCTCATAAATTTCAGCCTCAGGATCCTTTTCTTCATACAAGACATCTGGGAACTCATTTGTTGGAGAGGGAATTGGATCTTCATGAATTTCTTCAAACTCTCTAATTTATTCTTGAAATATAGGTGGAATAAGATTTTCATTCTCCTCATATTGTCTTTTTTTTGTTCCATCTATAATACTTTAACTTCTTCAACTTGGGTGGCCAACGATGTTATCATCTTGCTTGCTTTTTCCATCATTATGGAATTCTCTTGAATTATCAAGGCATTTTATTACAATTCATGTGCATTTTCAAGAATTTTAATATTCAATATATATTACTTGATTGTATCACCAAGAAATTTATCCACATACCAATAATTATAATAATATCTATAAAAATCCATATGGGATGATGAAATGAATGATATGCAACAAATCTCTTTTTTTCTATTTTTTTGATTTTTTTTACAAAATAGTATGTGTAAGCACTTGGCCTCCCCAGAAATGGTGATAAATTGATGTTTGTGGTTTTTTGTGAACTAATATTCAATTAAATTATTATTTTCCTAAGAGTGTACTATAGTGGCACAACCTAGGGTCGATCACAAGGAGGCCACGTACAAACACTATATTTTCTATTGTCATAATTATTATTTAACTAATATAAAAATAACTTATGTAATATATATGGGGGACTTTAAATTATGCATGAAATATAAATTTTATATATAATAATGCAATGAAAACACAAAAATAAGTTATAAGATATAAAGGAGGAAATTTTTATTGGGAGTTTATGGTGGTTGAAATCATTGTTTAAAAGACTTCTCAATATTCAATTCAATGTAGTGATCAAGACCTGTCACACTACACCCTCTCATTTGAAATGAAATTACCATATACCAAGACCTCAACATAAAGGGTAATTATCTTCCTTAATAAAACTTGGATACCTATTTGTTGACCATCACAATCAATGATGTGCTCTACTGTATGCACGACAAAAATAATAAAGGGAAGGAAAATGATAAACAAGAAGAAGAATTCAGACGATAGTGAAAATGAGCCAACCGATCACATAATCAATTTAACCATTACTGAAATTCATAGAATTGAATAAAATGATTAGAAATTAATGAATAAGAAAACTCAATCAATCCACTATTCCCTCCCTCAAACAAGAGCTGATTTTAGTTCTCCATTTTTAATGGAGTTGAGAAGGGAACAATAGTGGGAGAATACATAAAATAAATAAACTGGAACAAGTGAGATATGAATAAGAAGAAAAAACTAATTTAAATTAAAAATATAAAAAAACAATTACAATAATAAAAATCAACCTCATCCCTGGAAAATGGCAATATCATAAACTGGGAGAAGGGACACATATTTATATGGAAAAGGGGTGAAGAATTCACGCTCAAAACATTTAATCCGAAATTTTCCATTTGGATGTTCCATTAAATGACAGAATATGTTATAAGTGTCTTAATAAATGTTGTCCCATAATGCCTTCTCTATTTTCCCTCCAAATTTAAGCTTAATTGGACGCTCCTCAAAGTAGGTATGATATTTGTTTTTGTCAATGATGTTTTCTGGATGAAGCTTCCAGGAAGCTTCCTTCAAAACTATGTCATTAAATAGCCACCATAATGGATTCCAAAGGCCCCTAAATTAAATGTTTGAAATGGTATAGTATTAAGTTTACATCAAAAAGTAGAGTGAAATCATTTGGAGATGTTTAGGTCGAATTGTGTTTCCGTTATGAAGGTGGGGTCCACGCAGTCCGCCCAGAAAAATCTTCAACTTCATTGATTTTTTAGGCCTTTAAATGCATGAATCAGGCCCTAGTTCAGAAGACAAAGTTAAAGGAAATAAAATAAGGTTCCAAAAAAATTATAATCACAAAATTTGAGAATATATTTTTTGAGAAATTATCAAAATACCCCTATGATAAAAATCTGTTAAAAATACAGAATTAAGCCATTTTTGCATTTAAGTTGAAAATAACACAAAAAACCTAAATATGTAACAATTTCCCATCAAATAAAACTATGGTGGGTTTATAAACACTGAATTAAAATATATAATATGTGAAAATATTAGCTTCATAAATCCCCCACACTTAAGCATTGCACTCCTGAGCAATTACCGTATATTCAAATCAAAATTCACACGGTAATCAAAAATGAGAAAACATCCATGATCTTATCAATAAATGAATTTCATCATGTATCTTCTATGAAAAAATTTTCCTTTCAGTTTAATTACACACATTTAAATTTGTTCAACCTCAGAAATCCATCCATTAATTAATCACAACCTACCTCACATTGAAGTTTATGTCACACTTCACTCAAGAGAAATTAATTCTGGAGTTATGTCCATACTTGGAAATTGCTTGTATCACCATAGGCTTATGACAATTCTCATTTCCCCACAACGTGAAGAATAAAAATGAATTCAATCACGAAGGATTTCATTAAAGGTTCAAATGAATCTATGGCTTTGGGTTGTTGGGAAATGATTTAAAAATACAAGGCTAGAAAGAGAAGGTTTGACTCTTAGGTATAATGCCTGAATAATCAAGTGAAAACATAGAAAATTCCTCACTCAATCCTACTTGAGAATTTGGAACAAAAAACCACCCCAAATTTTTTTGACATGGGACATGAGCCAATCAATGATTTCAAGGAACTATATCATCCATTTTCTCCCTGTTGTTTTCAATATTTTTTTTGTAAAGCTCCAGAAAGGTAAAAATTTATTTTCCTTTTTTATATTTTTTAAAGCTCCAAAGAGGCACAAATTTTATTTTCTTTTTTTGGAAGGAGAACTGAATGAAACAAATGATGAAAAATGAAATGATGACTCATGCCCAATTATTTCATTTTATATTGCCCAAAATTTTGATTCACACCTCACAACACCCATCAATGAAACACATCAAAATAAACGCACATGCAAGGCCTTTCCCCCATAATCAAAATTAAAATATTCCTGAAATAATACCAAGAGAATGGGTACAGAAGGATAAATTAGCTTGTAATGTGGCTTATACCTATAAGTAAATTCATGGGATCTAAGGGATAAAAAAGGATAAATGTAAAGGTAGGTCTCAAGATAATATGTGTCTAGCCAAAGTAGTGCCTCAATCATTTTAAAAAAATTCAATGGAATCCAAATATTTGAAAGAGAAAAAATCATATGTTCTAGTTCTCACAAAATCCAAGTTTTCCTCAAGAAAGTGTGGGTATTAGAAAGAATATGTCAAATTAGTTTAGAATACCTAATAGGATAGGAAAAATATTTTAGTCAGTATTTCATGGGCATGGATTTCAAAAATCAGTTAAACTCATAAAAATGATAGAAAATACAATTCAAAGAAAAAGGTTTTCACATCAACAATCATTTAAAATCCATTTTTTTCAAAAATCATTTCAATTTTCTCAAAATGAATTAATTCATGAAAATTGATTAGAATATTCCTTAAATCTCAAGGTTTTTAAAATCATGAAAAAAGGAATAAAATCACACAAAAACAACTAATTAGGTCAACACTCCCCTACAAATTTAAATTTCACTACCCTTCCTTATAGCTTGAAAAAATATAAATAAGGGCAGAAAAACTAAAGAGAAGGAAAGACACAACCTGATATTATATTTCAGCGACAATATTGAGTTAAGCTCCGAGCTGCTACCACCTCTTCTTACATATAAATAAATAAATAAATTAATTATAAAAATAAATAGAAATAAATTTAAATGTAAAAGAGGAGGGATAATGTTTGGTTTGACCCCTAAAGGGGTGCTAGGTTTTTACTGCCCCTAGTCAGGAAGTTACAGTGGGTTAACCCCAATCCGAAGGTGGATGGGGTTTCTTGCTCAGAAACCACCAAATTTTAATTTTCCAATAATCCATCAGTATATTACAAGAGCGTGTACCCCAAAATAAAATAAAAATATCCCAAACCCCCATAATAGATAGAGGAAAGAATTTGAGTTGCGGAGGGGGAGGGAAAAGAATGTAGGGGTGATCCCTGTTTTGTTCATCTGGAGGAGTGGTTTCCACCGGTGTTGAAAATAGAAGAATAGGATGTGGCCTCTCATCTGGTTCTGTTTCATAAAATTTCTCACCATGGATTTCTTATTTAGTGCCATCATCCTTGTTTTCACCAATGAACAACTCGAACGACTCCTCCATTCTCTCCTCATAAGGGAACATTCTTCTTCTTCATCTAGAGCCTGCAGTAGTGATGGTGAATCTACAATATATTCATAAGGGATATTAGTTTTCAATTAAAAATCAACTAAATTTGAATAAAAATAAGGCTTAGAAATTAAATCTCCCTCACAAATTTCAACTTCATGCTCATTTTCTTCATGCAAGGTAGGTGGTAACTCATTTGTTGGAGAGGGAATTGGATCTTCAAGAATTTCTTCAACCTATCTAATTTCTTCTCGAAACATAGGTGGAAAAAGATTTTCATTATCCTCAGATTTTTGTTGTTGTTGTTCCATCTGTAAGACTTTAACTTCTTCAACTTGGACGACCAGTGATGTTATCATCTTAGTTTCTTTTTCCATCATTCTGGAATTCTCTTTAATTATTAAGGAATTTTATTCAAATTCATGTGCATTTTCAAGATTTGAATCTTTAATGTATATTACCTCCTTAGATCACCATAAAATTTATCCACATGCCAATAATTATAATAATATCTATAAAAATCTACATTGGCTGATGAAATGAATGATATGCAACAAAGCTCTTTTTTTTTGTTTTTTTTATTTTTTTTTGAAAAATAGTATGTGTAAGCACTTGGCCTCCCCGTAAAAGGTGAAAAATTGATGGTAGTAGTTTTTCATGAACCACTGTTCAATTAAATTCTTATTTTAATAAGAGTGTACCATAGTGGCACAACCTAGGGTCGATCACAAGGAGGCCGTGTACACACACTATATTTTCTATTGTCAATATTATTATTTAACCAATATAAAACTAACTTATGTAATATATATGGGGGGACTTGAAATTATACATGAAATATAAATATTATATATAATAATTCAATTTAAACACAAAATGATTTTATAAGAAAGAAATGAGGCAATTTTTCTTGGGAGTTTATAGTGGTTAAAATCATTGTTTAAAAGAATTCTCAATATTCAATTCAATGTAGGGATCAAGACCTCTCAGACTACACCTTCTCATTTGAAATGTCATTAGCCTATACTGAGACCTCAAAATAAAGGGTAATTCTATTCCTTAAGACAACTAGGATACCTCTATGTTGACCATCATAATTAATGACATGCTCTACTGTATACACAACAAAAATAATGAAGGGAAAGAAAATGATAAACAAGAAGAAGAATTCAGATGATAGTGAGAAAAAGGCGACCGCTCACATAATCAATTTAACCATCACCAAAATTCATTGAATTGAATAAAAATATTAGAAATTAATGAATAAGAAAACTCAATCAATCCAACATTCCCTCCCTCGAACAAGAGCCGATTTTAGGTCTCTATTTTTAATGGAGTTGAGAAGGGAACAACGGTGGGAGAACATATAAAATAAATAAAATGGAAGAAGTGAGATATTAAGAATAAGAATAAACTAATTTATATTAAAAATATAAAAAAATTAAAATAATAAAACTCAGCCTCATCCCCTGAAAATGGCTATATCATAAACTGGGAGAAGGGACACATATTTATAGGGAGAAGGGGTGAAGAATTCACACTCAAAACATTTAATCTGAAATTTTCCAGGTGGATGTGCCATTAAATTATTGAATATGTGGTAGGTGTCTTCAAAAATATTGTTCCATAAAGTCTTCTTCATTTTCTCTCCAAATTTCAGCTTCATTGGACTCGACTAGAAGGAGGTATGATATTTTATTATTAATGATGTTTTCTGGAGAAGCTTCCAGGAAGCTTCTTTCAAAACTATGTCATTCAATGGCCACCATAATGTATTCCAAACGCCATGAAATTAAATTTTTTAATGATTCTAGTAGTCCTTTGAAATCTACAAGTGGAATAACCTAATTTGGAGCGGTATAGACCGAATTGTGTTTCCGTTAAGAAGGTGGGGTCCACGCAGTTTTCCTAGAAAAATCTTCAACTTCATTGATTTTTTAGGCCTTTAGATGCATAAATCAAATCCTGGTTCAAAAGCGAAATTTAAATTAAATAAAATAAGAGTTCCAAAAAAATTAGAATCACAAAAGTTGGGAATATATTTTATGAGAAATGACCAAAATACCCCTTTGATAAAAATCTGTTAAAAATCCATAACTAAGAAATTTTTTCATTTAAGATCAAAATAACACAAAACCTAAATATGTAATAGTTTCCCATTAAATAGAACTATGGTGGGTTCATAAACATTGAATTACAGTATAAAATATTAGAAAATATTAGCTTCATCCGCAGGGATCCAAGATGTTCTATTTGTAATGAATTTCATTATTAATATAATTAATTCTTGTCTAATTTTGATCATGTGTTAAAATCATCTTCAGTTTAATAAGTAAAACATATGTATTATATATGATAAATTTATAAATATAATATGAAGTTTTACTAGAAATAAAAATTTATTATTTTTATTTAAATGTAATTTATAAAAAAATATTATATATTTGTAATATTTTTACCAACAGATAAATTTGTCACTAGAACCTATTTATAAACACTTTAAACGATATATATATTATCTATTGTTATTATTAAATTGTAACATAACTATTTTGTTTGTCGTAAAAACATTTAGAGATAGTGTTTTTTACCAACAATTTAGTGATAAGGACATATATGTCGGTAAAAATTTTTACCAACATAAAATGAACTTTTACCAACAGATATGTCCCCATTAGAAAATGTGAAATTTTTTATAATGGTAGTTAGAAATAATTTTAATCTAATTTTTTAAAAAACATAGTAGATCTACCTAAAACACTATGTTTTTTCATCAATAAAAAAATGATCTGAAAATAATGGTGTAATTCATATTACATCGTCGAAATCCTTAACTAATTGTGAAATTAAATTTTTATATATCTGGCCATCAAAAAACATGTTCATATAAACCATGGTCTATTTAATTAATTATAAAAAAACTGTAACATGTCTCATTACCCATGATGTCCATCCAAATTGCTAATATTCTAATCCAAATTCACCAAGAAATGTTTTAAATACATCACATATTTCTTCTTCTTTTTTCAATTCTAATATTTAACTTTAAACCATACAAAAAAATGAATTTTCCATCTATACCCTTAAAAAACTACATAAACCATGATATATCACCCAAGTTGTGTTGTTCAACATCTTTATCAGTCTCCACCTATTCTTTACTATATAATGTGTATTAATATGTTAAGGATATATTGGTAAAATGTTTTTTATTATTTATTTAGTATTAGATAATTTTATAAATACATGTTTTATTTGTTTTTTGACCTCAAATTATCCATATTATATAAATATTTCTATAGAGTTTTTTTTTCTAAAATGATTTAAAAAAAATTTAAATATATATTTTTTTCATGGGAGTGGATTTTATTTAAAAATTATCATTTTTTAATTGATTAAAAGTTTGATTTGTAATTTTTAACATATTGTTTTGAAATATTATTTTTATCTTCAAGGTGGAAACAATAACACTCCAAGGTTTTATGAGATATTTTTTTCTAAATAATTTAAAATTCTTTTATAGCTTGCATTATGCGCAACATCGATTTTTAATGAACCGAAATATACTATTATTTAAACTTGACCATTATAACCTAGCCGTTAAACATGGATGTATAAATAATAATAACCAAAAATTATAAAATCAATTACAATAGTCTTATATAAAGAAAAAATATTATTAAAGTACATAATTTTTAGTAAATCCTTTATGTGCTTCGAAAATTCATTTCTCTCAAAACTTGTTTTTCATTGCATTTTGTAAAAAAATAATAAAAACAAATTTTCCACTTATTTTGAAAATTTACTTTAAAAAATAAGCCTAATTTTTGGAATCAAAATTTCAAAATAATCATAGGATTAATATATGGTATTTTTCTATTTTTTTAATTTTTTAGATGAATAGTGAACAAATACTAGTTTTTATTGAAAATGCCTTTTCATTTAAATAATTTATAAAGTTTAGTTATGTTTCAAAATGGTTTTAAAAGTAAATTTTTAAATTATATTATAATAAATCTAATTTTTGTCATTGGGATAAAATTCATATTGAATTTAGATATTAAAACTTTTTTACTTATACAATTTTTCTCTTTAGAAAGCCGTTTTTTCACCGCATCTGTAGGTTTTATTTTAAATTAAAAATTTTGACTCTTGTAAATGTAATTTTAAAAATAATGGATTTCATATTTTTAATAATAATAATTCAAAATTAATAATAATTTCAACTTAATTTTTTGGTTATAATGAATAGTAAAAACAATAAAAATTAATTACCATGGTTAAAGTTAAAACATTTTTACCAGGGGTTAATATAAAAAGATAAGGGGTAAATGACCTATAAAAATATCCAAATACCATTGTAATGAATTTTTTTTAGACTTTATAACATCTAATGTTCTATAATGATCCATTTTTAAGCCTTTTGGAATGTTTAAAACATGGGTACAACTTTTTATTTTCAAACATTCCAAGTGTGTTCTCTCCCCCACTTATAATAGGGCACCCCCTATCCTCTCCTATCCACACTTCCAAAACCCTCTGTTTTAGACAATACCTGACCAAGTATCTTTCTTAATTATATAAAAACTTCCTATA
Source organism: Viscum album (assembly GCA_963277665.1). Classification (NCBI taxonomy): domain Eukaryota; kingdom Viridiplantae; phylum Streptophyta; class Magnoliopsida; order Santalales; family Viscaceae; genus Viscum; species Viscum album. The sequence goes on along the minus strand of OY728155.1, from coordinate 1,137,688,328 downwards.
TTACTCATTTTGGTTATCAAACCCTCATAATAGGGATTTAGGTTTCAACCTAAAGAGGTTCTCTAAAAAGGAGGTAAAATTCTTAACATTGATTTTTGGTTTTATTTATTTTTCCCGCTAATTAAGATATTATTAAAAAATGATGACATAGTAACACAATTATCTTACATATACATATATATTATTATGTTAATTTAATAATCTAAATTGTTTCCCACTTCCATCAAATGGGAAATGAACCCATCGAACGTGTGTATGGTGGACTACCGCCACATGAACCGATGTAATTTATTTTCCATCACCACCTATCACAACTGGATATAATTATGTATTTAATGTTTATACATGGTATTTATGAAATTATTATACTTATGGAATTATAATATCACATATAACTTCTTACCTTCCAATACGTTGGAAAATTATAATGTTGCTCGTGCATATGTCTGGACTACTGCCACCACAAAGTGAAATTGTACGTTTTTCAATTTTATTTTGAAATGGATGGTAATAAGGATAGATTGACTGAATATATATAATATATATTATATATAAATTATTATTTTAAAGATTAATTAATTTTCAACTTTCTTTATTTTTATCCATCCAGGAAATGGAAACAATGTTCATGCGTACATACAACCTACCGTCTCAATGAATGGTGTAATTCATTTTCTATCTCTAAATTTAATGGATTAATATAAATATATATATATATATGTAATGAATATATATGATATTTATATCAGGGTTCAATTTCATTATATGATGTAACCATGATCAAAGTAATGGGATTGAAAATACTAAACCAAAACATACATGAAAAACAAAGCAATTATTACCCGAAATGTGATTTTAATAAGGAATTGTTAATAAATAGAAAATAATAGGTCATGAGTAAGTCATATATGGTGTGATATGTTTAATTATGGTTATATAATAGTTTTATAACAAACCTATATATATTATACAAGAGGTTTAAATGTGTACCATGGAAGTTAAGACATAAGGTAAGAGATTTTTGTCTCAAATTTTCTTCTTTGGGAAATATGTTATATTATGCACCTATATTCTTTTATGAGCTATATATATAGAACCTTTAACATGTTATATCATGAATTTATTTATTATAATTATATTTAAAGTTTCATTTAAAATTATTCTATCACGGGTCTTATGATTCAAAAGTTTTAAAAGTGAGAAAAGGTTTATGTTACAATATAATTATTTATCAAGATTGTTTATGATTATGATTCAAATGATGATATCGTATGATATAACTCATAAATTATTAATGAATTTTCTTATCCTATTTTTATTTAATTAAATTAACCTCTTTAGTTTCATCTTACTCTCTTTATGTACTCAATATTCCAAAATAATGTTTTTTTGAAAAAATCAAATTTATTTCTCTCTTTGGTCAAAAATCCATTTTCTTCCTTGTCCATGTTTTCTAAAAATGTTTTAAATAATTTTTAACTATTATAAAATATTTTTTAAATACATTTTACCCATGTTTGAATTTTTTAAAAAAATGTTTAAAAGGAATATTTCTTTCATTTTCTATTTAAGGATATATTCAATTTTTTCTAAAAATGTGAAAAGAAACTTTATTTTAACATTTAAAACAAGAATGAATTTTTCCACCATCATTAACACATAATTATTTAAATATTTCTTTAAAAGTTTTCAAGTTTAGTTTCAAAGAAAATATTATCTTTAATATTTTATAAATTTAAATATTTTAGAGAATTATTTTTATAATGGAAATAATATTTACCTGAAAATTTTTTTAATGATATTCTATGGAATATTTATTTACCAACAACAAAAATATTTAGTGTTGATTATGTTTTCTTGGGGATATGATCTAATTTTAACATAATTATTCTTTATCTTGATGGTTTTTGATTATAATGAAGATATTTTTATGAAACCAATTCCTCTTCTATGGTTTATGCTATGATGAATTAATGATATGATTATGCAACTCATTTCCTTTCAATGGGTTAGGCTATGAGGAAATTATTAAGAAACCCAATTCATTTGTATGGGTTATTATTTGATAAAATTTTTATGAAACCCAATTCATTTATATGGGTTATGATATGATGAATGTTTTATGATATTATGGAATACATATGTATGGTTTATTTTATGTGTTGGTGGTTACGTCATATCCAAAGATGGTGATTACGTTTCCACTCAGGATGATGGTTACATTAAAACTAAGGATGGTGGTCACATTATAACTAAGTATAGGTGGAAACTATATCTACCTATAATTCATTGGGTAATGATTAATGTTTTATGATATCAAAGGGTATTTTGGTGGTTATACCAATCCCAAAAAATAGAGTACACATGAGGTTATCACAAGCCTGAAATAGAGTGTACATGAGAGGATATCCTATGCCCAAAAAAGAGGGTACATTGGATGTAATCCCAAGATAAATGAAAGTACACAGGTGGTTATCCCAATCTTGAAATGTTATGAATGTCTTGGTGAGTACCATTGAGACAATATTTTCTATTCTTATGTGTATACTAGAAATCTATGCCTTATGCTAAAGTTATGCTCTCAAAGATCATGTTCTTTGATTATATTATGATTCATTTCTTATAAACTTACATGATTTTTAACATAACTCATGTTTATGATCTATGATACGTAAGGTATGGTTTTAAAATATTATTATCATGTTCTCATACTCTTATTCTCATGTTATGATGATATCTCCCTTTTTTACCCTTACTGAGCATATGAGATCACCATTTCTTATGTTTACTTTACGCAGGTTATGAAGAAATTAATTACGTATTATATGACTAAGAAGGGTGATAGTTATAAATATCTAAGTTAGAGATAATGTAGTTAACTTATGAACAAGTTGTTTATGTATTAATTTTTCCAAAATCATTGGACCTATATGATTCTAGTGTGGATCATTTTTTTAAGTAATGAATATTCATCTAATAAGACATAATATCTATGTATGTGAAGTTAGGGTCTTTATAGTCAGTATCAGAGTAAAGGTTTAGTTATAATTTGGAAACTAGGATGAGAAAAATTTACTGATATCCCTAATTATATCTATAAGGATAAATCAAAGTATTGGAAAATGTCCTAGAAATTTGGGGAAGGATAGAGTGAGTGGTTTCTAAGTAGCTACATCCCTTCCGAGATATTACATATAGTGACCCTAATTTTCTTACATTAGTTTTACATAATTTTAATGATAAAAAAAATAGAAATGTTACACAATAGTATCCAAAGGTTTAGTGTCTTTGGAAAACTAGAACCATACATAACATTTACAACATAATGCACAAAAATTTATTTAATTCCTTCTTCTCTAGCTTCTTACTGGCTATTGAATTCTCCTTAGTACAAGTAGTCACATGAGTATATACATCAAACAAGGGGTGAGATAAAATCCCTGTAAGAGGATAGATAATAACATTATACAACATAACATGTGGTGAGCATAACATCATTATCATAAAATTTTTGAGAGGGATCATTAGGTAAAGGCATGGATTGTGGCAATGCATAAAAATGAAACATCATGTCTTAGTGGTGAAATGCCACACATATTTATGAACAAAACTAGAATCATTTTCACACATCATTTTAACTCATGAGATTCATCACTTTACCTAATGAATTTGAGCACTGTATAATTCCAGGCGCACCCATCACAATCAAACATTCATATTGCGCTATATAAGTCTGAGTGCACTCATCACATCATAACATTTACATTATCATGCAAGACACATAGAACATATATCAATAATGAATATAAATAACCCATATAAATTAATGGATTTCATCTCATAATAATATAATCATAAACTTTTGGTTCCCAAAAGAAAGAGGGAATAATATAATTGATTCAAGAACCATCAACCATGAGTAAGAAGTAAAAGGTGTATTATTAAAAGAAGAGTTCTTTTGGAAAACATTGTGTGTGAAATAAAATCAAGTGTAAAAAATTAATATCCCAGGGAAAGTAATATAATTATGAACAAATTATTTTTAAGGAGTAACCATACCAAAAAATGGAGTGAAAGAGGGAGAACCTGAAGAAAGAAAGTTGGGTTCGAGAATTTTCCTTTACCTAGTATCCAAACACTTTCTTCACTTTAATGTATTTTATAATGACATTATATTCATTAATTAGAAATTACAAAACCTTTTATACAAGAATATGGTTCATTATGGTTTCATTTAGTTCTTTTATTGTCCTTTGGATGAGTCATAGAGTTTAAATCCATTATTTGGGAGTGTTATTTTTCTTAGTTTTCATGAACAGTTCACTTGTACACATGAATAGAATCTCATGTAGAACATGGATAAACATAAAGAACTGGTATTATATGTTATTAATTATATTAAATAATTTTAGATGAATTTTTCATAAATTATATTATACCATGTGGATGAATCATTAGTTAAAATTTAATTATGATCATTTTAGGTTAATTTGGGCAGTTTTTGGATTACAATGAACATGTTTTGTTTTACCATTTAGTTTCATGTATGATATTTCTTTATAGAACATAAAATGGGTTAAAAAATATATATTAAATATATATTTTTAATTATTTTATTGTTTTATTTACATTCTTTGAGTAGTTTAAAGGAAAATGTAAGTACATCACCCATTATGTAGGTAAATTAACGCATCACAGGAAACGATTTCATTTATATAAACAAAGAGAGAGAGGGGGAAATATAATGAATAATATTATATTAACTTGATATAATACCATTATATCAATCATAATGGAGTTATCATGACATTTTTATAAGAGAACTTGAGGGTAAGAGAAGAAAATAAATGAAATTTGAAAGGAAATTGAAATAAAAGAGAGAGAAATTACCTCCTAAATATATCTTCTTTGAACGCCTATTTAGGGAAGAGTTTTTTGGTATTTTTATCATACCAAGGGCTGATAAACGTGGTGGAGGTTCTAGGTAAGAGCTTTGGGAAAAATTTGGACAAGGCTTGTAGATTGATAGGTGTGAAGAAATGAGGGTGTGAGGGGTGGTATTTATAGTGGAGGGTAGAGGGGTTTTCACAATACTATATTCATTAATTTATTATTTCTCTACAATACAAGAAATAGTTATGATTATATTATTAAATATAGTAATGTTAGCATGTGAGTTCGAAACAATTGGGCTTACATCAGTAAAACATCATCCATGACTCTATAATTAAGGTATTTAGCTTATTTTGTAATTTATAGTATTTCACTTTTCATCAACAATTCAAGTATTTCATAAAAATCTCAAAAATTCATGATAAACATTTATCAATGTGTAGAATACAAAAATGAACTCCATTTTTCAAAAATAATTTTCTAAATATGATTTTCTTAATTTTTAATTAAAATCATAATTTACATGAAAAATAAAAATTTTAAAATTAAAATTTCTTTTCTATCACTTTAAAAAATTAATAAAGATTTCATAAAATTATATTATAATTATATGACATCAAAATATTAATTTATAAAAAAATTTATAAAAATATATTTTCTTTTAAATTACTAAATTAATGATAAAATTGCAATTAAATATTTATGACTTATAAACATACCAACAATTTTACTATAGTCATATTGTAACTTATAAGAATCCTAAATTTTATTTATAGATTCATGGGTGAGTTTACTATTATTTTGTATTATTTAACACTCAAAAGGGTCATATTTCTATTCATAAGGGCAGGTTACTATTCATAAGGTTAGGTTACTATTCACCAAAAATTAAGTTTTTCTTATCGGACTCCAAACATATTACTGGTCGCAACCATGTATGTTAGATTTTTGAAATTCAAAACACAGAAGTGGAAAATTTATGTTTAAAGGTCACATGGTAATTCATTTAAGTATGATGTGGCATAGTGTTTCCTAATGTGATTTTATATGATTATGAAATTTCTACAATAAGGGAGAAATTCCATTGATAAAAGTTTGGGTCGTTACATTCTTTCCCCATTTTGAAATTTCGCCTTCAAAATTTCATTTTACATAAATAGGTGAGGGTACTTCTCCTTCATCGCATCCTCTGGTTCCCATGTTTCTTCTTCATACTTATGGTTCTTCCACAACACTTTGAAAATATGGGTTGTCTTATTGCATTAAACCTTATCTCTCCAGTCCAAAATCTTTATTGGTTTCTCCTCATAAGAGAGAACCTCCAGCTATACCACCTTTGAGTTTAGTACATGTGAGGGATCTGGTATGTACTACTTTAAGAGTGATACATGAAACAGAACATGAACTTGAACCATATTAAGTGGAAGTGCAAGAAGATAGGCCATAGATCCTATATGGTCAAGGATCTCAAAGGGGACAATGTACCATGGGCTCAGCTTCTCTTTCTTTCCAAACCACATGACTCTATTCCATGGTGATATTCGAAGGAAGACTTTATCTCCAATGTCGAACTCCAAGTCCCTTCTATGGTTTTTAGCATATCTCTTTTTTTAACTCTGAGAAGTTTTAATATGTTTCTGCATGACTTGAACCTTCTCTATCATCTCTTGCACAAGATCAGGTCCAAGTAGCTTTCTTTCTGCAACTTCATCCTAATAGGTTGAAGTTCTACATTACTTTCCATACAAAGCTTCAATGGAGCCATCAGAATACTCGAGTGGAAGCTATTGTTGTATGAGAACTCAACCAATGGGAGATGCTGATCCCATCCAACTTTGAATTCTAAAGAGAAGTATATTAGCATATCTTCGAGCATCTAAATTTTCCTTTTAGATTCTCCATTAGTTTGGGGGTGATAGACCATCCTGAAATTTAATTCAGTACTCAAAGTATGTTGGAGACTCCTCCAAGATTTAGATGTGAACCTTGGATCACGATTAGATACAATCAAGAGTGGAACACCATTAAGTCTCACCAATTCCTTCACATATATCTTTTTAAGTTGTTCAAGCGAGAGATCTTCTTAAATAGTGATATAGTGGGCAGTCTTGGTGAGTCAGTCAACCAAAACCCATATCACATTATTTCCCTTGGAAGTCTTTGGGATACCCGTGACAAAGTCCATAGTTACATTCTTCTATTTCCTCATGGGTTTAGGTAATGGTTGCATCTTCCCTTTGGACTTTTATCGCTTTTCTTTACCTTGCTGACATACCAAGAACCATGAGATATATTCCACAATCTCTTTCTTCATGTTATCCCTCCAGAAGTGCTCTCAGAGATCTCAGTACATCTTAGTGCTACCAAGATAGATAGAGAATGTTGAGCTATGTGCATTTCTGAATAGATCCTTCATTATGTTAGGTGATGAAGGCACACAAAGATGCATTCCAAACTGAATCACACCATCATTATCAATATGGAACTCATACAACTTCCCTTCCTTTACTACATTCACCTTCTTTTTTAACTCTAGATCATTTCCTTTTTCCTCCTTAATCTTATCTCCAATAGATGGTTGGGAAATAATTTGGGAAAGGAATGATGTATTACCTTCCATTATGATTTACAAATCCTTAATTTTCATTTCCATGAAGATAAGGTCTTTCTCAATCCAGAACATGGATAGAGTAGGAGGTTCTTTTCTACTTAGATCATAAAATACCTTGTTCGCCTTTCCATGATGATAGTGAATAGAGAAATAATAGTCCTTTATTAGCTCTAACCATCACCTTTGATTCATGTTGAACTCCTTTTGGGTGAATATATACTTTAGGCTCCTGTGATCAGTATATATGTCACACTTCTCACCATAGAGGTAGTTCCACCAGATTTTCAAGGAAAAAATCACAGTTGTTATCTCTAGATCATGTATCAGATAGTTCTACTTATGGATATTCAACTGTCGTTAGGCTTCGGCTATCACATTATTATTTTTCATGAGTACACAACCCATGAATTTATTTGAAGCATAACTGTATATCACAAAACTTTCAACACTTTTCAGTAATGTGAGTACAGGTGTTGTGATCAACCTTCTCTCTAGATCCTTGAATCTTTCCTTACATTCTTCCATCCAGACATACTTTACTCCTATCATTGTAAACTTATTAGTATTGAAAATCATGAGAAATTTCTCACAAAACTTTGGTAGTACCCAACTAATCTAAGAAAACTACTGATTTCTGACACTGGAGGGTCTGGGCCATTCCTCAATCACCGTTGTTTTAGAAGGGTCCACAGAAATTCCTTCACTTGTGATCACATGTCCTAATCACATGAATTGCTTCATCCAAAATTCACACTTTCTGAACTTGGCATACACCTTATCCTTTCTCAATGTCACCAACAAAAATCTTAGATGTTCTTCATGTTCCACATTACACTTGAAGTAGATGATAATATCATCAATAAACACTACCAAAAATTTGTCGAGGTAAGCTATAAATACTCTATTAATCAAATCCATGAATATTATAGGGGAATTAGTTTTTCCGACAGGCATCACCAAGAACTCATAGTGCCCATACCTTGTACGAAAGGCAGTATTATGAATATATTCCTTCTTCACCTTTAGCTGATGATATACAAAATAAAGATCCACCTTTGAGAAGTACTGAGCTCCTCATAGATAATAGAACAAGTCATCTATCCTTGTAAGAGGATACTTGTTATTTATGGTGATCTTATTGAGTTCCCAATTATCGATACACAGCCACATTTATCCATCCATCTTCTTCACAAAGAGAACTGGCACACCCTAAGGTGATGCAGTAGGGCATATGAACACTTTGTCCAAATTCTCTTGCAGATACTTCTTTAAATCCTCCAGTTTGATAGGATCTATCACATAGGGACACATTGAGATAGGAGTAGCTCTGGGTATGAGCTCTATTGATAACTCTACCTCATGATTCAAAGGAATTCTGGGTAACTCTTTAGGAAATACCTCACCATATTCCCCTATGGTGAGCATTTCTACTAGGTTGACATTTTCCTTTGACTCAACCATTTGAGTGAGGTATGCCTCTTCAATAGAATCAACACCCACACCATTAAAGGATTTTTCAAAGGAGATTTATGCTCTCCATTGAATTTATAGAGGAGTATGGGATAATTTAGAATATGAAATGATATTTCCTTTTCCTAATATTTGATATGTGCTCTATATAATGAGAGCTAATCTATTTCCATTATATCGATGAATTCCAACAGGGGAAGTATTACAAGATTCACTGGAAGAATCTTCCCACATAAAACAATAGGAGAGGAGTCTAACACTTGGGTAGCAAGGATTGCACCACTTGGTGTTTTTACATATATCTCTACTTCAAGGTTTTGGGGCTTCAATTATATAGTTCTAGAAAACTTGAAAGATATAATGTAATGCATAGAACCAAAATAAAATAATACTTTTTCATTCTTGAGTAAATAGTAAGTGTACCTTATACAACATCATTTTCTTGCTCAACTTCCATAGCAATTATGACATAAGCCTTCCCTTGTTCCTTTGGATTTGGTGGATGTTGACGCTGATTACCCTCAAGGGATTGATATTTAATGCACTGGATTGCATAGTTCCCTTGCTCCCTACAGTTATAACATTGGACTATGGGAAATTCCTTCCTTTATTCCACCATATTATCCTACCTTCTCATGTATTTTTAATATTCAAGATCTTGGTGAACTTCTCTACCACACTTGAAACATTTCCCTATCCCTTTGAGGCAATTCCCATGATGCTTCTTCCCACATTTTTTTCATGTGGGGGGTTGAGTTTTCTTCCCTCCTTTATCATTAGATCCTCCGACTTGAAACTCCACCTTTCATTTATTATTACCATATCCATGAGACCATTCTCCAAACTTCATATCTACTTTGAGAGCACATCAAACAACTTCTTCATAAATCTCAAAGTCTCGAATTGCAAGATCCTTTTGAAGGCGTGGTTTTAACCCATTAAAGAATCTATCAATTTTTCTATCATTATTGATAACAAAACTTGAATCATACCTTCCAATCCTTGTGAAATTAACTTTATAGGACATGAAAGATTCTAATTCCTTTTTCTTGAGCTCTATGAATTCTGTCTCCATCTTTGTATGAAGAGTTATTAGGAAATTATTATTAAGAAACATGATCTTAAAGTCTTCTCATTCCATCTCTTCAATTTCATCATTCTCCTTGGTGTTCATAATCAAAGCCCACCATTGATCGACCTCTCTATCTAGATGATAAATGGAAAATACCACCTTCTCCATCTAAAAATTGTGAATCATAGAAAAAATCATCTCTATGGAGTTGACCCACTGTTCCACAACAAGTGTATTAGGTTACCCACTAAATTTCGGTGGTCGTTACTGCATAAAACACTTGATAGCTAGTTTCCCCCTCTTAGGTGAAAGAGGAAATTCCACACTATTCGTGTTATTTTTCATAACCTGAGATAGATGGGTAAGCATAGCCATGAATTTTTTAACTCCACCTCCCAAATCATTGGGGATTTCATTCAGGCAATCATTGCATTGGCCATCATAAGGGTTTTTGGATTGGTTTCACTTAGTTCCTACCACTTTCTAAAATAGAAATGGTTAGAAAGAAACATAAATCAATGCGTTATGATTAAATAAATTATTAATTTTTGAAATTAAAACTAAAATAATATCTTATGGGATCTCTATATTTAGCAAAAATTCTTGTGTGCATATTTTTACTTAGTATCATACTAGATATTTTCTCTAGGGTTCACTAATAATAATCCCCAAATTAACTTAACCTTGCCTCTTATACGAACTATAACGACCCTACTTTACTTACATTAGTTTTACATCATTTTAATGATAAACAACATCAAAAAATTACATAAGAGAATCCAAAGGTTTAATGTCTTCGGAAAACTATGAGTATACATAACATTTACAACATAAAGTATAAATATTTATTTAATTCTCTTTCTTTAGATTCTTATTAGATCTTGAATTATCCTTAGTACAAGTAGTCACCTGAGGATATACATCAAAAAAGGGGTGAGATAAAAGACCAGTAAGAAGATAGATAATAACATGAAACAATATAACATGGCATGATCATAACTTCATTATCATAAAAATCATTAGAAGGTTCATTATGTAAAGGCATGGATTATGGAAATGCATAAAAATGAAACATTATGTATTAGTGGTCAACTACCACACATAGTTGTGAGAAAATATAGCATCATGTTCATGAATCATTTCACTTTAACTCATGAAATTCATTACTTTACCCAATTCATTGGAGCAATATATAATTCCGAGTTCACCCATCACATTCAAACATTCATATTGCACTATATAATTCTGGGCACACCCATCACATCATAACATTTACATTATCATGAATTCCATATCGAACATATATCAATAATGAAAATAAATAACCCATGGAAATAAGTTTGTTTCATCTCATAAGAATACAATCATTAAATTTGGGTTCCCAAAAGAAGGAGTAAGTAACATACTTGATACAAGAACCATCAACCATGAGTGAGAAGTAAATGTTATGTTCTTGAAAGAAGAGTTATTTTGGAAAAAAATGTGTTGAACATAAACTATAATGTAAAAAATGTATACCCCAGAAAAGGTAATATAATTACGAAAAAATTATTTTTAATGAGTAACCATACCAAAAATGGAGTGAAATAGGGAGAACCCGAAGAAAGAAAGTTGGGTTCGAGAATTTCCTCTTACCTTATATCCGAACGCTTTCTTCACTTTAATGTCCTTAATAATGGAATTATATTCACTAATTATAAATTAAATAACCTTTTATACAAGATTATGGTTCATTATGGTTTCATTATGTTCTTTTATGGACCAACAGATGAGTTATGCAGTTTAAATCCATTTTTTGGGAGCGATCTTTTTCTTAATTTTCATGAATGGTTCATTTGTACACTTGAATGGAAGTTCATGTAGAATATGGATAAACCTCAAAAACTAGTATTAAATGTTATTAGTGATATTACATGATTTTAAATAATATTTTAATGAATTATGTTATATACCATATGGATGAATCATTATTTAAAATTAAATGATGATCGTTTTAGGTTAATTTGGGAGGTTTTTGGATTACAACGAACATGTTTTGTTATACCATTTAGTATCATGTATAATAATTGTTTCCAGAACATAAAAGGGGTTAAAAAATAAATATTAAAATCTATTTTCAACCATTTAATGTTTTTATCTGCATACTTTAAGGATTTGAAGGAAAATGGAAGTGCATCACCCATGATGTAGGTAAATTAACACATCACAAGCAACGATTTCATTTTTATAAAGAGAGAGAGAGAGGTAGGATTATAATGAATAATATTCCATTAACATGATATAATACCATTATATAAATCATAATAGAGTTATGATGACACTTGGATAAGATAATTTGATGGTAATAGAAGAAAAGAAATGAAATTTTAAGGGAAATTGAAAGAAAAGAGAGATAAATTACCTCTTAAATATATCTTCTTTGAGAGCCTCTTTAGAGAATATTTTTTTGATATTTTTATTTTGAAAAGGGATCATGGATGTGGGGTATAGGCTTGGAAGTTATTTGGTTATAATTTGGAAAAGTCTTGTAGCTTCAGAGTTGTGAATAAATGAGGTTGTGAGGGGTGGTATTTATAGTGGAGGGGAGAGGGGGTTTCACAATGCTATATTCATCAATTTATTATTTATCCAAAAGACAAGTAATAGTGATGATTCCATGAATACATAAAGTAAATTGAGCATGTGAGTTCGAAAAAATTGTGCTTATATCATCAGAACACCATCCATGACTCTATAATTATTGTATTTAGCTTATTTTGTAAATTATAGTATTTCACTATTCATAAAAAAATCAAGTATTTTAGAAAAATCCCAAAAAATCACGCTAACCATTTTTAAATGTGTAAAATGAAAAAATGAACTCCAATTTTCAAAAATAATTTTCTAAATATGATTAATTTATTTTCTAATTAAAATCATAATTTACTTGAAAAATACGAATTTTAAAACTAAAACTACTTTTCTAACACTTTAACAAATTAAAAAAGATATCATAAAATTATATTATAATAATAGGAAATCAAAATATTAATTTATGAACACATTTTATGAAAATATTTTTTTTAAATTATTAAATTAATGATAAAATTGTAATTAAATATTTATGACTTATAAAAATACCAACACTTTTACTATGGTCATATTGTCACTTATAAGATGCCTAAATTTTATTTATACATTCATTAGTGAAGATGCTATTATTTTTGATGATTTATCACTCATAAGGGTCATATTTATATTCATAAGGGTAGGTTACTATTCATAGGGGTAGGTTACTATTCACCAAAAATTATGTTTTTCCTATCAGACTCCAAACATCTTATTAATCGCAACTGTGCATGTCAGATTTTCGAAATTCAAAACACAGAAATGAAAAATTTATGTTTAAAGGTCACATGGTAGATTATTTAATCATGATGTGGCACTGTGTTTCTTGATATGATTTTATATGATTATGAAATTACTACAACAAGGGAGAAATTGTATTGATAAATGTTTCGGTCTTTAAATTACAAGTGGATGTGGATCTGACATAGATATACCCATGGGTAATAACTCAAAAAAGGGTGCATTATTCTTTGACTCTATTGTCACCTAGTGCACGATAATGGGCCTTGTTTCACACCTGGTTTGACCCTCCTACGAAATATGTTTTGGAAATTCAAAAACTCTTTATAAACCATCATGAAGGATTTGAATAGATTATGAGCACGGATGACCTAGGTTAATCCTAAGGTGTCATAGATTTAAAATAAGATTTCATGATTTAGATATCCAATGAAAAATTGATCACTCTAATCAATGAACCTTTACAGTCATGATAACCTTATTTATTATACTACGGGATTAAAGATATAACTATGATGTTGAGGTGGTAACTGGTATGATAAAATATTAAAGTAACCTATTTGAGTTTAGTTATATGAATTCCTGGACATAAGGAAAAGTATCAAGGAATTTCAATTCATATAATCAATGATTAAATATTGAATTAGTAGTGAAAACTCCTAATTGTATTTTGATCACATCACAAGTCTATGATTTTCCTCAAGTTGAATTTTGTGGGAATTTTCATCCTTTAAATCCCATTATTATCCCTCTAGTTGAATGTGATGTTATCTTAGGAATGGATTGGATTTATCTGTATTAATCCCACATAAATTTCTAAGGAAGGGAAGTCACATTTGACATTCCAAAGAAACATATGATCGTCTATCAGTGTGATAGAAAATTTCAAATTATGATGGAAATCATGTCCATTTTATGGGTTTTGATTCCTATTCAAAAGGGAAGTTTATCTCAAATGGTTTGAGAGGAACTCAATATTGATGATATGTCTATTGTGTGGGAGTTTATTATTGTATTTCCAGAAGAGTTACCTAGTCTTACACCGAATCATGAAGTTTAGTTCTCAAAAAATTAATAATTAGCACCGAAACTATTTCAAAGACTCCTTATTGAATGGATTTTGTTGAGTTACAGGAATTAAAGATGAAACTCTAGGAGAACCTTGAAAAGGGATTCATTTGAATAAGTGTTTCACCATGGGGTTCACCGATTCTATTTTCTAAGGAGAAATATGGATCAATGTGATTATGCAATGATTACCATGACCTGGAAAGGATCAAAATCAAAAAAAAGTATCATCTTCCCCATATTTATGACTTTTTTGATCAACCACATAGAGCTCAATACTATTCCAATATTTACCTTCATTTTAGATATAATAAATTGAGGGTTAAGAAAAAGGATATAACTAAGACACTGTTCCATACAAGATATGGAAACTGTGAGTATATAATGATTCCATTTGGTCTTACTAATACCCCCTCTATCTTAATGAATTTAATGAATTGAGTCTTTATAGATTACCTTGATCAGTTCACGATATTCTTTATAGATGATAATATTATATACTAAAAGAGTAAAGAAGAGCATCAAGATCACTTGATAATTATAGTGAAGACCACAAGGAAGAATAAATTGTATAAAAAATGTATAGGGTGTGATTTTTTTTATAAAAAAGGTTTCATTTTTGGGTCATATAACTTAAAGTGAGGTTGTATCGGTGGATCCATCAAAATAAAGGTTATTGAACATTAGCCTATACCAACCATGGTAACTAAGATATGATGTTTTCTTAGTTTGGCTAGATATTATCAATAGTTTGTGGACAATTTCTTATGACTATCTAATTTACACACCAAGTTAACTCTTAAGGGATCCAAGTTCCTCTATATTTATGAATACAAGGAAAATTTTAGGGAAATAAAGTAAAGATTAGTCATCATGCCTATGCTTAAATTACTCTAAAGTAGAGAAGGATTTTTAATCTTTAATGATTCATCCAAGAAGGGATTGAGATGAATTCTCATACAAAATGTCATGGTTATAGTATATTATTCATGATAATTTAATGTTAATGGGAAAAATTACCGAACTCATGATTTAAAGTTAAATATAGTGATTTTTTCATTCGAGATATGAAGGTATAATCTTTATAGATAAAAGTGTGATATATATACTGATCATAAAATTTAAAGTATATATTCATACAGAAGGAGATGAATATGCATCATATAAGATGTTTAGATCTTATTAAATATTATGACTCCTCAATACATTACCACCTTCAAAAAGTGAATAAGGTGGTCAATGCTTTGAGTTGAAATGATCATGATATCTTATCTATGATGAGGTCACAAAATATCCAATATTTCTAGATTTACAAAGGAAGGATATGTAAATCCTGAAGGAAGGGGAGAAATCTTACCTTTCTCAAATGAGTTTTGAACCATATATCTATATAAAGATTAAATAGGCATAGAAGGATGATGTAGAGCAATCGAAAAAGGTTATAAATTTTCATGAGTTTAACCTTAATTGTGATAGAATAATAAGTTTTTAGAACTGTGTATATGTCCCATCCACACTAGATTTGAGGAAGTAGTTTTTATAGGAAAATCATAGTTCTCCATTCCCTATTCATATTGTACGTAAGAAGATGTATAGTGATTTAAAGGAGTATTTCTGGTGGGACAACATGAATAGAGATATCATACAGTTTATATTTTAGTGCTTGGTATGTAAGCATGTTAATACTGAGAGACAAAATTCTATGGAATATTACAATCATTACCCTTACCATAAAGGAAATGGGAAAATACCACCATGTATTTTGTCATTGGACTACCAAAAATGTCTAAAAGGCATAACTCTATATGGGTCATAGTTGAACACCTTAAAAATTCATAATAAATTAATACTATCAGAAAATATTTTTCTATGGATGATCTTGTTAGGATATACTTGAAGGAAGTAGTAAGGTTAAATGGATTACTACACTCCATCGTCTCTAACCATGAGTTGTGGTTTAACATAAATTTTTGGTGAATTATTCAGCAATCTCTTGATACAGAGATGAGCTTCAGCACTAGGTGTTATCATCAGAAATATGGTTAGTATGAGAGAATAATTAAAAACCTAGAGGATATGTTGGGATCTTTCTCTATGGATTTTAATTGGTGTTGGGATCAATACCTCCTCCTAGTTGATTTTGCTAACAATAAAAACTTTCACTCAAGCATTCAGATGGATCCATTTGAACCCCTCTAGGGATAAAAGTGTAGACATAAATTGTGATAGGATAAAGTTTCATAAATAAAAATATTGGGAATATAGCTAGTGGAAGAAATGTTATAGAAGGTTATATCTATTCAGAAACACATAAGAGAGGCACAAATTCAAAATAAAAGATAAGATGATATTAATCGATGTGATATTGAATTTGAAGTTGCCGAGAAGGAATTTCTATGAATTTCTACATGGAATAAGGTTATGATATTTATAGAGAATAGAAAACTAAACCCTAGGTATATCGATCCATATTAATGTTTTAGTCATTTAGAGACCATAACATATATCTTGGTGTTTCCATTGAACCTATCTCAAGTTCATGATGTGTTCCATGTATCTCCAATGAGGAAGTAAATATTCGATCCTTCACATGTATTGAACTTAGATGTCATAAAATTAGAACATGATATTTATTAATAAGAAATATTAGTGGAGATTATTGATCAGAGATAAAAAGTGCTTCAAAATAAGATGACTCACCTAGTTAAAGTTTTGCTGTGAAACCACAAATTTAAAGAAGCTATAAGGGAACCAAAGGATATGATGAGAAAGAAGTATCTGCACTTATTTGTTTCAGAGTGATGAATTTTGAGGGAGAAATTAATTTTAATGGGAGTAGAATGTAACACCATGAGTTTTTATGAAATATATTTTTTCAAATAAATTAGATTTATTCGTTAGATTGCATTACACACAAAACTGAGTTTTAACAAACCACAATATACTATTATTTAAACTTGATCATTATAAACTAGTTTTTAAACTTGGAATTATGAATAAGAATAACAAAAATTTTAAAATTAAGTATAATTTTTTTTATATAATTAAAAAAATATTGTTAAAAAGTACTTATTTTTTAGTAAATCTTTTATATGCATTGAAAATTAATTTTTCTAAAAAAAATGGTTTTCAATGATTTTTTGTGAACAAATAATAAAATTAAATTTTGACCCTTTTGGAAAATATATTTGGGAAAATAAAATTAATTTTTGGAATAAATAAATAAAAATAAAATTAGGTTTAATTTTTGGTTTTCTTTCTGAAAAGTTTTAATTTTTTGATGATTAGTGAAAAATACTCGTTTTTATAGAAAACTCTATTTTTTTTAAAGAATTAATAAGTTTCAGTTTTGTTTTAAAATGTTTTTAAAAGTAAAAGTAGTTAAATTTCAACATAATTAAATAAATTTATCCTATTTTAATCAATTTCATAATGAATTTATATATTAAAACTTTTTATACTTAGGAAAGTTTTCTCTTTGGAAAATTACTTTTTTCTTCATGTCTACAGGTTTAATTTTAAATTAAATTTTGACGCTTATATGAATTAAATTTGGTAAAATTTATTCCATATTTTTAATCATAATAATTAATATTTTATAATAATGTAAACTTATTTTTGGTCAAAATGAATAGTAAAAATAGTAAAAATTAATTACCGCAGTTAAGGTTAAAACAGGTTTACCTGAGGGTTAAACTAAAAAGATATGTAAGAAAATGAACTATAATCATATAAAAATCCCATTGTATGGAAATATATTGATATTAAATCATGTAAGGCTTAATAATGATCCATTTGGGATCATTTTGGCATGTTTAAACTGTGGGTACTCCTTTTTATTTTAAAAAATTCCAAGTGTGTCATCTCCCCCACTTATAAAAGGAAACCCCTTATCCTCTCCTATTCACACATCCAAAACCATTTGGTTCAGACAATACAATAGAAAATATATTTATTACCTACATCCCTTCTTCCTATATTCCTTATCTTTATTATCAATCCATCCTAATAAGGCTTTAGTTATAAACCTAAAAAGGTTCCCCGAAGAAGAGGTAAAATTATTAACCTTGATTTTTTGTTTTATTTCTTCTTCCACCTCCTTAAAATATAATTAAACAATGTTTTTATATTATAAATAGTATATCATATTAATTATATACTATTATGTTAATTTAATAACCTACATATATCTCTTATTCCATCAAATGGGAAACTAATCCTTCGATCATGTGTACGACAGACTGCCATCACATGAACTGATGTAATTCATTTTCCATCACCACCTATCAAAAATAGAGATAATTATAGATTTAATATTTATAAATTATATTTATGTAATTATTATAATTTATTTATTATAATATCACATATACATTCTTTCCCTCCAATCCATTGGAAAATGACAATATCACTTGTGCGTACGTGTGGACTACCGCCTCTATGTAGTGATATGATACATTTTTCCACTTTATGTTAACATGGATGGTAATAAAGATATATTAAATGAATGTATATAATATATATGTTATAAAAATATTTTTTAAAGATTAATTAATTTTTACCTTTCTTTCTTTTCATCCATTGTGGAAATGGAAACAACGTTCATTCGTACGTACGACCAACCATCTCCATGAATGGTGTAATTAATTTTCTATCTATAACTTTGATGTATTACTATAAATACATATATAATGAATATGTATGATATTTATATCATGTTTAACATTATATAGATGATGGAACCATGATCAATGTAAAGGTACTGAAAATACCAAATCAAAACAATCATGAAAAACGAAGCAATTATTACCTAAAATGTGATTTTAACAAGTAATTGTTAATAAATGGGTAATAATAGGTCATAATTAAATCATATATGGTATGATATATAAAATTATGGCTTGTAATATACTTATAATAAAATTATATTTATTATACAATATTATCTAACATGTACAAAGGAAGTCAAGACTTAAGGTAAGATATTTTTTTCTCAAATGGTCTTCTTTGTGACATATGTTATTCACCTATATTATTTTATAAGGTGTATATAAAACCTCATTAAAATATTATATATATAATTAATTTATTTATTCTCATGATATTTAAAGTTTCATTTAATTTTATTATTTAATGGGGATTATAATTCAAAAGTTACTAAAGTGGTAAAATTTTTATGTTAAAATCCCAATTCTTATCTAGATTCTTTATGATTATGCTTAAAATGATGAGATATTATATTATAACTCTCAAAAAGTTCATAAATATTATTATAAATTGGTTATTTCTTGAAATGAAATAATTTCCACTTATTTTTCTCTCTTTATGTTATCAATATTTTAAAATAATATTTTTAAGGAAAAATAAAATTTGTTTCTCTCTTTGGTTGACAACCCTTTTTCTTCCATGTACATGTTTTATAAAAATATTTTAAAGAATATTTTCATTATTATCTAATTATTATTAAGTAAAATTTTATCCATTTTTATTTTTTACATATTTTTTTAAAATTAATCTTCTTATAATTTTCAAAACAACACTCTCTTGATTTTTTACCAAAAATGATAAATGAATATTAGTTTTAACATGTACAACAAGAATGGTATTTTATTTCATAATGACCTCTCAATGATTTAAAGATTCCTTTAAAAATTTCTAATGTTATTTTCAAATAATATGTTTTATTTAATATTTGAGAAATTTATATATTTTAAATAATTTCTTTAATAATGGGAATGATATTTTACTCAAGAATGTTTTAATGATATTCTATAGAACTTATAATCATCAATGATAACAACATTTTGTGTTGCTTATGCTTTGTTGGAGACATGATCCAATTGTACCGTCCTTATTCTTTTTATAAAGATTTTTTATCATGATAGAGATATTTTTTTGAAACCTATTACTTTTCCATAGGTTATGCTATGATAAAATGACAAGATGATTATAAAACACATTTTCTTTATATGGGTTACGATATGATGGAATGATTATGAAAACCATTTCTTTTATATGGGTTATGCAATGATAAAATTTTAATGAAACCCATTTTATTTCTATGAGTTATGGTATGATGAATTCTTTTTGATCTTATAGAACACATATCTATTGTTTCTATTATGTGATGGTGGTTACATCATAACCAAGGATGGTGGTTATGTTATTAACAAGGACGGTGGTTACATTAAAACCAAGGATGATGGTCATGTTTTAACTAAAGGCATGTGGGACCTATATCTCCCTCTAATGAATAATTATTAATTTTATATGACCTCATAGGGTTCATGGGAGGTTATCCCAAGCTAAAAAAAGAGGGAACAAGAGAGGTTATCCCAAGACCGAAAAAGAAGGTACATGGGAGGTTATCCCAAGACCAATGTAGGTACATGGGTGGTTATCCCAAGCCTAACGTGTTAAGAATGTATTGGTTGGAAGCCTTAACATAATATTTTCTATGCTTATGTGTTTTCTCCAAATCTATGTATTATGCCAAAGTTATGTTCTAATTGGTCATGTTCTTTGATTACATTATGATTCATGTTTTATGAACATCCATGATTTATGATATTACTCATTTTTATGATTTATGACATGTAAGGTATGGTTTTAAAATGCTATTCTAATATTTTCGTACCCTTATTCTCACATTATGTAGATATTTACCTTTTTTACCCTTAATGATAATATAAGAACACCCTTTCTTATGCTTACTTTCCCCAGGTTATAAAGAAAGGAATTATATATGATATGTCTAAGAAGGGTGATGGTTATGAAGATCTAAGTGAGAGGCGATGTAATCCACCTATGAACTAGTTTTTTATTTATGCAAGTTTACAAAGGAACATGAACTATATGATTCTAGAGTGAATCATTATGTTAAGTAATGAATATTCAGCTAATAAGATGTAATATCTATGTATGAGAAGTTAGGGTCTTTATATAAACAAAGATAATGGTTATTATATTCGATGATTTAAATATGATGTAATTACAACTAAAATGACCATTTCTTTTAACAAGGTCTGTTTTATTAATATTATTTAATATTAAAAAATATACTATATTGGTTAATGTTTAATTGTTTAATTATTAAGAATAAATTTTTTATTTACAATGACCATATTATGTGAATGACTTGAGCCACATAAAAGGACAATGGGATGATTATTTTCCAAGATTATTTCAGTTCTAGTTATTTTCTATAAATATATATTTAATTATTATTGTATAACGTCGATATATTTTATAATTCATCTATACAATTTATTAATCAATTAGTATATATTTCAATATGAAAAAAAATAAAATTTCGGGTCTGTAGTTGTTGTTTTGTTCTATTTGTTATGAACAATATTAAAGGAAAAATGTTTTGTGATTTAATTTATATACAAAAAATTATAAGAAAAAAAACTCTTTTACATTTGTTATTCAAATTACCAATAATAAATACTTCAAAATCTCAAATATATATACAAGTTATTAAAATTATCAATGTGAAGATTTTATTCATGTCAGTATTGAGATAATAGTGATGAAAAAGAAATCATTTTAAAAAATAAATAAATGATGTTAATTTTTAAAAATTACAAAAATTAAACAAACTATACCATGATAGTTATTTAAATTAATCAATAATGAAACTTACTTATGATTTTTCTGATTTTTAGTATTTTTTTATTTAAACAACTTTTATGGTAAACCATATTTAATAATAAATTTTATAACCATCATGAAAAATATATTTATCACATCGATTTCAATGATATCTAGAAATTTTGACCAATAAGAACTATATTTTTTTGAGGTCACATTAAATGAGTGTATATATATGTTATACATCATTATAATAGGTGATATAGAGATCTCCAAGATCTGGGTTGAAATTGAATGTGGATAGATCTTGCACACATGGGGAAATGAGAGGGGTGTCCTGGTGCGTGATGATAGAGAGTTAGTGATACTCAGATTCAGTGCCTTCTACAGTTTGGGAAATTCTATTGGGGGAGAGACATGGTCAATGCACAATAGTCTATTATTATGAAGGATATACAATATTCACATTGATATGATGGTATCAGACTCCAAAATTCTATTGGGATTCCTAAATAACATTTCAAATATACTATGGGGTTTGACTTATGTAATGTCATGGGTATTTGAATGGGTTGATTTTTTGGGTAAATTTGAATTTTGAGTTTTGTGAGTAGGCCATATTTTAAATTAGGATTCATAGAATATTTTTGAGAATATCAATGTGATAGTACATTATTTCTAGATGGGTTTTAAGGCCTGGTAATTTTCTTGGAGGTCTAGTTTGGTTTCGAGATAGAGTTGGTCTTCAAGAACTAATGTTTGAGAGACATAGAACTGAGCACACATTTGGCACATGGTTAGCGCTAACCATGTAGCCAAAACCATGCGGCCCATTTGAACCAGAGCATGATAAGAGAAAACCATAAAAGGTGTCCAAAAACCATACAAGGAACTTGTAATAAATTACACTATGTGAACATTGGCTATGCATGGTTTGACAAACCGTGTGGCCTAGAACACGCACTTAGTGCCACATAGACAGTGAGTGCACATGGTTGGTGCACTGTTTTTCCGAAATGTGCGGCAAAACAATGCAACCCATATTGAAGGAGTTCTATTTGGATAGGGGCATAGCATGGTTAGTGCACAATTATCCAAACCATGCAGCCAAACCATGAAGTTCATTAAAGAGGATGAAATTACCATTATACCCCTACCTACTTTTATCCTTATTCTCCCTTCTTATCTCCTCTATGTTTTAACCTATCTCCCTCAAATGAGCTCAGATTCAAGCTCTATTAGGTGTGTTGGGAGTGTAGCAGTAATTCCTTAATTCCTCTTCTATTCTTCTTTTTACTCACTGCTTGTAAAGATAATTCTATACAAGTTCTTTTACCCTATTTTCAGGGAATTTTTATAAAATCATGATTTATCTCATTTTGTCTTGGTTTAGATATAGATATTTGATGCATGAGAACCTACTAGCATATAGAATGTGGTTCTTGGATTTCTTCTCAAATATATATGTGTTATGGGATGTGTACCTAGATAAGAATGTGTGGGTTGTTTAGGTGAAACCAATAAAAAATGAATACTTTCCTTTAAATCATAATTAAAGTTATGAGATACCGATGGGAATGATATTTTCTATTTAAATGAATTAAATTCAGGTATGGGGATTCTAGCTTACTGGTAATGTTATACTAGTTGTTTTAATTTAATTATAATATTATCGAACCGATGACATGGGAATGTGTTAGGGATGACCTAGATTACTTGGGGTGATTTTGATAATTAGGATTGAGATGAAAAGGTTTATCATATTGACGGAATGGACTGATATATATGGGATGGTTATGACCGTCAGATTTGAGGTGATGTGGTATTCTGGTTGAGGTGAATGATGATGACTATCCCATAGAAAGGTGGTGAGGTTTTCATTTGGAAATGATGTCATTGGTTTGTGTGGATTAGGTATTATTGGTGATTTCCACTCATCGTGACTGTTTGATAGTGCCGTTGGAGTCATGTTCACCTAGATGGGGACTCAGTTTAGGTGGTGTGAACTAGTCATTATGGGTAAAGGCCTCCATAGATTTGACAACTTAGGGAATTGTGTTGACCATTAGTTATAAAGGAGGTGCTAACCATAGAAATCCATAGTTGATGGTGAGTGATACAATCTAATGTGGGATTAGGATTTCCATGAAATTTATGGATGATGGTCTAGGATTATTGAAGGATGAGTCTTTCCATGCTTAGGTTCGTCGAGATATTGAGCTGACAATGGTTCATTATATATGGGAGGATGGAAATCGCCATTCCTTGGGACATGAGGTTATTGAGAAGATGATGTTTTGTGAAATTAAAAGTCTAAGGGACTTGTGACATGATTTTTGGGCATGCCCTTTGGATGTCGATTTACTTATTATGGGATATATATATATATATATATATATGTATATGTATGAGATGACAGTTGGCATGAGGTGTTGTGTGACATGTTAGGGATAGAGACTGAGGGTCTTCTTGATATGAGTGACCATGGTTACATTGTTCTATACTGGCATTGGACAAAGTAGGTTAAAGCTCCTGATGGATGTTGAGAACGAGTAAAGAAGGTGTTGGTTGGAGTAGTTCACTCAAGAGGGGAGGGGTGAATTGAGTGACTATAAAAATTTCTATTACAAAATTATTATTTTAAAAGAAATGCTTTTCCCCAAAAAAAGATACAACCCAATTAATCAAGTTTATACTATTATAAGAGTTTGAATATTTAAACAACTTCTTAGAAGATTGATTAATTCTCAGTAATCTTAATATGTATTATTAATATTACTTTTGAAGTTATCATACTAAGACAAATTAGTTATAACTTCTTTCCAAGAGTAGTTATCAAAGTGAAATTAGAGTTTTTTGGATTATCTAATAAAGAAGAAAAACAGAGAAGACTAAAATTAAATAGCATAGCGGATATGAAACAAGTGGTTCAGTCTCAAGCCGAGACCTAATCCACTCCACTTGGTGATCACCTTCTACTAAGCAGTTTATATAAATAATCTTTGATCCACTCCCTGGACTGGGATTAACAATAGTACACAGACTATCCAGGTCACATAGGGACCTCTTCCACAGTTTTCATGGGTAGAAAAAATAATAACCAGGCCACATAGGGACCTCTTCCACAGTTGTAATGGGTAAATAGAAATAGAGAGTTTGGTGTAAGGATTTAGAAATCCTTCAGTTTATCACAAGAGTCAGTGTGTGTGTGGAATATACAGAGTACACACACTACTCAAAAATTAAGTAAAAGAATCCCTAAGAGAGAGTAGATATGAGTTTAGAAAATATCTAGTGATCTGAAGTGCAGCTCTGGACTCCTTTGTTTTAGAAAAAAATGGTTCTGAGTCCTTCTCTAGTTTTTGTCTTGAAAAATAGTGTGCCGTGATTCAGATTGTGTTCTCCACGAGCTTTGACAATGTGATGATGTTCTCTAGATTCCAGTGTACTTCATATATTCTTCAGCAGAGTCATATTGCATGCATGTGAAAATTATTTCTTTGAAAATCTTGAAAATTGTTCTTCATTTTCGTGCTCACACGCTTGTTTTCTGTTCAGTATCGCACTCTATTGTCATTGGGAAATCTCCAATATTTATCTTCGAATACATGAGATTTAGCCAACAGGTTCCATGTGTTTTGTGCCTCGTACCTCATACTATTTATACAAAGAAACATTAATTATTTCAGTTCATTAAAAACATCAAATATGACGGTTAAGAATTAAATTGAAAGACGTCAAAATAGTTTAAGAAATAGTGTCACAGTAAGTTGTGAGAACGGTGTCTCCTTCACGGTGTCTGAGTGTCACGATGTCTGAGTGTCACGGTCTGAGTGTCACAGTGTCTGATCTTCATGGTGTCTTGCTCATGGTGTCTGATCTTCATGGTGTCTTTCTCACGATGTCTTGTCTTCACGGTGTCTTCTTTACTGTGTCTGGCTTCACAGTGTCAGGATTATGGTGTCTGGATAACTGTGTCTTTCTCACGGTGTCTTGTGTTCATGGTGTCTTTCTCATGGTGTCTTGTCTTCACGGTGTCTTGCTTACTGTCTCTGGATTCATGGTGTCAGGATTACGGTGTCTGGCTAACTATGTCCTGCTCACGGTGTCTTTTTTTCATGGTGTCTTATACTTATGTAATTAATTGTATTCAAACTTTACAGTAATATGCATGAAATGGATTGAGATTAACCATTATAAAGAATGAGAGAACTTGAAACATAAATACACATGATTGGATATGATTTATAAGAGTTAACTAGGTTGAAGGAGATTTGTGATTATTAATGAGATTTGGGATCAGTAATGAGGCTTGTGATAATTAATGATATTTGTGATTATTAAAACATGATTAATATAGGAGGAGTCCAACAATCTCTCCCTTTTTGATGATCACAAATCATACACAATTAAAGTGTAAATTGGATAAAACTATAGAGAATATATAGATAAAAACATATAACTTCTCCTCCCCCTTTTGGGATTATCAAAAACTAAAATAAGAAATGGTAAATAGTGCACCCACCATTAAAAGTAATCAGAGTGTAGTATATCATAAAGTAGAAATACAAATATCAATGACATCCCCATCAAAAAGTAATAAGAACTGGTCTTCTTCAAGGATTGGCCTTCTCTTTACCTTTATCAGCAGCAGAAGGGGAACCCATAGGGGCAGTGGTTGATGTGGAAGAAGTTAGAGACATGGTAGATAGAGAGGGTAAAAGGATACCTTTGAAGACTGATGGATCCAATGTAGGAGCAGTGGAAGATCTTGGCAGTTGCTGGTCAAGAATGACATGCCCAATCTGACTATGAGCTTGGCCAACAGACATGGTAGTTGAGGCTAAGGTAGAGGTGAATGTAGGTAGTCCAGGTCTGAGAGGAGAAACCGCAGGATCATCAATTGATGTACTTTGGACATGGAGATACAGTCTCAGAAGTCTGATGAAGTCTGCAATGATTTCTCCACAAAATTACATGGCCTTTTCAAAGTCATATTTGTTTTCCATGAACTTGTCCAAAAATCTGGTAAACTCGATTAGCTTCTAGACTTGGTTTTTGAAGGCTTGGGTTACAGGAGGAATTCTCAGATTCTCTACAAGGTATTTGAAGTGATTGGTCATATCACTCTTGAAGAAAATCCGATTAAAATAGAAATACACTTTCTTAGAAATCTCCTGCTGGGCATCATTGGAAATCATTGAATGAATTTGCACAAGATCAAGAACTATATCACCGTTCTTGATAACTTTAGATAAAGAAGTCACATTGAAGCCACTTAAAGAAGTCTGAAGCTCTTTTTGGACTATAGATCTGACCAAAAAACTATCCAAGGTAGGTGTAGAGGATTCACCAGAGGTATGAGAATCTTTGACGGATGTGGTTAGAGACTTGAGCTGATTCAGTACCTTTTTAAGACAACCAGTGTACTAATCAGTGAGTTTATTTAGGTTCACTACAAGCTCTATCATTTCTTTCAACAACTCTTTGTGCCTTTATACAATCTTTTCATCAAAGGATAATAGGTAAGTGTGAATCTGAGATAAAACATCTTGAGAGATTTGAGAAACAGTGGATTCTAGAGGGGCAACAACAGGTTCTGATCTAGAATGCAGCTCTTTCTGCATATCATCAACCATGCTTTTCAGGGATGAGACTTCACTACTCAACAACTTATTTTCAACTCGAACTTCTTGAATTTAGTGGAGCATTTTAGGTTGGATCTGCCAAATAATTTTCTCCAAAAACAGTGAGGCATCTCTCTCACTCAGATTCCTCACAGCACGAGGTTGGGACTTCATAAGCTTCTCAAATATAGACAAGATAGTGTCTCCAAAGTCCTTTAAATTGTCCTTACTGACAAAGGATAGCTGTTCAGGTAAAGGTTCAGGTGCAGGAGTTGGTACAGGGGAAGGTTCAAGTTATGGTTCCTTCTCAGGGGCAAAGATAGAAACTGACTTCAACTAAAACTGGGAAGAGAGATCAAGCTTGGTTGTAGTGATCTGCTGAGACTCACTTACATCATAAAATCCAGGGAATTTTTACTGAGTTTCCATAGGTCAAGACTTAGCCGGATGTGAATCTTCATCAGTATCGAGATCTTGGGTTTCCTCCCCCTCAACAGATGCTTCCTTTTCTGGACCTAGATGCTCAAACTCTTATTCTAAATTCACCGTTTCATCTCTTAATTCTTCATTCATCTCCTGTATAGCCAACTGAAAGGCTATCTCCATACTATCTTTAGCAGAGGGTATTATTTTAGGAATAGGTTGTTCCTCAGGGAGTTCTTCCTAATTTTCTTCTTGCATAACAGGGAGTTATTCAAAATTTGCTTCTTCCATAACGGGGAGTTCTTCCAAAACAGGCTTTTCCATGACTTACTACTCAGATTCTAGGACAACAGGAGGAACAATAGTCATTTCTTCCTCAACAAAAACTTATTTCCTATGAGTTACTTCAGCCTCTTCTTCTGCTTCTTCTGAATACTCACCATGTTCATCTGGTTCCAAACTAGGATCAGAAATTTCCTTCAGCCTTGATGGATAATCCACAGGATTAAACTTCTCATAAACTTTATCGTTGTCTTCCACACACTCCTTTTCCCAAGGACTTCAGTTTATTTTCATTCTTCTAATCATGGGTTTAGAGAGAAAGTACTCTCAATCCACAAGCACTTCTTCATT